>CM031239.1:930614459-931346959 GCA_018340775.1 Taxus wallichiana var. yunnanensis
TATGAGACATTCATAGAGGACTTACACTTGATGGTGAGAGCGGACCTTGACTTTTGATTAGGTTAGTTCCTATTTGTTGGAGAAAGAGTAGAGACAAACTCGAGTGCAAGCGAGTCTACTTCTAGACAAATAGAGAGTGCATTTGTTGCTCAGTCAAAGGGGAAGCTAAAACGAATTCATGGGGAATCCTTTTCTAGAGACAAGTTGATATATTACTACAATCATAAGGTTGGGCATATGAAAAGGGATTGCCAGAAGTGATGATATGATCTTTCTTCCCACAACAAAAGGGTGAGGGGCCATGTAAATGTGGCAACAATTGAAGAATAGGATTTTGAGGAAGAGTATGTTTCGAATGGTGTTACTAGTTGACGATTCATTGATTCGACACATGTAGACATTTTTTGTGTCATGCTTCATGATGGTGCTACAAGTTGTTGATTCATTGTTTCTCGCACATCCCGACATTGTCCGTGTTGAAGGGATTGATTACTACAAATACAAATTGTTCTTATTCAATTATATTAGTTGATGGGGAGTCACTTGTAGTAGAGAGGATATGAGATATATGCATTGTTTCTAATAATTATAAAAACTCAATAAAAATGGTATGTATTATCCTAACATTTATAAAAATCTTGTGTATTTGTTAACAAAAATCCTAATATTACTATAAATTTCTTTGGGCAAAAGTAAATTGTGTTTGATGTGACACATGACATGGTAGTTTCCTAGGCATTGGTTAAGGTGGCCATCATTGGCTTGTTGACTCTACTACACTCAATGTTAAAGCACATGTGGAGGGAGACTCCACCATTTAGAATGTGTTGGAGGATGACATTCCTCATAGGCTTGTTGACCTTGCTTTGATCAACTTACATGCACTAGTTATCGAGGGATATCCATTATAAAAATGTGCGGAAGGTTGAAATCATGCCCCAATTACATGATGTGTGGGAGGTGCATGGTGAGATGGTAGGACAAGCCACTCATATAATTGTGGAGGGTGACTCCTCTTTCTAGAATGCATAAGAGGCACATGGCAAGATGGCAAGAAAAGACACTAGCAGTGAGTTGGCAGGAAAAGTCATTCAATCAAAGACATTGTTAATCAAGAGTTGGTGGAATTACCTATTGGATACAGATCACAAACAAAGCTGATGGTACTTTGGATAAGTACAAGGCGTAACTTGTTGTGAAAGGCTTATAACAATAGGAGGGAATGGATGAGGAGGAGATGGTTGTTTCTCTTGCTGCGGAGTTGATTTTTACTCCTACAAAGATGGCCACATTTTGGCTGCTTCTCTCCATAGAAGCTCAGTTTAGTTTTGAACCGAGATTTGGATGATAAGGTCTACAAGGTGTTGCTTGAAGGTTTTCATGTACCCAAACGTGATTATCTAGGCAATAGATTGATTGAGTCGCTGTACGGACTCAAGCATGCCCCTTGAGCAGTGCATTCTATTTGATCAACATCTCCAAGATTCTAATTTTAAAACTATGGAGGTTGGGCTGGAGTTATCAGTTAATGATGACTCTTCACCGGTTCATCGAATCATCCTACATACAATTGGTGGGCAGCCTGATATATCCTTTAGCTAAACAACTAGATCTATGCATTGCTATTAGTGATATTTCTCATATTTTGTCTCAACCAAAGCTCATACATTGGATAATAGCAAAACATAATAAGATTGCAGATTTCAACTTAACATCTAAGGAGTAGCTTGCTGATTTCAACTTAACATCTAAGGAATCTAAGGAGCAGCTTGCTGATTTAATGACTAAATCCTTTGGTCCCATTGTGTTTGTAAAATTTCAAGACAAACTTGGAGTAGTTTCTGGATTAGTCATTGAGGGCGTATTAAAGTTATTAAGATCATAGTTAGTCATTGTGGGGGTATTAAAGTAATTAAGATCATAGTTCAAGAACATGTACTTTAACATTAGTCGATAACCCAAATTTTGACTTGTTACTTGGGACTCGGAAGTTAATTGGCAAGTACTTGACAACTTTATTGCTACTGTAAAAAACATACAATTTAATAAAAATAAACTTGAATAACATGAAAATAATTATTAATTGGCATGGGAAATGAATGTAGAGATCGCATAAGTATATTTTCTATTAATTTTTGACCAAAAGAGTACAAATTACAAATAACAATCATAGTCCTCAATGCACCAAATATATACTAATATCAAATATGAAATATACAATCATCTTCAACGCCTCGAATAAGTCTACTGCCCTTTGGAAGTGGAAGGTAAAAATTCCTCCTTTCGCAATAATGTCATCCCCAATCTTCCCACCACACATGCAAATTAACATTTATAATTTTGTAAGTAAACTAGGCTTGAATAAATGAAAGAAATCTAGCTAGTACTATCTACGAGTAATGAGACTAAAGAGTAAAAACAAGGGACTCAATTTGTTTTTACTTGTTTGAGAGGTGTTCTTTCTTTTAATACATGGAGCTGAATAAAAGAGTCTCTCCATTACATTCTTGTAAATCTGCAGCCTCACATAATTGCATCTCTAGTGTCATCATTAGGGATCATCCTCTCTATGCATGTATTGAGGTCGCACAATAACCTCTTCATCGTTCTTAAATGAATCATAATAGAAAAGCTCAGGGTTCAAATAGTAGGTTGTTGCATGATTATGTTAGTGGAGTGCCTTGTTCCATCTCTACGATTAGTTATACGTTTGATGGGTGCATATTTTCTTTGATTTCACTCATAATATGTGATTATGGCCTTCTTGGCCACATCCATATCCTCATATAAATAAATCATTGGGTTTCTCTTCCCATCCACCAACCGTAGAACTTGAACCAAAGTCTCTCACACCCAAAACAAAATAATGCCCAAATTTAAAATCAAAATAAAGTTTTTTTGGTTAACAAATAAATGATTAAATAAAAAATAGTTAAGTGTACTTTAATAATTTCCTCGATATTTTTGTAAACACATCATCAAAATTGTCTTTACGACCCCTTCCCCTTTGGCCTTCCTAGCATTGGAAGACTCCAATCACCGCATGCTCACAAACCTTCGCTTAAGAGATGTTAGTGAGGCTGCAATGCTCTACAATGTGATGAAGTTTGTGGGGGAATTGCATGACTCTTGATTGCACAAGCTCATGTCCATTGGTGTGGTCTCTCATTAAGTTCAACACTTGAGTGTGATGGTAGATGAATTTGGTGATATTTCTCTTCAACTACTTTTTTCACCCATGAGATTTTTCCTATGTCTTGAGTAGGAAGTTCAATGCAATGGGCAACACAAGGGCTCCAAAAAAGTGTAAGGTGCCTCTCTTTAAGAAGTCTCTGCTACTACATAGGCTATTGTGTTGTTTGTCACAATTTGGACAACATTCTCCGCAAACCCACTTCCCTTACCACCTCATCCAATACATCATACAAAGCGATTGCATTTTGTACTTGGAGTTATCAATTGACTTCAAGAAGATTAACTGCCCACTTGAAGCCACTCAAAAATTAATCAATGTGTGGTTTTTCCCATTCGTCCACCCATTAGACACAATGGTGTAGCCCTTTTTGCCATACTTTTTTTTTTTTTTCTACTGGGACTTGCATATGTTTGATGAATCCTCCAATAATGGGCCATTCAAATCATGAGGAGCCTTGAACCCCTTCATGGCAACTATCAATGATGGCCAATTCTCCCAATATGGGCTTTTCGCCACACTAAATGGAATGTTTTTGTATTAAAAGCTTTCCGCAACTATCCTTGCTTCATGATGCATTTCCCGAGTTCAAGAGGTACCTTTTAGTGAAGGTTGTGACCCAAAACTACTTTAAGGAATAGAAAAATGTAGCGGAAGTATCTTCAAAGTGGATGATCCCCATCCCTTTCCTCAATCCCTCGAAGTTGGGGCAATAGGACGAGGCCTCATTGTCATAATCTTCCCTCATTGCCCTTCTAATCATTAGGCTGCAAGTTCATCAACTTTCCTTTTTTTCTCTACATAAGCCGTGAGAACAACCATTTCTCATTGAGCCTTAAGTGGTGCTTGTTTGCACATGACCACATGATTCCTTGGTAGTTGTGTAATGTGATATTTAAGGCGATACACACCTCCACTCATCTTTATCCTGCGATAATTACATATAACACTATTTCTGTTAAGGGCTTATATAAATGCCTAGGCATTTTTTTCATTAATGGTGAGTCGTCACATCGATTACGGCGATTTTGCCAAGTAATTACTATGATTCTTTGGCAAAAATTGCCGAGTAATCGGTTTTTCTGTTATTGAGATTCTTTCAAAGATATATCGTTCTGTCTCGGTATCGCAATTTAGTGCCGCTTTTTTGGTGATATCTCGAATCTATGATTAGGATTAATATGTCTCTCATCATTTTCTAACACGCAAATAAGAATTGTGCTAGCTTTTGGAGCTTATGCATATGGATAAGAGCATTTAATGATTAGATCATAGTTGGCCTTAGCTATTTGGTTATCGTCATCACTTCTAAGTTCTATGGATGCTATTTCTTGGTGTTGTGCTTCAGGTTTTTGGCACACTTTTCATTTGTGCAGATTTGGGAGCTCATGCACATGGTCATAAGCATTTGGTGAGGGGATGGTGGTTGGTGGTTGGATTATAGTTGGCTTAAACATTTTCATCATCATTCTCTTGGAGAATTGTTTGAATTTTAATGATTGGATTGTAGTTGGCGTTAGCTATTTGGTTATCATCATCACTTCTATGGATGCTATCTCTTGGTGTTGTGCTTCAGGTTTTTGGCACACTTTGGATTTGTGCAGGTTTGGGTGCTCATGCACATGGTCATGAACATTTGGTGAGGGCATGGTGGTTGGTAGTTGGATTATAGTTGGCTTAAACATTTTCATCATCATTCTCTTGGAGAATTGTTTGAATGGGAAGTTGGAGGATTAGAAAGGTGAGGACTTGTTGGTGAAGTGGTTCAATTATATCCTATGGCTGGGGCAATTTGGTGATCAACATGTATTTGGATCATAGCTGGTTTCAACATTTTGGCTCATCATTCTCTTGGCGGTTAAGGATTGTAAGGTTGCGGAATCAATGCGTGGTTCCAATATATCATGGGTTTGGGAGTATTTGGTGATTGACACGTGTTCAGATCATAGTTGACTTGAACATTTCGGATTATCATCAATTCTTGGATTGAGAAAGTTGTCATTAGGGGTAAATGTTAATGTAATGCCACCTTTCTTTTATGACATATTTCATTATAGCTCCTTTCGTGGTGTATGTTGGAGGAAGGTTTGGCAAGTAGATGCCAACTTCCTTATTACTCTTTAGGGAGTTGTCATCTTTTGGATCGATAAATTTGTCATTAAGGGGGAATGTTAGTGTAATAGCACATTTCTTTTATGACATCTTTCATTATGACTCCTCTTTTAGGGGTATGTAAGGGGGAAGATTTGGCAAGTAAGGTTTGGTGAGTAATGGCCACCTTCCTTTGGGCCCTCTAAGTGGTTCTTTAAGGGGGTGGTTAAGAGTAGATAAATCTCTCCTATCGGGCCTAGTGTCTTTTCCTTTAATTACAAAATACATTTTGATGTATGTCAGCATAGTAGGCACTTGAGTGGTCAACTTACCCTACATGTTATTAGGATTATGTGTATACATAAGAGGTTTCACCCACCTCCCAAGCAAGAAGCATCATATCTTATTGTGAATGCTCTTCTTTTATTGAGTTTGTTGTGTTGTGTTGTGGGATTCCTTAGGATAACCCACCCTAATATCTCCCAATCTCCATGTGTTCTTTGTATAATCTCTCGAATGTTTGTGTACCATCTCATGAATGTATTTAATTTAGCTTCAAAACGAAACATTTTAGGCCTTCTCAACTCCAAGGGTAAGACTAAAGCATTTCAATTATTACAAGGAATGCATCAATTATCAATCACGTAAAAATATATCAAAATAGCCTTCAGCTAGAGCTGAGTTTTAAGTTTAACGAGACCAACATGTCGTCTGATGTAGAATTTTGTTTTATCGAGATGACCTCTCAAATTGTTTAGATGGTGAGAAATTCAAACAATCCTATTGTCCAGTAATAATACTATATGGAAGAACAAGGAAACTGGGAAACAATTATATGGTTTGATAAATCCATAGAAGAGTGGAATTGAATGTAGCCATCCTTTGCTAGAAAACCGGGCTCAACAAGGACAATGAGTCTTTTAGGTGGCGTTTGGTTATGACCCAACCAAGGCCTTCATTCCACTATAGTAGAGACAGAACAAAGGCTCCAGTCCATACAGCAGAAGAGGCAATGGCATCAGATATGACATCATCAAATGCATTCGCATCATCATAAACTTTGAAAATATGCTTTGATGAATATAACATGTAATTTTTCTCTAGTTGCTTCAATCTAGGCATTAATGACAGCATTAACTAAAAATATTGCTGATTGTGCTGACCAGCAGCCTTGTTTAGTGCATTGAACAAGTATAAATATCATTTCTTTCTTATTACTGATGCCTCATTGCATTAAAAATGCACTTGTGGTAGCAGTGAAGAAGACACTGATGGGGGATTGATTTAGACTGTGTGAAGTGACACCAGTATGTGAGACTGTGATGTAACCGAGTTCGAAGCAGACCTGGCGACTCTTGTGTTGACCTAGTTCGACAATTGACTTCTGCATTGATGTAGTTTGGCTGATGAATGCTGTGATGACTTTGTCTGATTTTTAAATGTCGTAAGTTGCGTCCTGACATCAGCAAAGGTTAGTTTGATTGCTGTTTACTGATTGTGGAAGTGGTTTTGGTTGTTTTACTTGTAAGCATGCTGACTAGATGTTTGATGTTGATTTCTTATAATCTGAACTTGTACTGTCATATATGCTTTAGATTTTCTGGAATCCTTTTTTATGATTTGTTTTCTTGTTTACTTTAATTGTTGTAAAAGTGTTGATCTGAATCTGTTGCTTTTGATTGGACATTAACTCGAGTTGGCTATTGCAAATGCTTGAATTTTGCTTTTACATATGCTATATACATTTCTTTCTCTTTTTATGTATTGTTGACCCCTATAATCAGTCCCTGGAGTGGTAGATGCATGTAAGCTATCCTTGGTGTGGTAGATGCCTATAAGTTGTCTCATGATAATGGTATTTGTAAATGCCTTTAAGCTATCTCCATATAGGTTGACATTTGTAAGTTGTCCCTTTGGAATACTTGAGTATTGGTCTTGTTGGTTGATGGTTGTAATATATTTTGGAAATTAGTGAGCAATATATTTTGGAAAGTAGTTGAGCTTTGTAGGTCATCCTTTGAGAGTATTTGAGTAGATGCATCTAAGTTGTTTCCATGGTGGTTGGCATTGTAGGTCATACTGCGAGTATACTTGATTATTAGTTTGTTTGTTGATGCCTAAGTCATCCCGTGTTGTTTAATCCATGTTAGTCGTTTCAAAAGAATATGTGCGTAAGGAGACACGTAAGTCCCTTCACAGTGGTTGACACTTGCAAACTGGTTCATTGATTATGTTGTGAGGTTAAACTTTATCTTCATGAATGCAATCTATAGTATTATTCGCTTTATTGTACGTTATTTTTCGGATATATGAGAAAGTAGGATGGTTTGAACTTTGGAGTTCTGACTGGGCGATGCTCATCTCCAAACATGTTTTGAACTTTGGAGTTCTGACTTGGTGATGCTTATCTCCAAACATGGTTTGGTGATACTAGTACCGCACCTATTGGATTTTTACTTATGTCATGTAGTTTATATGTAGGTGTCATCATAATTTCGGTTTTTCCTTGTATATTGCCAGTGCATGCAGATATCCAGGTGAAAAACCATAACAATATATCTTGCAAAAGGACCGTCATGGAAGTTATAGAATCATAGATCTCTATGTTACCACATCCTAATAATTATTTTATCTTTCATTTTTAAATGGGGAAGGGGCTTAACTAGCTTTGATAACGATACTTCTTGAATACGCCATTTTACCATTTGGGCTTCCTTATTCTATCCAGGACTTGTGCACGCTATTGACACACACACACAAAAAGAGCACTGGCCGACTATGTCATCAGTCCTTTTAGGTGGAATGATCAAAAAGGCTATCTGATCTGATGCTACTTCAAAGTTACTGTGTTTAAGATACTTCTTCCAATTCTTATGGTATGAATATGAAGTAATATTGCTTCACTAAAAGTAAGATACCTTTATTCTCTCACTTGTTTTTCTATTTTTAGGCCACCACTCTTTTGTTCAGAGACAACAATAGTTTTATGGCCACACCACTGCATTGGTATGTATGACAAAGAGTTGATGGATCATGCAGTGTCAACATTAGAGTTTCAATCAGTTTCTTAAGCAGTTCAATTCAATTTTCTTGTTAAAAATTTCTCAGCAATAGTTTTAAGCTGCTTCACAAGTTCTGTGAGGTAGCATTTGTGAAAGTTTGGAATGAATCATCTCTTAAAATTTCACAATCTAAGAAAGATTCATACTTTATGCATGCTGACTGGGGCCCTCCATTTTAAATTAATTTGTACCCATTTTGGATCCATTGCTTCCCCTTTTTGGTGAAGCTATTTGTTCCAACTTCCAAATTAGTTACATTTTTATAAACTAGCCAAATGTTTCTTGTAAAAGAATACCAAAGACTACCTTTAAATGCCATATGCAATGTGGAGTGAAACTAATAAAGCTAATAGTTATGAACAACACCTTGTACAAACACATCTTTATGATAGGTTTCCGTTGTATCATATATTTATTCATTTCCTATTGACCTAGTTATCATTGATCAGATAAATACTTAATCTTTGTTCTATATTCGACATGTGAATCTCATATTGATGGTATATTTAAGCATGTGACAAGTGATATGAGAATTGAGGACTCTTTTTCCCTGGGGTACCAATCTTATGGGTCAGTTTGATTTATGGCCCTTGACCTTAAAATTCTCCTAGCCCTATAGCTTATACCCTATTGACTTGTGGCCATATAAGATCCAAATTTAAAAAATAAAAATAAATTATAAAATATACAGGTTGAGACTTGTGACGTAATTTTTAAGAATAAGAGTATTAATTTCATAAAATACCTTATTCGCTATTTGGAAAAGTATAAAAAGTTAGTATACATCTTTATATATATTTGATTGGTAAAATGAGAGGTTGTATTGAGGCCCTCAACCATGAAGGTCAAAGGATATGTTATGTAGAAAGTAAAGAAAAAGGGAGGCCCCTCTATAAGGGAAAGGTTGTAGCACTAATAACAAGTAACAAGAAATAAAAAGGTGGCCATGCACAAGAGAGTAAAGCATGCCAACGAAGAGCCACACAAAAACCACCAAAATGCCACCGAATAAAGAGAACAATTGATAAAAAGAGAGCTAAGGAGCACATTGCAGCCAACCCGCAAAACTGCTACTCAAATGACCAACCGCATCCACAGGACCACCTACTGAGATCACATCCCCAATAAAATAGAAATGGAGGCACCACCCATAACTGCCGACTCACAATCAAACCCAGATTGCAGTCAAACAAGACTCGGGCCAAAACCGTACAGAACACAAGACATAGATTAAAGACCAGCCCCCAAACATCAATATAACTGTCTGGGAAGCCCCAACAATCAAAAACATCACTAGCCACCACATTACCAGAGGGCACAAACTTCTTCTTAGTAGGAGAGAGCTGTAGCGATGTCCAAATTGGTCATGAAATGATCCAAAAGCTTGTCCTTATGCAAGAGTTATTCTGGCAGGTTGTTTTTGATCACCAAAGAAAAGTTGACCTTTGAGGCAAAGTCTGCACTTATTCCCAGATTCATAAATTTGGCCATGGGAAACATAGAACCCAAAATAATTTACTCAATAGTGGGCTTCTTATTTTCTTCAACCCATTCTTTTGTAATTAGCCTGCCCTCTCTTCTTTTATGCCTACCATGCTTGGTGCTTGGGCCATGTAGGGGAAGCGAGCACTAAGATTCTGCAGAATATAGAGTTTTGCTTTGACAACAAGGGGTGCACCCGCAACATCAAACCTGAGAGAAGAAGCAAATTCATGGACGTTTTTGCACGCCCTCTCCCTGTTCCCTGTATGCTATTCAATAGAAGCCAGCCTTTCCCGAGTACGTAAACCAGTGGCCTGGAACAATTTGATGACCTTGGGAGACCCCATTGGTATCCATCCAGAATATCTTGGGACAAAGTGCTCTTAGAAAGCAAAGAAAGATCCCCAGGGGTGTTGAAGCGGATGGGAGTGGGGTGCAAGGCATCCCAGATGGAATGCAGGTCCTTCAGCAGGGGCAGACAACAAGAAGGGAACAAAGTTCTCACCAAAAATTGGAATACATACATTGTAGGGGTGATGGAGGTCAGCTTATACAGGAAGTCTTCTCGGATAGATTGTACGGAGCGATTTACATTTGCTATATCTCCAACGCCGTCTAAGCCAAGAATCTGCCTAACCAAGTCTGCCTCCATCCCGTCAAGAGAGAATCACTTGTGGAGAGGGTCTTTGAGGAAACATGACCTCCAAGAAGACAACATTCGTCGGATGCCATTAGGACCTTGTGGAAGCAATTTAGCAGGGAGACTAATGATCGAAAGTGAATTAGGAGTGAAGAAACATGGCAATTGGCCAGCAGATTTAATAGCGGCAAAGAAGTCGAGATGGGAAGGCGTCGCCAAATGATGATGACTCTGAGTTACATACCATTGACACCTACAATGCCATGACTAGTCTCATCAAAATCAAGTGGCAAGGGAGCTGCCAACCTTTTAATCATGAAAGGACATGAATTCCAACACAACATTCGGGAGGTTCTCCTCATCATTGGGGAAGGCCAGCTAGGATTGGGATCAGATCTTTTTGGTCACACCATGAATATCTGGCGAATTAGAGTGGGGGAAATACACCGCGAGCATCCTTGGAGATGAGATCTTCCAGCGTGGGCCAGTTGTGAGAAAGTTCACTTTCAATTTTAAGAGACTCCAAGATTGACACCCGAGTTAATCAATAGATCGGCGGGATGGGTTGCTTCATGTAGCAATGAGAGAAGAAAATATTCTGGAAACAATTCTACAGCCTGAAAGCTTGTTGAAGAATGTAACTAAGTTTCTAGTTTGGAGTGCTGCCCTTTTCCATTTCCATTTATCACCACCTTTGTTGGCAATACTGAACTGTGTCAGATATTTTATTCATTCATATTAAGGAGTATATATACATTGCAATGGTTTGTTGTGATCCTCTAATTGAGGATGCACATTCTTATCACTTTTACCTAATTTTCAACTTTATACTCAAGTCACCTGACACAAAGACCCGGGACAGGGTACACATAGGACATGCAAATACGAGTATCTGACATGGGACACATTGACCCCAGAAACAGGACACGGGGACACGTTATATATACAAATTACATATACAAAAATGAAATATACACAGGAAATCATTTTTGTGTGTCCTACTTGCTGCTGCCACCTTCCCCAAGCCAATATTATCCTCTCTTGACATCATATTTCGTTGGGCAACATTCACCAATTTACATGCTCCAATTCCACACTTAAGGCCCAACAAATGGCCCTTAACTTGGTAGTAGGTGCTCTTGTATTCAACATGGCAGTAATTACATGTCCAAACAACATTTCCTCCCCCAACAACCTTTTCCCTGGGCCCTTGTTTTTTTGTTACATACTTCCACAGCGGATATTTTTATCTTGAGCTTGCTGTCTTGCTACAGCAGGGTCATTTGCAGCACTGTCAGCTGCACCTGCAGCTCCACTTGCAGCAGATGGAGTACTAACGGAGATGGATAAACTTGGAGGAGGGCGGGAGCAGCACCAACACTGATATTCTTGCCTTTCCTTTGACCTTTACCAGCTGCCTTTGATGATTGAGCCATGATTTCTGTGGTATGAATGAAGAAAAATGCTGCTGTTGGAGAAATGACAAATCTGGTTTGCTAGAATGCCTTCAAATCTCTCCAAATCCCTTCCAAATCTGTTTTTATCCTTCACCTGCACAATGTTAGACAGTGAGAGCTTTTCTCTATAGCTGAAAGTGACAAATATGAAGTGAAAAACTGCTTTTAACCCCCCCATGGTTTCATTTTGGCGCGTATGCATTCGACACATCTAGGGCACATGTTTGACGTGTGTCCTATTTTAGGACACTTGTCCTATCATGTCATGTGTCGGATACACAATACTTGACCTTTTAAGACATATCTGGTATCTTAGCCTTATACCTCTCTACATTTGTGTTAAACTAATCACCCATCGACCTACTCAAATAGGTTTAAATAATGATTAATTAATTAAAGTTTATCTCCCAAACTTATTTTCTCACTTCCCCAAGTATAACAAAAATAGTATGGTGTAATACCAAACACCTAACATCCTCCCTTATTACATCTTTGTCCCAAGAGTGGGAGAGAATAGTTTCTCCATGCAAAGTGGGACATTCACACAGTACAAGACACACTTACAATCAATCGATGAATGAGGACAATACATGTTGGTTCATCAAAATATATGGTCTAGGACACACTCTAGTTCATCCACACCTCTGTGTAAACAGGGACACACTCAATTGAGCCTCACATTTGTATGAACAAGGATCTACACAGTTGTTCATAACAAAACACTATATGTGAATAGGGACTGACACAATCATTCACAAAAGCACAATAGTGGGACTAGCCATTACTACACTTCCTCGGTGGGAATTGGCCTCATTGAAGCGACTACAAAAAATAGTATTGGGACATAGGGCCTCACTATGCATCCTAATGGGAATTGGGCCGCACTGATCAACATCATCTCGTGTGTAGCAGTATCACAATTTTCTTCATCACCTTCCCTGGTGATCACTGTCTTCAGCTTTTGTCCAAACAGCATCTGCTTTATAATCTTTTCCGAGCTGATGGCTTTTGAGATGTGGAAAGATATGTCATTATTTTTCCAATCAGTAGTGTCTTCTCCATGGGGTAGGTCTTCCCTATCCTCATCTATTATAACATTTACCATGCTTCGCACCTATTTGCACATTTTCCTATTTAATTTTTGCTTTATTGTGCACGCTCTCTAAGCTCTCATCTCCATGCCATTTTCACTGCATATTTGCTCCATTTCCTATGAACCTTTTGTTCATTTGGCATCCATCCTCCTGCCTTCGTCAGCCCCTCCACCTACAATCCAATTCCTTGCATTTGTTCAGTCCATCCGCTCCTCAACCTCCTCTCTTTCCCTTTGCCTTATCTCATTCTACTCTTCTTCATACCCTCACATGAAACCTGTAAATACCTTTTACCATAGTTACCAGGTTCGGCTGGATTTGTATGAAATCCGGTTTGAACCGTATTTTTTGAAGCAACCGAATAAATCCGGTTCGGTTCGGCCTTGTTTTTGCAGAAAAAAAAAAATTCTTTTTTGGCATATTTTTTTTTTTTTGGTGAAAAAATCGCAAGGATGGAAAAAAATTTGCCATTTTTGGAAAGGGTCCGGGAAGATGTAGCAGCAAAAACTTGCATGTGCCATAACTTTCATTCTGTGGCTCCGTTTGTGTGTCGTCTTCTCTAAACGTATATATTTTCTCAAGCTCTACGCATTGATGGCAATATTTTTCTTATTTTGATAAAATCCATTTTTGTACCTTTTTGGACCAAGCAACTTCTTGCAATCTTTTGAAAGAATCATTATGATGATGATGATTATGGTAGATGGATGCTTTTTGTATGATTTGTTTGTATATAATGATTTAAGTATACAATAATATAAATTTATAATAATATAAGTATATATATTCCGAATCGGATTTTTCCGTATTTTTTTTCGGATTTTTTCGAGAACTCCGAATTTTTGGATTTTTTTGCCCTTCCGAATTTAATCGGATTTCCGTACCTGGTAACTATGCCTTTTACCGTCAATGATATTGAAATTGTGCAAACAATATGTGAGTTGTAGTTCAATGGAAATGCAGACAATATATGAGTTATAGTTCTATGGAAGTTCTGCTGATTGTTACATCATTATCTTCATATTACTGTCATACATTTAATTAACCGTCATATCCTTTTAGTGCATGAGAAGAATGCTTTGGGGCTAACTATGCTGCATAAGTATCTTGTTTTTATTCTGTTGTATATGATGGGGATTACTTTCTGTAATAAACAATCTTATACATAAAAAAACTTTCTTATAAGAGTTCATGGTGACTTGTTACCAAGAATTTGACTTCAATAACTGAATTCAATTTCAAAAGGTGCAATGTAAACTTAGGCAGAGCACCTTACAGAGGTCATACAATTTTATATGGAAGGTCTGGGTTAATTTGTATACCACAAGGGCAATTTATAATTTTCTCTTGAAATTACAATGTTTTAAGATTTGGTTGTTGGCTGTTGCAAGTTTTGACCCTAATTTCATTGAAACTGGAGATGAAATGGAGGAAATGTAATAAGAAATCAGAAAATAGAATATAAAATAAATTATACAAGCAGTAAAACAAAGGACCCACATCAAACGAATAACCGATTATTGTGGGAAGCATACTTATAACAAATTAATAAATTATATGAGATCTTGATGAAAAACTATTAATTAAAGTTTCATTATTATGTATAGAAAATAAAGTTTAGCCCAAAATGTATCATGCTGGCCATCTGATGTCTCATCATCTTTTTATCTTTGCAGCTTTTTCATATTTTCTTGAATTTTTTGTTTTTTTTGCAGTGATAAATGAACTGGTGCTTTCCCATCTTTATCTTGGCTATATTCAGAAGCAGAAAGCTTAGTTTTTTTTTTGCTGCCATCCACAAGATTGGTGACTTGGTCTGATTCCAAAGCTTTGTATTAGTCCTTTCAGAACTGAGCATCACGATTAAAAGCATCATACACCAACACAATCTTCAATCTTCAACAGCATCACAATCCTAGAGTTAGATTATACACTACAACACCTTCTGTATAAGATTAAACGGGATCAAGTAGTCGCCTTAATCATTATCAGATATTAACTGCACTGCGGTGTTTTTAATTTTATCATGGCTATTTTCAGAAATGTAAAGCTCAGTCTTTGTTTGCAGTCCTCCTTGAGTTGATTCAAAATAATGGATGGATTAGTTATTTTCTCCGACTCATTTGTCTTGGACTGATTTTCGCTTAGACTTCTTGTTTGCTTGCTTGGACAAAGCTAATACTTCTTTCAGCGAGTTGCTTATCCTAGACCAACTGATTTCCTATTTCAACGGTTGTATGAGTTTTTATGGCTGCTATTAGGTTTGGATGGGTTGCCTAACAGCCTATATGGTTGCATGTGAAGGGACAGGCCATCCTTTGGTTTGGATGGACCATCATTGTCCGTCGATGTGGTTGACCTAGACTTGGATGGCCCCCTTTACCTTTGTTGGCCCTTAGATGGCCTCTCCTACTTCAACATACGTCTTTCTGTTCAACAGCCCAATAGAATAGTCGTCTCAATAACCACAACATAGACAATTTACAAGGCTATGAGAGTCCACAGAATTAGATCGAATTATTTGAGAATTAGATCCAGTGAAACAAACCGACCGAAGTGAACCTACCGAGCACGTTTTGGGAAGGAGAAAAGTTCCTCGAACCAGACAGTGGTCGAGTCTACAAAACTCACTCTTTGAGGTCTTCATTCGATGGCTTGTTTTTGAAGTGGATGGATTGGTGGTGTATTTCAATGGGTAGGTAAGAGGTCAGGGCAGGTATTTGGGGTATGTAGGGGTTAATGGGTCAAGTGGGTTAAAGGGGTAATATGTGCAAAGGTGGATACAATTGGGGAAAGGGTATTGAGACTTGCACATAAGGAACATAGGCTAGACAAGGATTACTCTCATTATAATTGTTTGTATTTAGGGTAAAGGGGGTCATGGGGGAAGTTTTATTTTTCGACCATGGTGATCTTAGGGAATTTTGTGCACTAACCTTGTAGTGGGAGGCTCTGGGTTTCTATGTTTAGGAGTTGGGTCCATCGCCTTTGCATTTGATCCTGGGATTTTACTGGTTATGTAAAATTGTAATTGCCATATTCTGATACTCAAAATGCAAGGTAATGGCTAATGAATGATTGAAGAGAATGTGCTAACCTGCTGTGTTTGAATCCCACAAACTTAGATATTGTTTCAATTTTATTGAATTGGGATGAGGAAGGAACTCTAGCTTATTATCAAAATTACTGAAATAGATTGAAAACATAAAATTGAGTTTCTAATTTCCACCCAAGCCAGTGGAGATCCATGCATGGGGTTAGGGTGATCTTTTAGCTGCATCACAACCTTTTGGAGAAATTGTGACGATGGGTCTACAAATTTCTGATTTAACAAATAACTAGAAAAAATGGCTGAAGACTAGCAGGCCTACATGAAGATTGATGCAATTTGAGTAACCTTGTTTTTGTCACATGAGAGCTTGTTTCTATTATAGCTCATGATTGATAACTCTTACTCCTTTCATGTGATGCTAGTAATTTGTTACAAAATTTTATTATAATTTCTTTTGAATATTGTTTTTCCACAGTATTTCAAATTTTTGAATATTATTCTGAGCTTTCTGATGTTGCCATTGATTTAAAATTTATTTTCTATGTTGCCAGTTTCTCTTTGATGCTGCTGCAGCACATTGTGTTGAGATTGCATCCCATCGTCATGGATGCTGTGTGTTGCAACGGTGTGTTGATTTTTCAACTGGAGTCCAGCGGCAGCGTTTGGTAGCTGAAATAGCTGCTAATGCATTGGTCCTTTCCCAGGATCCTTTTGGGTAATTGTTATGCCTACCTAACATATCTGTGACAATGTCTTCCTCAGGCCAGTTTTATATAGCACTCACTAAGTTCTTTGTTAAGAGGTTGGATTATTTTAAAGCTGTATTTTCTGTAGTATCTATTTCCTTTTTCCATTTCCATACTGCGCAAAAAGAACTTCTTGCTGTTGCTAGTCTTTGTAACATTCAAGAATAGTGGTTGGGCATACTATACTAGTTAACCTATTGTTATGTTAGAGAAATGCCTTTGTTAGCTTTTATCTTGCAGATGTAATATGGGATCTTCAAGTTATAAAACCATTCTCCTTGATTCCATTGTTTTTGATTCAGAAAGATGTGAACCTCAACTCTCTTGTTTTTGATTGCTTATGATATGTTGCTGGGATACTGATTCAATGTTCGTTATTTGAGGGAAATGGAGTAACTTGCTACAGCAACATACATACGCCATAGTTCACATCGTTCAAAGATATTCACAATTGGATATGCTAAATGAATTTATTTTTTCCTGCAGAAACTATGTTGTACAATATATTTTGGATCTTAAAATTCCATGGGCAACTGAAGATGTAACGGATCAACTTGAAGGGAACTATGCACACCTATCCATGCAGAAATTCAGCAGCAATGTAGTTGAAAAATGCTTGAAGCTTGCTGGAGAAGAGAAGCGTGCACAAATTATTCGAGAGCTTATCAATACTTCTCGTCTAGGGCAGCTATTGCAGGATCCATATGCTAACTATGTTGTCCAATCTGCCTTGAATGCCTCGAAGGTTCCCCTGAAACTCCCTTAATTGCTTCTTCCATATGATACCAATCGAAATGGGAAACAATATTCTGATGTTTATTCAGTTTGATTAATCATAATTAACCTAATAATTTCTTTTGTTTCTGGATTCAGGGGACTCTTCATTCTGCTTTTGTTGAAGCCATCCGACCACATTTGCCAGCATTGCGAAGTAGTCCATTTGGAAAGCGAATCCTTTCACGTACCAATTTAAAGAAATAATATTTATATTTTAAGATATGTCATCACGTCCTGCCTTGGAAGTCTTTTAGATGACTCTGGATGGTGTTTTGCAAGGTGCCACTGTTTTTGTAGATCTAGTTTACAACTCCTATTGAAATGACCATTTTTGGCATGTAAAAATCAAGTGCTTGATCGATTTAACATTCTAATAAGAGATGATGTGGGCTACGGAATTGTATTTGTTAGATTGAAGGGTGAAAATTGCCTGTACCAGCTCACTGTTGTACAACAGTCTGAACTCTGCATTTGTTCCTGAAGTGAATACATTGTGAAATATAGGCCCCTTATATATTTAAATTTATGCCTCCTATTCTCTGGGTTGTGCCAGACGGTGGGGCCATTTAGTCTTCTCGGCTGTGCTTTTGTGAAGGAAAAGAAATTTAAGAACTTATAAAAGGGGGCAATAGGTTTCCAGCACGCATAAAGATTAAATTTTCTGTCAAGTAAAACGTTTAGCTGCTGGCTTGCCAGGAAAACGGAAGTTCAGCAAAAACGTTGTATGTCATATGGGAGGCCTCATGCTAGGTTGAATGTAGATTGGCAAAAAATGATATGGAAGTTCTGAAGCCGGGCTTTGTATGAAGTATATAACTCTATCTGGCTGGCTATAAAAAAGAAGCTATTTCTGTCTTATTCTCGCTACGTCCTTGATATCTCATTTCTGGGGCTGTACTGTTGTACCGTAAATCTCTTACTTCCAGATTTGAATACATCTTCTATTTTTTCTTGTATTGCACTTAATTCATATCTTCATCTTTTTGTGTTTATGTTGGTTACACTGTTGGTTTGAAATGGATGGTTGTATGAGAACATCGGGAAATTACAACAGGAGTAAAACAGAGGAGCAGCTATGGTATCCAGTCTTCTTCTTTGGTAGGATAGATTAGAGTGTTATGAGAGCCCTCCAGAATTTGAAGTGGTGTTCAACATCATTGGCAAATTATTGTGGAAATACCCTGGTTAACACAATCAGTTTATATATCTTTGTGTGAGAACACTGGGAAATTACAACAGAGATGTAAAGCATAGGAGCAGTTCCGGTAACCAGTCTTCTTCATCCAGGATGATAGATTAGAGTGTTAGGAGTGCCCTCAAGAATTTGAAGAGGTGGTTGACATCATTGCCTAATTGTTTTGCAAATGCCTCTGTTAACACAATCAGTTTATAGATTTTTGAAAACATGGTGGCAAAAGTGTTTGAAATTATGTAGAGGTCAACTCAGCATATTACCGGTTCAGAAACTTTCTCAAGCTATGCTAATAATCATAACTTGAAAATGAGGTCCAAGTAAAATAAGATAATCGGAGACGGGGAAGGAACTTAGGTGAAGTAATTCCTTTGGCATAAGTCGCAAGTGGTCTGTGATGAATGGAAATTCATGGCTTTCTTCCATACAATGTGGCATAAAAGTTAAAAACACAAAATAATAGAATATAAAGAAACATGTGGAGAACAATTAGAAGCTTTTCTTTTGAAAACTTCATCTGAGCTTGTAATACAAGCTTCTTTTCATGTTCACTCCTCCATGTCATTTATTCATTGCATCCATTTCGAGAATGGGAATTATGGGTATATCTCACATGAGGAAATGGTATGGGGTTAATCCATTCATACATATTAAATTGCTGATGTATGGGGAAATTGCTAATTAGTGCGGGTTTGCATTTGATCGAGACTCACCAGTTCAAAATAAAAAATCACTCAATGTTAGTTGCACAATGATAGAATTATGGTCTAATGGGGTGATAAGACCAATTGATACTGAAAAACAGTTGAGAAAATTTGGTGAGGATGACTTTAGCTGCAAATTATACCTATATACAATGTACCTGCAAAAGTCTAGAACTGATATTTCATGCAGGGCTAATCCATTAATGCCTGTTAAGTTGCTGTTAAAGGGACGTGCCTCAGTAAATTGCTAATAAGCATGGGTTTTCTTATAATCTGTGAGTTGCACCAAACTCAAAATAAAAAATCTCGCTTATATTTGGTAGGTCAATGATAAAATGATGGTCTAGAGGGGTGATAAACCCAATTGATGCTTAACAAAAGTTTAAGAGAAATGTGGCGGGGTGACTTGAGCTAGAAATCTGATCTATCTATTGTAGTTGTATGAGCCTGGAACCGATTTTTCAAATGGTTAGAGAAATTTTCCTTTAAGAAATTACTTATTTTGGTATTAGTTAGGCATCAAACACTCTTTTAAGTGAAGGGCTTGTACAAAAACCCCATAGGATACTGGAAGTATCACTGTTTTGTGCCCAGACGCACACAATTTATCACCCATCAACTTGGGCTTTTGGGGTGTATGTGGGGGTGGGTTTATATGTAGGGTACATTGAAGACCAACATTTTTGATAAATATCTAATTCTTAAAGAGATAAATAAAATTTTCCAAATAGTTGGCACATTTTAGCTTACTGCGTGCAAGAGGTCTCCAAAAACTTGATGTGGCAATTCCACAACACAAGTGTAAAGATGATATGTATTGGCACTAGAGTCTTTTGGATACCTTGAAGTACATATCAGATCTATGATAAGACAGATCTGCACTAGTTATGTAGCCTGTGGATGTTTCTGTATACTTTGTGTTGAACGTTCATTATGGATCTCTATTGTTATAAACCCCTCTAGGATATACCACCTGCAACATGTATAACTGCAATGGATACTTCTATCTACGTAACTACCTGTAGATAAAATAGATAATCAAACCGCATACATGCATTTCAGAGTAACTTAGTGCTAAATGTTTGTTATGCTTCTCTTACTATTTGGTAAGCCCTATGTGATACAAAAAGGAAATTACATAGTTAAGATGAATGTATTTGTTATACTTTGGATGTGGAGTGGGTAACCAAATAATAGTCATGGCGGTGTAAGAGGATGATTGTATCTGTTATACTTTGTATGTGGAGTGGGTAACCAAATAATAGTCATGGCGGTGTAAGATGATGATTGTATCTGTTATACTTTGCATGTGGAGTAGGTAACCAAATAATAGTAATGGGTGTGTAAGAGTAATGAGGAAGTTCGTTGGCAAAGTTGAGAGAGTATTTTACAAGAACCTTGGTAAGTTTCAATAATGTCAACCTGGATTTGCATTAACATAGTTCTATAATAGGGTACAGAAAAAAATATTTTGCCAAAAGAAAACAAATTTTTACTGAAACAATATATTGGATTATTTGCAATGATACAGTGCAAATAATTAAAATTTATTTTTTTAATTTGTTATGAACTAAAGCTGTTGTTGGCAATCCGTTTTCCTGCCAAAACAATTATAAGTTCTTTAATTTGCGTCATACATATTAATCCTAGTTGAATTATCCTTTCAGACTGACTATCTTCATTTTTAGGGGTCTGGTGTGTGAGCAGATGGAAGGGATTGCAATGGATTCTCCTTTGGTTTTTGTGCATATATTGATGGAGCTTTTTGAAGATTAGGCTTTCCATTCATTTCCATTGAAGCCTAGATGGTGGAAGAAGTATGTTGAGTATACTAACATGAGTTGGTACCGAAGCTTGGATTCTTGAAAAGAGTTCAATAAACACCTTAAGAGTGTATCTGACAACATTATATTCGTGAAAGAAGTAGAGTGCAAGGGGAGTTTACCCTTGGTTGTTCTTTTGAGGAAAGATGATAAATCGTTGTCTCACTGACTTGTTAGAAAATATATCCAGGTGGATCTCTATTTGCAAGTTGGTTCTCACCACCAGCCGAGCCAAAAAGTTAGTGTTAGAACTAGCCTTCAAAGCTTGCAGGGTATTTAATGAGGATTTTTAGAACCAGAGCTAAAACATTTAAGAGATGCATTCAAGAGGTACAACTACAAAGGCAAACAACTTTAAATTCTCATCCTTCACATATTGCTCACTGGAATAACCCTTCCAACCATTCATTGCTTAATTTGCAAGATAGGATCTCGAGAACATTGCAACATAATAATTTGGAGGGATTGATGAAAGAGGTTGTTTTTGTGAGCTTGATGAAGATTAAAAGAAGCAAAAACTCCACTGGTACTGAAATCAAGGAGGAGAATAAAAGTCAATCACAATGTTGAAAGAATAGGGGAACAAGAAGTCACGTCCACAATAATGAATGAAGAGAGCTCTTCTTTGAGAAGGGCTAGGTCCTCCATGCCTAGTTAACTTAGTCAAGATGGTGAAAGTGGAAGTGGATAAATTTGGAAATAAGATAGGATAGATAAAATAAATTCATATATATATATATTTTGTAATCTTAGATGAGATTTTTCTCATACACCAATCGGAGCTTCGTTTGCCCATAATGCTAACAATATCTTTTAATTATTCACTTTTACCTTTAGACTGCAAGTAAAAAACAAATATCCGGCATCCTCTGCTTTCTTTGGAATATGAAATGACAAGAAAGAGGGGAGTTGGACCCAATGATAGTTGATTTCATGGTACACACCTTTGTGGTTTCTTGCAAGGATATGTTTTATATTGTTTTATTTATTAATTATGTGATGTATGTTTAGTATTATAAATGAATTACTTCTAATTAAGCAGTTAAAATACACATAAAATATAGTAAATAATGTCTAAGTAATTGATCAATTAAATATGTGGAGAAATATGGGAAATAGAAGGCTCTAATTTCATTTATACTTTGTCATAGTTATGTCGTCAAATTTTAGATATAAAAATTGACAATTGAGATTGCAACTAGCAATCATACGTGAAATGTATGATGGAAATGTCGAAGGGGATGCATCAAATAAGTTAATATTGGAGGGAACAAAACATTGAGAGAGCAAGAGTGGTGATGAAGAAGGGGTTTAAGGCATATAGATAGTACCGTCGGCGCCCTCCCCTCCCTCTATCTATATGGATATGGGCCCATCCCATATAGAATCTATATAGGGGGGGAGGGCGTGCCTCTATCTATATAGCCGCCCACTATACTCTATATAAGTCAAAAGGTGGGGAAAGTGCAAAAGGGAACCAATGCAAAAATATACTCTCAAATACAACCACACCATGTTTGGCAATTGTTTGAAGGAAAAATGGTGTACGGTGTGCAAGTCGTCAATGCATCATATTTTGGAGATATCTCAAAAAGCAAGAAGTGGTTGATTAGTAGTGTCGATCTGTCAATAGTTTTTGTTTGCAATTTTAGCCCTTGGGTTTATTGGGTAGTTTGAACAAACGTAAATGTAAGGGAAATCACTTGTGTCAGCGACGAGAAACTTTAGAGATAGGGATATGTGGAGTGGACCTACCCTACTAGGGTAGTGATTTCATGGACATTTGCGATTAGGATTTCTCTCTAACTATTAGGGTCTCCCTCATCAACAATCTTCAAAGCACTTTGTCCATCAATGACCATTTGCGTCAAGGCTTTCAATTGGATGACATTTAATTTGTTAGAAATACAAAGACATGAATGAAAAATTACAAATAAAAGGTGGGAATAAATACCTACATGTTCCACACCTATTCCATGGCTTAGATTGTACACCTTAAAATAATATCTACTATTTTTTCTCTGTATTATCATCTCCAACTCGCTTGCACTATTCATGTGAGTGAAAAATCTAGTAGGTTCGATGCTCAAAATCCATACGTAATGATTCCTTCTTGTAGCACTTTGTGGTGCCCCTTTTCAATTTTACGCTCGAGCAATTGCAGGAAAGGAGATGTGCAACTAACCATCTTTGATCAAAACTTACGAATCATGCACCGGGGTTGTTCGGTTGTAGCAAAGTACTAAGACAACCATAACATGGACTTTGCTATTTATTTTATTTTATTTTTCGGCGTTAAGGTTTTTGAGTGGACGACATTTAATTTGTTAGATAAGGTGAAGACATGAATGGAAATTTGGAAATAAAAATGTGGGAATTAAATACTTGCATGTCCCACATGTATTCCATGACTCAAATTGTTCTTACCCAAACAATATATGTTATATGTGCTCCACTTTTTGTCTCAATCTCACTCGCATTACTCATGTGAGTGCAATTTGCACTTAAAGGGGCAAAAAAAAAAAGGGAAACTCCAATAGGTTCCACGTTTGAAACCCAACCACAATGCTTACTTCTTGGAGCATTTTGTAGCCCCCTTTTTAATTTGAAGCTTCAGTAAGTGTAAGAAAACATGGGATGCACGAAAAATCTTAAATAATTGAGTCCCTCCAGTGAGCTTGGTCATACATGTTTGGCAAACGAAAGTTTTAGGCGAGACTCCATTCGGGCGTTTCTTCCCCTAGGCAACTTAGGCAGTTGCCTAGGGCGCTGAATGGAGAGGGCGCCATAATTTAAAAAAAAAAAATTAAGTCGGCAGTTGGCTCTAGGTTTGCCATAGTTATAAGTTTCCAAAAAATTAAATATTAACCAAACCGACACCATTGCATTTTCCCACAGCCCATTTGCATATATATAAACAAGTTCAATTGTTACAAAGGGTAAATCGTGGTGACTCAGGACTGGTCCATAAGTTACACAAATATCAAATATTTAAAACTAAAGACTAAAGTCAATCGCCTTCGGCCTCTGCCCTCTGAGCTGTGAACAGGTAATAGGCTACAAATTTTATTTTTATCTCATTTTTATTATTTAATCTTATAGAACTTATACAGCCCGTACAACCTTACAAGCTCCTTTTCAAGGAATATCACTAATAAGTAAACTGTAATACAATATTATCGATTATAATTTCTCATTCACCCAGTCTCCCAGATAGTTTGTTGCAATACAATGAAAATGCATATGGATTCGGCAACACTATTGTCATTTTCAGCTCAGCATTTTTCCTCCTTTTCTGAGGACTCGATCGCTTTGAAACATCGGTGGATTGTATGTTTTCTCGAGGAATATTTGTTTGACAGTGTTACTGTTACTATTTCTATAAGTGTTGGCTCTTCTGACAGACCCCACAACCTGTCTTCACAGCACGTAGGTACTGCATTGCTAAAATAAGACTTGGCCAGACTTAATGTTGAAAGGGTTGTTTGTTGATTTCGAGTGTGTAGAATAGATTGGGGGCGTACGCTCCGAATACTGCCTAGGGCGCTCCGAAACTTTAATTCGGCCTTGACTCCATTACTCACGTGAGTGCGATTTGAGCTTAAAGGGGCCAAAATAAAAAAATGGGGAAAATCCAATAGGTTTCGGGGTTGGAACCCAATCACAGTGATTTCTTCATGTAGCACTTTGTAGCCCCCGTTCAGTCATAAGCTCGAGTACATGTAGGAAAACAAGCAATGTGTGAACAATCATTAATAATCGATCCCCTCCAACGATTAGCCATATTAGTGACAAGGATATTTTATCTGTTAGACGAGAATTTCTATTTTATCTGTTGGACATGGATACTTATTCTATGTTGTAAATGAAAAAGCAAGTACGCCATCTGAAGATTTCAACGCGGTCTAGTCGCAGGCCTTCCATAACTATTCAGGAGGTTGGATTAAAAAAGAAAGAAATTAGTGGGCGTGAGGTAGAGGCCATCCAGCAGATCAAACAAGGTCAGAATGTGACGAGGCCGCTTTCCTGCTCAACCACCCAAAACATTGACGAAGATTCAAATGACGGAAATGAAGTTTAACGGCTAGTAATGTGGATTGACCTGTATCGCAAACCAAATCTCTTCCATCTGTGTTTTATGACTTTCTGTGTCCATTTCCTCAAATTCGCATGTTTTGTCTATTGTCCTCCAATTTTCTGTTAATTTTGCTAAATCTAGAGTGTCAAGGAAAATTAATTTAGTTACGTGCTAGAATATATTTCCAATTTATCAACACCCTAGGATTTGAATAAAGATGTCAATAAACAAAAATTGCATATAAGAAATAAGTTCAATGTGTTCATCAAAATTGCTCCACAATAAAATGCTAGATGTGATTTCTGTCCTTTCAAATGAGTTCTTTCAATTGTTTGTATATAAGGGATTGAATTCAAGTTTAACATTATTGGTGTTGATGTTGACTTGTAACGAATGGAAATGAGGAAAGTAAAAATGAAGAATTGACTTCTAAAAATTGACGACCAAAGGGGCTAAGACCATACAAACTATTAAAGTACGATGTACTCTCTTGAATCGTTGTAAACAACCACAAGACAAACACCCACAAACATGCATATATAATAAATCAATAAAAACTTGAAGTAAAGACATAACATAGATTTACCAAGGGTAACATGACTACCACAATTTTATAAAGAAGCTTTGGCTTGAATTTTCCAGAATAAAAATAACTCTCTTCCACAATATGATCACTAACACTAGCTCTTAATGTTTAAATGAAAGCAGGTAGAGACTATTATTAGGATTGAAGAGTAGTTACTTGCAAAAACAAGTTTGCTTTAATCTATTAATAGTGGAAGTCAATCAAGTCAATAACTTGGTTGATAATTTTCTCTATTAATAGATTTGGATAAGTGTGCATCAATGGATAAATAATTTATATATTAAATTTTAATTTAATATAACAAATGCATCTTAATCACATACAATAGTGTATGGTTAACTAAATACACTAATATAAATGAATGTAGTAAGGGACCAAGGAATCACGAATGTGTGATGGAAGAAGACGTGAGAAAATGTGAAAGGTGTTTCTAATTGTATGGTATATTCACCAAATGCTTGTTTCTTGAAAACAAGGTACACTACTTAGGTCATATTATGTACTTGAATGAGACATTTGTTGATCCTCTCAAGGTAAAGCCATTAGAGAATGACCAACTCTTAAAAATGTGCATGAGAAGAACTATGCAGCTCATGATCTTGAGTTAGCAGTTGTAATTCACACACTTAAGATGTGGAGGCACTTTCTGTTGGATAAGCCCTTCAAACTGAAATCTAATCACATAGCCTTGAGCACATATATTCTTAGGAAAGTTTGAATTCATGACTGCATAGATGGCTTGAATTGATTAGTGATTATAAATTTGAGATTCAGCTCTAGAGAAATAAATTTTCAACGAGTTTTACAGTTTGATTTACTTCGAGTTAGCCACTGAACGTGTAGATAAACCATTTTATGAATATACCTTGGACTTAAGGTGGTCTTCTAAGATATCAAGGATTTTTGTGTTGATTTAAGCAGGTTTTGCGAGAAGTCCACAAGGCTCCTCATTTTGCTTACCTTGCCACAAAAATGGTACGATTTGAAAAAGTATTACTTGTTGCCAAGGATGCATAAATAAGTTACTAGATTTTTGGCCAAATGCTTGAAGTGTCAGTGGGTGAAAACTAAACATTATCATCCAAGGGTCTCCTTTATCCTTATGATATCCTTAAGGACAAGTGAACTCTTATTTCCATGGATTTCATTTATGGGGTTGTCAAGTCTCATCGATGACATGGCACCATTCATGTTGTTGTTGATTCTACGAAACTTCAAGGTTGATGCTCAACTATTTTTAGAGCGGTTTGTGAAGTAATCAGATTGTATGGAGTCTTCAGGGACAAGATTTTTACATCGATGTTTTGGAAAAAATGGACAACCACATTTGGCACTCAATTGAATTTTAGTTCATTCTATCATCTCAAGACAAAGTGGTCAAGTCTGAATTTTTCATGTATTGCATTTTATTCACATCTTCATCTTATCGTGTTTATTCTGATTAAATTTTGGTTTAGAAAGTAGGTGGTTGTGTCAGAACACCAAGAAATTACAACATACGTAAAATATAGGAGCACTCATCGTATCCAGTCTTCTTCATCTTTTGAGGATAGGTTAGTGTTATGAGAGCCCTCAAAAATTTGAAGAAATGTTTAATATCATTGCCAAATTGTTGTGTTAAATGTATTAGTTAACAAAGATAGTTTGTAGATATTTGAGGACATGGTGGGAAAAAATGTTAGTAACTATGTTGAAGACAACTGAACATTCCTTTTGGTTCAAAAAATTTCTCATGTTCTTAATTATAACTTGAAAATGAGGTCCAAGTAAATAAGATAATCTAAGGCGGAAAGAAATTTTGATGAAGAAATTATTTTGGCATAAGTTACAACTAGTCTGTGATGAATGGAATTTATGTGCACAATTTATTTCATATAACGTGGTATAAAAATTAAAAACACAAAATGGTAGAAGAAAAGAAAACATGTGTGGAGAACAATTGGTAGCTTTGCTCTTGAAACTTTATATGACCTTATCATACAAACTTCTTTTCATGGACATGCCTAAATGTTATTAACTCATTGCACTCAATTTGAAAATGGGAATCATGGGTGTATGACATTTGAGGAAATTGTATGGGGTTAATCCATTCATGCACATTAAATCAGTCATCCGGTTCCATGTCTTTGTAAATTGCTAATAAGTAGCTCAAAATAAAAAATAACTCAACTTTACCAACACAATAATAAGAGTGATAGTCTAATGGGGTGATAAAGCCAATTGATATTGAAAAACATTTAAGAGAATGTGGCAAGGATGATGTCTTGAGCTACAATCATAACTATATAATACATGTGCATGAGTCTCGAACTAATGTTTCAGGTAAGGCTAATCCATTCATGCATGTTAACTTGTTTTAAGCCTAAACACATTGCTATTAAAGCATGGTCTTCTTTTAATCTATGAGCCACACCAATTAGGATAAAATTTCTCTCCCAATTTTGATAGGCCAATGATGGAACGATAATCTAGTGGGGTGAAAAATCCAATTGATAGTCAACAAAAGTTAAGAGAATGTGGTGGGGTGTTGGAAATCTATGCATTGAGAGGGGATGGGGTGAATAAGTGCCCTTAAAAACTTGTATTTTTAAACTTAGCAATCAAGAATATAGTTAACAAATTCATGGACCAATTAAGATATGCTACTATGACAGAGAAAAATAACAACACATAGAGACACCATATTTTAGGTGGGAAACCCAATAAGGGAAAAAACCCATAGGGATCAAGCAATATTGAGAACAATTGTTCTTACACCAATTACAAGATTATGGAGCACCTACTCCATTTTGAAGCACCCACTTCTACAAATCTAGCACCCTCTTGGATTGAATTTACAAGCACCTACTTGTAATGAAAGCACCAAATTTAAGTTTGCTGACTATAACTCATTTTACATCAATTTATCTTGATCACCTTCTTCATAGTTGCCTACAAAAACATATGTGATCTCAGTTTCAGTTCATAAAAAATTACTTCTTAACCTTAGGCTCTTACGCTAAGATCCCTTCCTTATATGACATTCTCAACAACTATTTGCACCCACTTGTGTCTTTTTATACTTCAATCAACAAAGGATGTTCGTGGTGTCTTTTTACCTTCTTTTACACAACTCTTTAGCTTCCTTTAATTATATTGTTTGAATTTGCTCCCTTAGAGATTGTCTTTTCAACTTCTCTATTTGTATACTACGCACCTCGCCTTTTTCTTCTTTTTCACTTATCTTGACCAAGAAAATGGCTGTTCACATTCTACACGAGCTCCTTTACCTTGAATAAGAATTGGTTCATGTCTCATGA
Organism: Taxus wallichiana var. yunnanensis; assembly: GCA_018340775.1. Classification (NCBI taxonomy): domain Eukaryota; kingdom Viridiplantae; phylum Streptophyta; class Pinopsida; order Cupressales; family Taxaceae; genus Taxus; species Taxus wallichiana. The sequence goes on from CM031239.1 coordinate 930,643,736, forward strand.
CTCTTGAGCTTCTACACTTTGAGTTAGATTGTCTTGAGGCTCTTCAACTTCATAAGAAGACAAAACACATAACAACTCAGTTAACTTGTCGTGCTTTAGACTATGTCATTTAACCACTAAGTATCACTGTTAGACACCAAAAGGATTCAAAAACACTCCATCACTCTCTAATTAATGTCAAAAGAATCATATTCAATTGTTTCAAGCTCACTCTTACATCATCACAAACTTAGACATGTTTTCAACCCCCGGTGAGTTGTCATGGAGAACTTCTCCCTCACACACTTATAGACTCTGCAGTTTCATATACACCTTCTACATTCCTTATGCAAGATAATTACAAAGTTTCAAAGCATGCCTTGAAGCCATGACAAAGAAAAATGAGTTTAAATTTTACACCTGGTTTGCACGAGCCTGGGAACTTCTACAATTGATATCTTCTTCTGTGGAGTGAGAAATTGTTTCAAACCAATTTGAGAGCCTTCTATACCTCCTGAACATCATGTGCACAAAATTTTGTCTTGTATCTTTCACTTGGGAATGAGAAACTTTGGTTACAATCTCGAGCACCTAGAACATACACCTTGCACGGGTTTTCAAAAAAATATATCATGATTTTCCCTCTTCTCAAAGCATGAATTCACAAAATTCTTCTTGAACACCTTTGTGCCATCCTCATAGAGTTATCTTCAAAAATTTAGGATTTTTCATTGGTTAATTTTTGTGTTTCAAGATTTTTCTTCTACAAACCCTAACCCTAGAATCCGTTGTTAATCATGAAACTCGGGCTCTCGGGAACTAGTGGTACCAAGGAACTTGGATCATCCGAGATCAGTTCTTCGTAGTCCTCTCTCCCGCACTCTACTCTCTTTTCTTGGTTTTCGGGTCACATATTTTTCGGGAAACACATCCTCATGTGGAGCTTGTTCTACGTTTCCTTTGTTCCCCGACCCTTCATTAATCTGCATTGCTCCTTTGGCTTGCGTCGAATGTTCATTATGGTTCTTTATTTTTATAAACATCTATAGGATATACTAGATACAATAGTGCATACCTCCAATGGATGTTTATATCTACACAACTACTCATATATGAAATCGATTATCAAACAACAATACAAACATTTCAATTTAACATAACACTAAATGTTTTTAATGTTTATCTTATTGTTAGATAAGCCTTATGTGTTCGCAACAAGGAAGTTACATAGTTAGGATGAATGTATCTGTATACTCTATATGTGGAGTAGGTAACCAAATAATAATATTGGGTGTGTAAGAGTAATGAAGAATCTCATCAATGAAGTTGAACTGGAGTCTTGCAAGCACTTTGGTAAGATTCAATTATGTCAACTGTTAGTGTAGGATATTCATTTTTCTTGTATTTGTTTATTTACTTGGAGCTTTCCCACACTTATGGGATATGCTTGCTTAGGTGTACTAGTTATGTTGAGTTAGCTTACCAGTTGTGTTGAGTTAGCTTACTAGTTGTGTGGAGTCAACTCTTCTTCTAGCATGAGTTAGTGAGAGTTATTCACCACTGATATGGAAGGAGGTTACATATTCACCTCCTATATGTACATGACTTGCATCAGCCTATGATATGGAGCATATGTAGCATTGAGTTGATTTGGAGCCATTCTTGCCTTGATGATTTTTGATCATATTGCATCTTATTGTTAGTTATTTTGATTTCTGCAATTGCTTGTGCATTTGTTTTTCATCAGAGATCCGAAAACTCTAATACAACCTAAGTTCGCATTTACATAGTTCTACAATATGGCATATGAAAGTTTATTTTTCAAGAATACTTTTTTTTACGAAAACAATAAGTTAAATTATTTTACATTGATGGAGTGAAAACAATAAAAAAGTGAATTTTTGTTGGTTATGAACTAATAAATTATTAAAATTATAGAGAAGAAACCCACTTGGAATGAGTTCTAATTTATTTGCTAGATGGTAATCCATTTTCCTACCAAATAATTTAAACTAAGTTTTGTAATTTTCTTCTTACATGTTGAATGTTCTTGAGATTGACTTTCTCCTTTCTGAGGGGTGTGGTGTATGAGCAGATGGAAAGGATCACAATGGGTTCTAGTTCGGTTATTGCCAATATGTTTATGGAGCCTTTAGAAGATAAGGTTCTCCATGCGTATCCGCTCAATCCTAGATGGTGGAAGAAGTATGTTGTCTATATTAATATGAGTTGTTAGCATATGTTGACTATATGCTAATATGAGTTGTTAGCATGACTTGGATTCTTTAGATGTGTTTAATAATCACCTTAACATTGTGCACAAAAACATTATATTTATGAAAGAAGGTTAGTGCGTGGAGAGTTCACCTTTCTTGGACGTTCTTTTGAGGAAATATGATGGATCATTGACCTAACTAATTTATAGAAAATTTACTTGCATGCATCTCTATCTGCAATTTGATTCTCACAACTACTTAACCTAAAAAGTAGGAGGACTAGCCACTAAAGTCTTTAGGGTATGTGACGAGGATCCTTTCGAGTCAGAACTGAAATATTTGAGAGATATATTCAAGAGAAACAAATAGAATGGAAAGCAAATTTCAGTTGTCATCCTTTACATATTGTTCAGTGGGGAAGCCCCTCCAACCATTCACCATGCAATTCACAAGATTACAGATCCTGAGTTGCACGAGCTTGCCAAGCACGATATGGAGATCACAAACTTTCTTGAGCAAAATTACAGATCCTGCTTCTTCTGTAACCACAAGTGCAACCGACAGCAAAACTCTTGCTTCACAATGCAGGTACCGCACCAGGTGCTCTGATACATATGGGGGCAACCTGTAGGATCTTAGCAGGAACCCTAGCAATGGATCTACAACTAGAAAATGCTTAGAAAAACTCTCAGAGTGATATAAAACACTACCAAAATAATCATATTCTCCAAACTCTCATATTACAAACGTACATGACATCATTGCCAAATTGCTCTGTTAAATTGCTTGGTTAAAAAAATCAATTTGTAAATCTTTGAGAATATGGTGGGAAAAATATTACTAATTATGTAGAGAGGTAAACTCCTCATGTTACTGGTTGATAAAATTTATCATATTATGCTTTTAATCTTGACATGAAAATGAGATCTCAGATGGGGAAGGAAGGAGCTTTGGTGAAGAAATTATTTGGCATAAGTTGGAAGTGGTGTATGAGATCTCAGATGGGGAAAGGATTTTGGTGAAGAAATGATTTTGGCATAAGTTGCAAGTGGTCATTCATGAGTGGAAATTTTATGCAGGGTTTTCTTCCATATAATGTAATATAAAATTTAAAACCACAAAATGATAAAATAAAAGGAAACACATGGAGAAGAATTAGTAGCTTTTCTTTTCATACAAGCTTCTTTTCACATGTACACTCCAAACTTCTTTTTACATACACTTTTAACTGTTATTAAATTATTGCATTCATTTTGAGAATGGGAATTATTACATGTCTCATATGAGGAAATGATATGGGGTTAATCCGTTATGCATGTTAAATTGCTACTTAGGTTCCATTTCTTGGTAAATTTCTCATAATTGTAGGTTTTTATTTGATCATGAGATTCACTAGTTCAAAATAAAAAATCACTCAACTTAGTAGCACATTGATAGAATGATGGTCTAGAAATTAAAATAAATATTTTGTTCAAGTTTGATAGTCCAACAATAGAATGATATTTTGTTGGAGTGATAAAGCCAATTGATGGTTAACAAAAGTTTAAGAGAATATGGCAAGAGGATGACTAGAGTTATATATATGATCTATGTGTATTGTTCATGTATATGTTTGGAATTGATTTCTTAAATGGATGTAGAAAATTTTATTTAAGAAATTAGTTATTTTTATTAGTTAGACGGTAAATGAACTCTTTTAAGTAAATGAATTCTACATAAATCCAATAGGGTACCGAGAAGTAATGATGTTTTGTGCCAAGACACACAATTTATACCACGCATCAACTTGCATTTTTGAGGTGTGCGTGGGTGGGTTGATATGAGGGGAATATTGAAGAAAACCATTTTTCATAAATATTTAATTCTTAATGATATAAGTTAAAGTTTTCAAAAATATGGCACATAGTAGCGTCTTATATGTGAAGACATTTCCAAAAGACTCGAGGGGCAATCTCACAACACAAGTGTAAGAAGATAAGTATTGTCACCTTAAGTCTTTTGCATACCTCTCATCACACATCAAATCCTTGTTAAGATGAGTTTGTGCTAGCTAAATATTATGTGGAGGTTTTTATAACTTGTGTTGAATGTTCATTATAGTTTTTTATTAATTTAAATCCCTAATGGTTATGCTAGATTCAAAATTTGATAGTTGTAATGGATGTTTCTATTTACATGACTACCTATGGATGAAATATGTTATCAAACAACAATACAAGCCATTTAAACTAACACAATGTTAAATGTTTATCATGCCTTTCATAGCATTTGGTAAGTTGTATGTGATACATAATGAAAATTACATACTTAGGATGAATGTATCCATAAAACTCTTTACATGGATTAGGTAACCAAATAATAGTAATGGATGTGTAAGAGTAATAAGAGGAAGCTCATTAATGATGTTGAGATAGAATCTTACAAGAACCTTGGCGAGTTTACATTATGTAACATGGATATGCATTTACATAATTTTACAATAGGTAAAATAAAAATTTATTTTTAAACATATATTTTTAGTAAAATAATAAGTTAGATTGTTTATGAAAGTAATAGAGTATAGATATAAAAGAAAGGAATTTTCAATTGGTCGTGAACTAATACGTAGTTGAAAATCTAGAGTAGAAACCCACTTTGGATGATTTTTAATTTATTTTTGGTTGACAATCTATTTTCCTACCAAACAAATCTAAACTAAGTTCTTTAATTTTCTTCTTACATATTAATCCAAGTTAAATTATCCTTGAGAATGATGTTCTTCATTTTTAGGGGTGTGGTGTATGAGTAGATGGAAGATATTACAATGGGTTCTCCTTTGGTTGTTGCCAATATATTTATTGAGTATTTTGAAGAAAAGGCTCTCCACTCATTTCTACTTAAGCTTAGATGGTAGAAGAAGTATGTTGATTAGAATAACACGAGTTAGTAGCATTCCTTAGATTATTTAGAAGAGTTCAATAAACACCCTAAAAACATATGTGACAACATTATATTCACGAAAGAAGTTGAGTGCAAGGTCATTTACCTTTTTGGATTTTCATTTGAGGAAAGATGATGGATCATTAGATCACATATTCATAAATATGTATGCATATGGATTTTTATCTTCAAGTTAGTTCTCACCACCATCGACCCAAAAGTAGGTGTTATAAGGACTAACCACAAGATCCTATAAAGTATTTGAGGAGGATCCTTTAAAGCCATATATGAAAATTTTGAGCGATGTACTCAAATGGAACAACTACAAGGTCAAGCAAATTGAAACTCTAATCCTTTGCATATTACTCATTGGGGCATCCCCTCAACCATTCACCATGAAATTTACAATATTGAACCTTTATAAGATTGCAAATTAATGATTCGGGGGTGGATGATGAAAGAGGTTGTTTTTATGAGCTTAATGAAGAGTAAAATAAGAAGACAATGCAATAGTAATGAAGTCACAAAAGGAGAATACAATAAGTTACACCAAAGAAAGAATAGGGAAGGGAAACCATTTTCCCATAGGACGAATTAAGAGAAATCTTCTTTGAGATGGTCTAAGTGCTTTATGCTCGATGTTATTAACTTAGTCAAGAAAACCCCCTTTAAAAAAAATTGTGGCCTTATACAAGGGTGATAATAATTGGTGTCTCATTTTCCCATGATGTTAAAAACTACCTTTAACTTTTACAAAGAAAATGAAATAAATATTGGGTATCCTCATCTTAGACGATAAAATGAAAAGAAAGATGAGAGTTATATCCCATAATAGTTGATTTCATGGTACATGTGTCATTTGGGATTTATTTATAGAGAAAATGGCATAAAAAGAATCTACTTAGCAAATTTAAGTTTTGGCATTTTGGTATGTTTAGTTTTACATATCATGTTACATGCTACATATGTTTTATTTATTATACCCATATGCATAGTACAATATCTTAAATGATTTTTTTTTTTAATTAAAGTATCCATAATGTATTTAAAATACAATGAACAATGTCTAAGTAATTGCTCAATCAACCATGTAGATAAATATTGGAAATAGAAGGCTTTCATCTCATTTGTATAGTGTTATAATTATGTCTTTTATGAGCAACCACTATGACCATAATGATCTCCTTATAATATGAACATGATCCAAACAATATTCCGAACCATTTAAATAGTCATGATAGTCTATTTGAATCGTATAAATACTCATGGCAGATGAATAATACATGATTTATGATTTTTAGTTTTGTTTCCATGAATCCACATGTTTTGAATCTTGTGCTCTATAATGGTTTAAATTTTCTTGACCTAGAGTGTCAAGGAAAATTAATTTGGTCACATTCTAGAATTTTCACCAATTTATCAATGCCTTAAGATTATATTAAAGATGTCTATAAATATAAATTGCATATCATATATAACTTCAACTTGTGCACCAAAAGTGTTCCACGATAACATACTAGTTGTGATGCGTGTCCTTCCTCCTTTCAAATGAGCTCTCTCACTCTTATATATAGGTGATTGATTTCAAATTTAGAATTATTGGTGGACATGTTGACTGCAATAAGCGGAAACAAGAAAAGTGACAAGGGGGAAATGCCCCAACCGACATGGGAAAGTGGAAAACAAAAGGGGCTTGGAACATACAAATGACCATGACAAGGGACTAATGAATCATGAATTTGTAGTGGGGGAAGATGTGGGGAAATGCAAAGGGTATTTCTAGCTATATGGTAAATTGTCCAAGTGCACATTTATTCAAACCAAGGTACACTAACTAGTGAATATTATATGTAAATATGGTAAATTAGTTTATCATTTGAAGATAAAATCCATTAGAGAATGACCAACTTGTAAAAATGTACCCGAGGTTTGAAGCTTTATGGGGTCTTTTGAAATCGTTTCACAAGTTTCAAACCCTATCACTTCCTTATAATATAAAGGAAGAAGTTCTTGTGGAATCACAAATGTGAAGAGGCATTTATTATTATGATTATGAATCCAAATGGAAATTCAAAACTCTATACATATGCTTAATTGGATGTTTTAAGAGTTTATTTATTTAAGATGGCGGGGTTGTGGCTTATGAGTCCAAAAACATTAAAGTGCAAGAGAAGAAGTTTGCATCTCACGATCTTGATTTGGTAGACATAGTTCATGCACTTAAGAGGTGGAGGAATTTTTGTTGGGTAATCCGTTCAAACTAAAAACTGATCACAAAAGCCTTGAGTATATATACATTTAAGATGATTTGAATTTATGACAACAAAAATGGCTTGAGTTGATTAGTGATTATCACATGGACATATATTATGTCAAATGAAAGGAGAATGTGGTCTCTAATGCTTTTAGTAGAAATTGTTACTTGGTTGTTATTTATTCTTTGAGGTTAGAATTTCGAGATTCGATTATAGTGAAACAACTTATCATTGAGTTTTATAGGACGGTTTTCTTTGAGCTAGCAAGGGAATATGTAGAAAACATATTTCTTTGGATAGATGATCCCTTGAGAAATCAAGGATTTTTGTTTCGCTTTGAATAAGTTACATAGGTAGATTTTGCAAGAACTCTATAAGGGTCCTTGCTTTTTCACATTGATGTCACAAAAATGACACATGAAATGAATTTTTTTTTCTTGTAGCTAAGGGTAAGAAAAAAAGTTACTAGATTTGAGAACAAGCGCTTGAAGTGTCATTGGGTCAACCTGAACATTGTCATCCCAGGGGTCTCTTTTATCCACATGATATCCATAAAGACAAATGGGTTGTTATTTTCATCTATTTTATATTAGGGTTTCCCATGTCTCATCAACAACATGGTGTCATTCTAATTGTTGAAAAGTTGATGAAGGTTTCCCATTTCATTTTAGGAAACTTGAAGGATGACACTCTGATTTTTGTTGAAATTTGTGAAGGAAGTATTTAGATTGCATGGAGTCCGTGAGGTGATTATCTAATATAAGGAAAAACTTTTACGTCAAGGTTTTCAAAAAATTGAAAGCTACCTTTGAGCTCAATTGAAATTTAGTTCATCCTATCATCCCAAGAAATATGGTTAGACATAAAGGGTGGATCAAGTAGTTGAAAAAATTTCTATGAATGTATTTCACAGACAAACAATATAAATGGGAATATTATCTTCATGTGGTAGATTTTTCCCGCAATAACACCTATCACTCATAATTGAAGATGGCTCTATTTGAAGCCCTATATGGCAAGAAGTGTAAGTTATATAGCTATGGTTAAGGAGTCTAATTGAGAATTACCTTATACCACACAATGTTATGGAACAACACAACCCTTAAATGAATTGCAACATTTGCACATAGAAGAACTTTAGATTAACCACACTTTGTTGATCATCTATAAGGAAACAAAAAGTTACATAGACTTGAGACTGATTGCAACATATATTGCCTCTACACAATATTTGAGGAGATCAACAATACTAATGATATGATTATATCAAATAGCAAAAAAGTAATGTACTTTACTTAGATGACAATATTAAGAGTGTCACACTCGACTACTAGTAAACCTACAAACTAATTCATGCCGAACTATATATTATCTCCTTTCTATAAGTGTAAGAGTGCATTGTTGTAGATTAAGCACCACTCGATGGTTTTAGACAAATTTTTACACACTTAATTTTTTTTTTTTTAATATTATTCATTTGATGACACTACACATAGCCTTTGATCTCCTATTAGTATGGAGTCAAGCTTATCATCAACACCTATTACAATCCTTATATAATAGGGATGAGTTGTTATCACAACTCATTACACACTGCGCACGCTCGAGCGCACATACACACACCAAATAATCTTATAATGTACTAATAACCCCAACCTTCCCTTGTAGTATAGACATATGAAAAAGAACCACACTACACATACTACAAACAAATATATTTGTGAACACATATACATTTCTTTATAAACACTTTAGATATATCCACATTGTAACAGTGATGACTTGCATGAATAAGTCCATTTTCACTTTCACTTTTAGTGAGTGTTTGATTCTCATTGACACATATGTAAATAAGGACAACTCATCTAATCCCATTTTTACTTTTTCGTGAATTATGGGATTCTCATTGACACTTGTCATACAATAATACATTGAAAAAACACATATGAAAGCAAGTATATAGATATTTTCTCTACAATGAGTGTTGGGATTCTCAAAGTCACACAAACACCAAAAACAAAATAAAGATAGAGCATGTGGTCCTCACTTTCCCTAGTAAGTGCTAGGATTCTCATTGAACTTCACGTTTGCAACCAACATTCTCAATCTTTGCCACCTAATCAAGAACAATATAAGTTGTTCACCATTGCCACTTGGAAATCGATCTTAGCTATATTTGGTTTGGCAAAATTTGTTTTTCCATTATTACAATTTTTAGCCTCGGATTCAACAATGAAATTGAGTGTGTTAATGGGCCTCCTTCTTCCATCATTGCCTATGACCTAACTAACTTGGCTTTCTTAACCAGATTGGTCATGACATACTATGATGGTTTTGGTGGGTTCTTTATCAGCACCGGTCTCCTCCACGGGAATCAAAACCCTACATGATCATAACAATTTCAATGATTGCAAGTTTGATTCAACCCTACACACACATCTAAAATAATGACATGATTAAAACCACAAAACCAAAAAAATATTAACTCTATCATATAAATTAAATAACTTCATAATAATATTAATCTCAAAACTTCCACACATAAACAACTTAAAAATCATTAAACATTATCAAAACACTCATAGAAACAAATTACACGACTATAAATATTTTGACAAATTATTAACCGTGAAGACATTAAAACAATAATAATAAATCTTAAAATAAAAACTAAACACTTAAAGCAAATAAATATAAGTACAAACCACGAGACCTACACATGAAAACAAAACAAAGTAGTCTTAAAAAAACTATAATAAAAGGTATTTTGGCTCTCAAAACTATTAAATTGACCCATGTCACAAGTAATGGCTTTTAGTTATCCATTGTTAGAATTTCTCAATAGATTTTTAACTCAGTAAGATCTAATTTTGTATTTACGACATGGTAGATCAAACACATATATAACATGTAGAGGAAAAGAAGAAAGTGGATAGTGAGGTAGCAGAGTTGATTAATATCACAATTTTCTTTATTTTTTCTCATTTCATTTTGCTTTACAATTCATTGATTTTTACTTTGAAATTGGTTGTTAGATTGGTTAATTACTTCAATATTTTGTTGTTTCTGATTTTTGTTCTATTTTAGTTTCATATCAGTATCTTGGAAACTGCCAATTAAAATTGAAAATTAAATATTTGGAGTTGTGATTTATCGGATGAGTGTGGCACTGTACTAATGGAGACCCCATCAAATTAAATTTATTCTATTGGCTAGTGGAAAACAAGGTAAAAACAATGACATCTGAAATACATTTGTATTACTTTTCTCCTCAGGAAATCACTTGATTTTAACATTATTATTGTCACAACTCATATGATTCAAGTGATTACCTCTTTAGGTCTTTCTTTATATTATGATGTGCATTGTGTTAGTCAATCTTATTTATGCTTGTTATTTCTTCTTGGTTGATGGGTTGCTTCCTTTCTTTTAAATTTTTATTTCAATTCATTGTCCTCTGTAATGTTGTCCTATTTTGGTTATTGGTAATATTAATGAAATTTATTAGAATTTGATATAAGTGTACTCAAAATTTTGAACTTGGTATTATACTTAACATTTGTTATCATGAATTTATTACGTGTATGCGTAGTAATAGTCAATTAATTAGTACAATTAATTAATTGTTCCTTCATTGTTCCTTGTCTTTAGCTTTTGGCTGTAATGATGCTCCGGTGTTGTTGCGGGAGTTACATTCATCATTGTTTTTCAGCGGGATTGTTCTTTGGATGTTGGTACTTTTAAATGAGAATGTTTTCTATTGTTGGGCTTTCATGTTCTATCCTGGCTATTGAGCCTTTATGTACAAGGGTATAGTCCCTTTTAAAAAAAAAAAACTATTTACCCATAATAAAAAAAAATTAATTAGTACAATTTATAATGTTGTGATTAGTATTGCAATTGGAAATACCATTTGTTAGTTTTTTCCTAGCTCACGGTGTTGAATAGATGCAACGTTTTTAACTCCAAAAGTCTTCATTAAGTTAGAATTAGACAATTCACTAAAAGCAAAGTTTTTTTTTTACAAAGTTATTGGAGATTATTTGAAGGAATTCCCAGGACTATTATTTTCTAGTCAGGTACTTAGTAGCAAGTCAAAGATTTATATAAGATTATGTGTGTAAATTTATATATGTTCATACATTTTGTATTATTTATGGATAGACATTTATGATGTTGTTTCTCAGTCTTTTATAGGAGGCTAATATGTTTGTGAATTGGTATTTTTTTCCTTAAATCTACTTTGATTTCAATTTTTTATAATTTTAAATTTTGAAATAAATTATACAAACTTTATATGCTAAACTAAACTTACAATTTTTACCACAATTTAATTGGTAGACATGTATGGTAACTAAAAACTTCCATAAATGAGGTTTACAAATTGATTTTAGAGGGTTGAAAATATAATATATGTCCAATGCCCTTACATGAAAGTGGAGTTGGTTTACGGATTTGGAAGCTCTCAAGAGCTAGGAAAAGTTCATTGCTTGGTTTATGAGATTCATTTAAAAATTAAATAACTCACATGTTTGTGAGAAAACACCAACAAAATCCTTTCAATATGGGTGTTAGTTCTACCATATTCATCTCACACATGTTTTTTTATTATAGATTTTTGTCTTGTATATTCTTCTTAATGCATTAATCCTCAACCAACAACATCAAAACATAAAAAAATTATGTTAGAGATAAATTTTGCACCATCACATCGTAATGAATTTCCAAACTAGATTTACATTTGGCATCTCATTCAACATACCTTCGCTGACTCATATGAAATCGCTAGTGTAAAGCATTATGCCATGACATACACAAGCTACAAAGAGCATTTATGTAATGTCCCCAATGGACATATCTTCACCCTCAAATGGAATAACGACAAATTCCAATAAAAAATGCAAGATTCAATAATTATTTATCAAAACCCTTGAAATCGAATGTGGAAAATGAACGACATCAAGCTGGAAATTATTGTTTTTATGACAACAATGCAAACAACCCAAAATTCTTGCCAAAACCCTAGGAGATTTTCCTATGGGTGTAAAATAGCCTCAAAACACCTTCAAAAATTATGAAATTAAATATGTAGCTAGCCCTTGAATTATCAAATCTGATTTTTTTTTTGTAAAACATTGAAAATATGATTTTTAATTGTTGAAAAACAACTGAAACTTCAGAAATTCATAACTTGGAAAATACCCAACAATTTTTGACAAATGATATCTCAAATTGAAGATAAAATCAAAAACTTTCCAATGATACCAAAATCAAAATTTTTTTGATGGATGGAAGGCACCCAAAATAAGCTCAGAAATAAGGAAATGTGTAGATGAAACCCTAGTTGTACCCGAAATCAACAACCATTCACCCCTCTTGGAAAGCTCTCAAACAAAGCCTTGGGCCTGACCACAACACCTCGATCCCGCTTCTCCTTGATTTGACATTCAAAAAATACCTCTCATGTAGAAAAACCCTTCAAACAACAACCAATATTCTCCTTCAAACCCTTGCTTAGATATGCAAAATTACAACCTTCAAACACTGTTGGAAAACACAATAGAATCTTGAAATGCAATGGAAACCTTGAATGAAGCTCCCTCTCAAAAGAAAGAAATTGTTTTGTTCTTCTCTCTAAGCTTAAAGAGGGTTTTCATCCTCTAAAGCCAACTTCAAAGGGTTTTCATCCTTTGGAGTTTTTATGGAAAGCATGCAAGCTTACACCACAAATTTGAAAATTATCATAAACAAAAGAGATATGCTTTCCCCTTGCAAGTCAACTTGCTTTTATAGCAAAACTTGGCCTTTTTGCCACCCAAGACCACCAATCACATTTCTTTTCCCGCATTTAATTTTTTTCTTTGGTCCTTTTCTCTTCTTCACATGGGTCGTCATTTTCCATAGGGAAAATAAAATAAAGTGACTTTATCACTTTATTTCTTTTTCCTAATTTTATTTTATTACTTTATCTTTTCATTTTCACTTTTGTCATTAATAAATTAATAAAGTGCTTATAATAATATTTTAAGACGCACTTTATGATTTATTATGTCTAAGTTTCCCTTTTATTCCTCCCTTAGCCGTCGAGAAACAATGAATGGGATAAGGGTCTTCAACCAAGAAGGGGATATTACAATCCTCCCTTCCCCAAATTGTTTTCCCTCAAGCAATTGCAACTCTTATGCCCAAGTGCCATATGGAATAGATGAAACATGTTATAATGTTCCAATAGTTTAGGTCTTGCCATATGTAGCTCTCATAATGTCCACAATCATGAAATTGGAACAAGGGATCCACATGCTTCATATTACACTTTGTATTACCATCAAGGTCTTCGTCATTATTTGCCTTTATAATAATTTGACTTTGTTGTACCAACTCCTTACAATTTTTGTCCACAATAGGCTTAATATCATCATGATAAAACTATTGTAATAACATAGTATGAAGATGATGCAATGAATCCTTACCAACATCTTTAGGGAAGATGATCATTTGGATGTATAATAGGTTGTATATTCGGTGGCCCATGTTATAAGTTTGAGAAATAGGGCATCAATATTTTGAGTGCCCATATGTTTGGAGTGATGGTAAGTGTAGTAATGTGAGTGTGCACATTGTGCAAGTTGATGAAGATGATGTATTAGGTTTTAGGGAATACCAATAGATGGGATAATCATTGATGTTTAATCATACATTTTGAAACTAGAAAAAGAATAAGTTGGTCTTGAGCATATGAAGAATTTTTTCAGAACAATTTTTAATTCAAGAGATATAGTAGATTGTGGAAGTGATGACAAATTCATTTCATGGGACATGGTTAAGAATTTGGGGGTAAAGAGGATTGAACATTTTAATCCCTATTATTTTTCATGGTTACGAAGGGACACCCATTGTTGATTATTAAGAAATGTTTGGTTAAGTTCCAGATAGGGAGATATGAAGATGAAGTGATGGGTGATATCATACATATGGACGTATGTCATATGTTGCTTAGATGACCATGGAAGTTTGACCAAAAGCACAACATGATGGTCACACAAACACATACAAGGTGGTAAAAGATAGAAAATAATACACTATAAATCCAATTAAGTATAAAGGTGAAGGATTGGAGAAGGGGAATAACATTTTGTTGCTATCATAAAAGTAATTCCTAAGTGAGGTAAACTAAAATAGTTCATCTTTTGTGATGATTTTGAAACATGTGTAAAGAGACAATGTATATGTTAGAAAAGATTAGATACAAATGCAAATTAGAAACCAAAAACTAAATTGATTCCTAATCTAATCCTTTCAAACAATACCTTAGATTAAACAAGATGGAAAGGGGGAGAGAGTCAATACCTGCACTTACCAAGAAGATGCAATGCTCCTCCTTTGTTGTGTTGGATTTGCTCTTGGATTGTGTTGATTGCTTCAGATTTTTTTCAAATACTTCCCTTGATTGCCTTGGATTTCTTGATGAAGGATGATGGATTGATAGATTGGATTGGATATGGATTGAAGATTGTGGATGATTGATGAAATAAAATGGCAGAGATTTGTTATGGATTCTATGTGTTTTTCCCATCTAGCTCTCATGGAGGAGGAGAGCTCAATTTATAGCTTATGGGAGAGAAAATGGAGGGTGAAGATCCATCCAAGTAGGATGAGGATCAATGGTTAGAAATTGAGGAGAGGATTGGAGGATTCTAGAATGGAGAATTCTAGAATTTGAATTCAAAATTCCATGGAGGGAAGAAGCTTCCATTGAATTTAAAATTCAATGGAAGGAGAAGTTTAGAGAGGCTTCTAGAAATAGAAGCCTCTAGATTTAGAGGTGGAGGATGTGATTATCTTAGGATTAGATTAGATTAATAAATATGATTAGGGATGTGATTACATGGAGAGGCTAGGTGTAGAGTAGGTGGGTAGGTGGGTGTAGGAATATTAAATTCCTAGAAAATGTTAATAAGGATTAAAGTGAGATAATGGGATATAATAATGAATTAAATGATATGATATTAGATAAATGATAAAAATAATTAGAATAAACGATATATGTGATAAAAGGGATTAATAATAATTAATCTTGTGATTAATTATTATAGGGATTTAGATAATGATGATGTTAGGATATTTGTGGGACAAATTAATCGGAATTAATTATGTCAACATTTTAGATGTCTACAGATAGTATGGATACCACAATAGAGAAATTTGAATCAATGCCATGAGAATTTAAGGATATTTTGTTAGAGTTTATGGAAATAGTTTCAAGAGATTTTGCTAATGAGTTACCTCCTTTGGAGAACATAATTCATCACATGGATTTGATTCTAGGATTGATTTTTCCAAACAAGGAATTATACATGATGACATTGTAAGAGAATGTAGAGGTATACAACTAAGTTTAGGAGCATTTAGATGGCACGGGATTGATTAGAGAGAGTATAAGCATGTGCACAATATCATCGGTTATAGTGTTGAAAAAGGGTGGTGAGTGGTGTATGTGTAAATATTTCAAATCCATCAATGAGATCATCATCACATACATGTTTTTATTTTAATTCATGGATGACATCATGGATTGTCTAATTGGCATGAAATGTTTCACCAATATTGATTTGAAGAGAAGATACCATCAAATTTCCACAAAAGAGGGTGATGAGTGGAATAATATCTTTAAGACACAAGAAACATTGTATGAGTGGTATGTAATGTCATTTATATTGAGTAACACATTGATTAACTTAATGAGGTTGATGAATGAAGCCACGAAACTATTTTTGAGAATTTTTTTGATCATTTACCTTAATTATATTATGATTTTCAAGCGATAAGTGAATTTTTTTCATAGAAGGTAAGTGTTGTTACAATTGTAGGAGGAGAAGTTGTTGATAATTTTAAAAATGTGTATTTATATGTAGGGAGAGATAATGTTAGGTTAGATTTGGGATTTTCTATGAAGTTTTAAAGATGGATCTAGAGAAGGTCCATGTGATTGTGGATTGACCATCGATGCATATTTATTTTGAAACATGTAGTTTTGTGGGTTGAAAAGTTTTTACATCAATTTTATCAAGAATTTTTGAAAAATTTATGCTCAATAATAGAGGCCATGCAAAGAGATAATTAAAAAATTATGAATCCCAAGCATAGAAAGAAGTTTTTAATAGCTTAAGTGGAAGGTGATTGAATAACTAGTGTTGACATTGACTAATTTTCCAAAGGTATTTCAAGTTGATTTTGATGTTAGTGGTATAGACATTAGTGGATTGTTAATTAAAGAAGGAAGGTGCATATCTTATTTTAGTAGAAATTTGAATGATTTGAAGAATTATAGTATGTATGATCAGGAGTTCTATGCAATTGTGCAAGTGATCAAGAGCTGTATATACTATCTAATACCAAAGGATTTTGTGTTATTTACTAATCACTAAGCATTATAGTTCATAAATGATCTAGGAAATTGAATTGAAGACATATGAAATGGGTAGAGTACCTATAGGGATACACATTTTTTTGTTGAAAGCACGAAGTGAAAAAACTAACATGGTTTCGATGTGTGAAATATTTTTTAATAGAGACAAGAGTGGAAGTTATGGGTTTTGAATACATTAAGGATATATTTTCACAAGATGAATACTTCAGTGAAGCATGGGAATCCTACGTAACACCTACAAGTGTTGATAGGACACCTTGGTTGGATTATTTTATGTAAGAAGGCCTATTGTTTATAGGAATAGAATTATGCATCTTGAGAGGTTTGATGAGGGATAATTTTGTGAAATAGAAGCACAATGGTGGATTGGAATTGAAATTTGAATTGGATAATACAGTGTAGATAGAAGAGATTTAATTTTGGCCATGAATGTGTGTAGATGAGCAAAAGTTTATGCGGGAATGCAGATTATGTCAATTCGATATAGGAGTTATCATAACGCATGGTTTTATCAACCTTTTCCCACACTAGAGAAATCTTCGGAGGATATTGTTTATATAAAAATGATTCAATGAGTTAGCAATCAAACACAATATATCCAAGTTTAATTAAACACACATGATAAATGTTAAGGTTTTAGTTGCCTTTGAATGATGTTAGCAGACATTGTACCTTGGTTCTTCCAATCAATGCAAGCTTGATCTCTAAATATTTAAATCTACACACAAACATACTTCAAAATGGATTAGTATTTTTAGGTGGTTAGTGGATTTGCCTCAATCATGTCCCTAACCCTTTTAAGGTAGAAAAAAATTGACATGATAAATAAATGGAAAAAATGATTGTTATACCTAAGCGAGAGGCTCGTGGGAACCCAAAAATGATTATAGATGGATTGATGATGATTTTGATATGTTTTGGATAATAGTAAAATCATATGGTGGTGTGCAGTATAGTCACATAATAACAACTGAAACATATACAAATTTTTGACATAATTTAGTTGTCGTGGGACTAGTTTTCTCTACAATTATCCTTTATTGTTGAAAAAATTGCAAACAAAAGATACACAAGTAAATGATTAAAATTCATAGAGAAGGAATAAGTGACCAAATATCTTATTTTATATATATTTTTATTATGTTTGAGGTATTTTATAGGCATGACCTTACGCACAATGTGTGTTTTCCAGTGTCTACATTTTCCCCTTTTGGTTTGTGTTATGCACGAGCATGATACTGATGAAAAACATGAAGACAATGTGGGTTTTCCTAGACAATATGACAAGGATTTCTATTGAAGGCTTGGATGAATGACTGGATATAAAAGAAATTGGAAATGTTGTTCAATGGGCTAGTTCTGTAGACTTTATGAAGGGATCAACAAGTTGATTTCATAATATTATGACCAATTATTTTATTGATTGATTGTTATAATATTGACACTTGTGAAGGATGTTATTGTAGTATCCCCCTTAAGTGACATTTTTTGTGCCCCATTCATCCAAAAGTAGGTGTATGAGTGAAAGTCATAGTTGATGATGATATAAATGGACCTTGGAATATATAATAGGGAGTGATGATTTAACATTGTTGACCTAGCCATATGCATGGAAAATTTTTGGGAAATGACAAGTATAGAAGGGGACATGTGTGAGGAACTAGTGGTGAAGAATGTAAGGGAGAGCATCAAAGTGTGCCAAGAAGGGTTGAGGAGTGGGCAAATGAGGAAGTGGAGTCCACTAAGAAGGGTGATGGAGTGTGCAAGAGACAAAGTAGAGCATGCTATGAAGTAAGTAGATCGTGTTAAGAAGGAAGCAGAGCACACAACAAATTGGGTCACTTGGGAAACTATGGATGAGCAATGGTAAAAGGATCCAATACGGAAGTCAAGGGATGGGTAACTAGGTATAGAAAAGATGTTGAGTACTATAAGTGGTGTATTATGGACAAGGTTGCTATAATGGCTGGATAGGTTAAGTGGAAGATGGGTGAGAGGAAATGTTAGATTGAGTAGTTAGGGAAGGTTCATTGGATCAAATTGGGTGACCAGTTCTAGTTAAGTGGTTGTGGGCAAGGGTAAGGAAGCTAGTATTTATAGCAAATGGATTGGTGTGGGTGATTTTTCGTAGGAAGCAAATTTTTAGGTTGGTGGTAAAGGGTCGGTCAAGATAAAAGTGTAAGTTGTGACTAAAAGTTGGTTATAGGTATAGGGAGGGTTTCTACTCAAATTCAATGAGTGACACACATCTAGCGGTGATGATCTAAGTAGAAGGAAATTGGGGGAAGGGTCGGTGGAGAGGAGGAATAATGATTCACTCATGCGGCATGAAAAAGGTAGAAAATAAGTAAAGAGGGAAGGGGAGGATGAAACGACACCAAAAGCTGAGTGTAGTTGGAAAGGAGGGAGGGTATCATCAATGATTAGTGTATGTCAAGTTATGTGGACCATTAAAAGGGAAGGGAGAAGCAAATACTATAAATGGTTTGCACGAGAGAAAGATGCAAACATTAGAGGGAGAGTTTCATGAGTCATTTGATTCACCAACATAGTGGTATGGGTTAAGTACTAGAGAAAGGAAAACAAAATAATGAGAGGGGAAAGAGAGTGTGTAGTGGGAGCTTGGTCTATGTGTATGGGGCATTGTCGAGAGGTGTGTGGGATGGGATTAGTTGAGTGAGTGTGACCATGTGGATCAAACTTGGGTCAAGGAAGAAGTTTGTATGTGGTTTAAGGGAGAAAGGAGATAGGTTTTTCAGGTGAAGGCCCAAACTAACATCAAAAAGGGGTAAGTAGGTGGAGGATGAGTGGTGGCACAACCTAGACTAGAAGGGAGTAAAATTAGTATGTGAGATGGGTGGAGTGGAGAAGGTTGAGGGTGGATCGTACATTGGGAGGGGATGTCTAGGTGGTAGAGTAGGCGACATTGGAGGGTCCTCAAGTAGGTTATAGGTGTGACCAATGAAAGAGTGGGGTGGTAGGGATTTGCAAATGGGAACAAAGAGATTGAGTGTTGGGGATAGAGAAGGGGTCATAAGAGTGGTTAGTGGTAAGATGTGTTTGGAAGATATGTATATGGGAGTGAGATAGTATTGTGGAGGCGTGGTGATCTAGGGGTTTCAGTAGGTAGAATGATCACCCTATATACCATCATGTCTAAGGGAGGAGTGAAGTGGACATGACACCTAGTGGTTAGTAGGTGGTTAAGTGGGAGAGAGAGTGTAGGCTCGAGGAGGAAATCAAGGAGAGACATGTAGGTAGTGGAGGAAAACGAGCACAATGTCAGTTTGTTATGGGAATTGACCAATATAGAGGGTGAGGAGCACTAGGGTGGATCATGGAAGAGGGTCATGTAATAGAGGAAAAATCACGTGGGTGACCAAGTTCTACGGTGGTGTGAGAAACAAGTGATATGGAGACATGCGTAGGAGTGATTTGGGGGAGATAATTTGTGAACTTGGCTAGAAGAGTGGAGGGAGAGATTGCACTAGAGAGAGAGTGGTTGATACCAAGGCAAAGAGATGTGGATTCCGATGTAAGTAATTTTGGGTGTTTTAATGCATTTTTAAGGGTGAGTAATTCCCTTTCAATCAATATACAATCATTATGCAATTTCTAGGAAATTGGGCTGCAATTTAGGGAAAAGTTGTGAAAAACTTGTGCATGTTTCTAATGGGAAATATATTAATTGGATTTCCAAAGTACTAATAAAAATGTGGTGTGTGGATGCAAGGGTTACATATGATCATCTATGACACGATTTTTTTCCCTTCATGTATCGAGATGTAGTAGGAGATGATCCAACCAAAGATGGAGCTAGTATAGAGAGTGGGGTTATTTTATATGACATGGATAGAGCATGTCAAACACGGGTAAGGATTTGTTGACATCATTAGTAGAGTATTGGGATAATGAAAACAATATATTTCAATTTTTGATAGGAGAGATGTCCATCACCTTTGGGAGGATATATGGACTATTTTACGGATTTTTACCAAGGAGAGCATGTACACTTAGAGGAATATTTTGGAAGGCAAGCTGAAATATTTTGGATGTTGTATGGGGTTGAAGTATACATGATAGAGGTGTACTATGGAGGATTCTTGTATAGGAGTATATGTGAAGGGAGATGGTCACAAGTAATGACCTACTTGTGTAGTGTGATTTGTAGTACCATATTACTAAACTTGTCAAGTTATATATTTCAATAGGGGTTAGGTTAGGTATTGTGAGAGATAGTTGAGCATGGTAGAGTATATGCATGGGAGTAAACCCTGTTGGAATATATATATTTAGATAAACACCAATATGTCAAATGGTTATGGTCGGGGATGATCATTGGTTTTTGTTATAAGTATGAGCGTGGGAATTATTGGCTGCTAAAAATGTGCACGTTAAGAACACAAAATTAATACTAGTGTCTCGAGACAACCGTGGAATTTCTCCAAGGTGCGGGACCTTGGATCCTTAATACATACGTCCGAAGATAATTGATTTCTTATCCAAACTACTCGTTATTATCACTATTATACTCTTATATAACAATTGCAATGTAAAGGGGGAAAGAAAATAGTGATGCAACAATAAGTAAGTAGTTCACTCTTTTCCTTTCAACAACAAAATGAATCAAAACTCTTTAATTATAACCCACACACACCAAAATACATTGAAACAAGAGACAAGATAAAAACACAATGCCAAAGGGAAAATATAAACCACTATTAAGTTTGCATTAAAATTTTATTATGCACAACATGTTGCAAAAGGAGGAAAAGGGCACTAGAATCCTTACAAAAATCTTACACTAATATTTACAAAAATATGCTCGACTCTCAAAAGGCCATAGTAATTCTACATTATAAGGAGACAACCCATTTACAATAAACATATCTTCATTTATAGAAAGGATAAGAAATAAGAGAGAAGGGGAAGTTAGAGGAATATTTTGGCATCAACTCTAAAGATGATGGTTAACTGAAAATATCCACTCAAATCAAATTCTTGAATATTTTTGGATTTCAGGATTCCCCACTACATTCTACTCATTCTAATCATACTAAATCTTTGCTTTCCCAAGACCTAACTTATCATAATTGTCTCCACGTTAAGTCATGACTGGGTATGGGATTGCATGAATTTTTGTCATGTGGCATCTCGTGATTGGTTATAGGATATGGGTTGTTCCTTTTCCTTATCCAATTTTCATCTTATCTCTCCATCATTTGAATTCCTGTGATTGGTGCCATGTGGTCCAATAACAGCTTTTCCGCTTTGGAGTCCTTTCCATGCCTTAATCTAATATTTATGCTGGGTCCCCCAACATCTCACTTCTCATTATTGGTTCCACGTGTTGTGTCTGGTTGGCTACGAGCCTTGGGATTAGGTCTTTGCCTTAGCCAATTTATATATAATCTTTTTAACTTTTCTAACCTCTGATTACCTAGGATTGGGCCATATATTGGGCTCTAATTTGTTATAGGTTTCGTGCATCCTCTTATTCGTAGTTGAGTATGCCTTGGCCGACTCTATTGAGCTCAGAAAATTTTTATATTTGAGGCGTGCAATTCGGCCTTTCTATTGAATGTGGGACAAATCCCCAATGTGAAAATATAAAGGATGTCTTTTTGAAGTCCTAACTGACTGTAACTACATTAAGGAAAACATATCTCCATGGATTCCTCTTGACTACAAAGGAAACATAAAGGCTTGAATCCATTCCATGTTGATTGTGTACACCATATAAAGTTTAAAATGGCTTCCATCACCATGGAAAGAATCCAAAATTTCCCCAAAGGTGACTATGAAGGCACCATCGGTGAATGGTTCCAAAATATAGGTGAAGAACGTGAAATCATTTATAAAACATAGAAATATGATGAATGCTTAATCCAGTTGCTCAAAATGAAGTGGCGAGTTCATTTGGGAAACATTTATAGTGCCTCATAGGGGTCATTTTCCTATTAAATTAAAAAGACTAATTGCATTAGCATCTATAGGGCATGGAGTTTACCTCATAAAAACCTATAATTTCTACAAATTGGAGTTTACAAACCCCCCATATTTTTAAGATATTTTTTGTTATCTTAAGCTACAAGTAACAATCTCAAATCAACTCCTCAAAAGAGGACCAACAAAAATTATTTACAAAATAACAAATCGGGGGTTATTTAAGTGAAAAATTTGTGTGTGCAACAACACTTATTATGAAAGAAACAAAACTAACCTTATCCTAAGCTAACAAATCATAAAACCCAATTATACAAAAAAATTAATGGTTGTGACAAATAGTTGCCCTTGCTTGCAATATCTTGCCACAAAATCAGCTTAGCAACTATTAAGAAATGTAAAAGGAGGGGAAACTTGGGAAATTTAAAACCTTTGAGATCACCTCCTCCTTTGATTTTACATTCTTGTTTCCACTAATTGATGTTAGGTGTTTGGGATCTTTGAGGTGGGTACTTGAGATGATTCTTTTGGTTTAATCTCTTCCTCATGCTTTGAAGCAAGCATGATATGTGACACCTATATAGTGGGTGGAAATGATGACATGCATTTAATTAGGAACCCCCTCTTTATGGAAAGATATTTTTAATTTTCACTAAGGGGTCTGTAAATGATCTCCCTTCATTTAATTAAGTTTTGACCTTGAGCGCTTTGTTTTCCATGTTGTTGTGATCCTCAAAAGTAGTAGTAAGCACATAACTATCACCCATGATATCAAAGATCCTCTTTATCAACAATAATTTCTATCTATTTAAAATCTTCAAGGGGAGTTAGCTCCTAATCTTGACAATCATCCCCTAATTTAGCTAATATTTCATCAAAAATTTCTTTATTTAGCTCATTAATATTGGGTTTCATACTCATGGGTTCATGAATGTCATTTTCTCATAGACCTGCCATTGCACCTTGTTATTTTGAAACAAACCAAGAACTCAAATCATTAAATACCTTTTCTTTATGCTTTACTTCTTCTCCAAAAACATATTCCTCATTTGAATGGGTTTCACACCATTTTTATATCTCCACAAAATAAGTCTTTTTCCAGTCATGTTGGATGAACATCCCATTATTGATTTTTTCACTGCTCATAAAATAAGTTGGGGTTTTAACCATCCTATGAATTTTCTTGATATTTAGGATGATTAAAACCTAGGAAGAACATGTATTTGGCAAGGAGTATGAAGAAATATAATGAGGTGTGGATTTGGGTTGGACCATTTGGTCATACATGAGGAGAGAGCTCTGCGTGATTTGAAGGGAAATTTTTTCTTGGACCTTTAAGTTTCAACTTGTCTTTAATTTAAAATGTGGAATTTCATTCTCAACCCATGAGGTGAGGCTTTTAAGCTCAGCTAGTAAATTGGAGCTCGGATTTTCAATTTGGGGTGGTTGAGATGGGCTTACAACAGTGGAGGAGATACTAGGGTAGTTGACATGACTCATACAAATCGAGTGTACAAATGATTTATGGGGATAGGAGTGAGATTTATAGCTTGGAAAATATATGTTTTAGCTAAAAGAGAAACATCAAAGGCCCACGGTAGGGTGTTTCCCCCTAAAAGCTTAATCATAAGGGACAATTCGAGTTGAGAGCCTTTAAATGATAAAGAAAACCACACCTAGAGTAGATCTAAACTCACGTAGGAAGTATTTTGCCGAGACTTGTGAAATATGATATGAAAATAAGATATACACTCTACAACACCCCTATTTATGGTGCTCAATTACTCAATAGTGAAAAAATGTTAGCATCCTCCTTGAACCACACACACACACACACACACACACACACACATATATATATATATATATATATATATATATATATATATATAGTTTGAGTTGATCCAAAGTTAAGAAGGTTTACGTTCATAGATTTTTATAACAATAAAGAACCTTCTTGTTGTGACAGAGGGAATTAATAATATGAGGACTACATCTAACTCAACAATAAGCTGGAGTGTACAAAGAATCGCCACATATTTAATATGGTCTAAAGGGTTCATACATCCATCCCTATTGAAGGTAGGGAATAACTTGAGATAAATGGGTGGGATGTTGTAGACACAAGATCACGCACTTTGGGTAATTATCTAGTCATGATTGCATACTACTATTCATATGATTCATCAGTCGAGAAAAGTACTAATATACCCATGTCTTTGGCCATCTTTCTTTGTTTTCTGTTACCACTTTTAGTCTTGCACCCTTACTAGCTCAATCTGCATTTTTACTCTTCAACATTTGTCATCCTAGACTAAGTGCTCGGCCAGGATGCCAAAGCATCGAGTGCCCTCGTCCCTAGTAGGCGTCCTTGTCCTCTTTGTAATTTACTCACACTTTTTGGGGGTTCTTTCTAGCCGTTTGACATCTTATCTTTTTGGTATTCGGCCTTTTCGGGGTTAATTACGAAATTCAAGTGAGAGTAACATATAAATATAAAGTTATGTGATCATAATAAGGACCAAACACTAAGCACTATCTATCACCACCTAAGGTTGCATCCATCAAGGCATCTAAGAGCTCCATTGCATCCATCTAGCTCTATCACAAGGGACATAAGGGCTGGTTTTCTACATCACACTTCATAGGATGGAAGTTCATTCTATTTCATGCACACATTTATTACATTCTACATCTAGCTACTTGCTCGCTATCCAAGTGTGATTGACACAAGAACAACCTAGGGCATAATTCCGCACATACACACACATAACTACATTGGGTCTAAGATGTAGTGCAATGCTTAGTCATAAGTTCACTATTGTGATAACTGAGGACAATCCAACCCCTCATTTTGAATCTTTATTTTTAGGATTTGATGTCTATTTGAGGGTTTTCACTTCATATTTTATTGCGGGTTTCCAGTGACCTCTGGCGATCTTCATGCGACCTTGGGGTGACTAAAGGCAAACACTTTGCGACACCTTAGAGGATGTTTTCTGAAAATTTCTCTGAGACCTGTGTGCCTGTAATTAGTACCACACACTGTGGGCACCCCTATCCCTCTCTAGGTGCCCCAGTCTATCATGTTCTTCCGTTTTACATTTTTCAAGCTTCGGTGCGACAATCAGTGCTTTGTCTTTTCTAGTTTTCCAACTTTGTGCATTCTCTATAACTCTGAGAATCAACTAAGCCTTTCTACCCTCTATTTTCAATTAGGGTTTCATTATTTATTACTTAGTTTACTTGGGTAAATTGTTGTACTTAATTTATCATTCATTTACTGTAATCTCACATTTAGATTAGGCTCATATAATTACATTTTAGCTTAATAATTTTGGTGAACCCCACTCGTGATCGGTCTTTTGGATCCTTCTTTGGCATATCATATTCTCCATCATGGCTCCTAAAATTTCTTTGTATGATTTAATTCAAATTCATCCTAATTACCAAGTTATTCGAAAAAAGCCTTAGACATCATGTATCTCCCTAGCGATACGTCATCGCATCAAGTGAGTGCTATTTTAGATCGTCTATCTGACAACCCTAGTCTTCGTGATCCTCTATCTAATCAATCCATGTTGGAATCAATTCAAGCTTTACATTATTTATTTCAAGATAAATCTTAGGCTTGAATCTAAAATCCAACATCTTAAGGATGCTTCTCAGGATCATGTTTGTTCTCCTTCTACATCTCATCTTCATTCTATGTCTGCTACATGTGCTCATATCATTGAGCCTTAAGTCATATCATTACTAGATCCTCTCACCTTTCATCACGATACTAAGCAACATGAAATTTTTATTGACATTCTAGGCATCGAGTTGCTCACTTTACCGTCTACTCAAGGCTATTCTCCTTACTGACTAGAAAAATATCAAGGCCATCCATATTTTAATTATCATCAAATCAATGGACATAATGACAATGATTGATGTGATTTATAATGAATAATCAAGCATCTTGAGCTTCAAGGCTTTATCTCATTCATCGCACAACATTCTGTTGCATGCCCATCTTCAATCGTTACATTGCAATGGGTTCCTAAATTTGATTTGTCTATGTATAATTAACACCATGCCATTATTTCTCCCATTTCTTCTATGGAAAATCAAGCGCCATATAAGAAACCTCCATTAAAACTCAGTCCAACACCTCCTCCTACTAAGTCATCTACAGTATTACCAAGTCAAATTAAGCAACCTCCTCTAAATATCAATGCAACTCCTCCACCTCTCAAGTCATCTACGATAAATAAGCCACCACTCACTATGCAAGACTACCAAAATCTAGTTAACCTCTTTCGACTTCCACCGCTCAAGGCTCCTCCAACATTACCACCTCAACATCCCATCACTTTTATTAAGGAAATTACTCCTTACATTGATCCACTTAGCATCTTTGACTAGATCTCCATTGCTTACATATTTGGGGGCATCATAGCTTCTCCCCCTTGCATTGTTATCCAATGTCAATATCATCGCATGCACTTGACACTTTGTGCTAATCTTCTCTAAGCATTTTTACGCACCTCTTGATACATTTGCATCGTCATCCCTAATGACACACTTGTGTTCTTATGGTTCTTACATGACTGTTGAGGGATCTCTTACAATAATAACCCCATTTCATCATTGCATTACATGCTTCATTAACATATTTATCCATTACATAATCGCTCATACATACACACATCTCTGACCATCTATCGTTTGTGACACATACAATACAATCTCTCATTATTCACCCCATCACTCAATAAACCTCACATTATCTATTATACTTCACCGTCTTCATGCATCACTTCTCTATTGCCAAACATAATTTATCAAATAACACACTCATCACCATATACTTAGGGGCATTGTACTTCCTTCCCCCCTCTTCTCGCATCATCAGCTATCTCCCATCTTACACACATCACATCTAGTATTTTACATTGATCATACACCTCTCGATACATTAACATCAACATTTCTGATGAGGCACTCTTGTGCTATGGTTCACACTTGATTGTTAAGGGCATACGTGCACATGAACCTCACACACTACACCACGAAAATACATAACACATCTTCACTCATCATGGAATTTTTCTACACATACAATCTTCCATATATTATGCATCATCCACACTATGTGCTTCATACACCTATACATCATATACATTCTACACACTAAATTATTCTACATTTTACACTTCCCGCATCTTCGACATCACTCGCGCTTTTATACTTCCACACTTATATAATCTATGCATATTGCATTGCATACTACACACTCTACATTACACATTACACCCTTTACACATCACACACCTATGACATCTACTCTACATATTGCACATTTTACTCATCATCTTCTATGCACTACACACACTACACTACAATGTACTTTAGTCCCACGGTCCATACTCAATTATTGAGGGTATACATATAAAATTGACCTCACCAAACTCACACACTCAATCATTCGATCCTCTTCTCATGCAACCTTTCTAGCTAGTGCCTTCTTCATACATTTCGTGATATAAGCTTTTTGTTACATCATGTTTTCTATCATTCTAATCATATCTTTCGTGATATACACTTTGTGCTACATTATCACACTTTCTAGCATTTCCATCCATCTATATCGTGATATACGTTTTATGTTTAAACGTCACCCCTTCCTAGATTTCCTATCCATACATCTTGTGATATACACTTTATTCTACATCATCACGCTTGCTAGCATCTTACTCATGAATTTAGTGATATATGCTTTAGGCTAAATAATCACACATCCTAATGCCTCATTCTAAAAAAATTAAAATCAAATCATCCCTATGCCGCATTCAATATCATCTACACGTCATAATTCTACAATTAACAATATACACTCAATTTGTCAACTCTTTCCACACGACAACACATTGCTCAAACCATTTCCCGATGACACACTCTCATTTATGGTTCATTCTTGACTGCTGAGGGGGCATAAATAAATTAACCTCATTGCATACATACACATCCACTCGGGGGCACACTTGCTCCTATCATTCACTTTGCATTCCATTCCGTCTCATCCACAACATACTGCATATCTTGGTTGCATTTACTCTTGCTTACTTCTACTTACATGTTCACTTTATTACACATGCTAGATAGATATCTTGTATGTAATTATCTTTATCATACACACATGTGTGTTCACTTGCTTTCTAATTTGTGATCACAGATTTTATAGGTCCATTACACACAAAATTGATGCTTGACGCAATACTTAGTACTAGTCCCACAATGGATCCTGGGGACATCCAATTGTGTACATTATAGGTGCTATTGTTTCATTTTGTTTGATAGGACACTAGTTTCTTAGATTATACATGATTTGACATACTTTTTATCTTTCTAATATGCTAACGAGTGCTTTATGTGCAACATTTGTTATGCAGGAATATTTGTTTCCATGGTTGTCGGATACAATGTTTGCCTTTGTTTGTCATTGTTTACAAGATTTTCTCTGTGTATTCCTTGTTCTTTGATTGTTTACACCCATTATGGCCTTGATTGTCTTGCGACATCATGAGTGGTGTCCCATGTTTACAACCGATTTTCGCGGTCTACATTGTTTTCTACTTGTGTCTTAGCTTATACATTGTCTTCTTAACTCACATTTTGTTTTATACATGCATGATTGTATTTGTTTGTACTAACACATGTCTCCTAGCCACTTTTTTGGGTGTTCCTTGTTTTATACCAAGCACATTCCCTTCCCCATGCAGGGAACAATTTCAACACAATCGGTCCTCCTTTGGGCCACATACTTCTTTAGCGAAGTTGCATGCACCCAAAATGAGGGGGCCATAATTTGGGTGAATTAGTCACCCCATACAAAGTCATAAACAATAAAAAATAGTATCGGTACAACACAATTTTTAGTTTTGGATAGGGCTCAGAATTAGACTTGGGTCCTTAGCACAACGGCCTTCCCTGAATGCCAGTAATAGGGGAAATTACATAGTTTTCGGCATGTCATAGAGGCTTTTGAGAGAGAAGAGAGTCCTTTAGCACTGGGAATTTACACAGTGGCTTTTACAGGGCATATGGTCCTTAGCATATGCATTTATACACACCATCTACAGTGGTGTTCTACACATTGGGAAGTAGTTAAAGGTTGGAGGATGACACGGAAAATTTTCCCTACACTTCTTCCATTTCACTAGCGTGAGATCACTGAAAAACTTGTGTGTCAACATCATCTACAAGATCCTTTTCTACACTCTTTCCTCATCACAAATCAAGTGCACATGTTCCTTTTTCACACTTTCAAAGCATTTTTACATATTTTCCTTACACACTTTTTACATATTTTGATCATATACATGCGTATTTGACTACTTGTCGGCTTCTCTTTTGTAGGTCCGTATGTATGGTCCAAGTGGTAGTCAATATCAACAAAAATATCATTCACATCATCACAATAGTGACATGTACATCGACATCTACACATGTGTTTCTACCCTAGGTTCATTTTCATCACTTTTTGCACTTTCTCCTCCTTAGCATCCATGGTTCACATTTTTATCACTCTACGCTTTTTCTAGTCCCTCGAAACACTTGCATCATTGATCTACATGGTTATCAAGTACACATATCTATCTACTTTATGTTATCGAGCTTTCCACTCACCAACATAAAGTGGGGCAAGTTTAGACACAAGATCACACACTTTGGGTAATTATCTAGTCCTGATTGCATACTACAATTCATATGATTCCCAAGTAAGAAAATTACTAATTAAATCATGTATTTAGCAACCTTTCTTTGCTTTATGTTACCACTTTTAGTCTTGTGCCCTTACTTCCTCATTCTGCATTTTTACTCTTCGGTATTTGTTATCCTAGACACCAATTCCTAGTCGGACGCCAACGCCAGGTGCCCTCATCCCCTTTAGGTGCCCATGTCATCTTTGTACTTTACTCACACTTTTTGGGTCCTTTCTATCCATTTGAGCATCTTATATTTTTGGTATTCGACATTTTCGAGGTTAATTACAAAATTCAAGCAAGGGAATCATATAAATATAAATTTATGTGATCATAATAAAGGACCAAACACTAAGCATTAACTATCACCACCTAAGGTTACATCTATCAAGGCATTTAAGAACTCCATTGCATCCATATAGTTCCATCACAAGGGACACAAGGGTTGGTTTTCTACATCACACTTCATAGGAGGGAAGTTCATTCTATTCCATGCACATATTTGCTACATTCTTTATCTAGCTACTTGGCTGCTATCCAAGTGCAATTGCACAAGAGCAACCTAGGGCACAATTCCGCACACACACATAAAAATACATTGGGTCTCAGATGTAGTGTAGTGCTTTGTTGTAAGTTCATCATTATGACAACTGAGGACAGTCCGACCCCTTATTTTGCATCTTTTTTTTTTAGGATTTGATGTCTATTTGATGGTTTTGCAGGTTCATATTTTATTGCAGGTTTCCAGTGACCTCAATGATCTTGGTGTGACCTTAAGGTGACAAAAGGTGAATAAAGGTGAATGCATTATGACACCTTAGAGGAGGTTTTGTGAGCATTTTCATAGACCCAGGCACCCGAGAAATGAACAAGGCACCCATGGGCTCCCCTATCCCTCTTTAGGTGCCCCAGTCCATCATATTCCTCAAGTTCTACATTTTTCTAAGCTTCGATGTGATAGTCGGTACTTCATTTTTCCATTTTTCCAAATCATGCATTCTATAAAACTCGCAATCATCTAAATCCCTTCTACCCTCTCTTTGCAATTAGAGTTTCATTATTTATTGCTTATTTTACTTGGGTAAATTTCTATACTTAATTGATTATTCATTTACTACAACATTACATTCATATTAGGCTCATATAATTATATTTTAGCTTAATCAGATGTCATGATGTTGGTTCAAAAAAAGAGGGATTCAATAATTCTATGAGGGAAATGATAGTGTTGTTTGGGTATATATGGATTTTTGATTTCATAACAGCAACACAAAATAGAGGAAATAGCCTTCAAGACTAAGAAATAGGGTCCGTAGACTAGTGGAGTCACCAAGTTCTTGAAATAATGGTTCATAAAATAAACAAGAAAATAAACAAGATAAAAACATGCCAAAACATAGATTGGAATTACAAAGTGTGCATTCTTGTATCTAAAAATACTATAAATTATTCATCAAGAATGCGTGACTATCCCATGGGGCATGCAAAACATGTTGTCTTAGTTGAAGGCACTAAGGTGGAAAGAATGTTTGTAATGGAACACTTAAAAAATAAAACCAAAATCTAAGAAAAGTGTCCCATCATGAATGCTTGAAACTATTGGTTGTTGAAAACATTCACCCTAAGAACACCAAATGAATATTGATGTCTCAATAGTAAAAACGAGAATATCCTTAAGGTGTGGTACCTTGGCTCCTCATTATAGACCTCCAGAGAAAGTTGTATTATTATCTAAACTAATTTATGTTGTCAATATTATAATCTAATCTAAAATTGTAGGGGAAAAGGGGAAGAATACATGGAAAACAAACATAGAGATGCACTAAGAATTAAGGGGATCATTCTCTCTCTATCTTTCAACAAAAATTGAATAAAAAATCTATAATTTATCCCATACACACCAAAATACCTTGAAACAAGAGGCAAAATTACAAAACATAATGTCGGAGGAAGATATAAGCCATAATTAGATTTGCATTAAAATTTGACTATGCAAAACCTATTAAAAAGGAGAAAAGATGCACTAGAAGACTTCAAAATCTTACATATAGATTTGAGGCACAAAAATATGTTCAACACTCAAAAAGGTAGAGTAACTCTACATTCTAAGGGAGAGGACACATTTACACTATGCATAACTACATTTTATAGAAATGATAAGAGATAAGAGATAAGGGAAACGAGAGAGGAATATGTTGGCATCTCTCCCAAAAATATCTTTGAGCTCGAAGATGATGGTTAGCTAAAAATATCCACTCAAAGCATATTCTAGATTTTTTTCTAAAATTTATGATTCCCCAATACCTTCTCATCATAGGAGATAGTGACCTGAAACCACTCCCATGTTGAAGCACTCCTAAAGAGCTTTGTAATGAGCCTAATCCCTCTTGATTTGGTGGTCCCGAGAAAATTTTATGGTTGATTAAAATTTTGCATGCCATTTTACAAATTTGATGGCCAAAGAGACATTAGTTTTAACCTTAGAGTTTTTTTCCACTTGTTCCATTATTATTGGCCATTCTATCAACCTATGTCCATTTATATTGTGTTATCTTAGCAAAATCTAGGGTTAGATTTTGTGACATGTGGTGGTCGGTGATTCTTTGTGGGCTTGAGCTTTGTCTCCATTTTCTTTCATTCCTCTCGGTCTTCCCTACACCCAATTCTTTGTGATTGGTGCCACATAGTATCTCATGATTGGCTATGGGATTGCGGATGGGGTCATGTGTAAATTCATGATCGGTTACGAGTTCTTCCATCCTGGACCACTAGGCCACTCATTATTCAATTTTACGATACTTGACTTATCGTGATTAATTCCACATGTTAATTCATGTTTGGCTATAGGATCATGTGGATTGGTATTGTTATCCCAAATTCACCCCCGGGAAAATTTGGTCAAGAAAACTCCTGCACATAAGGAAATTATGAAGGAAATGACTCAGACCCACGAGCTTGAGTTCCATAACCAGGCAAAGTGAAAACAGAGGCCGAGAAAGTCAAATTTGACCCTGCACAAGAAGAAATAGAAGAAACGGTTCTTCTGAATGTTTCCATATCTTAAATCTATTTAAAGGGTTGAGGGAGGACTCAACAATGGAATTACAGGGTCAGAGAAGAAGGGGTAGTGCCGCAAAGGAACCGAGCAAAAAAGGGGAAGACCAAACGAAGCGCTAGACTGACGCTTGTCCCAGAGGAAAGCGGGCGTCGGGGAAAAGTTGATTCTTTGCCCCTTGTTATCACAAAAAGGGTAAAATTTGCAAAATGGCCCGCAACTCCATTGGGAAAAAGTTAGTGTTAGAACCTGAGTCAAAGCCAAGGTGGGGAGTTGGAGGGAAAAGTGAAAATTTGCCTTTCGTTCAAAGGGCAAAAGATAAATTGTAGACCGGGAAGACAAATTTTTTTTGTTCTAATATGGCTGCCACGTGTCCCAAACCAAAAGGGGGCCCATTTTTCAAACTATTTTCCCCATCCATTCGTACGGACCCGATACAAACTTGAAGGGGCATATCTTTCGACTCAGGGCTCGAAATATTGCTAGATCTGACACCATTGGAAAGATCTCGGCCTCACCCATGCCATGGAGGTTTGAGACTTTATTTTTGAGGAGGTTAGGTGAAGGAAATGGAGAAAAGGTCTTCGAGCCTTCAATGTAGGATCCATCTATCTCAATAACCAGATCAAATTTGATCTGTTTCCACCATTTCCTCTTCTTTCAAGGCGCTGAATCAAGGAATCATGCAGTAAAGACATATTTGGGGCATATTTTATCAGAAGCATTAACAACAGTGGTTGAGTTTCAACCTACTTCTCCCACTTCCCTCTCTCTTTCTTCTCTCGATCAAATCTATAAATACAGGGCATGATTCATTGTAAAGGGTTGTTCATTCTTCTTCCTGCCCCCTCTCTTTCTTCTCCAGGGTCGAATGTGGAGTTTAAGCCTCCTCCCTTGGCTTTGTAATGGAATTTTCTTGCCTCTTTCCCGTTAATGGTGTACTGTGTGAACTCCTAGAGAAATAAAATTTGTTTCATGATGCGTTTTGTCCATCCTTTGCTCATTTTGTTGTCTCTTCTTGCCTCTCACCATTACAGGGTATACTGTGCATATCTCTGATGTCTATTACAGGTTTTGGGAGCTATGTTTAAGGGGTTTGAAATGGTGTTCTATGTGAACTTTATCCTTGGTATGTGATGCATCTGTCCATCCTCTCCATTTCTCACCTCTCTCCATTTCAGGCAATTGGGTTTGTGATCAGCAGTTCCCTTTTCTCAGTGCTATCACCTATGTAGTGTAGGATTTCTTTATTTTCATGCTCTCTCTCTCTCTCCTTGGTCCCTTGGAATTGTTATATTAGGAGTAGATAGCCACATTTCCTTCCTTAGAAGTAGTTTAGTGCTAGGATTAGGAAGAGGAACCAGCCTCTTATGGAGGATCATTCCCATTTACAAGTCCCATGACTTGGGGAATGATCCAATGTTATGCAAATCACACCAAATGACCCTGCTTTAGAAAAGTAGATCCATAACTCATTTGGGGGTGTTGTGATTTCACACTAACAGTTTTGGCACGCCTAGTGGGACAGGTCTGAAGCACCTTACCACTTCACTTCATCAGGTTCGATGTGCTCTTGGTGAAGATTTCAGCCTTTAGAGGCACTTTCGAAACATCTGGCGACTCCATCTGGTCAAAAACCCATTCTCTAAGTTACAAACCTTTTCCATCCATTTCCACTCATTTCATCCATTTTCTTCTTCCATCTCTTTCATTTTCTCCCATTCCATGAGGTTGTGTAATCATGACTTCATTCCCACCATGGAATTCACTCTACAAAGAAAAGCGATGACGTTCCAACTCCAATAAGCTTTACAAATCCTTCAAATCATCATTATGAGCAGGTTCAGAATCAACATGTCTATCCCTATGAGCAGCAGTGCCAAAATCACTTTGGCTATGGGGCTTTCCAAGAATAGGGATATGCATGCAATGAAGACAATCAAATGCAAGATGCTGGTCTACTAGAGAAAATTCAAAAAATGGAGACTGGCATGGTTCAATCAAGGGCAATAACTCAAATGATGGCTTTCAGAATTGGTTGTAGGGAACCTTGTCCATGGGAAGGCCCTTTTCCAAGACACTACAGACCCTCAGGAGAAGCTGGACTTCATGATTGGAATGCTTCCCCAACTTGCACAATGGACAGAAGAGATAGAGGCCTATGAACTTGGTGCTAAGCAACCTTGTCAATGGGTAAGTTTTACACCATCATCTGGTATTTCTCTTTCCATTCCTCAAGCAACACCATCTCAGTTTGAATGTCAAGTTGTAAACCCAGCCAATGCTGCTCCAGTTGTGAAAACCATCCCTCCATCCCCTAGTCTTCCATCCCATCTCATATTTTCTTCCCTCTTCTCTTCCAAATCCAAATCCCCTCCACAAGAGCCAAAAGAAACACCTTCCCCTCCAAAGAAACAAGAAGTTCCATCCTTCCCACCACCACAAACAATTGCACAAATGGTTGAATCCCAACCCAATCCTTCTCTTGCCTTCCCAATTCCACATGAGGAAGATGAAATTCCAAAAATCAGTCAAGGACAACAAATAGAAGAGCCAGTGGAAGAAGAAATGATTAAGAGTTTAGTAAGTTTGGCTCTCAGGTATGGAATTGAAAAAATTCCCTTGCTGGTTAAGCCTACAGAGGAGGCCAAGGTTGAAGACTCAATGGTGGTTAGGACTAATTTTGTTGCAGTAGAAGAAGAACAAGGAAAGGAAGAAGATCAGTTATCAAGTTGCTCAGAGTGTAGTGTCCACAATGGCACTTTGTCTGAGAGAAATGCTGATCCAATTCAAGTTGCACAATCAGCCAAGGAAGAAGAAGAACAATCAGCTCAAAGTCCCATTGGGAAGGAGCAAATGGATGAGACCAAATCAGATTTTGTAACAAAGAAGAAGAAGACATCATTGATAATTTCTTGCTTTCATTCGAAGGGCCTATTTTGGTTGATGAATCCATCATGGAGGAAAATTCTAAAGAAGACATGGTTGTCCCAAACAGCCCTCTAGAGCAGCAGTTTGAAGATTTTTCTTTGACAAGCTTCATGCTAGAGGAAGAAGTTATCCAAGGGCAAGATGGTCTTCAAACAACAGAGGAAGGAGAAGCTGCTCCAAATCCAAAAGAAGAGGAAGGGAAAGAGCAGAAGAGTTTCACCACTTCTTCCACGCCATTCATTCAGGAGGATCTGTAGAAGGACTCCATTTTCAGAGTTGAAACTCAGAGCTATGGGCACATCAAACGGATCATACCTTGCCCAATCAGGTATTTGGCTTCATTGGAGCCAAAGGAGAAACCAGAACCAGTCATGCCCATTTCAAGGCATGAGGATGAGCTACAAAGCACCAAGGATCAGCTGCCATACCTCTTCAATCCAAATGCAGAGCAACTAAAAGAGGTATTGGTTTTGTCTTCAATTGATACTTTGGTGATTTGGGTGGAAGATCAGCTTGTAGTTAGTTTTTCACTCATCCAACCAGCCATGTTCAGTGCCAAATCAGTTGCATGGCTACCATTTTTGAGGAAGGGAAGCTATTTCTCCCTGCCAGTTGTAGGTTTTGTTTGAGTTCCCTTTGCTCTTGGTTAGAGTAGAGTAGGTAGGTTTGTTTTCAGCAGAAGAAGTGCTTTTGCACACTTTGCATATCCCACTTGGGGTATGTATGATTTTCAGTTTGTACATAGTTTTTGGTGTTGTTGTTTTTCTCTTGCATAATCCATTTCAGTTGGCTTTTGGTGAAGTTCAACTCCAAGTTCAGTGGGTTTCCAAGAGGCTCAGAGGTCAGATCTTCAAAATTTCAAATCAATTTCATATTTATCAGGCAGACTCCATGCCCAATGGATGCTTCAAGGCCACTGGTTTCTTCATCTAGCAGGCAGATGTCCCCGTGAGTCACCAAATTGTTATCCCAAATTCACCCCAGGAAAATTTGGTCAAGAAAACTCCTGCACATAAGGAAATTATGAAGGAAATGACTCAGACCCATGAGCTCAAGTTCCAAAACTAGGAAAAGTGAAAACAGAGGCCGAGAAAGTCAAATTCGACCCTGCACAAGAAGAAATAGAAGAAACAGTTCTTCTGAACGTTTCCATATCTTAAATCTATTTAAAGGGTCAAGGAGGACTCAACAATGGAATTGTAGGGTTAGAGAAGAAGGGGCAGTGCCGCAGAGGAACCAAGTAAAAAGGGGAAGACCAAACGAGCACGATCGACGCGCTTGTCCCGAGGAGGAAAGCGGGGCATTGAGGGAAAAGTTGATTCTTTGCCCCTCGTTATCACAAAAAGGGTAAAAGTTACAAAATGGCCTGCAACTCCATCGGGGAAAAAGTCAGCGTTAGAACCGAGTCAAAGCCAAGGTGGGGAGTCGGAGAGAAAAGTGAAAATTTACCTTTCGTTCAAAGGGAAAAAGATAAATTGCGGACCCGCAAGACCAATTTTTTTGTTCTAATCTGGTTGCATAGTGTCCCAAACCAAAAGGGGGCCCATTTTTCAAACTATTTTCCCTATCCATTCATATGGACCCGATACAAACTTCAAAGGGGCATATCTTTCAACAAGGGCTTGAAATATTGTAGATCTGACACCATTGGAAAGATCTTGACCTCACCCATGCCATGGAGGTCTGAGACTTTATTTTTGAAGAGGTTAGGTGAAGGAAATGGAGAAAACATCTTTAGGCCTTCAATGCAGGATCCATATGTCTCAACAACCAGATTAGATTCAATCTATTTCCATCGTTTCCTCTTCTTTCAAGGCGCCGAATCAAGGAATCATGCAGTAAAGATGGATTTGGGGCATATTTTATCAGAAGCATTAACAACAGTGGTTGAGTTTCAACCCACTTCTCCTGCTTCCCTCTCTCTTTCTTCTCTCGATCAAATCTATAAATACAGGGGCATGATTCATTGTAAAGGGTTGTTCATTCTTCTTCCTGCCCCCTCTCTCTTTCTTCTCCAGGGTCGAATGTGGAGTTTAAGCCTCCTCCCTTGGCTTTGTAATGGCATTTTCTACCTCTTTCCCATTAATGGTGTATTGTGTGAACTCCTGGAGCAATAAAATCTATTTCGTGATGCGTTTTTCCATCCTTTGCTCATTTTGTTGTCTCTTCTCGCCTCTCACCATTACAAGGTATATTGTGCATATCTCTAATGTCCATTGCAGGTTTTGGGAGTTGTGTTTAAGGGGTTTGAAATGGTGTTCTGTGTGAACTTTATCCTTGGTCTGTGATGCATCTGTCCATCCTCTCCATTGCTCACCTCTCTCCATTTCAAGTAGTTGGGTTTGTGATTAGCAGTTCCCTTTTCTCGGTGCTATCACCTCTGTAGTGTAGGATTTCTTTATTTTTATGCTCTCTCTCTCTCTCTCTCTCTCTCTCCTTGGTCCCTTGGAATTGTTAGATTAGGAGTAGATAGTCACATTTCCTTCCTTAGAAGTAGTTTAGTGCTAGGATTAGGAAGAGGAACTAGGCTTATCTGGAGGATCATTCCCATTTGCAAGTCCCACAAATTAGGGAATGATCCAATGTTATGCAAATCACACCAAATGATCTTGCCTTAGAAAATTAGATCCATAACTCATTTGGGGGTGCTGTGATTTCACACTAACGGTACCACATGGAATCCTTTGATTGGTTACATGAACTAAGTTATGAATTTGCATTATCCAATTTTCATCTAATATTCCTATCATTTGACTTTCTAAAATTGATTCCACATGGCCCAATCATGATTTTTGGCTTTGGACTCCTTTTCATTCCTTATCGATTCTTTATCCGGGGTCCCCCAACATCTAACTTCCTATGATTTTCTCCATGTGTCACACTTTGGTTGGTTACGAGATTTGGGGATGAACCTTTTCCTTAGCCAATTTTTATTTGTTCTTATTAATTTTCCTTACCTCGACCTAGGATTAGGCAATATGGTGAGCTCTAATTAGCTACGGGTTTTGAGTCTCCTCTTAGCATTAGATAATTATTCCTTATCCGATTATGAAGAGCTCAAAAAAGGTAAGTTAAGTGGATCCTTTTCTCTAATCAACTTATGAAAAAAATTATATTCAAAGGTGTGCACTTCAGCCTTTATAGTGAATGTGGGATAAATCCACAATGAAAAAAACACAAAGGCCACCATTTTTAAATCAATAACTAAGC
This sequence comes from Taxus wallichiana var. yunnanensis, assembly GCA_018340775.1. Classification (NCBI taxonomy): domain Eukaryota; kingdom Viridiplantae; phylum Streptophyta; class Pinopsida; order Cupressales; family Taxaceae; genus Taxus; species Taxus wallichiana. Next base: position 930,683,425 of record CM031239.1, read on the forward strand.
TGTAATTGCATTAAGGAAAATAGATCTCAAACCTATAGATTTCTCTCGATCAAAGGAAACACAGAGGCTTGTAATCCATTCTAGGTCAACTATGTACACTTTGTGTAATGCTAAAAAGTTTTCAAAATGGCTACCACGACCATGGAAAGAATCTAAAATATCCCTAAAGTTGATCATGAAGGCACCATCCAAGCATAGCTAAAAAATAGAGGAGGATAATGTGAAATAATTTATAACATAGAGAAACACGTTGAACACTTGATCCAATTGCTTAAAATAAAGTGACGAGTTTAATTTGGTAGTAAGAGAATATAGCTATAACGATACCACATATTTTACCTTACTCAATCCATTTGTTGTTTTATTTAGAGTCTTTATTTTCTTTACATTGAATAAATGATCAAGAGGTCTTCAAGTATAAGCCCTATAAGGGAAATATTAATTGCTACATGCTTGTACTTGATATCTTGGAGGTACGAGATGTAGTTTGGTGGACATATCAAGAAGTACCCAAGTTTTATGATGGAGAGATGATGGTAGATTACATGGATTATGTGGTGGAGGGAATGAGAGGTATAACTCTTCTAGTATGGGATAATATTAAGAATATTATCTAGATATAGTTACACAAATTAGAGACAACAAATGTGACCATAGATGAGTGGGAGGATAAGGTGGAGGTAGAAGACATACCATCAAATAGAGATCTTGGAGAGGAGGACATGATAAAGGATCTTGTGATAGAGATATCCATAGTAACATGTAGGACTAAAAACAGGTGAAGGGGAAGGGACCAATGAAGGCTCATTTTTAGATAGGAGAATGAAGTGGAAAACATAGAGGTTCAATGAGGACATGATGTGGGATAACCAAGGATGTGGATTCTATTGTAGATACTATGTTGACATCATTGGGTGAGTGACCATGGTGATTTAACAAAAATAAGATTTTGTCTAAACCCTAGATAGGCTATTTTAGAGTCACAACGATAAATAAAAGCAATAAAGTACATGAAGTGACATAAGTAATAAATAAAGTAAATAAAACATAAGTGCAGTGGAGAGTTAGAATACTTATATGATTTCACAATATTTTTGGCAGTGTGTGAAGGTGGAAGACTAGTAAAATTGGAACACGAGAGGTCGCATCAGAACCCATAAAAATGTAGAAATGCATGAAGAATCTTGACCAGGAACTGGAGTAGTATTGTGGGGCACTCGGGTGCTAGGATCCCTCTCTGGGTGCCAAGGTCTACACAGGATCTCAGAAAATGATCGTTGCGAAGGTTCCTGAGTTATCACAACACTTCATTTTCTGTCGCTACTATGTCGCACCAAGTCCGTAAATGTCATTGATAACATGCAATAAAGATATCACCCTCCTATGTGTGTATGTGGAATAACCAACCCTTGTCCATTGGATGTTGTTAGATGGATGCAATGATGCTCTGTAGGTGCTTGTGAATGCAACATTAGGTGTTGATAGTAGATGCTTAGAGCTTGGTCCTTTAATTTGATCCCATAACATTGTATTTATATGATTCCCTTACTTGAATTTCGTAATTGATCACTAAAAGGTCGACCCCTAAGAGATAAGGATTCCCAATAGCTAGAAAGCACCCAAAATGAGTGAGTAAGCTGGGCGTTGGTGTCTTGCTTGGGTGCTAGTGTCTAGAGTTAGAAAATGTTAAGTATTGAAGGTCAAACTAGACAGTAGGGTGTGTAAGGCCAAGAAAGAGACCAGAAAGGAAAATAAGAGGCCAAATATAGTGATCAATTAGTACTTTTCTCCCTTAGGAAACATATGAATGCAATGCATGTGATTAGGACCTAGAAATGTACCCAAGTGTGTGATTTAGTGTCTACATTTCCCCCACTTTATGTTGTTGAGAAAAATCTCGGTAACATAAAGTAGATAGAGATGTGTACCTAATAACCATGTAGATCGATGATGAAGAGTGTGCCAAGAGACAAGAAAAAGTGTGGAGTGATAAAAAGTGAAGTGTGGAAGCTAGAGAAGAGGAAGTAAAAATTGATGATGACCCTAGGGGTGAAAGCATATGTGTAGATGTCACATTGTACCTATTTTTGATGTCATTCTTGAAGTGCGATTGATGTGATTACCACTTCCCATAAGGATGGACTTGCAAAAGAGAAGAATGAACAAGTAGTCAAATATGTGTATATAGAAAATTTTTGATCCAAATGTATGAAATGCATGTAAAAAGTGTGAAAAATGTTGAAAAATAGAAAAAGGAACATGTGCACCTAATCTGTGATGAGTGAAAGAGATAGAAAGGATCCTAAATATGTTGTAGAATAATGAGTTTTTTTGGGAGATCTCACGACAAATGTGAGTTTTGGGGTAATCTCATGCCACGACATAAGAAGTGTAGGGAGAAAGTTCTAGTGTTATTCTCCATGCTTTAATCTTTTCTGAAATTTATACACCAGATGTTGTAAATTTTTCTTGCTCAAGTTTGATCCATTTCGATCTAAAGAAAAATGAATATAAACCGAAAACTGATTGTTGGAGGATTGTTCCTGTACTGTGCCAATTGCTTTGTGGACTACTGACAACTGTGTTGATATGAGAAAAATGTGTATCTACCCCTGGTCATAGGTGCCCATGTCTCGTATCCAGGAACTAGTATATATGTTATTATAAGGACCCAAGTATGATTTTGAGCCAAGTCATCGAGAGTGTCGATTTGTGTTAACTCTGTGTTGAACTATGTTTAACTATGACTATAGATTATTGAATGGGGTGACTAATTCACCCAATAGATTCCCCCTCATTTGGGGTACATTCAATTTTGCTAGGAGGATGTGGCCCAAAAGAGGACCCCATGTTGAGTGATCTTTGGTATGTAGGAGGGAATGTGCTTGGTAGAAAGAAATGCACATGCAAACAGTGGCTAGAAACAAGTGTTAGTGAAAACAAGCATCCATATAGAAAACAATGTAAGCTAGAAATTAAGAAGATGATGTAGACCGCAAAATGTGGGTTGCAAACACTGGACATTGCTCACAATGTCGCAAAGAAACTAGGGCCAAAGCGGCAAAAAGCATACAAAAAAACATAGGCAAAGCCCAAAACAATGGCATACAATGGAAAACAAAGACAATTAATAATAAGAAAATCATCAGATAACCATGGTGGTAAATAGTTCTATAAAGTAAATGCTACACATGAAGCACCCGTTAACATGTTAGAAGGATAAAAATTATTTCAAAGCATGTATGATCTGATATAGTAGTGTGTAAGTAGAAAAATGAAACAATAACACCTGTGTAGTGTGTACGAAAGTGGATGCCCCAAGGAGTCTACTACATGATTGGTAAGAGGTATAGTGCCAACATCCATGTTGCGTGTAACAATATGTGAAAGGGATGCGATCAAAACTAGAAGGAAAGTGAACACACATTTGTATAGAGAAAAGATAATGACATATGAAATATATGACTATCATGATAAACAAAGTGTACATGAGAGTATAAGTAAGCAAGAACAATATGCAACCAAGCTATGTAGTATGTTGTGAATGAGTGTGGAATGGTATGCAGTGTGAGTGTGATAGGAGATGCATGCCCCCTGAGTGGATGTGTGTGAGTATGAGATGAGGTTCATTTATAAATTTCCCCTCAGCAAAGAAAGAATGAACCATAAAACAAGAGTGTGTCATTGGGAAATGGTTTGAATTGTGTGCTAGAAAGATGTGATCATGAAAGTGTAGAGCATAGAGAGTGTGTGAGAAAGTGAGTGACCGAGTGAGTGTGGTGAGGCTCATTTTAGATTTAAACCTTCAACAGTCAAGTGTGAACCATATCACAATAGTGCGTCATTGAGTAATGGGCGCAACATGTAAAATTACATGCAAGATAGATATCTCGTGAATGTGCTAAGTGTGAAATGTGTAGTGTGTATGATGTGTAACAGAGACTTTGGAAATAGATGTGATGAATGTACAATGTGTGAAGTGTGCAATGTATGAGGTTCATGTGTATAGTATGCCATCAAAAGTCAAGTGTGAACCAAAGCACGAGAGTGTGTTATAGGGTAATGACAATATAAGCAGTGTATCAAGTTGTATATGATGAAGAAGAAAGAGGAGATGCAAAGTGTGAAGTCCTAGGATAAAAATGACAAGCACCTGATGATTCTAGAAGGGGTTAAAAATAATAAGCATGATACCCCCAAGTGCATGATGGAGAATAAGATCATGTAATATCATCTAGAAGGTCATAATTTTCATGGTTAAATCCAAATGGATAAGTGTTAGAGACTTGGTAAGCAATAGTATCAGGTTGATCAAGTAAAGATCCATTGAGGCATAAATTGTACATTCCCATAGCATATTCTTCATCAGTGAAAGGAGGTAGTGGACAACCATGTGCATACCATCGAGTAAGATTTTTGAGTATCTCGAGAAATGAATCATTGCAAATGAAAACACGACCAAAGGGCATAAGAAATGAGATATCAGTATGATCATGATCTAAAGTTCCCCCAATGTAATCAAGCCAAGATTTCCCAAGTGTAAGTGGAGAAGTGCGAGGAGCTCATGCAAGAAATATTGTGAGGTGAAAGACATGAAGACCATAAGTAGTTGTAATATGGATAAATCCATGATAGAGATGAGGATCATGAGGTGGAGGATAGAGATCATTGAATGCAAAGCCGAGCCAATTCAAGCCATCATGTATACATATAGTATCGAGCCAATAGGATCAAATGGAATGTGTTCCCAATAAGAATCATTCATGAAAAGTTTACATGTAAAAGGAGAACATGTCAATAGTGGTTGCACATGAGAAGGTGAAGTAGGTGGAATGACATCGATGTGTGGATAGGCCCTCCATAACGTACAATATCATTTGTAGAAGTAGGAGGGGGAAATGATGTGGATGGGACAATGTCTAACATACAAATAACACCTTCAAGTGGTGGAAAGTGAGCTAGAAAATTCATGGGTCTTGGGTCATAAGTAATAATATATATTAGAGTACAAAGCGTAGTGGTTGAATCACAATTGCAATATTTGAAATATTTGAATGGTTCACGATCACCGACAATTGTATACTCTACACCCTCATGTAAGAATTTAACACATTGATGCATTGTAGAGGGTATTGCTTACATGGCATGAAGCCATGGTCTACCAAGTAAGCAATTGTATTGAATCTGGAAAGTTAATGACAAAGAAAACCATATGAAGGGTTTTTGGCCCAACAGTGATAGGTAAAGTGATATGGCCTATGCATGGACAAATGGAACCATCATATACATGAAGAGAAATGGATGAAGGACTAACATAAGTAGTAGAATGGTGATATCTTCAATGAATGATAAAGTGCATGATTAAGCTTAGATCCATTATCGACTATAGTTCATTTAACACCCACATTATTGATGCGAATCATGATGTATAAAGGTGGATCATTATAAAAAATAGTAAGATCAACAAGAGGATTAGATGGAAAATTGATGTGCTAAGAAAATGCATCTACGAATGTGTTATAGACTATATCTAGATGAATATCAGAAGGAACATGAGTAGTAGCCAAGAGAGTAATGATTTTAGCTCTTAATTCAGGGTGGATAAGTAAGAAATCATGAATAGAAATATCCATGATTAGAGGATCTTAGAAAAATGCAAGAAAATATTGAAAGAAAAGACCCTAAAGGTGTTCAAAGAGGTTAGGTTCACCAAATGATTTAACAAAAATAAGCTTTTGTTTAAACCCTAGATAGGATATTTCAGAGTCACAACGATAAATAAAGCAGTAAAGTACATAAAGTGACACAAGCAATAATAAAAGTAAATAAAACCCTAAAGTGCCTTTGGAGAGTTAGAATAATTAGCTGATTTTGTAATATTTTTCGTGCAATGTGCGAAGGTGGAAGACTAGTAAAAATGGAACACATGAGGTCGCAGTTGAACCCAGAAAAATGTTGAAATGTAGGAAGAAGTTGGAATTGGGCGCTGGAGGAGTAATGTGGCACTTGGGCACTGTGGTCTGCGCATAGGAGCTCATAAAATGATCTTCGTAGGGTTACTGAGTTACCACAATGCTTCATTGTTTGTCATTAGTATGTCACACTAAGTCCAAGCAATATCGTTGATAACTTTGTAATAAATATGTTACCCTCTTATGTGTGTATGTAAAATAACCAGCCCTTGTCCCTTGGATGGTGTTAGATGGATGCAATGATGCTCTTTAGATGCTTGTGAATGCAACCTTAGGTGGTGATAGTAGATGCTTAGATCTTGGTCCTTTAATTTGATCCCATAACATTGTATTTATATGATTCCCTTTCTTGAATTTCATAATTGATCACTAAAAGGCTGACCCCTAAGAGATAAGGATGCCCAACAACTAGAAAGGACCCAAAATGAGTGAGCAAGATACAAAGAGGTATAAGGCGGCCAAAGGGGACAAATGCGCCTAGGTGCTAGCATCATGGCTTGGTGCTAGTGTCTAGATCTGGAAAAGGTAAAGTATTGAAGGTCAGATTGGGAAGTAGGGTGTGGAAGGCCAAGAAAGAGACCAAAAAGGAAACTAAGAAACCAAATATAGTGATCAATTAGTAATTTTCTCCAATGCATGTGATTAGGACCTAGAAATGTACCCAATTGTGTGATTTAGTGTCTACACATGGAAAGAGATAGGTTATGGAGAGATATAGTGGATTTGAGACGTGGGCATGATAGTTTACAAAATCTCAATCATAAGAAAGAGTAAGATTAGAGGCATATATAGGAGATGCAAGAGATACTTGAGGATGAACAAAGATGGATCCATGACTTAGAGGTGATAGTGGAAGAATGAGACCAAGACCAAGAGCCCTTGAGGTAGATAAAGGGTACGGTGGAAGATAAAGAGAAGAAACATGGGTGTCTATACCAGCTGGAGGAGATGGAGGCATGGTTACACCAAGACATGGCTAGAGAGGTTTCATGGGCAGGATACATTCAAGGAATGTTATAGGTGCATGCATTAGATGAGTCGGTGGTATCGTTTTCTCATGAATCGGGATAAAAATAATTTCACATGAAAAGTATGGGGAATCATTAGAGGACATCGGTACACCCAACATTTTTATGTGTAGAGGACAACATAATGAGACCTGATAAGGGTCCCATGCATTGATGTATTTGTGAATTTTTGCAAATGTTTGCATGTATTAAAATGATTATACATGTGAGACATGGATATCCTTTTTTAGTGTATGTGTGTTGTGTATGTTGTGAGTGCATGTGTGTTTTCTATGATGTATTTATTTATTACTTTTAAAAATTTATCATATGGAAATTAATGTTTTAAGTAAAAAAACATATACAATGAAATCAACAAATGTAGGATAATGATTTTTGTTGGCATGTGTGTGCTTGTGTTGTCATTGATGAAAAATTGCAAGTACATTAATGAAAAAGGAGGATGATTATGAGTTTAATAGGATGCTTGAAATGATGATGTCATGGGAAAATAAATTGTGGCATGGTTACAAGAGTGAAGAATGTGACGATTACTTGGTCTAGTAGGCCTAATCAACATAGGTGGTGACTCATGAAGGTGAGATGTGTGTGGTGTCTTGAGAATCTTGGCAGAGGCATGGATAGCTTATCGGTGATGTATTGAGACACTCATATAGGTCTTAGGAGGTGAATGCAGGGTGTAATAAGGGTTTGTTGGTGATCATCTAGACCTAGTCTAGGTGCATAAAGGCCTAATGAAGCATGATTATCAGGTGCAGAGGTTTTTAGGCCCATGATGGCATGAAGAGGGGTGAGAAATGTTGTCTCAAAGGTTTTAGGGCCTTTTTAAGAGTTTTATAGCCAATGTATGGTGTCTATCTACTATGTTTGGGTTTAAACTAGACCTATTCCTAGGACCTAGCTATGCAAGTAATGGTGGTTGAGAAGATGCATGGATAAGTATGAACATGTGTGAATTGGAGAAGTTGAGAGAATTTTTCCTAGTGTTGTGGGCCAAGTTTCAAGTTTGTATGATGATATTTGTTGAAGTTATGATGTTTTTAGCTATATCGAGCTCAAGAAGGTGAGTTTTCCAGCTTGAGGTGAGATGTTTCATTCTTGGTTGGCACGCGTAGAGTTTTTATGGGAACTTTATCCTTTTAGGGATGTTGATTCATGAAGTTAAGAAGATATCACGGTTGGAATGAGGTTAAATAAGGCCATGTTCTTTATGAATGAATGTTAAGAAGGTAAGTTTGTCAAAAACACTCCCTAAACCCTAGTTCACTAGAGATGGAACAAAAATGGATGGTGTGAGATCTAAATGTATTGAATCATCAAATGTGATCATTGGAGAATGGAGAGGACTCTCCTAGCTTTAATATGGTGGTGGTTTGAGGTCTTGATTGTAGGTGGAGCCCATTCAAATCTGCATGTTTCTAGGAATTTTTTTTTCTCGGGTTTTCCATTAAACCAATATCTAAATTGATGTTCTAAATTTTTGAGGAATTATTCTACATGTTTGAAGTGTTTTTAGACCTTGCTGAAGTCATTTCATGGTCTACACAGTCCAAATAACAAGATTGGTTTCGGAGCCTAAAAGGTAGTTTTTAGTACGCATGGTCAAAAAGGGTTCTTGGGAATTGATGTTTTTAATAGATATGGAGGTGTTGAAAACATACAATGTGATATGATTCATGCTTTGGTTGATCTCACGGAGGTCAAATTTGGTGGCGTGGTTGAGGTCACAAGTTGACCTAATTGACAGGGTTTCAAGACAATTAGGGTTCCTTGATGAAATTGGTCTGAAATACCAATATCTTGGATTGGTTCATGATTCCTATCCATTGGAGAGTGACAAGGGATGAAAATTGATCTTATTCCATACATTTAGAGGTCTTGAAAGTGTCAGAAAAGGTGGGTGAAGGTAAGAATTGCAAAACTGGTTCTTGGGTAGTTCAAGTTGCTTGAAAGGAAAAGTTATTCGATGACTCTATGGGTTTGGTCATGATGTATAAATTGGCTAGAATTTTTCCTTGGGTCATTGGATTTCCGGTGAGTGGTTGCATGTCATAGTTGAGGTGATAGAGTGAAGCTTGCTCTTCCTCCTTGAACATTAGTATGTTGGAGGTACCCAGTTTGAGTAGGAAACAATCCTACTTGTTGGAGTTATGAAATGAATTAATGATGTAGATGTTCTTGAGCTTGTAGGAGATGTTGAGAGAATATGCATGAAATTTTGGAGCTTCTTGATTCTTTACAAATCTGGCTTGTTCCCTTGGATTCCATGGAGTTCTCGATGAAGAAGGATTTGGTCTTCTTGGCCTAATTATGCATGTTTGAGTGACTTAGTCTTATTCCCACATGTATGGGTATTTCTTACGATTTTATATGATTTTTTAGATGTAATTTTCTGTTGGTATGACCGACCTTAATGGTCATGGCCGACATAGTATTTTTAGGAGAAGATTCGTGTAGTTGTTCATTTTGAACTAGTTGTGTGTGAGAGAAAAGTGTGAGCTACGAGAGAGTGTGAAATAGGTATGAGGGAATCATGAAAGATCTCAAATAAGGTTTTATGTGTTGAGAAGTGTTTAGGAACAAGTGTGCAAGGTCATTAAACCTAATTATCAATGGAAGGTGTTTTTTTATCTAAGTAGGAGAAGGTGAGTTTGACGAGGGTTTTGAGAGAGTGGAGCTAAAATTGTGATCACTATCAATTATAGCAGCAAAAATACTTGATGGTCTTCATCTTGGTGTGGTGAGTTGGAGCTTGATCACGTTATGGGATTGTATCCTCCTTGCATGGTTGGTGCCTTGCTAAATAGGGGTTTGTGCTCCTTGTAGGGTTGGTGTCTCACTAAACAAATCTTGTGTGATGTGTCATATTCAGGAAAGTATTTTGTTTTAACTAATATAATCAAAAGTTTCAGTGGGTTTTCTTCCACTTGAGTATTTTTCACTTTACATTTTATGTTATTTTTTCTCTCTCATTCATTTGTATGGTTGATCATGCTTAATGTGTTCTTAATGGTTAATGAATGCTAATTTGATGCTCTAAATGGTGTATGTAACTAAAAATAATTAAGTGTGTGTTTTAAAGAAGGATTCATCCCCTCAATCCATTGTGCTTCCACAAATTGGTATTAGAGGTAGGTATTTTGAAGAAGTTTTATCACTTGAAGGAGATCCTTTGAAGCACTTAAATGTCAAGTCAACATAGTCGCACTTCTACCAAAGCAAAGCCCCTTGTTTGATGGATCAAATTATTGTTTTTGGAGCATTAGGATGAGGAATCACATCATGTCCTTAGGATTTGATATTTGGAAGTCTGTGATTGATGGATATATTGTTCCTCAGACTCCTCCTACTAGTACTACAGACAAAAAAAGGAAAATAATGATAAATCCAAGGCAATGAATGCAATCATGTGTGGACTAAAAGAATTAGAATTTTTAAGGTCATGTATTATACATTAGATAAATCTATGTGGGAGAAAATTTAAGTCATCTATGAAGGATATTCCAAGGTAAAAATGGAAAAGCTCCAAACTTTTAGAAATCAATTTAAAGGCCTAAATATGAGAGAAGAAGAATCAATTTGTGCATTTTTACTTAGATTTGATTAAGTTGTGAACTCCATGAGAGGTTTAGGTGAAGAAATAAAAGAAGTAGTACTACAAAAGGTGTTAAGATCCATCACTCCTAAGTTTGATCCAAAAGTGTATTCTATTGAGGAATCAAGGATTTTAAGGTCATGTTGATGGATGAGCTACATGACATCTTGACTGCATATGAAATGAGGATCACTGATTCTAAACCTATTAAGAAGAAGATTTCATTCAAGCTAGAAAAGAATCCAAAAGGTAAGAATACTAATGATGATGATGTTACTCCTGAGATTGATGATGATGAACTAATTGCAATGTTTTCTAGAAGACTGAAACACTGGCTTAGGTAAGTATAAAGGGAATTTCCTGTTAAACGTTTTAATTGTGGAGAAGTAGGTCATTTGGCCATTAAATTCCCTCATAAGCTCAAGGATGAAAGTGATGAAGAACATGAATAAGATCATGATAAGAAGGCCCATAGGTCTGAAAAGGGTAATAATAAGTTCAACAAGTTTAATAACAAGAAGAATTCTAAGAAGATTTTCTATTCAAGAAAAGAGTTTTTTTCATATGAGGTAAGTAGTTGTGATGATGTTTCTTATTTTGACTTTGAATCTGAAGATGATGTAGGTGATGAGGTTCTATTTATGGCCAAATATGGTAGGGTTTTTAAAAGTGAAGACTTCATGTCTGAATCTTGGATGTACTTTGAATAAGAAGAAGATTGTGACCTTGAGACCGAACCGATAAGCATTCAAGGTGAGTTAAAGAATGTTGAGAAAAAGAAAAGGAAATTAAAATCACAAATTAAGGACTATGAGGCACATATCATTTTTCTTGAAAAGAGACTAAGCATGGATGCTAAAGAGTTTGAGGAAATAAGTAACCGGATTGAAAAACAAGCTAGGTAAATATAGAAGCCAAGGAAAAGGATATTATATTTATAAAGGCAGAGATATTAGAAATTGCTAGCATGACAAATTCGTTCTAGAGGTTTGAGAAAATCTCCAAGGATCTAGATGATCTCTTGGAAATTCGAGGTCCTGCAAGAGATAGGATTGGTCTAGGCTTCAAGGAGAACCTTAAGGGAAAATAGGTCATGCAAGATGACATAGTGTCAAGCAATAAGTTTGAAGGATCAAGCATCAAAGAGGGAAAAAGGAAAGAAATTTCAAAGACAATGTGCGAGACAAAGTCAATGAGACAACCTAATACATCAAGGTATGAAATAACTTTCAATGGATATTGTTACACTTGTAATGGCTTTGGACATAGAGCAAAGGAGTGTAGAATATTTTTCAAGGATGATAACCCATGGAGGGATAGTAGAGATGATCAGTTAAAGAATATAATTTGCTACAATTATCATGAAAATGGCCACATTGTTAGGTATTGTCTCCATGATCCACCAAGACAAAGTTGGAGTAATGAAGGTAAGAAGGATGTTGTATGTTTCAATTGAAATATTTTTGGACACATTGCTAGACACTGTTATTAGGAGACATCTCACAGAGGTTGAAAGATAGAGCATCTAGAGGTAAGAATCAAATTTCCTTCTTTAATTGTAACAATGTGGGGCATATTACAAGATTTTATAAATGGAGGATGAATGAATATGGAAAGAAGACATTTATGAATCTTAACTATGTTGAGAAAATGAATAAGGAACCTAATGCACCAAATGTTTCTAGACATGATGAGCATAAGAGTCTTTTTGTTGTGGAAGAACCCCAAAAATTTTGCTATCGCTCAAGAAGACTACTAGGTAGATGATAGAGAAACAAAGGTTAAGCGAGTTAAGGAAGTTGATGATATACCTTGGTGTCCTTTCCCATGAGGAATTGGATGCTTTGTATTGTTAGATTCAAAACAGATATATGGGAGGCTTCCATTAGGCTTAATGGAGTCATCTTCCTATATAAGTGAAGCATGAGGTTTTATGAGCTTGTATGAATGAAGTAAGTGTCATATAGAAAGACTGCAAGATAAAGGTATGTTATGAATCGGTGTCACTCAGATTTCACCCTGAAATCTGTGACTACCCTATCCGAAAATTTTTCGTACTTTTAAAATAATGGGTCATTTTGTGTTTTTATTGCCTGAAAGTTCTTGTATTGCGTCAAGATAATCCTAAAGAGCCATATTAGCCTTTTTCGCCAAATACCCAGATGCCCAAAATTGTTTTATTCTGTCGTCAGGATTTGTCTGCGGGAAATTTGTATTTAATTATTTTGAGCCCCGTATGAGGCTATTTGCGCTCTGTTTTAACTCTATTATGAGCGAATATGTTATTATTCCTATGTGCCAGAAGGGTTTTAACTTATTTAAATTTTTGGGCTTTATTTGCAACTTTTGACAATTTTTTGTGTTTTTGTGGTGTCCCATTTCGTTTTCTGTGAAATTTCTCTGGAGCAATTCCTTTGCCGGGTAAGCCCGATTTTTGGCTTGGAGCAGCTGGAAAACATATACGCACATTATGCCCGAAGGAAGTCGTCATCGGAGGTCTGGATCATTGGGAAAAAGCGAAGTCGTGCACAGAAAAGCCCCCTGTGGGGATGGGTGCATTTTTGGAGAACAAAGGATTTAAGCTGCGATGGGAAAAATATAAGCCCGGGCGGCGGTGGGAATTTTATACCTGCCTGGCAGGGTACTTTTTCCCGTGTTATAAAAGTCACTTAAGCTGCAGTGGGAAAAATAGAGGCTGCAGGCAGGTGGGAATTTATTGCCTGCCTTGCAGGGTAAAAATTCCCATGATATAATAAAAGGAAAGTGACTTAAGTGAAATCATGGGATTTTAGTGCCTGCCTTGCAGGGTAAATAATCCCATTGTCAAAGTCAAATCACTTAAGTGGATCACGGGATTTTGGTGCCTGCCTTGCAGGGTAAAGAATCCCATTATGAAAAAATTCTTAAAAATAGAATTACATGTGCAAAAAAGTGCGCCCCCTTTGGTGAGAGAATAAAAGGATTAAATTGATTATTTTAATTAATCTTTCCTCTCAAAAAGTGCGCCCAAGCTTGGAGGAGGTCAACAAGTCAAAGATGGAATAAAAGAAAGGAATTAAATTTATTAAATTTAATTTATTTAGTGGCTGCCCTCTTCCTCTCAAAAAGTGCGCCCCATTTGGGAATTGTTTAATGTTTTTAAAGGCATTAAAACATTAAATTAATTTCTATTTTTAGTGGCTATGGTCAAAGCACACTGTGAAGCTTAAGTGAAGTGTTGTGTGAAGGATTAAATTGGATTAATTTAATTTATTGGATGGTTGTCCTTAAACATGCTATTTTAAAAAGAGAAAAGCATGATTTTTAATTAATTAATTGCCTTTAATTGTTAGGGCAATTATTAATTATAGAATTATGAAGGTTATATAAGCATGGGCAGCCATATGGGTGAATTATTTAATTCACAGGTAAAGAATTGCAGCCAAGAGGAAAAGTGCGCCCCCATTAAAGGAAGGATTTTGTTCAGACAAAGTGCTAACAAGGCTAAAAGCTTCATTTGGCGCATGCTTTGGAGGAGGTTGATCTTTGTCTGCATAATTATTTTCACAGGTGTTACAAGAGCTCAGGTGTTGATTGAAAGGATTCATGCTCTCTTTATGTGCAAATTAAACACCAATTTTTGGGGCAGCAGGCTTGAAAAGTGTAGATTTTTATAATTTAAATTCACTATTCATGCTCCGGTGGCCATTTTTGTCTGAATAAATTGTAGGAATTCATTACAGGTGCTTTACAAAAGAAAAGGAGTTTTTATCAATGTCCAATACATTGCAAATATCCTCTGAATCTGAAGAATTGTCCAGATCTGCACCAGTATTGAAGAAATCCGGCCAAGTAAGAAGAAAAAGAATTATTCAGACAAAGATAGACAAAGCCATGGCGAAGGGAGATGAAAAAGAAAGCACGATGGAGTCATGCATTGCTTCCAAACTTGCAGACATAGGAGACACATATCTAGGCCCGGAACCTCTTGCTGATTTGATTGATAGATCTAGAGCGGGAAAGACTTCACTCATGTGTGCGGTTAAAAGCAGTGGAATTATCCGAGTTGTAGCTTTTCCATGTACACCTAGTTGCCAGAATTTGTTATGGAGTGCGCTAGATCTTACCATCCTTCATCCAGATCAGTGCGTGATGCTTTGGGAAAGACAATAATTTGTTTGGATGCAGAGTTCATCAATTATTGTTTGAAGATTCCAGTGCGAAAGGTGGTGACTTCTATTAGCATTCATGATCTTTGATGTAGGGGGAGAAGCATAGAGCTGATTATGTGAGCATCATGAATAGCTGGTTCATGAAGAAGCCTAGATCCCCTTCAAAGTTCCTGAGAACTCTTCCACGGTCCAATTTGGTGCAAGAGACAGATGATGTCGTCAAATTGCTATGCAGGATGAATGGCGAAGCGAATGCCTACACTTTTCGTACATGGATGTATGCTTTCATTAGGACCATTGAAATCAACAAGGTTGATTCTATAATCAATTGGTCAGAAATTATTAAAGCAGCAACATCGGTGAGCAACTTCAGAACGTGAAGTGTACTTTCAGCTTCAAAATGACTTCAAACTTGGTGTATCTTTGCGAGCTCTTCACAAGGTGTCTTTTCCAAGCTGGATAGATGTGGTGTTCTTTCCAAGGACCCCATTTTCAAGTGCTACCCGCAGCTTACTGCACCTACAGGTGAGAAAGACTTCAAAGTGATCAACGATGACTTCTTCTACGATTTCATCTGCAGGCTAGACAAAGACTTGAAGGCCAACAGGGTAAGCAAGGAAGCGTGGGAAGTCGTGTCCAAGATTGGAAGTCTATTCATTCAATTTACAGATTTCACATACCTCAAGGTTATAGGCTTTTCTGGAGAACCAATAAAGATGCCCAGGTATCCGAATGATAGATTGATCGCCATGGAGCTGAGCAGGCAACTTGTGGAGTTACATGACCTTCAGTCAAAGCGGCACAAGTCTACGGGCTTCTTCCCAATCACTGTGGGATATTATAGCTGCATTAGCATTCATAGAGCTCGAGGGATGGAAGCACAAATGTTATCCGAGTATGAGCAAGAGTTCTTCCCTACACGGCTGAACTTCGATCCATTTGGAGTAGCCAGGAAGACAATCTCCCAGCAGTACGCACATGTGCCTTCGTTAGAAGATTTCTGGATGAAGTGCGGAAGTGAGTACGAGGTCAGAAAGAGAGATTTCAGCAGGCTGTCAGCAAAGCAAGTGTTCGACTTTGGACTAGCGCGGATACCTACGGATCTTAAAGATGATGGGAATGTGGTACTTGACACTTACCATCAAATGGGAGGAGATAAAGCCATACTGCAGAATAACATGGGAGGCTGCAACACAATTGAAGAAAGGTCGAGAGCTGTGTTGGTGAATACTTCAAACTGGTTGCTGACGAAGGGATATTGCCTTGATGAAGCATTGATGAATCAAATCATGGGAAACTTCAGTCAGGAGGAGATACCCTCAAGCGAAAGCGTGAAGGAGAAAGCAAGCAGAAGGTCCGAGAAGTTAAAAGTACAGAGAAGATCTCAAGAGAAAGAGAAGATCACTTCTACGACCATAGCTTTGACTCTGGCTTCTCTAGTACCCAGTACTTCACCAACTATTGCACCGCGGCAAAGAAGCAGGCGTTTCCATGCCTTCATTAAATTCGGCGACGTTCGTCTTCTCTCCTCAGCTACTTCGTTCATCACCTGTTCCAGAGGAGATGTTAAAGCTGCAGATGGTAGAGTTTGAAAGAGCTTTATCCTTGGATGTTTCAGAGGATGGCAGCCATGACACTGTGGCACTTTCTGACGGAGAGGATGCAGAGTGGGAGATGGTAGTGCACTCAGCGACTTCTCACTCTCCGAGAAGTAATTTCTTGGAATGGTTGGCTTTGTAGTTGGTTCCAGAAGTGAGAATGGAGATGAACTTAGAGAAGCACGACTTGTAGCTACTCCAGGATCTGAGCAGAAGAGACAGAAGGCCTAAAGTTGCTAAAGCAACTTCTAGGTTGATCATTGAGAATTCGGGTGAGAAGTTTGCTGAAATATCAATTCCGACAGAAGGAAAGATAGAGGAAGAGCTAACGGCAGAAGATGTGACAGTGACTAAAGTACCACTCGGTCAAGCCACCACTGAAGGATTGAAGCAGGACACGCAGACATTGATAGATGCTTTATTCCTTAGGCTTGATAGTGAAAAGGCGGAGAAAGAAGAGCTGCAGAAGCAAGTATCTCAATTATGTGAGATCATAGCCAAGGTTGCTAAACCTTCCATTCAGCCCATTTCAAAACAGATGAGTAATCATCTTATGCAGGAAATGGAGGACGCAAGCAATCAAGTAAAGGCTATTGATGAATGGAAGGATCTGATTATTTGTCAAGCTTCTGTACAACTTGGGGAAGTGCCAGCCCGCCTAAAGGTTATGAACGATGCAGCAAATCAACTAAAGCAACTGATGGAAAATGTAGAAGGCATGAATATAGTTGCAGAGAGTAACCTGAGTATTTTGGCCGAGATCAACAAGCTGCTGAGAGATGTATTGATTGCGGAACAAATTGTACCAGACGGATCAGTCGAGAAGGGGAAGCAGTTAGAGTTTGTAGTATCTTTCCGCTTGGAAATCTGCAGAGTTTTTCTTTGAAGAGGATGCGAGGCACTTGAGAGTAGAACATCGATTTGCAGACAAGTATCATTTCTTTCACTGAGGAAAGAGTGGACAGAGGTGTTACTTCATACGTGCAGATTGTTTCTAATGAAGTGCCTAATTCCCTGGAAGGTTCTCTTCTGATGGTACAAAAGAGAATTGATAAAGCTACCAAGCCTTTCACGATGAATTCTATCAGTAGACTGGTGGCGCTGCAGGTAGACATTGCGAGATTTGGGCCGAGTTTGGAAGAGGTGGAAGCATGCAAAGCAAAGTGTTGAATGAAGGGTTGCTGCAATTCAGGACAGAGAAGGAAGCAATGGCTAAAACAGATGGAAAGATGCTGAATTACATGTTCGACAAGTACATCCGATATCAGAACAAGAAGAAGACATAAATGTTACAGCTGACATGATTTCTTCTATTCTTTCTTCTTCTTTTTTCTATGTTCCCGGATGAAATTGTAAAACTTCTAAGTTATTGGTTTGACAACCATTACTTGAAGTCATGTGGAACCATTCTATTAGTTAAGTGATACATGTGTCACTTAAGAAGAAGTTAGTTGAGGATGATTGCCAAATGTCATCTTTACTTGTTGTTCATGCTTTAGTTCAGTTTGAGTCTTCTATTTGTACTTTCCCTCCTACATTCTATAAGTAGGAGAAGAACCTCCGGTTAATGATCGATCAAAATTTGTAAGCAGCAATCTTGTGTTTTAGACTTTGTGCTGAACCCCTGAGAGCAACTTGGAGCAAAGGAATACAAAGGAGCAGTTTTCCGGAGAACTTTGTGTCACGGTGTACTTTGTTTCTTGCTTTAAATCTTAGATCTCTTACTAAACTTTGTGTTATGTTAGATCTGGATCTAGAGCTGCCTTTGTTTTATAATTCTGTGTGTTCATATCTATTAAGTTTCTTCTATGTGCATGCCATTAGCTTTGCTATCTACTAATTGGGATGCACATCTTCTCCATTTCTTCTCTGTATTTCCTTTACTTCCTTCTTCTATAACTTTCCTTTCTTAAATAGCTGCTTACTTGCTGCAGAACTTCTTAGTTATGGTTCATGAACTAAGTGGTTAAAGTAAAACCCCTGATAGATAATAACACATTTTTATTGAAAAATCTGACACGGGAGCCTCACCGGTTAAATGAGGGAGATTTATCTCATGACTGCCTAGGTTTGATGCTATGCAGAAAATCTAGCCAACATGAATGATCATTTTTTTATTACATTTGAAGAAATCCTTGAAGACTTGATTAGTGATAGAGGTCCGTATTCTTATGAAGATGGTCAAAAGGTAAAATGACCAATGTAGTCATGTTATTAGTAGGCCTTGTAGAGAAGTATAATGAAGTAGTTGTTTGTCTTTGTTTTCTATGTTCTCAATTCATATTTGTGATGATGAATCCATGAGAAGGTTTGTATATGCAATATTAAGGCATGTTGAAGTTGTGTGAAGAAGATGAAGATGTCTATACAAGGCTCTTAAGTATCAAAATGAAGGTTGATAGGTTAGGTATTGTTGTATGAAAAAGATGTTGAATTCATGAAAAATAAAGTCATTCATCTTTTATGATGGCTTGATCAAACCATCGAGGCGGGGTATATTGATGCACTCCACATATGTTTGTGAGTTGGACCGAGTCTACATGTTGTGTCTCAGCTATTGACTCATTATTTTGAGATGTCTCAAGAGTGTTCATGTATATTGATTTGCAAAGAAAGGAAAGGTCCTGTGAAAGTGAAAAGGTGAGTTTTTCAATTGATATGTATTATTACAATTCTCTGTGTAGATGTTTGGAGTCCAGTAGTGATGTTTCAATCAAGAGTATGGGGTGTCTATATAGTTTATAAGGCTACATGGGCCTAAAATGGATATTTACATCTTGATATAGGTCTATGGAGACTATATAGAAGCTTCAAAATCTAAAGGTATGTATCGAGTTGTTTCCTTGAAGAGATATTTGTATAAAAATGTCTTGTTATGATTTGTATATGAAGTTTCATGGTGTTAAGGATGGGTACATTAATTCTGTGGGGAAATTAAGTTCTTATTACCCTTGAGATGTGAATTTAGAAGTAGTGATAGTCAAAGTATGGTTGAAAAATGCATCATGACAAGGTACAATGTGTTATGAAGTACTAAAAAGGTGAGCTACGGGTATATGAAGGCTTCTTGAAAAAATTAGAGTTGTATTTCATCTTCAAAAATATGTCTAAGGTGACTAGAAGAGCTAGTTTGGTAGAGTTGATGGTTGCTTGCAAGTATAGTTGCAGGGGAACAATTCATGAGCACAATCATTGTGAAGACATGAAAAGGAGGCAATGAACTCGAATAGTTACTTCAGAGTCTATGGTGTTGATGTTGACCCATCTCCATGACATGTGTGCAAGGTATGTGCTGATGTTTTTGCATATGCAACTAGAGGATGTTGATATGTAGTCAGGGGGATCTATAAATTGATGTTTCATGTGCATTATATGATCTTGTAGTAAGGATTGGTTTGGCATTTTTGGTCCGAAGAGGTTCTTTAGTTATTGTTGTCCTAAATGTTGTCAACAATATGTGTATGGAATTTTGAGTCAATTTGTGGGTATCTTCATTTGAGATAGGCCTAATTAGGAGTCAAGATGATGTCATTGCTCATAATCAATATTTTTGGCAAGTGTGTATGCTATGAATGCTTCGCCCAAGGAGGAGCTACAATGATCTCATAAAGCCAAAACAATGTAAAGGAAGAAATACATGTCCGTGAGCTTGTTTATTGTATTTGCTTGATGTTTCCAACCAAGAGGTGATCTCAATATGCTAATGAAGATGAATACTACATGTTATAGGTATGTGCTTTGTCATTAATGTAAAAAGGGGAGAATTACTAGGTTGTTTTTCATGAATGAAAAAGGGGGATTGTTGGCATGTGTGTGCTTTTGTTGTCATTGATGTAAAAGTAAAAGTACATTAGCGAAAAAGAAGGATGATTATGAGTGTGATAGGATGCTTGAAATGATGATGTCACAAGAAAATAAGTTGTGGCATGGTTGCAAGAGTGGAGATATTGAGGATTGTTTGGTCTAGTAGGCCTAATTAGGAGGCCTAATAAACATAGGTGGTGACTCATGAAGGTTAGAGATGCACGGTGGATTGAGAAGCACGGTAGAGGCATGGAGAACTTGTTTTTGATGTCTTGAAACACTCATATAGGTCTCAAGAGGTAAATGTAAGGTGTAAGAAGGGTTTGCAGGTGATCATCTAGACATAGTCTAGGTGCTTGGAGGCCTAATGAAGCATGATCATCAAGTGGAGAGGTTTGTGAGCACATGAGGGCATGCCTTAGGGGTGATACATGTTGTCTCAAATGTGTTAGGTCCTTTTAAACAATTTTGCAACCAAGGTATGGTGTCTATGTACTCTGTTTGGGTTTAAACTAGGCCTATTCCTAAGACCTAGCTATGCAAGTCATGGTGGTTGAGAAGATGTGGGGATAAGTATGAGCAGTGAGCATTGGATAAGTTTATAGAAGTTATCCTAGTTTTTGGGCCAAGTTTCAGTTTGTATGATGATATTTTCTCAAGTTATGATGTTTTTAGCTATATTAAATGAGATGTTTCATCTTGGTTAGCACGTGTTAAGTATGAATGGTACCCTGAGCCTTTTAGGGATGTTGAGGCATGGAGTTAAGAAGATCTCAAAGTTAGAATGAGGTAAAATAAGGCCTTGTGCTTTATGAACAAATGTTAAGAAGGTAAGTTGGTCAAAAACCCTACCTAAACCCTAGTTCACTAGTGATGGAAGAAAACTTGATGGTGTGAGATCTTAATGCATTGAATCATCAAATGTGATTATTTGAGGATGGAGAGGAATCTCCCATATTTTAGATGGTGGTGGTTTGAGGTCTTGACTATAGGTAGAGCCCACTCAAATGCATGTTTCCACGAAAGTTTGTTTTTCTCTCAGGTTTTCCATTAAAAGCAATGTCTAAATTGATGTTATAAATGTTTAAGGGACTATTATACATGTTTGATGTGTTTTCAGAGCTTGGTGAATTCATTTGATGGTGTGCACATGTCCAAATAACAAGGCTTATTTTTAGGCCTAGAAGGTATTTTTTAGCAGTCATGGTGAAAGAAAGTTCTTGGACATGTATCACCTAATTTGATGATTATAATGGCTATGGTGGTGTTTGACACATCAAATGTGACATGATTCATGTTTTTTTTAAGCTTTGCAAGTCAGATTTGGTGGCATGGTTGAGGTCACAAGTTGACCTACTTGATAGGGTTTTAGGACAGTTTGGGTTCCTTGATGAAATTGGTCTAAAAGACCAATATATTGGATTGGTTCATGATTCATATCCATTGGAGAGTGATTAGGGATAAAATTTGATCTTATTCCATGCATTTAGAGTTCTTGAAAGTGTTAGAAAAGGTGTGAGAAGGTCAAAATTGCAAAATTGGTTCCTTGGCAGTTCAAGTTGCTTGAAAGTTGTTCTAATGAATCTATGTACATGGTCATGATGTCTAAAGTGGTTATAAGTTTTCCTTAGGCCAGTGTATTTCCAATGAGTTTTGGCATTCCATGGTTGAGGTGATAGAGTGAATCTTGGTCTTCATCCTTGAAAATTGGTTTGCTAGAGGTTCCTTGTTTGAGTAGGAAACAATCCTACTTGTTAGAGTTATGAGATGAATGAATGATGAAGAAGTTACTAAGCTTGTAGGACATGTTGAGAGGATATGCATGAAATGTGTGGATCTTCTTGAGTATTAAAAAAATTGGCTTGTGTCCATGGAGTACTCGGTGAAGAAGGATTTGGTCTTCTTGGGCTAGTTATGCATGTTTGAGTGTCTTGGTCATTTACCGACCTATATGGGTCTTTATTATTATTTTATATGATCTTGTAGATGTAATTTGATGTTGGTATGACCGAACTTAATGGTCATGACCGACCTAGTAGTGTTTAGGAGAAGATCCATGTATTTAAATGTTCATCAAGTAGCTTGGAATTTACAAGGAGATCATCAACATAGTCCTCAACAATATTTTGGGTGTAATCATGGAATACATAAGAAATAGTGTGTTAGTATGTGGCTCGAACATTTTAAGACCAAATGGTATGACCTTATAGAAAAGGTCCCCTCATGTGTGGTAAAATCAGTTTTGTGTTAATCCTTAGATAATATTTTGATTCAATTATATCTTGAGAATCCATCCATGAAGGAAAACATCTTGTAGCATATAATATTATCAACAATAGTGTCTATGTTGGGTACTGAAAAGTGATCTTTGGGGCATGCCTTATTGATGTTGCAGAATTTTGTACGAGATGTGAATGCCTCTAGTTTTCTCGGCAACGAGGACAATATTAGAGATCCACTTAGGGTAATCAATAGATTGGATAAAACATAAAACCATGTGTTACTATAATTCTTTTTTGAAGAGTAAATTGACTCATAGATGCATCTTGTGAAGTTTTTCCTTAAATGGATTGGCGTTGTGTTTTAACACACGTTCGTGGATGGTTTTATTAGTATCAAATCCATTTATATCAGCATAAGACCAAGCAAAAACAAAGATAAAATTGTCCAATATGGAAATTTATTTAGAATGTTCTTCCTCATATAAGCATTTTCCAAGCAACACAATATGAGGTTCCTTAAGAGTCCCAATGTTAACCTTAATAGTTTCTTTTTAATTCATGTGGGATACGTCATCCGGTTGATTAGTTCTTCGATAATGTGCAAGTATCTCCAACATAGACCTCTCCTTGTAGTTGAGTGGAGGGTCTTGTTCACACATAGGGTTCCTTTTCCATGACACCCAAGTGACACAAGATAACTTCCTCAATGTGGAAAAGATTAAGTGGGATAGGTCGGGTGTTAATATCATGATCGATTTGGAAGGAGTTAATTGCATTGAAGGGGGTGTTATTACGCACGATAGGATTATCGTTTCCAGGAGGAAGGGGGTGGTATTAGTATTGCATACATGAGTGTTTAAAGGTGGGGTGGCCACATCAAGAGAGGGCCAATCAAAGATAACACCAAACTTAAGAAAATATTTAGTGAATTGTAAACACATTGTTTCGTATAGGAGTGTGTGGGAAATGGTAATGTGAGCTAATGAGTGGTCAATATTTGTGTGGGTAGTGTTGATGTGAGCGATAGGCTTGTGATTGGAGGGGTCATAGTTTAAATTTGGGAATGAAGTAGTAAATTGTTCAATTTTGTCATCTAATTTCACATAGCCTAATTGTGATTTGTCACCAGGTAACTAATATTGTAGTTGTATGGGGTTGGAAATACTTTGTTCAAATTTTCCCAACTTGTAACCTTTCGAGTCATGTTTAAGTAATCATCTCATGAAAAAGTTGGGGTTGGACACATGGGAAATATTAGTGGAAAAATTGTAATTGGAGATAGATATGGTGTTGATAGAAGGAATGAAAGAGGTATTGCATCCTCCATATACAATGTGCATGTGATTTGGCAAGATGAGAGATACTTTGTTTGGTTTGGTGGTGGTATATCCCTTGTTAGAATAGATTAGTGAAGGTTTTTTTCTAGCTCGGTAAATTAAGGCTCATTATCACATTTAGAAAAGGAAGGTTAACAAATGTCTTTCATTAAGGGTATATGAGTGAGGGATATAATAAAATATGGAAATTTGTATTTGCCTACACCCATGGAATGTGAAACTTAAAAAATAGGAGCCTCACTAAGATCTTGTGGTGATGTAGTAGACTTAGTAGCAAAAGATATGGGTGAGGATGACCACGATGAGGTTGGAGGAGTGTATGGAATAATGACAATGTTTGGGAATATTGATGATGATGATGAGTGTGTTCATGAGAAGGATGGTTCCAATGAAGATACAAAAATTATAATGATCACGAGTGAATGAAATGGACTTGATGATGAAGGGGAAGTGTCATTAGATGAAGAGATCAAGAAAGTGGTTACGGGAGTTTCATTCATATTATGAGAGACGATGAATAATTCAAGTGAAGAAGTGATGGGTGTAAGTCAATTAGAGGGGACAATATGGTGGAATGTATGTGTAATGTTGTTCTTAATACTTAAATGGGTTAGGATCATCAAGGACACAATGATTGATCTCATCTTTTTGATATTTTAGAAATTGGTGTAATATAAACATGACACAACACATCTCATGGACCTATGAGCGTGAATAGCGAGGATGTTATATGGAAAATCATCCTCAATGACATAAAGAGGGTGTGGAGCATATTTGAACCTACCTTGATAAGTAGGGCAATAGTGCCTAATGTTTAACAAGGTACCTTCATTGAACTTTGTAGTTGTAATGTGGTTATTGACACATGGTAGAGGGGAATTGGGATGACAAAACATGGTAGAAGAGATAATTTTAATGTTAGTCCTAGTGTCGATGAGTACATGTTTAAACATTATTTACACTATATCAACGATAATGAATAATGGTGGATCTCGTGTCTCAAATCCTCCTTGTGTCATGATGGGAAATTTGGTTTGTGACTTACATTGTCGGATGTGTTAGAATACGATGAAAGTGGGGTTTTGACCATATACAACTTTTGGTTGTTTGGTGTTACATGATTGTTTACTTGGATGGTGCCCTTATTAATCACGTCTTAGATAACATTGCAAAATCAATGGCATTTATCGATTGGGTATCGTATAATACAATGATAGGTGCATCACACACATGGTTGATGGCATAAGGGTTTTCATGCATTTGGGGCTTTTGGTCAAATTACTAAAAGAGAAATCATTTGCATGTCTAATAGCCTCTGGAGTATGTTAAAAGGGACTTCGTTAATGGGTTAAATTATCATTGCGATTAGAAGAGGCATCGAGAGGAACCTTGTGGTCTCAATCATAATTGTGAATTATTGGGGGTTAGAGATGATGAAATTTGGAGGGTTGTTACGAGTGATTTTGAAGAGGGTGAAGGATTGAGAATTTGGAGGATAACCTTATGGAATTGTGTTGGTTTCTTTGAGAATTTAATAAAAGTTATTGTTATTGCGTAGGTCAACATCTCCGCTACTAACATGGAGGTCTACAATGTGTTTGGCCATTAAAATGGCCTCTTGAAATGCGTGGAATTTTTAAATTTGCGGTGTATGGGAGATATGTTTGGCATAATTGGTTGCAAAAAGGTGTGTTAGTTCTAGTTAGGGAATGGAGAATGTTAGGTCATGAATGATGGCTCACCAACATACTACATAGTATGTAGTAATGGACTTGTCAAATTGCTTGAGATTGTATACATTGGATAGAGTGGTATTTTTGGAAACATTATTTGAAAAATGGTCAAGTAATAAATTCACAAACTTCTCAAAATAGTAGATACGTTGTTGCAAGCTCGTATACTAATTTAAGGCTTGGCCTAATAGTGAGAGAGGAAACGTATGCAACATAAGAGTGTCATCTTGGCATATGAGATAACACACCTTTTTAAACATGCACGATTGATTTTGAGGATCCTCCTTAGTCTTGAATTTATCAAAGTGAGGAGGGTATGGACTAGTAGATACCATGGGATGGATCTTCTCATTATACAATTGGTTGTGTGTTAACTTGTGATTTCTAGCTCCTTGACTTTGTAACTCTAGACTACATATTTTATCCAATAATTATTAATCAAGCTGGGAGGCATGTTAAAGTATGGGTGTGAAAGGGTCGTGTGAAGGACAATAAGGAAATGTAAGTGTTATGATTGAAAGAATATATCGAGGAGTGAGTTGGTGCCATAGAATAGGTAAATGATGTGTGGGTGTTGGTATTAGAAAGAGGGAGTGGTGGGTGAGTGAATGATGAGGTCTATGAGTTAGTATAAGAATGGGAGATAACATGATATATGGGTGGTGTGGAATGATTGATGTTTTAGAACACAATGTCACATGTTTGGGATATTGGTGTTAGCGAAAGAAATTGGATGAGTTGATACAAGGGTGGAATAGGTAGGCTCAACTCAAAATGTGGAGGTAATGAGGGTGAATTAGAAGTGGAGATAGAGGGTAAGGGTACTCGAAAAAATCTACAAGTTATGAGAGGTATGTTTGTAATAGTTTTTTCTCAAGTATTATGCAAATGCCTCTTGGTTGTGGTCTATGACAACTTAAAATTGTGTATCATTGATAGGGATGTATGGGGACTTCGACTTCTTCGTGTGGAATTTTTTAAAGAGGGGTTTCAATGGCTATAAGAAAAGGGTTGGATACAACATTTACCTCCCCTAAAATAAATGGTGACCCTCAATATGTAAAGAAGAATCTATGGTATAAGAGGAGCGAGTTTGACCTTGCATAATGTATGACTGTGAGCGGGTGGAGACCATGTGACAACAAGAGAAAATAAGGGTAACTCAAAATATAAATGAAAGCTAGGATACGATAGGGGATGGGGAATTCTAGTGGGAATATTGACTAAAAACACAAATAGAGATTGCATAGGGGTTGCCTAGGTAGTTGGGTCCAAGTGTGCAAGTCATAAACAAAGTATGCTAAACACAAAAAAAAACTATTCGGTAGAAGCTGAGAGATGCAAATACTAGAAAAATTGCGAAATTGCATAAGGATCACCTAACCGATTGGGTATGAGTAACAAGACATGAAATAAAGTGTGTAGGACAAATAAAGCACCATGAGATGATTTGGGGAGACATATACCAAAAATATAGTTTGAAATCGCATAGGGTCCCCTTGGGTGTGGGATTGGGTGTGCTACTAAAAAATATAGTATGTTGAACATACGAAAGGCTGTGAAGAAAATTGAGAGATGCAAAGATTGAAAACACACTTTGAAATTGCAAAGGGGTTACCTAGTCAACTAGGACCAGGTAACAAAATTTGGAACAAAGTGTGTATGGAAGATGTAGTGTTGTGAGACAAATATGGGAGAGATGGATACCAAAAACACAATGTCAAATCGCACAAGGGTCACACAGGTGATTGAGTGCGAAAGTGTGCTAGTAAAAAACAAAGTATGTTGAATACATAGTTCTAAGGCTAAAAGCAGAACACGGAGATCCGAGAGACCATAAACATTGTCTAAAATCACACAAGGATCGTTTGGGTGATTGAGGCTGAGTAACTAGAACATGAACAAAGTGTGTAGGAAAGATAGAACAATGTGAAATAGATTTGGGAGAGAGAGAGACTAGAAACACAATATGAAATTACACAGGATTCCCTCGTTGAATAATACTATCTTGGTGAAATTGTGTACAAAACAAATGAAAAATTATAAAGCAAATTTGGGGAAGGAAAAGCCCGGAAGCACAACAAAAAGTTGCACGAGAATCACTCAAGTGACAAGGGCTAGGTATCTACATTAGGAACAAGCTATGAGTTAACTAGGAGGGAGTAAAGACAATATGGTAAGTCTGCGCAAAGTTTTAATTGGCTTGTAGGTTTCTATACAACCCAAATTAATTTGCAAAATTGTGGTACACAATAGATAATATTTGGTGATTGTATAGGGTGATAGTAAAGTGAATGTGTAGAGTAGAAAGAGGTACTAGTTGTTGGGGTGACTCGGGGTGTGAATGTGTAGAGCGGAAAGAGGTACTAAATTTTTCGAATCTTTGACAAATATGAAGATAGGAAAGTGCAAGAGAAAACAAAACCCTAGCTTTAATGATAAGGGTGCGTGTTTGCTTGGTAACCTACCAATATACCACAACGATATGCGGGATATTTTGGGGAATGTGGAGATATTTTGGGTATCGGTAGTGTGTAAGGTGGTGGTGGGTATTAGAGAGTCACATCCCCCTCACTTCCCTCACTTCACTTTGATGTTCCTCAATTTTAGGAATTTAGTAACCAAGTTCAATGAAATATTGGGTGACTTGCATACCTATATAAACAAAGTCTGCCTACCTTAGGAGGTAGCCTAAGCTTTACAGTAGTTTAGCAATTGATGCGAGCTTAAAGTTCGAGAATAGAGTGACAAGTATATTTTTACCCATATTAAATGATTTGATTGTATCGTTGGCAATTAGTCTTTGTGTGTGCTATTCCTCTAATTAATTTTATAAAACTTGTGTTTTTGTTGTTGAATTCAACTCTGTATTCATATTTTTTTGTATGTTCTTCGTGTGTTATTCTAAGAGTTATGTGGTCTAAGATGGCTTTTCATTGAATACCCAGACCACATTTTTGTCACTTTCTTAGCAACAACTTATCCAAATTAATTAGTGCTTGAACCAATCTTACATGAGTGTTTTACATTTGAGTTTTGGCTTACTTTGACCAATATCCAAGTATTTTGGCATGTTTCTCAGCTTTAGTATGGTTCCATAAAGAAGTGTGTCCATCATGGTAAATGTCACCATGCGAATAACAAAGTAATGCACAGCAAGTGAAGTATATCTACTAATGTGATATTTAGACCAGAACATTTTCTAAAAGGATCTAGAGGAAAAAAGTTTGTCTACCGATGACCAAATAGGTCAATGGGAGACAAATTAACAACCAGTAGAAATAGAGCGAGGGATCAAAAAGAAGCTACAAGCTAGAACTAAAATAGGTTCAACACATATTTAAAAGCAAACAAAAACCTTAGAGCCACACGTTTAAGATTTCGTCCACTTATCTAAAGATTGAAATAACTAGCATAAAGACAATCAGATGCTTTTGACTTCATTGTTTCATGACCTTTGTACAGCCTGAAAATATCGGTTATAAAAATCACAAAGAATGATATTCAAGCTGCATTATCTCTAGAGATTATCATCGTATTGTATGCATCTTATGCAAGTTTTGTTATTAAATGCATTTGTGACATCTAGACTAGCCATAAATGAAGATTTGTGTAAATGCTTGGAAAAGCATAATATATATTATTAATTATTTACATTCTACTCTTTAAACAGATTATGTATATAAGAAAGAGTAGCATTTGCAGGAAAAATCGGTGTTCACCCGTTCCTCCTTATCTTAGGGTAGTTTGATGTCAAGAATTATTCCGTAATTCGGGGCATTGACTGTTGGTTAAAAACACCTGGAATTTCTAATGAGAAAGCTGCAAGCCTGCAACCCGCTAGAGAAGCATAAAAAACTGTAGATACATAAAAACAATATGGCCAGTGATCTCAACATCTAAATGGCTCTCCAGCTCTGGCATTTTTAAGAAAATGGTTAGATTTTATGAACAACATTATAATTTACACAAACATGAGGGTTGCCAGTACCCCGTTGAGAAATATTTCTAGACTGCAAAATGCAAGTCCAAATCCCAAATAGATGTTGCTTGAAACCTTGGTGAAAGATGACAATTACTTAAAATTTGTTATCATTGGCAAATATATGCATGCTTCAAGTCTTTCTATACACTCAGATATTTTTAACCTGTTTCCAATGTCTTTATCCTGATATGTGCACTCACTTTGAAGAAAAAGAAATTTTCTATCAAACGTGGAGGGGATGCTTCATATTTACAATTTCATAGTTTTCTGGTGCCTGGAACTTGATCAAACTGAATGACTGACCAACAAAAAACAAGCTTCGGACTTCTAAGTAACTTTGCTTTAGCTTCTCTACTTAGTGGACTAGCATGGTTCGAGCTGGTGGAGAAATTGGCTGAACAACAGGTTCTGTATTTTCAACCTCCATATAGCCGGCATGCTCGTTAATTCCATCTTTTAAAGATTCTTCCGCAGCCAAAACATCGGCAGACATGTTGCATATATCAACATCCATGTTTTCAAAATATTCCTGTTTTGCCCGATTCCCATCATTTGGTTGTGAAACTTCTGTCGTATTCATATTGTGCGAATGAAAACCATTGCCATTCTCCAAAATAGCATTCTTTTGGGTAAGAGGATTGCACCTGGCCTTAGAAGCATGATTACTATTTTGTGAAGTATCTTGATGTTCAGTGGCAGCGTTTCGGATATCCCGTGAAGAAAGAGTACCACACATTTGAGGATGAAAAAGAGAAGAAGATGCATTGCAAGATCTGATCAAAGAAGAAGTACCTTGATTATTAGCTGTGCCTTGATTACTAACTGTTATGCAAGTGTCTTCTGTAGGTGTCACAACCTGACCAGGAACAGAGGCCTGCATTATAGCCAATGGGTTTGTGCCAAGACAACTCAAACAATGCAATGCAGAGGATCCCATAAACAGGAGCACGATGTTTCTGGTAGAGTATCAGGACTCCTAGAAGACATTAAGTCAGTAGGAGCTTCCGTTATTATAAATCCTTCACCCAAAGACACTGCAGATCGATGAAAAAGTAAATGAGCCACTGTGCGATCAATGGCATTAGTCTCTGTTTCAAAGTTTGAAATTTCAGCACACCTACATTTATCACAAACATTGCCAGGATGTCAGCAGCGTAAAATGCCCATATTAATTGATTTAAAGTCAAAATTATAAATCTAGCAAGTCCTCAGAAATGAAATAGAACCATTTACGGCAAAAAGGAATTACTTTGCAGATCAAAGAATTATCAAATCACTGATCTTTAACACCCTAAACAAGCAGAACAAAATGTAACCCAAGAGATTGATTTTACAGGGAAATTCATAATATTAGTCCTTGCAATATGTTATCTTTCATAAATATACAGGAGTGTGTGTGCACAACAAATAAAGTGAATTTAAGGAAAGATGAGATATCACTTACAGAATTTGACTGAATATGATGCACATGTAAACTACTAAATACAACAAAAATGAATTGAATATAAAATTGAAATGCCACTATAAAAAAGCAAGGTCATGATTGTTCAGGTTACAGAAACAGTCAAAGATCTATGTATTATGCCCATTCCCACGCCTCTGGAAATTGTTCAACATGCATTGACAGAACATCAACCACATAAGAATTCCAGAGCAAATGGAGAAAGAGTTGCTATAATTTCAACACCGTACCACATGAATATTTTGGCAATGGATTTTGTTTGTATCTAAGATATTTAAAAGCTTTCACTGAATATGGCAATAGCAGGAGAAAATCTATCTTAACTATTCAGAGTACTTCAATTTTAAAGCAGTCAACTTGGTATTTTGTTTCAAATACGTCTTGTAGTTGAATCAATAGCAAGAAGAGTACATATTAACAATGTATTGCTTTTTGGACTGAGATAACAATGTGGAGCATTTTATCTTGACCAGACAATAAGAATTGCTGCAGTAAAGGCTCTCTTGGAGTATCGACGATTCAACAGTAATATCAAGTTATTTGGGCACATAACAGTGATATCAATGCCACTTTCTTATCCTCGTGGAAAAACATTAACAATGGTTGCATACTCAGGTGGAGAAGATAACTTGAATCCAAAATTATCTAAGTTGGCCAGTTCTAGTAAAGATATCGGTATGGTGCTACAGATGCACCGGCATGGCAATTTATTAATTGCCCACAGTTTAGTATGGCTGGGTATGATCGTAGAAAAATTATATAAAATATTTTTAAAATATTGCAAAATATGCATCATTAATCACAGAATATAATTGTAATATCCCTTTCCCATTCGAAGACCTTTGGCCTATTTTGTCAACCCGACGGCCAAAGGAAAAATATAAGGGTGACTTAAGTTGTATTTAATTATTATAAAGTGCCATTAATAAAAAAATATATATATAGAGCACTTATAATAATTTATATGACTTAATAATTATTAAATCTAGGATGGAAAAGACTTAAATATAAATTGTTATCCATCCTAGGTGAAAAGGTGACTTGCCTTAGAAAGGGGAATGGGAACGTAGAATGGATAAATGCCCATTTTACTATGTATTTCCCCTAGAAAAATGCGACTTGCATTAGGAGAGAAAAAGTTGTTGGGAAAAGCATTTAATATGGGAAAATATTAAATGCTTGCATAGGAAAAATCCTTGTGAACTAATTGGATATTGTAGAGGTTGTTTTGGGACTCTTCTTCCTTTATAAGCAGAAGTCGACTTGAGGGGAAGATATTGCATAGCCAATTGATATTTTCTGATTTGTGTCTTAAGCTTGTAGCTTTTGCATACACGCTTGGAATTTTTTTAGCTTGTGGAGTAAGATCCCACAGGGACACTAGCTTTGGTGGTGAAAGATCCATTCGTAGCTAGTAGGGCACTCTTCGGTGGTGAAAGATCCACCCTAGTTTGTCATTATTGGAGTTGATTCAGGGATGATTTGTTTGGGAATCAAAGTAGCTTGTTTTCTTAATTTTTGGAGCTGATTTGATGCCCTAAATGTGTTGGGCGACCTACTTTTTAGGGAAAAATTAGGGTTTTGTGTTTGCTGTGCAAAAACTAATTTTGGAATATTATTCTTCATATTTTTGTGGCCCAAGATCCAAAGTTTCAGCTCATTTGGATTTCTCTAGCACAAGATATGAATTTTCGAAGTTATGTTGCAGACGGGGTTTTTAAATAATTTATTGCAGCCTTGTTTATATCTGAAATCTGCAATTTTATACATATTTGGGCTTTATAAATTAGTGGTACTAGATTTGAGTGGAAAGATATAAATTTAGAGGCTGATTGGTGTGGGTTTTCCACTTAACCCAAGTCGCAATTTCCTTATTTAATTCAGATATGTGTGATACTTGTTTGGTATTTTGTCTACAAGTTGCATTTAAAGTTGGTATTGCCTAAAATCCGTTTAGGGGTAAAACAATGTCTATTGGGGACATTACAATAATATGCATAGAAAAAACAAAATAGCCACAAATCACTCTTGATAAATTGATAATTCAATACCACATGTTATGATAAATCAAAATAGATTAATAGTCGGAGGTCAAAATACATAGTTGGTAGTGCACATATAAACTCGCTATAAATCAATTATAATCATATTGCTCTTCATTGAGAGCATCAACATCATCATGTGGTTCATTAGAACCACAAGAGTAGAGTGCCATTCCCCTAGCTAGGTTATGCGGGTCGTGCAAAGAAGTCTCTTGCCGCTCTAAGTTGGGAAATGAAAGTATTCAAGTCAATATGCTCGGCTTTACATCCAAATGCATCTTCATCCCTTCCTTGTAGTCGACCTGCTCATGTGATGTGAGCCGCAAGTTGTAATGTGCATACCAGTTTCTCCGCCTTTTGGCTGCCAACCAGTTGCATTTATCTAATTGGATATATGATTATGCACCAATTTCTTGTTACAAGCTGCTCAATCTCCATGGTAACAAATGGGCTTTCGTAGTGGCGTAGGAATAGTAAATACCAAAACAATTCAATTGGAACTTAGCTTGACAAGCTTGACGGAGTTTCAGTCCTAAGAATTCATAGAAGGTAAGCACGCACTGAGAAGTGTGTTTTGTTTTTTTCCTTTGCTAAAAATGAAAGGAAAGTTAGCTTTTAGGTATTTTAGGTTTGTTTTTGTGAGGTCAAATTTGAATTTTGACAAAAAAATCAGTCAAATCCTATGGGTACATCCTAGGCTCAGCTCGGGTGCACTAGAAGTTGTTTGTCCCTGATACGCCTACACATACTCAAGCAGGCTAAGGCATACACAGGCCAAATCCAAGGACAAACCAGACTGGAACTGAGAACTGGTATGAGTCGTACTGAGACTGGTCCCCAAAACAGCACTACCCGGCCGCAAATGCGAAGTTACATCATCAGTGGAAGTAGCTGTAAATACTCTGATGGATGCTTTAAAGGACTCCATCAAACAAATGAGTTAATCCCTATGTACAATGATTATGAAAATGTATAGAAGGGGATGGAGAGACGGAAGTAGTATAGTAAACAAAAACACCAAGATCGGAGAAGGAAAGTTAGACATCATGATGAGCAAAACCCTTTGTGAGAATGAAATGTCACCATTTAAGTCTCTTTATAGTTATGACCCTCCACTAATTGATTTGAATTTTGAATCAATGAAGACACTCAAGTTCCAGCAGCTAATGTTTTTCAAGAGGAAAGCCAACAAATATTGAATCAGCTTAAGGAGAACATCGAATTGGTCCAGTATGGGGTGAAGTCACCACAACTTACAAGAGCAGCACTGCAGCAGTCAGAATATTCAAGTGGGAGAGTGGATCTTAATATTACAACCTTACAAACAATAGTCTCTTTAAGGTAGAGAAACATAAGTTGGGATATTATAGACCTTATAATACTCTGGGAAAAATGGGACGGGTTGCATATACTTTTATTCTGCCAACAAGTTAAAAAATCGCATAACATCTTTAATGTCTCGTGCTTGAAGAAAGTGAATGGGAAAAATGTTAAAATTTCAAATCCCCGACTCCCCTAGATGACGTACAATGTCTTCTAATTGCACAATGTATTTTGACAACATGAGGACTAAGGTACTGCTGGAATATCTTATTCACTTGGAAAGATTTGCAAATGGAGGACACCACCTGCCATAATGCAAACACCAATTGTTAGGAATATCCTAATGTTAGTGCTCCATTTGGTGATAATTAAATCGGTTAGTCAAAGATAGTATATTATTATTTGGGAAGTGTTTGATACGAGTTGTTAGAACAACTCGTTATATTAAGTGAGTAGTTACAGGAGTTTTGTTAGGCCTCTTATTTTGTAGGAGATGCAATCATATGTATTTGTAAGTATTCTGAATGAACAAATATAAAGAGATTATTGTGCTCAGTCTTTGGAACACACTGGTGGGACAGTACAAAAATTTGCTAAAGAAGTTGATGCTATTCTTAGCAAATATCAGTGTTTCAGACACAAATATTCAGCATCTGACAACTCCATTGGCCCAAAGATCCCTTTTCCTCAATCAGTAGACCATTTCCTCCATCTTTCCATCTTTTTATGAGGTTGTGCAATCATGACTTCAACTCCTCATTGGAATTCCCAGTCAAAGAGCATTATTACTCCCCTCCACCTCCTTTTTCCCAAAATCCTCCTCCAAATCAGTATTATAAGCCCTATCATAATGAATATGCCCATGATCCAAACCTTACTAATCCATATGGTTATCCCATTAATCATGGTGTTTTTCAGAGCAAGAATATGCAGATTATGGAAACAATTCCATGCCTAATGATGATTTTCAAATGTAGGTACAACACATGGAAGTAAAAATGGTACAAATGAGGGCAACAAGTACCATCAAGGCAGCCAAGCTTGGATTCAGGGTACCTTACCCATGGGTTGGTCCTATGCCACAGGGTATAGCCCTCAAGAGAAGTTAGACTTTATGTCTGGATTGTTACCACAAATATCAGAGTGGAATGAAGAAATGGAAGCTTACCAATATAGTGTTGAGAAACCCTGTCAATGGGGTAATTCTTCACTATCATCCTATAGCCCTCCCATTCCTACTTCCCAACCCACGCAATCTCAGCCCAAATTTCAAGTTCCTAGCTTTCTTAAAGCCTCTCCTTCCATTCATTCTCCTCCACAAGATCTTACACCTCTCCAATCATCTCAACCATTGCAAAATTAGTTAGCAACCCAACCCACCCCTCCCCTCATATTCCCAAATCCATTCTGGAATGAAACTAATCAACATATTAGTTTAGAAAAGTAGCCAACTAAAGAAGTTCTCAAGCAAAATCTAACGAAATGGAGCTTACAGTTTGAGGACAAACAAATTTCATGGTTGGTTAAGCCTATAATAGAGGAGTGCAAGAGAGTGGTTGAAGTTACAGAGCAGCAGGAGGAATATGACCAGCAAGCAAAGGTTAGACAAAGTTTTCTCAAATCTCTTGAGATACAAAGTAAAGATAATGTTTTGAAGGAGTATATGAATGTTTCTAAGGATCATATCAGCAAGCTTACGCTGATATCATCTTCTAGTGAATGAGATAATTCAAAAAAGTTGTTGATTGGTATGATTTTGATATAGAAAATGAGAATGAAGAGGAGGATGATTTTAAACACAGTTCAGATCAGCTTGCAAACAGTCATACAGAGGAGGAAATCAGCAAAGAAATTCAAATTCAAAGGGAGTTTTCCTCAAGCATGAACAATAAAGAGGATGAGATTTTATCAAACTTAGAAGATTTTGATGATGAGGAAGAGCCAATTGAAATTGTAAGTATTCCAAACCCATCATCTATCTTCCTCAATAAAGATTCTCTTGTTATTAAATCTTCTTTCGAGCTTGAAAAAGAGTCAAATATGAGGTTGTTTGCAAAGGATGAATTAGTCTCCAAACATCCAATATGATCAGGAAAGTGCCTCAAGTACTCCAAATGATGAAGTTGCACACAAAGAAGAGGGGCAAATCAGAAAAATCAGTTTATCAGCTATGAGAATACCATGTCCAATCAGGTATTTAGCTCGACTTAGAGCCACAGAAGGAGTTGTCATCAGTTGTGCTTAATTTAGAGCATATGAAAGAGATTCAAATTGTCAAATATCAGCCCCAACATCTACAAAGACAAAGTACAAATCCTATAAAGGTGTTTATTCTTTTCTGGATTGATATTTTGAGCAAATCAATGGTGCAAACCATGTTTGCACTTTTACCATGTGATCTAGTTGCAAAATTGATCTCATGGCCACACTTTCTAAGAAAAGGAAGTTATTTCTCCCAACCAATATGTGGTTTTGTTTATCTTTCCTTTCTATTTGTTAGATTAGGAGTAGGCTAGGTTTGTTTCTTGCATAATAAGTGCTTGCATGCACATTGTTTTTCTAGTTTTCATAGTTAGTTGTCTTTTCAATAAGTGCTTGCATGCACATGTTTTCCTTTTGTTGAAGAGAGTATTTCAGTTGTATTGATTAAGAGGATACAATTTTTCCAAACTTGTGTGAACCAGTTGTTGGCAGAGAAATGTGACTCCATAGCCCAATGGATGCAGAAGTATACTGATCTCCTTGTTTAGCAAGCAAACAATCCCGTGATGTCGCCAAGATTTACCATATTTCATAGCCAAAGGATTTGCACCAAAAGAAGACCTTGCATGATGATGCATGAAAGAAATTGAGTAAATAGAACTGTTGTTCTATCTTTGGCGCAAATACCAAGGGAGGTGCATGGAGGTGAAATCAAATAAATAAATGGAAAATCCTCCTATAGTCTACGCCAAAGGAAGATAGGTTGCATGCATGGAAAATAAATAGATAAAGGGCAGAAGCAGTCCTATATGTAGTGCCAAAGTGGTAAGGATTCATGGAAGAAATTAAAAATAGCACGTTGTTCTATTTTTACAGGTTGGCGCTAAAAATAGAAATAGAAGGGATTTTTATAAATAAATCAATTGTTGTCCTACAATCAATTGTTGTCCTACATGTGGCGCCAAGGTTGGATAAAGATGGAATTGATTAAAAATAGCATTAGTCTTGCCCATGCGCCAAAGATAGAGGGAGATAAATAAATAAAAGAAAGCATGTTGGTGTTCCATTTAAAGGTTGGCGCTAAGTATTGGAAGGTGCATGGAAAACAAATTAAAACACTGCTATTCCAATTCAGATCTGCGCCAAAAGTAGAAGGAAATAGTTAAATTTACTAAATTAAAAAGCAGTTGCAGTTCTAAGCTTGGCGCCAAAATGCATGAAGAAATAGTTAAAAATAGCATTGATGTTCCTCCTAGGGTTGGCACCAAGTATGAGCATGGGTAAACAAAAATAATAGAAGAAAGCAATAGTCTATTTTGGGCATCTTCAGCAGTCTATATGGGCTGATTGATTATTGTAAAAAAGTAGAGATACTTGGAAGCTGATTTGCATATGCATCTTCGGCCTTTGTACTTGCACCTCTGAATAAAATAAAGCTTCGTTTTTCCCTCTCATATTGTTGTTTTCAGATTATTCATTGTGTTTGTTATAGGATATTGTTTTTGCCTTAGTGTGGAATTTGTTCCCTCTACCGATGTCATTCTTCCTAAACCCTTGAATTTATTATGCAAAATAGTCTAAAGTTGTGGGCGTGTGAATGTTTGATTTCTCTATGTGCAGAGTTACATGCAAGTGTTGATTTTTGGTGTATCACCCCTATTTCCCATTTCCCATTTCCCGCATTCTTTTCCCTTTTCCTTATCAAAGTTTACGTTTTTAGGTGATTCACAAGGGAACCAGCCCTATCTGGCTGTGCAGCCAGAAACACCTAAGGGCCCACGTTTTTGCCTCGGAAACGTCTCCAGTTGTGCATTGTGCTTTGTATTTAAATCAAGCTCTTTGAAAATTTGCGCCAATAATTTGAAATTCAAGGCCTACATTTTTGGTATCTACAAATAATTCCAACATACTCTAGTACATCGAATCTTTGTGTCAAGGTTCATATTCATTGATTTTTGTTAACAATTGTGTGATTTTGGATTCAAAATATACAAACCCATGTTCCTCAGGCTCTTATTGGATCCACTCATCATAGTTCCAGATCATTAATGTGTGCAGAATTGTTGTAGTTCCTCCAAACACATGTGCCTATGAGAGTGTCGCATAACACCAACTACAACAGTCACCAACGACGGTGTCGCATAACACTTGTGGCTACATTTTTGTGGTGAGAGTTTGCTTTCATTTTAGAGTTGCAGTTTATTTCAGTCGTGTGCAGTGTGATTCTATTTGACATTTTAGACTTCTTGTTTTGTGTTAAATAAGTGGAAAATTCACATTGAGGGGGAACATGATCTCAATGTTCCATTTTCATTTCTACCTCTTTTCAAATTTGTATTCAATGAGCATAATTCCTATATACTTCCCTAATGTGATAATATAGTGGAAAAGATGAAAGCACAAGGAAAAGCAACATCATGATATTTGGGTTGTTGGTTGTCCTGTAAAACCATCATTTGTTGTGGTTGTTGGTAAGCCACTTGAAAAACCATCCTTGTTGAGGTTGTTGGTTTTCTGAAAAACCATCCTTGTTGGTTGGTGGTTGTCTAGTAAAACCATCCTTGAAGGTTGTTGGTTGTCTTGAAAAACCATCCAGATCATGAGCACGCACAGGCGGCAAGGTGCAAAAGAAGTGTGATTGTTTTTTTCCCATGAGCACGCACAAAGTGCAAGGTGCAAAAGAAGTGTGATCTTTTTTCCATGTTCACACTAAGGGGGGAATGTTAGGAATATCCTAATGTTAGTGCTCCATTTGGTGATTATTAAATCAGGTAATCAAAGATAGTATATTGTTATTCGGGAAGTGTTTGATATGAGTTGTTAGAACAACTTGTTATATTAAGTGAGTACTTATAGGACTTCATTAGGCCTCCTATTTTGTAGGAGGTCCAATCATATATATTTGTAAGTATTCCCGAATGAACAAATATAAAGAGATTATTGTATTCTGTACTTTGTGTGAATTTGTACTACAGTTGCTTTGGGAGAAACCAATCCAAGGTGGGGACTATTATGATGCCTAAAAATAACATGTTTTGACATTAATTATTGGTATCTTGTGCATCTATTAAGACCAGCTTTTTGTGTCCATATTAATCCATTAGAATTTTTAGTTAACGAATTTTACATTCATGCTGATTGTGTGTACTTTTGTTAG
The DNA here is from genome assembly GCA_018340775.1 of Taxus wallichiana var. yunnanensis. NCBI lineage: Eukaryota > Viridiplantae > Streptophyta > Pinopsida > Cupressales > Taxaceae > Taxus > Taxus wallichiana. Next base: position 930,723,036 of record CM031239.1, read on the forward strand.
CTAACACTAATAGAGTAAGCATATAGAAATCTAATTACCCCTCACCCAAAAGCAGAAAAGCAAAAGTTAGAAATCAGCTATAAATTGACTCGTGCTATAAATTTCCTCTTATCTATTGGTAAAGGGGCTTAATGGTACTAAAGGAGATCCTTAATTATAATTCAGGGTGGAGCCATGTCTGCAGGGTTTGTTATGGTCAGTATTTTTCCTACTAGGGTGATTAGAAAAGCATCTTAGCTAATGACTCACATACCCCTAGTTCAGCCTAGGGACCAAATTACGTTATTTTCCCTACTTCTAGTTTTATATCTTGTTTATATCATGTTTTATAATGGATGATTTTTAGTGATGTGGTTTTCAGATGCAAAATGCCAACATTTTTCAAGCTATGCTCTTCAAGTTCAAGGAATAGAATTTTTCACAAGACCATCCAAAGAGTTGTTCAAAAAGTATTTCATAGAGGTGTGATTTTCCTGTTATAGAAAGTGCGTCTGGTAACAATGGTACAGGTGCTAAGTTGAAATTTTGAATTTTCCCTCTAGAGAACATTACCCAGAACTATGTCAAGGAAACTGTCCTGAGGAACAATGAAGCATAAGAGAAAAAAATATCACGCAAGCATACTTTTGATAACGACAGATGGTGCTGCTGTTGTTTGGACCAAATGCATCAAGGGTGTAGTTACAGCTAATCTACAGAACCATGTGAAATAAAATGTCTTAAAGAGTACGGAAGCATAGGACAAAAATTTATCAAATAGTTAGTCTCTTAAGTAGAGCAAGAGCTATTATTATTTTTTTATCTGACTCCTGGTAGAAGATTACGGTTGTCTTTGAGAGGTGATTAATCAAAAGAATTCTTACCAGCAAGATAAAAAGTACAGGGCAGCAAGTAGAGCCCCCTAAGGATTTCCTAAGATTTCTAAATAAATGATCTTTCCTTTCCTTTGAAAGTTTTCATAAATCCATGACGTTTGGAAACAAAATGAATAGGGAAAGCCTCAAGGAATTTCTTTTAATGAACGACCTCATTATAAGAAGAAGCATCCCAGTTTGTAATAGGACTCTATGTCAACAGGCCCTAAAAGATCCCAAAAGTGCAAAGTGAACAAAAACCTCCCGTAGAATCAAATGGGAAAGGCAGAACCAAGAGTAGTATCTGTCCCAAGGTAAAGCCACCAAGAAAGCGATGCCCCTAGAAAGTCAAATTGCATTCTTTTGCAAAGTTTAATAACCTAATTCCTTATCCTTATTTGAAGATGCACATAACCAATACCACAAGAGAAGATATCATTCTGGTTGAATGAGGCTTGTAAACAAATAATTTGAAGATTCTTGGAGCTTCTTGAAAGATGGTTGTAATTGAAAAAGGTGTTGTCCATATTCTTACCAAGATAGCACTTCAAGGACTGTATGGAGGATCTATATATGTTACAGACTTTTAATAAGGTGAATATCAGCTCTCCATTTCACCAGGTGATCTGCTATTCTTTGAAAGAGATTAAAGGCCGGCGACCCAATTGAAATGGACGGAACTAATAAGTGTCGCAAGTAACAGCGAACTAAGGTGTGTAAACTGCTGGTTCAAAGGAAAACAACAAGTTCAAGAAGGTCCTTTCCGGTTTGTGTTGGTGGGATCAGCCACATTATGCACCAGAATAAGTATTCAACCAAGCAAGATCACTTTGTTCAAGTCAATAAAAGTGTGCAGCCACTCACTGCTATGTTGCTCTCCCTATCGGTCAGGGCCATGACGGCCCTCTATTGTTATTTTAAGAACCCACGTCACTGGGGTGGTGGGAAAAGTACAGTGACTCTTGTGAACTAGTGCTTACCGTCTCCTCGGCTGATCTCTGAATTGTTTTTGCTAATGTGTAGAAACATGAAAGATATAATATAAAAGAAGCAATAACAAGGAAAATCATTGTAGCTTATTTCAAATACCACAGCTACCACGAAGATTGACAAACTAAGGAACGGTGAGGAATCCAACTAATCCAATATGAAAAAGTGATATAACATAGAATGAAATGACTGAACGGAAGGAGAACAAGAAATCTTATAGATCAAACAAAAAAATGGTAAAATAAGAAAATTGCAACTAGGGACAGACCTTTCTTTTTTTTGAAAATTGTTTTCTTTGAATGGAAAGGTGGGGAAGGAATACAGTACAGCATAAGGATGTGAACTCCGATGACTGGACAATATCAGTTGAAAATTGAATTGGACGATGAGCTAAGAAGAACATAATCCTTTCCCTACTACCACTTGTGGTGAAGCAGTTTAGTACAATAAACAGGAGGGACACACCATTCTTCAAGATTGGAAGATGCTGTTAGGGCAGAATAATCAGGAGCAGAACTTGATAATATAATGTATTTTATATGCAGTCCTAATGTGATTATTATAGAAGTAGGTCAAGGGTTTTTATATTATACCAATACCTCATTGGCAAGGGTGATGGCCATTTGTTATGAGTATTCACAATTATATCCTGGAAATCCCAAAGGAACTTGCTAGATAAATCAAGGAATCATGCTCATCCTCATTAAATTTTATGAGGAATGGCCGAGTCATGAAAAAGCTTGATTGAGTGGCTATGGTTATGTCTTTGATAACATTATGATTATGAACTATTGATTTCTGTCACAGATAAATGTATAGAAAAAAGAAAAATCTTCTTGATCAAATTTTAGCTCCTCAATAAGGACAATAACAACAGAAAATACAATTAATGTTGCAGGCCATGATACAAGAAGCACTGATCATAATTAGGAAATAACCAATCCAGACAAAAGAACCTAAAGGATGTTTGTTCAGGCCTTACAAGCAAATATAGAAAAAACGAGATTTCATGCATTTAATTAAGTACTCTATATTAGTTAAGCAAGGCAATTGTACAAAAGTGTTAGGGAAACAAATATTGGGCCCGGCAACTTGAGGTTTAGTCTACACAATTCTTAAGTCTCACAGCTCATATTATGTTTGTCAAATATTTAAAAATATGTTCTCTTCTAAAATGTTTGTTTATACCAGTGTTACACGGGACGTGTCCCCTAGATTTTGGTGACGTCCCAGACGTTTTGGGGACTTGGGGACTTGGAGGGGACGTCCCCAATTTTTTTTAAATCTTTCAAAAGTTTTATGATGTTTTTACTTTTAAAAAGATGTTATTTTTACCAAGAACATCAAATTATAATCTTGAAAGTACCTAAAATACATTAAATACAGTTTAAATCCCTAAATGTCATTGAAAAAAGTTAAAATATTGAAATATTAATTTTTATGTATTATTTTAAAAGTTGTCCCCTGCCGTCCCCAAAATTTGGGAAATTTTTTGCTGTCCCGGAAACCCTGTCCCTCCGTACCCCGTCCCGAGACTTAGGTAACTATGGTTTATACTAGTTTTACTGCAGGCAATGGTTCAACCATCTACCAGTAGCTACATATGCCTTTATCTGGCGAAATTCATAACAGTTGAACACTCGCGGTAGAGGTCTAACTGTTTCTCAACAAGTGTGTTTATTTATCCGTACATAAATTGTGGAAAAACAGTAAAAATAGTCCACACCAAATAATGTGTAGGAAATATCTCAAACTCAATCAACATTTTAATAATTTTAATAATTACAGATGCATTTATCCACAAAACTATTATACCTACATTGTGGAACTCTAAACAAGACATGGTAATGATAAGAGTGGCAATGTGAGCAACATGGCAGTGATATAGATCAAGATACAAGTCAACAATGAGAGGTGGCTAACCAACTTCGGGGTGATACATAATTCACCGCATTAATCTCGGTAGCTACACCACCCACAGAATTTAAAGAACCTAAAGGAGCATGAGTCATATATTCCGCTGAACGTCGTTCTTGCCAGGGTTGTATGTCCTTTTTCAACTTACTCAGGTCCAAGCCATATGGCTTGCATAACTAGAACAAACATAAGGATATGACATGGTGTTGAAAAAATACTTATTTCCATGGACTATTTTTACAATAGAAGGAGAGCATTCAGATCCAAACTACATATCAAGGAGTTGTAGCAAGCAGCTTCCAACCAGTTTCTGGAACAGTTTATTAATAATTAGTAATTACAGCAAAGAGAGAAAAATAACACAAAATTAATTGGCCAAATTGGCAGAATTCCCCAGACATTATTGTTTGTTTATAATTTTCAAGAAGAAAATATAAACAAGAAGGTAAGTATTCTTCTAGTCTCCAAGATTTATAATGAAGCGTGACCAGGATAAAATAATTGAGCAAGTGAGCTTCCAAGCAAAATATAATACAAACTTTTCTATAGCTTTGCAAAGACAATATCTTATACATGTATTGCATTATGAAGTAAACTATTTCAATAACGTGAAATCATAAACTGCCGAGTAAATTCAGAAGGATGTCCAACCTGTCAGCTTGTATACAAGGTGTCTCTGTGAGACATGTTCCAATGTCATCTCCTCTGATTGCACTGTTACTCTTGACATCATTGACATTATGCCGTTGCATTGCACTCCTAGCCAAACGGTATAAAGCATCTCGTATATTAAGCCTTGTGCAAATATCTAGCTGTGATGAAAAGCCAAATTTAGTGAACATTTCTAGAAGGTGAATTTCGAATGATCAATGAAGATTCTACTTAAAATATATAGCAAGACTCGGATATTCATCCTTTAACCTGCATCGCTGAAGTCTGAAGTTGGTGAAGCATTGCTGCCGCCAGAGAACCATCTTCATTATCAAAGGTTGATCCACAATCTGCAGATGTGTTATCCTGCTGATCTAGTTCTCCAGTTGATGTTTCTGAAATTCTGTCTGCACCTTCTTTTGGCTTCACATCTGTGTGCAGGTAATGCATTTTCTGTGTATGCTTATGAGGAAGAGAAGGATTACTAGAATTGTTCTGTTGTTTATGATCAACAGTCTGCTTGTCTTGCATCTTCTGGTGCCATCTTAGCTTTTCTATTTTATCTTGCAGTGTAATGATGGGAGGACCAGAAATCATATCAAAAGGCCGTTCCATAAGCTGTTGCTGATCCAAAGCACTTGCTGGCAGCTCGTACGTAGCAAAATATGGCTCAGATTGTTGTCCATGAGGCATTGGACTGGAGGATGGCATTGTAAGCAGACAATGCAGGGGATATCCGTAGTCTGCATGGATGTATGGGACCTGAGGCTGCACATGTATTGCAGAATTAGATTGATTTTGTGTCTTCTGTGAGACATGTACTAGAGTAAGAAAATCTTGTAGATCTAATGATACTGAAGTCGGTAATTTTGTACATTTAAGTATTTCTCTTGAGAATAAGAAAATACATTCTGTGAATTAAGGGCTGTGTCATTGTTAGCAAATTTTATCTGGTCCTTTGTCTGCATTAGATTTGAGTTAAACTGCCACAATGACATTGCAGCACAAGATGGTCAGTATCGATATGCATCTCAACTTGGAATGAGTACAGACAAGGGAAAGAAGCTTCAAGAAACATTTTCCCATGTGTACACTTTATGTTAGCCCATAGAAACACAATAGGATTTAGCCAAAACAGATGCAATGTTTCTTCAGTATAAAAAATAGGAAGCTGCAATTGATTGCAACGAGTGATCGTTCCATGCTCATGAGTCATATGGATGACTAAGGATGTCCATTTATAAATCTTGTTGGTCTAAATGCAGTTATTCCATACATCTGCTCTAAACATACTCTCTCATTACATTTTGAGTTAATTCTGTTTCCTTTTTTACCACATCAGGAGAATAATAGCTAACAGCCATGTATGTACTCTGTTCATGTTTAGACTTGGATTGCTATATAATCTCCGATCAAAGGAATTTTTTCTTCCTAAAATAGGTATTGTTAAGTCAAAAAATTGGGCTTTGTCAAACCACTCTTGTATTTTACTATGGAGAAAAATACTTTTACAGAATTATTTGGAGCCCACTATTTCTAGGAAACAGTGTCTAATGATTGATCTGACATGGGAAAACGATTCTTTCTGTGACCATATACAATTGTTTATTCATTTGCCGGTAGAAAATGGGGTCTGTCAAGTCACACCCCATGCATCACAACAAAGCCCCCAGTTTACTGTACAGTGAGAATAGGATCTACAAATATTCAGTTCTCTATGACTCTCCTTAAATGAAGTTAAAATAGATATTTTCTTGTTCACAGTTACAATTCTTAATCCACTTGGCATTTTTCCATTAGCTTACTCCAGTAACATGAAGGTAAAATCTCAGGAAATGATGGATGAGTTACTAAATTACTATAGTATGATGGATATATTATGGTTAATATTTGGATATGATTGAAAAAATACTTTATCAGCCAAAAAAATGTCCTGACTACCAACTAGCTTACCTTGTTTGTATATTGGTATGTTGTACTCGGATACTCATTTGAACACAATGGCTGAGATCCCATAGCTTCTTCCAATCTCCCACTACTCTTTGGTTTCTGTCAAACGGAATATTGAAAAAATTAGGAACGACGCCCAGCAAGATTAAGCTCTTATTAAATCCAACAAGAGTGTGCCTTCGTCCTAGAAAATTTTACCCATCTTTTGAAAAAGCAGCAATGTTGAATCCAGCAATGTCCTTTTATCGATTAGAAAATGCAATAAATCCAGCATGGACTTGATTATATATCAGTAACAACTCTATGAAACTACAATTATCATATATTTATCAAACTCCATGCGTCACAAACAATCCCCCAGTTTACAGTGCAGTGAGAATAGGATTTACAAACATTTGATTCGATATGGTTCCGTAGAAATATATTTTCATGTTCATAGTTACAATTCTCAATCCACTCAGCATTTTTCCATTAGTTTATTCAAGTAACATAAAGGCGAAATCTCATGAAATGATGGATGAGTTACTAAATTACTATGGTATGATAGATATATCACAATAAACATTTTGACAACATTAAAAAGTACTTTTCAACCGTAAAAATGTCCCGACTACCAACCTTGTTTGTATATTGGTGAGTTGTACTCGTATGTTCAATTGGACACAGCAACTGAGGTCCTATAGCTTCTTCCGATCTCCCACAATGCTTTGGTATCTGTCAATCAGCAGATTCAAAAAAATTAGAAACAATGCCCAGCAACATTAAGCTCTTCTAAAATCCAACAAAAGTGTGCCTTCATTATAGGAAATTTAACCCATCTTTTGAAATAGCAGTGATGTTTAATTTTAGTAAAACATTGTCCTTTATCAATTTAAAAAGCAATAAATAGAACATGGACTTTGATTATATATCAATAGAACCTCTATGAAACTTGAATTATCATATATTTATCAAACACATAGAAAGAGGCAGTTAGTTACCCGCTCTTCCAACAAGGTTCCAGATACATTCTCTGCATTTCCTCGCAACGCCAACATGCAACTCACAGATGACTTTTTCAAAGGTGTGTGACGACTTGAAGTCTGGTCATTGTGCCGGGCATTCTCAGCATCCAAATCAACTTTCTGATTGAAAATAAGGGAAGACGAACTATCACATGGAACACCCTCCATCTTTACTTTAAATTCATTGTGCTGACATCTTCCCATGTGCCTCATTTCCGGAGTTGATGAATCCATCTCCTGATGCATACTTCTAGGATGGCTTTGATTAGTAGAGACAAATGAAGCTGTATGCCATATCAATTCATCTGAGCTGCTGTCCATGGCTTCTGACAGAGTAGAGTCACTGTTTGTGGTCACACACGAGAGAAACAAACATGAGTAATGATAGGACTTTCAAACAAGACACTGTAAACAAAGAACCAATATAGAATATTAAAGTTCTTAGAACCGTCCCAAGTCAAGAACCCTTGGAATTAATATGAATAATGGAATACAATAATCCTACTACTAGCAATCGCACGCCTACAATGCAATGTGAACGCCGAACGGTATATGTTATTTGATTTAGAGGGATAGTTATTACTTTTCTAGTTGATGTTGATAAGGGTTGTGATTGATTTTGTAAGTGTAGGAATATAGATGAAGCATTACATTTAAAGGTTCTATCTCTACGTTTCAAATTTGTTACAAATTCGTACATATACATTTGCAAATCTTATATCATGAGGGGTAGCGTTTTGCAGACTATTTTATTTGAACTAAACATGAATACATGAAGACTTTCGTACATGAATAATGGAATACAATAATCCTACTAAAATAAACACACATAAAAGAATTTAATTTTTCAGACAGGCAAAAATCAGGAGCCCTTGGTATAGATTTGTTTAATGAGTATTGTAATGTTGGACAGAAAAAAAAAAGCATGAAGCTTTAACTCACCGAAAAAGTTTTTCAACCTCCTCAAAGTTGCCCATGTTTTCCCAATTGTACTCTAGTATGCTGTTGCTTGTTTCACTTCTGTGATCTCCTTCAAAAAGTCAAGGCCACCCTCTGTTGGAGAAATATTGCTCAATAACAAATGGGATGAATTATTCACTATATCTGCATCTCTACCTACCAGTAAAGGGTCATCTTTACAGTATCCTAAAATTAGGTCATCATTAATTGATTTCACATCTTTGCAGTAATCAGCATTTACACCCTGCTTTTGAGAATCAATTTCCATGGATGAATCATCACAAATGGTATTGTATGCAGTTGTTGCCAATTCTTCATCATCTAGAATAACCCATGTATCCACATTTAGCGGCTGGGATGTTAGCTCACCCTTATTGTCTGAACTAGAAAGACCTGAAACTTTTCCTTCAACAACAATATTGTTTGCTCCTAACATTTTCTGATCCGCACTCTTAGCCAACACATTGGAATTTTGACAATGTAACTTCTTCCACCGTTTTCCACTCACCGTCCATGTGCTTTCTTTTGCATTACTAGGATCAGGTACATTACGGTCCTTGGTTTGGCGAAACTCGTCCCAAACCATATCATCCATCTGAAACCAATATCAAGAGAAATTATGAGAATACTGTATTAAATCCTTGCAATTTCTAAAAATAAAAGAAATAAAAGTGTTGTCAACTTAAATAGTTCAATATTTTACATGGAAAAATGGTAAGTTTTTTCCATCATGAGTTGCAGCATGCATTCTAGTGTAAAACAGTTATGAGCAGTTTATGCATGGAAACCTCTACAAGGGCAATCAATAGTGGGGATAATACATTTCTATGGGTTTGAAGACCTGAGTCAAATTTGGCTTCTTAAATAATATGTGGGAACTTAGAGGTGGGAGAAGAGATCTGTAAGACATTATCTGTGTATAGGTGTCTCTTTCCCTCCGGATGCTTCTAGATTCTGGCAGGAAGAGGCAAGAAACATGCAGGAGCTCGATGTAGCAATTTAAAAGGAATAGCTACTTTACCTCCTGTCAGTAAACCCTTATAATGGTTTACATCTACAGTGATTTGTCTACAAAACTTATAACGACTCCAAGCTGCTTCTATAAAGCTCAATTTGGCAAGTAATACATTGGATGTGACCTGGGTAAACTAACTAAAACTTGGACATGCGACCATTTAGTTCATAAATGTAGAAAAGACCCTTGTAGATGCAAAGATTGTCATTTTGATTCTGATAACTTTTCCAATCAGTTTAAAAAATCAAATGAAACATATATGAGATATTCCAAACACCATCAGTTGAATCTCAACAATTCTGCAAGATAAATTCAAGTGCGATTGAGGTCATAACAGAAAGTTTGTGAATTGCCTTTCTCATTTTTGACCTACACAGCTTGGAACAGCATGGAGGAAAGAGATGACAATCTTATGTGTATAAATCTAATATGCTAGGAAACGGACAGTGTGGCAGATATGTAATCAGATAGATTTTCAGCTCAATTGAGGTGGCCCGTCAAGACTGCATGACAAGAAACAACGAACACAAGAAGTGATCTCTGCACTGAATATGCGTGATATGCTAGTCGTGCTGGCTTGCAATATACACCATACATATCACTTGGATAGAGTGTAATGAATGCAGCTTTCAAATACTCCCAGTGATGGTTTCTTCAGCCCTTCGTTCTTCCACATCCACGTTTCTGTAGCAAAATGTAACCCAAAACGACTTACTAATAGCATTCTTCAAATAACAATCAATTTTCTTGGCAAGGAACTAAAAAAATCTATTGTCTGTCTTCCATCCAAACAATGTCTGACACATGGTATTTCACAAGTCAAAGCAATTGAATATCCAAAAATATCATTATCGTCTGATAAACATTGTAGCAATCAATAAAGAAGACATTCAGGCCTGAATTCTCATGGCCTCTGAAATGGTGTGGAAATTATTTTTGCATACACTTTGAGGGGAGAGATGTGAAGACAACATAAGAATTTGTTGTTATTAACATCTCTCATACTGTATAAATTACATGCATTATTATTTAAACAACTTGGATGTAGTTAGCTTTGTAGTCGAGTCTAGCAGTTAAAACTTTTACATTACATGTCTCATAAATTATATAATTCAAATGTAGTTAGAAAAGAAGAAAGAAACAAAATTATATTGATGTCCACTAAAGACCAAATGTAAGTCAATGGAACTCGAGGATACAACAGTTAACAATAGAAAGTTCTAGGAAGAGAGAGTCCTAGAAGCAAAATAAGAATTGTACATAAGACAAATAAAGCAGCTTGCCACTAACATAGGTGGTGCAGTTTAACTTCCCAACTCAAATTGTAAACACGTCATTACACCAACTAAACACGTCATTATTGGATAGTGTAGCAGTCTGCTTCTTTGAAGATGGTTCAAGGAACACCTATCTATGTTTATGAAAAAATTGTAGACAGAAAGCCTCACACCTTATGAATTCAAGATAAAATGTTGTAAACCATTCCACATGCAAGATGATCCATTATGGAAGCCTTCAGTGGATCCGGAATTTAGAAAGATTGAGAAAGAAAATCTATTGTTGTAAGTGGTGTTGGTCAACACCCATTGCATTTGTAGATAATTGAGTTAGATAGAATTTGCAATTCTGCACAAATAAAGAAGCTAGGCATGTACTTTCACCTTTATCATGGGAAAGAAATAAGTGCTGGACAAAGGGTTGAAAGAATGTTTTGTAGTGTCATGAAATTAATTTTTTAAATGATGCATTAACGTAATGGAGCTTATGTTTTTCTCAAGTCTTGCACAGTTGTTAGGAGTGTTTCTATGTGAGTTTTTTTCTTTAATAACATTGTTTTTAATCAAGCAGCTTTATTCTTAAGATGTCCTGTTGAGGGAGATACCGCTGCCATTTTTCAGTGTAGTTGGCCCATAAAAGTTTTGTTGAAACTTTTAGAAGGAAACTTTAGACGGGGGCTGGAACTTTGCAACTCATACTCTAGAGATTTCTTCTCTAAATGACACTGTAGGTGTTGTGAAATTTTTGGGAGTATTACTTCACACACAGTTTTGAGTGCAGGGTCTTAAGAAAAAGCAAAGGAAAGCTAGGTATTTCATTTTCATCGGACCATTTCACTGCAAGTTACTCTAATTTTTTAACATCTGAGAATACTATGTTAGGCCCTCTGTGTGACCATCGCGTTATTCACCCTTTTAAAATAAAAGGGTTGGAAGTTTAAAGGGAAAAGGAATTCAGCAGAGGAAGGAACCTGAGTAAAAGTTCTGTTTAATATATGAGATCTGCCTGTTATAAGTGTTAATTTCTCGCATGGGCTTCCTGTTTCTATAAACACCTGAATGATAAACCACTTTTCTAATCTCATTTTATGACGGAGTCCCATTTCAAGTGGGAAAATTCCAGCAATACTGCGCTAAACATCTTGCAGATTCAATACACACTCCTGCAAAGGCCCAACCCGTGCTGGGTTGGTGGTTTAATCTCAGTCAGGTAAATGTACGGGTAAAGGGTGAATTTTCATGTCACGGCAAGCTGCTAATTTGGCGTGGGAGACCACATTAATGATACCTTTTTCGCTTTACCTTATATACTGCTTAAATTTTGTACACCTGATATATTGTTCAAATTGTGAGCGCCTGAGGTTTCGATCTGAAGACCAAGCTCTTGAACCCCAGCAAATCCACCTGCCGGAGGTGCAAGCGGTGTTGATGGGAAGTCCTAAGTTCGAGTCGCAGCCAGTGAATGTCCTACAACAAAAGAAGGGAACTTCCTTTTTATTTTACCTCATGTATTGAACACCTTACATATTATTTAAAGATCTCATGACAAGGCTCGGGCCAGGCGAATCCACCTACCAGTCGTGGAATTGACAAACAATGATGATGAGAGATTCTAAGTTCGAGTCTTAGCTGGTCTAAGTCTTACAAACAAAACAAACCAAACAGAACACAGAGACAGCTAATTTATCTTCTAATTAAGAAAGAAAAACAGAGGATTATCTACCTCATCTAAGCTCCAACCTGACATGCTGGTAGCTGAAAGTTTTATCAAACACTTCAAATGCCGAAATAGCTGTTTCGAGTCAAAGCAACCGACCACAATCTACCCACAAAACAAAACAAAAATATTCTGCGCCGCCTTTACTAAATCGATTAAAAGACCGCAAAAACCAGAACATCTAATGCCGAAAGCCGATCTTTCTACGAACTCGAACTCGAGACCTTAGTAACCAAATCTTTGAGATAACTCTGTTAATCCTGAACCAAAATCGCTAATATTTGCGCCACTAAACTCACCCTAAAAATCGATTCAAACAAGCTGTTTATCGAAAGCCGCCGCGAAATAAATCTGAGAATCCTCTGGAAGATTATTTTCTAGTCTGGGGTTTGATAGTGGATTACAGAGACGACTAGAGGAAGGGGAGAGAGGGATGGAGAGATTATACAGAGACTGGGAGTGGGCATGCCACGTGTGATTTTGCATCGATTAATTTGCTTCCACGTGTACAGACGAGAATCAAATTTGGTGGACGAGAACCGCCGTTGCCGATCCAATCAACTGGAGCCTTAGGATTGGCTGGCGATGAATTTCATTTCATTTTGCTGGAATTTGTGACGTATTTGGAGGTTATTTCGAGGTCAGTATTGGGTTTCCCATGGCGGTGGGCCCGGGGAGAGATTTAGTGGCTGTGCTTTGAACGAATTGTGGCCACAAAAATTTTGGCAGCATGTCCCCACCATGTTGGGAGACACTTTGGTCCACTAAAATATGGGCAGTCTTTTATAAAGTTTGAAGGGCTCTAATAGGCTGATCGGGGTTGGGGTGTTTGTGGTGTATATTTGTTTTCAAGGTCTACGAAGTCCCCCGCTCTTTCATCATTTATATATGGATATGGATAAGAGTTGTGAGGAGAAAACCTTCACTATTCATATAATAGAGAAGGATCTCGGATAAGGGTGGGTAGGGGTACCACTTTTTGGGACGAGTGAGTATTGTGTGTACACTAACATAACTAGCAATATATGATTAGTATTTTATTATTGTCCGGGTAAGAATATATTGAAGTTATGAGTTTGAAAGTATATAGTTGAGTTGTAGTTATAATAAGTGGTGAGAGAACGTATAAGTAATTAAATTAAAAAATATTGAGACGCATAATTCAAAACTAGAAACCATAAGGTTGAGGAGCTTGAAAAATCATGTTCGAAACTTGAAATCCGAAAATCTTTTATTAGAGTCATAGACGAAAGTGAAATACACATCGTTAGTTCTAGCATCGTAATCCTAGAAACTGAAAATCACGAAAAACACAAAAAATAGTTTGATATAAAACACGGCGGTTGTCCTAATCAAAACATAAAACCCAAAAACCTTGAACCCATAACCTCGTAACCCAAAACACAAAAGTAAAAGCAAAGAACCAAAACCCGATAATTTCATAACTCAAAAATTCAAAGGTTTGAACCTAAAAGTCCTAAAAACTTCAAACCTCTCCAACAAGGAAACCTCAAAAATACGAAGAAAAGTACATTGATATGCCGAAACTTAAAACCAACTTGAAACCCAAAATATAAAAACCATAAACCTTAAACCAAAAAAATTAGAAAACCAAATCCTTAAACCTAAAAACCTTGAAAGTTGAAGCCCACAACTCATAATTCCAAAACCATAGTTGTGAACAAATAATTGATCGATATAAAGTACCCTAAAATTCAACATATAAAAGTTAAAATCCAAAAAATTGAAAGATTTGAACTTGAAAACCCTATAAACATGAGAAATTAGAAACTATGGAAACCTAAAACATAAAAACTCCAAACCCAAATTTCTCAAACTTGAAAATACCTAAAACACCAAAAGTTGAACGATATAAAGCACCCTAGAAACTTGAATCTAGAAACCCCAAAAAATGAAACCTAAAACGCGAAGGCCCTGGAAACCAACAAAACACGAAACTTAACCCCATAAGATTTGAAACTGAAAACCTGAAAAACTCTGAAACTGGAAACCCCCAACAAAAGAATCTCGAAAAATATGGTAAAAATTTGTAAAAAATTGATTGATTGAAAGAGCCCCAAAACTTGAAAAATGAAAAATCCAAACTTGAAAACACGTAAAATCAGAACTTTGAAACTCAAAATCCCCAACTTTGATATTGACAGGGATTTGGATATGAATAAATATAAAAACCAGAACCTTGAAACTCAAAATACGCTTACTGCGACTGTTTCGAACGCATTTTCCGCAGAGATCAAGAAGCGTTTTTAAGCCATGACAATCTTTCGAACTCGTGTCTGGAAACCTCCTATCACAGCAAAAATGCCCATTCTCAAATACAACGCCGAAGATGTCAATTACGACACAGGTGGCGAGGTCGAACCCCGGATCAGCTCTCTCTGTAGCTCCACAAGACATAGCAAATGCAGGTGAAAGCCTTTCACGAGGTTGTTGAGCAGAGTTTGTGGGGGATAAATACAAAGGATTTTTTTATCTTAATGCAATTGAATGAAAGTTTCTTATAATTTAACTGTGCCAGAGATTTTTCATCAGCGTTTTCCAGATGTCACTTTCTGTGATCATCATCAGGAAATTTGAAAAGAAGATGATCTTATTTAGAAAGAGCATAAAATCCATGTCTAATTTTATTGTTCTCCAGCGAACTATTTCGCCGAGGCGTTTACTTTGAAGAAGGCATTGCTGGAAAGTGTCAAATTCCGGTGGCTTAACTTTACAGGTTGCCGGAATTTAGATTTTTTTGCCGGAATTTAGATTTTTTTTAGATTTTTCGCTACAGTAAAATTACTTTCCACATAAAGTTTTAGATTTTTTGTAAAATTACTTTCCACATAAAGTTTTAGATTTTTTGCTACAGTAAAATTACTTTCCACATAAAATACAGTATATTGACGCAGAGGAAATACAGTATATTTATTTCCGCTGACGGGCGCCGAGAAGTGGACGATCTTCTGGAGGGGTGGCATACTCATTATCACCCATAATCGCTGCGGCTTCGTTGATACTGATAATATACTGTATTTCCTCTGCAACTTCCTTCATACCTGGCCTATCCTGCCTCTTCTCCTGCAAACAACCAACCGCCAACAATGCCACAGCCTTTATGGTATCCACCACCATCTGGGACGCATTTTCCCCCAATCGACGATCCACGGTGTCCATCACATTTCCTTCCCCCGATTTATGAACAACATACACTGCCAGGTTCACAAAATCAGGCTCCCTCGCAAAATCGATTGCCTTTTGCGATGTCACAAGTTCGAGCAGCACAATGCCAAAACTGTACACATCGCTCTTATCAGTGAGCTGATAGTTTCTGTAATATTCGGGATCCAAGTAGCCCAGGGTCCCCTGAGCGCACGTAGAAATGTGAGACAAATCCGTCTCTGCAAGACGGGAGAGGCCGAAGTCCGAAACTTTTGCATTCATTTTTTCATCGAGGAGAATATTGGTGGATTTGACGTCTCTGTGATAAATTGGGGGAACTGCGGCGGAGTGAAGGTAGGCCAAGGCTTCTGCCGTCTGAAATGCAATGTTGAGACGCTTTTTCCAATCGAGAAAGGGACCTTGATGAAGGTGTTCGAATAAGGTGCCGTTTGGGATATATTCGTAGATCATGAGGGGTTCCTCTGCGTCCACACAAAGACCCCAGCAATCTCACTAGGGTCCTGTGGTTTACTTGCGACAATTCTTACCTCGTTTAAGACCTGTTCTGTTCCTTTAATGTTCCCCACTTTGGCCATCTTCACTGCCACAGTAGTTCCGTCTTTGAGTATTCCTTTGTATACTTCGCCGAAGCCCCCGACTCCCAGCAATCGATCCCCTGCAAAGCCGTTTGTTGCCTTGTGGATCTCTTTGATGGTGAACAGTTTGGCAGACTTTCCCCCGCTGTTGACTGCTAGAATTTCTGCCCTCTCCCTCGCCAATCTGGCCTGAATCTCCATCTGCAACCTTTTTCTTCTGTAGAACACCACCGCCAGTATTGCTACTATGAATACTACGCATGCTCCTGCAACAATCCCTGCGATTTCAATGCCAACATTGTTATTTCAGCCATTCAAACAATGTGTAAAAACAAAAAGGAATTATTTGATCTATGGAAGGAGTATTGAGAGAGGAGCTTAAGGGTTGTAACTTGTGTTTAATACCGACCTCCGATTAATGCGCCTTGACCATTACTTCCTCCACAATCGTCTGGATCGGTGCAGATAGGCACATCTGTACATCAAAAGTGATGTCAATTTAACACAATTCAGTATAGACCATGGGAGAGAAAAACACAAATACCTATGTTTTAGAGACATACTTTTAGCACAGACTCCTTGCACAGGGTCCCAACTATAGTCGTTAATACAGAGGCACCTAGACATGGCAGAATTCATTGGATCACGCAAACAGGACGAGTTTTGGTCGCAATCCGCCTGAGTTGCACAGGAAGGCTCACGCGGCGCAACCCACATGATCTCCACTCCATACATCCACTGGTTCAGAGGCAACGCCGGGTTATAGTTCAAAACACTGGTATATCCCCTGCACCCGCCCCTCCATACTCGTATTCTGTACGAAGTCGATGAACCTCCAGCAGTAAAACTGCAACACAGAGAAGTATTTCTACAGACATTGGCCTCCCCCACTTCGTCAATGAATCGATGACAGGGACTGTTATCGCTGCAGTTCAAGGGGGACCGCAATAGAATAGAATTGCAGTTCAAGTACATAACCGTGTTGGTACTTGTAATATTGAAAGGCAAGCTCTGATTCAGCTGAACTCCATCGCCCTGCATATCTCGAGTCTGGCACGAATTGTTCATCAGATCCGAGGGCTTTATAACCATTCTCATGGCCTCGGGATTGATGCTCAGGATTCTGTACGAACTCCCATTCAGGGCTTCAAATTCAAGCTGCTTGTTCGCCGGAGGTGTTTACTTTGAAGAAGACATTGCTGGAAAGTGTCAAATTCCGGTGATTAACTTTATGATTTTAGATATTTTTTTACAATCCAAAATATTTTTCTACAATCTTAGATATTTTTACTATTCTAGATATTTACAATCCTCAATTCATTTCAAATCTCTTAACCCTGCTATAAATTTGATATTTACAGTCCTGGTGGTTAAACAGATCCAATGGCCATAATGTCATTTCTGCTCCTTGCTCTCAGAGATACATATCTCCATGTAAAGCCTTCTTAGGAGATAAATGAAGCGGTCAAAAAACATAAATTACGGTAGGAAGAAGATGCTCTGTTCTTGTGGATGCCAGAAGGGTTTCTGTAGCAGAAATTTTTGTGGAGGGCTCAATTACCAGATTACCAGATTGAAGGATCTTATTGGTTTTGTAAATTGCAGATGAAAGGAAAATAGATGAGCTCAGAGATAACACTGGGAGGAGACGTTTTCAGTGTGATTGTGCAGCCTGGTTTTACGCATACATGAGCCCTGAGAGAACGACCACTACGATGGATACACGGGGGACATTTGGAGCCTCAACCTGACGCTTCTCAAACGGTATGTGGGATATTTCCTTTCGTGTCACCCGACGTGCAACTCGACTAACCGAATTTAATGTGTGCCATTTGTTACTGGGAACTGCCATTACTGCCTCCTTCAACTTCGCAACAGTTTCAAAGCTTTATAAGGTGTTGCCTGAACAAATACGTTGCCGAGTGTTGGATGGCGGTGCACTTGTTATCCTATCCTTTTCTTACTCGGGCCATTCGTCTCTCCCTGTAAAATTGATACATTTAAATTTCTTTCCTATTATATTTCTCTCACATAATTGCAGACCCCTTTTTCTCCCTGGGGGTTCTTGATCTTTTCTTGTTTCTGGTCCATATAGACGCAAAATTTGAGTTTGCTTTGGATTTTTTAGGGTTGTTTCCCTCTGAATCGGAATTGGGAGTCTACGATGACCCATGGTTTTTTACGGATATGGATCGGTTTCACAATGGAAAAAATTGTGGTTGCATGCAATCGATGGAAGTATTTTTTTAATTCGAAAGTGAAATAAAAAATGCTTATATTCATGTTTCTGAATTATTATTATTAATCATTTGCTTTTGAAATGTTGGTTTCTAAATTGTACAAGGAAATATTACTAGCAATTGCACAAGAGTTGCAAACTACACCACAAAGAATGACAATGTAAAGGTTATCGGAAAAGCACTTCACTTCCGACATATTTAGATGTTTCCATGCATTTCATAACATAAGCTAGATGATGGTTCTTGAGTAATTGGAAAATATTGTGCTATAAATTTCCCATTTCGAAACTCAGTGTGAAAACGCTGAATTTTTTTGTAGCTTATGGCTTTACACCTAACAATTACATTTTCTTGAAAAATTCTAAAGCCTTTTTAATAGTTTTTTTGTATATCCCCTAATCATTGAAGTCCACTAGACGACATATGTTTCATTGTAGTCCATGAAACTATATAGGTTTCAGGTATTTTTCCAAACAATTCACGTGTACATGTTGGTAGTATGCTAACAAAAGTGAGATGATCAAAATAGACACATGTTGGTGTTATACAAAGTCAAAGCTCCATTACGAAATGAGCCGGTTGGAAACCTATTGATTGCATTTGGTGAAATAGTGTCAATGTTATGTGAGGATGTCCATGTCTTCCCTAAAATCTAAGCATCCAAAAGGCCACATTTCATTAAGGCATTTAGACGGTAGTTCATTTCCCTTACATATGCACCACGTGTTGCATACAGATTTACCTAGGTTCTTGTTAAAAAAACTTCTTCCTTGATACACACACATTTTTCCTTTGCTGGCAAACATTTTTCCTTTGGAATCACCAGCAATTATATTTCCTCGATGTGTGCCTGGAAAATAAATAGTTTGTTCTTATAAAGAGTCAAATTATCTTTTGGAGTCTTTGTTAAAGTTTGTTTTTTAAATGTTAAGTCTTACGTAATTATAATTTTTTTTTAGGAATTTGGTTTAATTTTGAGGTCCTTTAAAAGTGAAATGCGTGGGGATAATTCTTTTGTTTAGTTTTAGTTTTATATTTGTTTAATACGTTTTAGTATTTATTTTTAATTTTGATTTTATGTGTTTATTTTAAAATAAAGTCATTGTATTAGTCTTATGGTGCATTTTCTCTGGAAGTCAATTAAAGAATCCGATGTGTGATGGGGAGAGGACAATATAGTAACTTCCAACAAAAAAACATTGCCTACTATGCCTTGATGGATGTCCGTACGTTGCTATAAAGCTCGTATTTTGTTATGGGCCACACGTATGTTGGTATAGGTGAGTTGATCGGGGTGAATATACAGTTGTTTTATTTGATGAAACAATCACAATGTCTCTTGACGATGACCATGTCTTCTGTAAGATACAACTATGATATTCATTTAAAAGATAACATGTTGTATCATTTGGTTGAACACTTGGCGTTTATTTACAAAAGTTCATATTTTGGCATTTAAATGTTCCCAAAGCGTAGACAACAATCCCATTTTGTCAGTATCCTTCAATCACTTCATTCCATGAGATGACATATCTCTAGGGAATTTTATGTTTGGTGGGTAGATGAGATTAAGAAACCTGCCAATGATACCCAAGATGTTGTAGCGGAAGAGCATCTCCATGCTTCTTATAAACGAGGCTTCCATCTTTGTGTTCTTATCCATCTGATTCTACTCCCTGTTGTACATATTCATCAGCTTTTGCAACCGCTTGCACCACTCAGGCACAGAGAGTGGTTTCTTGTTTACATTTGCCAGCATACTCCTCGCCTTGTTTCACCATATGCAACAAACATGGCTCCAACCCAATTAGTTTAAATTTGCCAAAGTACTCCCAACTTGTGCCAAAATATAGAGGAATTTTGTTAGATATAGTTGCAAATGTTTTGATAGACATGTATGCAGAATGTGGAACCTTACATAAAGACATGTGAACTGTTTAGCAAAATGCAACTTATGTTCTTCACTCAAACATCTATAATAGATCATAGAATATATTTTAAATCCAAACCATATTATACACATACAATTCAAGCCCTCTCCGGCGTAACTTGCAACTCATTTGCAATTGCTAGTATCTATTAAAAACATGAATCTCATTGAGGAACCTCGGGAGGATGGCGGGATTTTAAAAGAAATGTTAAAGGTAGCTTCTTTATATAGCACATTGTTAAAACTATCTTGTTGTTGTCAAAGTATATTAAGAGTGTTATGTTCATATGGTATTAAGGATTTAAGAGGGAATGAACATCCATCATATCATCATGGAAAGTTGCTTTTATAGATGTATCGGCAGATATCCTAAAAGACATCTATGCAAAATGTGGAGGTGTACATAATGTATGTGAACTCTTCGAGAGAATGCCTTAAAGTATGGACATTTGACAATGCATAATTAAGAAGGTACTTTCGTTAGATGTAGTTGTTGGTGCTCTAGTATATTTTCTTACCCGTGTTAAAAATGAGAGATTTAAAATAGGGAATGAACATCCCTCATAACATAATGGAAAGTTGTTTTTATAGATGTATTAGCGGATACCCTAAAAATATGTATGCAAAATGTGGAGGCATGCATAATGCACGTGAACCGGTCGATAGAGTGCCTTAATGTATCAACATCCAACAATGCATAGTGAAAAGAACTTCCATCATATGTTGTAGTTGTAGGTGCCTTGATAAATATGTGTGCAAAATGTGGAAGGATGCACAACGCGTGTGAATTGTTCAACAAAAATTTGCCAGGAAGAGATGCGATCACTTGACCGCAATGACTCATGAGATATGCATAAAATGGGTTTTTGAAAAGGCCTTGAAATCTTTCCAAAACATATAATTAGCAGTGTAAAGCCAAACTCCGAAAGATTTTCCACGATCCTCCTTCGAATGTCAAGTTTGTTGGAGTTGTAATTTGCGATGAAATGTGTGATATCTTAATACAACTACAACATCCAACAAAAACACTCCCTGTCGTGCCTCAATGTATGATCTTCTCGAGTTATGCATTTAATTTTGACGATGGATCTATTGACGAGGATGAGCATTCCTTGTATGCTTTTTCTACGATATTCACTTGCCACATTCGCAAGCCTAGGAGATGGAATGTCCCTTAATTTAATCGATTTGTGAAAGAAGAAGACAAGAGAAGGATATTGGTCAATGATATTTAGATCCCATCAAACAAAATTAAAAGCAAATTTTATTTTTTTAATGTTGCACTCTATGGGCGATGGGAACACCTTCAAGGAGTTCGGATTTGGGGCTTCTATAACATTCTATCTATAATAATATTGTAATTGATAAATTTGGGAGATAATTTTTCCTATTGTAGTCACTAAATCAGTACTTACTATGTACATCTAGCCTTTAAATACTTCATTTATACGCATGTTCCTAAGCAAGAGAATTAGCCATTAACAACACATGTTTCGCTTTCACATGCGTTTATCCTCTTTTATGGACTACACCTTGCAGTTTTTGCATACTAAATGGCATCCTACTCGGTCTTGATTCCATTTTTTTATCTTTCTGGCACCCTATACATAACCACCCATAAGGGACAGGAGTGCCTGTGCCTTACTGTCCCCTCTAGGCACTTATGTCCTCCTCCATTTTTCTAAATTTTTGGATGTTACATTTTTCATGTCTTTGTTTACTACCTTGGGTCGGCCTTTCACTTGTTAATGACAACACATAAGCAAAGGAATCATTTATATGCATGTCTTATTTAACCTTGTTAGGGGGCAAGCATTCAAGAGGCATGCACATCTACAAAGAGCTAATATTTTTATCTACTACATTTTGGGATTGCATACTTCACCGTATGCATAGGAGGGTCTATTCTGAATTATATACCACATATTTGGCATTGGAACGTGTTAGAAGCACATTGAATGAGAGGGGGTGAATCAGTCATACAAAATATTTAACTTCTTTTACCATGTCATACATTAACATTCAAATTAACCATTCAACATGTGTAACCATTGTGAGCTTATTAGGTGTGCAACATCCAATCATAAGAACATGAAACAAGATAGACAACACATGAACACCATATGTAAGTGGGAAAACCTCAAGGGGAAGAAAACCCACTGAAACCTTTGCTAATATTACTCATAACAAAGGACTTGCAAGAATATTACACATCATACAAGATTTGTTTAGTGAGACACCAATCCCACAAGGAGCACCCACCCTACAAGGAGGTTACAACCCCCTAGATGACTAAGAACCCACCTAGCCACCTAAAAATGGTTGATCACTGATGATATGTTGCTGCTATAACTAATGGTGATCCAAATTCAACTCCTCTATCCTCAAAACCCTCTTCAAACACACTCTCTCCTAACTCGCTCAATCCTTCTTCTTCATGGGTTGAATAGGTCTATTTCCCTTACACACCTGCTCTTCAATCTTCCTTAGTCCTTCATACCTCTCCTTAGCGTTGTCTTTGACCCCTCTAAGAGTCTCTTCTTCCTCTTCTATCTTGCTCAAGCCCTTATCATCTCAACAAGTGTAAATAAGCACACACAATGCACCTTTATACTTGACACACCTCATAAGTGACCAAAGGTTGGCTAAGACCATTAAGATCAGTCATGAAAAACATAAAATACATCTACATCCTCATATAAAACACACCAAAAGACCCAAGTAGGTCAGAAAGGGTCAAGACAACTCCAACAAGCACCACAGACACTCATACTAGTTCAAAACAAACTCTCCAAGCTCCAACGAATGCACAAGGAATTTAAAAGGCATCAAACAACTTTGTCAAGACTCCATCAACATCATGCAACTCAGGAATAACCTTCAAGTATCACCAACAATCTCATAAACATCCGCAATCGCCATCTCCACCATGAAACACTCCAAGAAGCAAGCAAACACTATAAGGTCTTCAAGCACCTAGAAAACAATCTTGAAGAACGACCAACTTCATAAAACAAAACTCATCATCATGGCTCAAGTAAAATATAATTGGAAATTTCTTGAATCTTTCTTTTGGAACACCTCACTTCAAGCTCCAACTCATAGTGCAAGGCCTTCAAACAACTCAATATTTGAAACAGTCCAAACTGCCAAACTAGACTCAAGAACCAATCTTGAGGAATCTAACTCAAAACCTCTTCAAATTAACTTCCAAGCCTAACCACCACCTAGAACACATAAAGGAAACTTTTACAAAAATTCTCAAGCACTAAGAAGCATATTCCATTTGGAGAAAATTAACCAAGCACACATGTTCCTTCAAGCCTTCTTGAGAGACTTAATAGAGATAATTAGGCCACTAGGGTTTCAACATGAAACCACTTCATCATACCATTCCAAATAATCCAACACATCATGTCAGGTGTCTGAAGCTATCCGAGATAATCAAATGTTGCTACAACATGCAACATGACCAAATTCAACTCAAACCATCATGATTAGTCTTTTTTTTGGCCAAAATCAGTAGTGCTACTTTGAGGACTTGTATCTTTCATTTTCTCTAATAAAGAAACCATAAACTTTCCATGGAAATTTAGATCCTCCCCAAGGATCCTGGAATAGTTTAATTTTCATCTGAAGCTTCCATCTCATCCCTAAAGTCTGTAAATCTCCACAAAAATAGGTTTTTCTCTCACTTCCTAAAATAGATGGAACACCAAACCACCACCAAAATGAGCTCTAATGAATCCTCTACAACCTTGATGCATCAAATGTGATTTCCCAAATAATTTGGACCCAAAACAATACATTTTTCTCCAATCACTCGCTATGAGGGTTTTAGCTAGGGTTTTGACTAACTTGTCTTCTTAACGATTGTTCATAAAAGTCGATGTTCAAATCATCTCATTATTTTTGAAAAAACTCTTAGATCGATGCAAAAAAATACCCCAAATCCACAAGGTCCCTGCAAAGTTTTTGTGAGTGGTCGAGCATCCCAAGTTCCCATATCGAAAGTGGATTTCCCTTCTCTAGAACTCGATTTTGGAAAAAACATCATAACTTGAGAAAAATCTTCAAACTGACCTAAAACATGACCTAAAGCACCATGACTACCTCCTCTATGCATTCCAACAATCATTCATGCTCAAATATACCTGCAACTCTCCATCCACCGAGACCTACTCGTGTCTATATGACTAGTCTTCACCTTCTTTCTCCACAAGGACCATGAAATAAACAATCGAGAAATGACGTGAAACTCATCATACATGTGATATGCAACATCACAACACCTTTCCCATGCTCATACATGACTCGCTTTACTCCAAAAATCACACATGTATCTCATATTGCTTGACCTAGGTCTAGGAATAAGCCTAGACCACTTCACCCCATGCCATCACATGAACTAACCTTGTTGACCACTTGTAGACACTTGGACACCTTTAACACATCATACCAATATTTTTTTACCTTATGACATCCTTCTACACTCATCGAAGAGCTCATACTATGACCATGCACACTAGACCATGCTCCAAGACACCATATAACATCACCAAAACTAGACACTACCAATCAACCTTCATACTTGACCTTGAATAACACCTCATGGAGACACCAAAACACTCTTGAATCCCTTTTCCATCAATTACCTTTGACATCAATGACAACCTAAGACACAATGGCCAACAAGACAAAATAGTTATAGTCTGTTATTCTTTGTGCGACTAGCACTACGGAAACCTAGCTCAAGGGACACTATTCCAATCGCACACACATACACACACACTAGAACTACATTGAGTCCGAAATTTAGTGCAACGGTTAGTGAAAATCATATTCAAGTGACTCACGAGGTCATCCGACTCAAGCATATGTATTATTTCTTCATCTAATGTGTGCTTGAGTATTGTGAAAGTAGTTAGGGTTTCATTTGTAGGTACATGTACGATTGAGCATAATTGGAGCAAACTTGACATGACCTACAATGAACAAGAAGCGACACGAAAGAACCAGAAAAATCTATTCTACAAACACCGGTGGCCAAAAAGACGCTAGCATCCAGGGGCCATGTCCTCTCCCAAGCGCTTTTGTCCCTAAGATCATCATAGTCCATTTCATAAATAAAGCTTACAAAATATAGGATTTTCCTTCCCACCTATTCATTAGTCCAGAATCACCCCATATACCTACGGTTACAAGCTAAGTCATCTTTATCTCCTATCTTCCACTCTTGCTTGTACTTCTTTAGCTAGATCTTGCTTGAATATTGTTATATTTATCTGATCAATAGTGTCCTTATATAGATTCAATTTTTTTAAAATCACCTATTATGATGTGGATTTAATGTGTACATGACTTTTTGTTCTGTGTAGACTACATCAATATTGTTTTGTGTAAACAATTGTATGATTGTATCCATCCTAATATCAATCAAATTCAAACATTTTGAAATAAATTCATTTAGATTATGCTAAAAAAAAAGTGGGGACTCGCGAGGTCTCTACGTTTGGTGTAAAGATTATGGTAAAGTGATAGTTGTTCACCATTATTTGATTGGTCCAAAGGTCAACTCAATGAAATTATAATGTCAGAACACGTCTCATTGTGAGAAGAGCTTCAATGGTGAGTGTCCATGTTTACTAGGAACTTTTTTGCCACACTTTTCCCCGTGACCTTTTCTCAACAACTTGTAGCTACTAGAAAACATGGGCATACATGGGAAACCTCACGAGGCATTATGTTATTTCACCAAATAAATCAACATGTGTCCGACTTGACCTATTTCAATCTTGTTCCAAATATGCATAAAATGGGTATGTTGAAGAGGTCTTAGATCCTATTTGGATGTAGCTAGAAAAAATACCTTGTAGTTTTTCTTTTCCATACAAAGTAGTTAGTTGATCTTCTTACCAAGAAGCTCGTTGAACAACAAATATTTCCATAGGAAAGCCAAGCACAAGCCTAGATTCGAATCATTGACTCCATATAGAGGACAATGTTAGCAAGGAACACATGGAGGTAAAAGAAGGAATCATGTTCCAGTGCTTACACGCTTGTGGAAGTGCCACTGAAAACAACTATTGCACGCGTTTGGTTACTAACAGCTTTATGCCTCTGGTTTCAAGAGATTAATTTCCCATGTCTTTGATAAATATATATGGATTGTTCAAAATCTTTTGACCCATGGAAGCATGTGAGTTATTCGAAAAAATCCTTGAAACATATGCGATCTCATGGATTCGCAATGATTGTAAGCTACTCAAAAATGGATTTTGAAAAGGACTTGGAAACTTTCAGAAAATGCAAATTGGGAGTGTCGGGATGAGATAAAAATCCATCAAAAAATAACAAAAAAATGCCTCAACCAAATGTGGTATCATAGATTTCTTTTATACATGGATATGCACAAAATGAACTTGTTGAAAGGCCTAGGAGATTTATAGACAAATGCAATTCACTGGTGTGAAGCCAATATTCCCAAGATGTACATAAAGTTGTTTCTCATTCGTTTCTTATGCAACCTTTACCAATCCCTATTATACGTTATGTTTTCGTTTTCGTTACATTTCTCATTTCGGTAACATACATATGAATTGATGGCATGGGGACAAGAAAGAGTATGTCAATATCTGCGCAAGCACAAATGAAGGAGAGTACATATATAACACAACCATTTTCCTATTAAAGCTCCTTATAAGCCACTCATTCATAGTTTTGCATATATTGGGTTGCACATGTATGATGTTAACCCTAAATTTATATTTTGGTCGAGAGGAATATTTTTCTTTACATTTGATTGTGTTACCTGGGAATAGGAGCAGCTAATGGGTATCCATAATTTGACCGTAAACGAGTATGTTCTATTACCGAAATGTGGGCTTGTGCATTGCCATGATTGTAGATTCTTGCAAGCATGGACATTTTGAGGAAACATTGATTTTTAATCAAATGTAGTGGAAGGGAATCAAAGCCAATGTGTTCAATTCAAATTTTATTAATTCAAATCCTTAATAGCCATGTATCCAAAATATGGAAGCTTCGCAAAAGGCAAGTGAATTGTTTTTATATTAAAAATTAAATTTGTTTGGTTGGGAATGTAGAAATAAAAGCACTTTAAACTCAACCTTTGCATGGATATGATTGTACTCGGTGAGAAGGAAGACACCACTTTTTAGTCCAGAGTTGATGCTTTCGTTAGGTTATCCCTTACCAAAGCATTTCTTCAATTATATGAGTCAATATTTAATATCTCAATATATAAGCTAAATTTTGTATCTTCTTTAAGGAAAAACAATTTAGAATAACATACATTTCACTGGAAAATACAACTTCAATAAACTTAACATTGTTATACTCTCCAACGTAGTTTGAAATTCATGTGCAATTACTAGTATATCTTTCTTTGTGTAATGTTGGTTCGGTCTAGACCCTTCAAACTGCATAAACACATAGTTCATATCGACACATCGATGGCGACCCATATATTTTGGGCACAATAGTCAAGTTAGTTCCATGTAAAGCGTGAGTGAGACACGAGGCGCAAGCCAATTGTTTAACGTTGAACAAATGAAGAATAGGCTCGTGATGAATCACCGTTTTACAGATAATCTAAGATCTTGTAGTCATCAAAGAAGTGAAACATGCTTGCCAACTAAAGATTTTAGAAAGTGCCAGAGGAGTATATTTAGCAAATATTTTATGACCAATTCAGTGAAGCCTTGAAGCATATAAAATGTTGTAATTCTTTATTATGTATAGGAAGTAGCAAGTAGTTCAAAGGATCATTATACTCAGAGTTAGTTGAAAAGTCATTTAGATGCCATTAGCGGGATTCAACCCTACAACTATACCGAGCCTTACCAACTAAGCTGTAGGACACATTCAACTATTGTCAAAAATATTTATTTAAAAAAAAAAAAAAACCCTGAGCTTACCCCTGGCTGTGGGACCCACCCACACATGGGCATGCATATAAAAAGAAGTAGAAGATATTTTAACGTCCACGAGGCTACCAAAGATAGTCTATGGGAAGAAGATAATCCATGGGACGATCCATGGACGATGGTGCATTCTATCAAACTCCCAACAAAACGACCAACAGCGCAAAAATAAAAAAAGACTCCTCTCCGCCATTACTAAATCGATTTAAAGACCACGAAAACCAGAACACTTAAAGCTGAAAGCCGATCTTTCTACGAGCTCGAACTCGCGACCTTCGTAATCAAATCTTTGAGAGAACTCTGTCAATCCTGAACCAAAATCGCTAAAATTTGCGCCACTAAATTCAGCTAAAAATGTCGAATCAATCAAGCTGTTTATCGAAAGCCGCATCGGGGATTATTTTCTAGTTTGGGGTTTGACATCGGATTACAGAGACGAATAGAGGAAGAAGAGAGAGATTATAAAGGGGCTGGGAGTGGGCATGCCACGTGTGGTTTTGCATCGATTTATTTGCTTCCACGTGTACAGTCGAGAATCAAATTTGGTGGACGAGAACCACCGTGGCCGATCCGATCAACTGGAGCCTTCGGATCGGCTGGCTATGAATTTTTATGTAAGATCTAGCGGCTGTGTTTTGAACGAATTGTGGCCACAATTTTTGGCGTCGTGCCCCCACTATGTTGGGAGACAATTTGGTCCACTTAAATCTGGGGAGTCTTTTGTGAAGTTTGGAGGGTTGCAGTTGGGTTAGCGTGTATGTATATTTATTTTCAGGGTCTAGGAAGTCCCTCCGCTCTGTCATTGGATAAGAGTTGCGTGGAGGAAACTTCCACTCTTCATATAATGGAGACGGATATGGGATAAGGGGGTCATGCGAGTACCATTCGTGGGGGAGTGAGATCATATCCATTCTAACATAAATTAACAATTGTCAATTGGGGGTGTGGTGAGCAGGGTGTTGAGGTAATGGTTCCTTGTGTTGCCTTGATTTCGGGTATATTTGTGATTAGGGTTATTTTTAGGGATTGAAATTTCACCTCATCAACGGCCCAATGATATCGTTTGTTAATGATCAAATGACACAAAATCTCAACCTTCTTTTTGCTTGATGCATGGCAAACATAGTCACTAAGACTCCCATTTGGAATGCCTATCAGTGTAATTAAAGTTCGCGACATTGGAAAAATAAGATTTTTTTGGTGTGCATGATGAGAGTCCTCCTTCGATCCTCTAGCTCATCCAAGGTTATAACTAACAATTGCACATGAGTTGCAAATTACGCAGGAGAAGAGTTCAATATAAAGTTAGTTGGAGTTATTTTTTTGTTGATGGAATGAGATCCAACGATGGGCATTTGCGAGACATTGTTAGAGGTGATAAAACATTTATTTTTTCCCTGTAAACCCATTATTTTAGTGAAACCTTATCACAGAGCCACAATTTAAAATATATAATCCATACCTGACCATGCTAATAAAATAATAATGAAGTGACATATTAAGGGTATATTCCAAATAACTTCATTACTTGAAAAAGTTTGCTAACGTACTTGCGAAATCTATTTTTGCATATCCTTCAAGCATGGCATTCCATGAGACCACATCTCTTCGAGGCATTTTGTCAAACATTTCACATGCCTTGTGCATGCACAAACATTTTGCATACATATCTACCATGACACTTGCAACTAAAATGGTAATGATATTCCTTGATAAAACACCTACACTCATGGCATGGTAGGTGGTGATCGACATAACTACACAGTTCCCAAATCCTTCTCCTACCATGTAGTAGTTGCAGTCATGAACTTTCACTTGCATTTTTCTGGTTACAGAAGCCCACAAACATCGGGGTATGTTTTGGCTCATGTAATCAAATACCACAAGAAGAGATGAGGGATAATTTTTGGTAAGCACATTGTTGTCATTATGGTAAATACTATCATCTTTCCAAAGATACCCTAAGAGACCACCATATATTTCATTGCATAGTAGTGAGAGATTTAAAAAATAAAGAAGGTAACAGGGAAACAATAGAGAGACAACTTGGATAGGAAGGTGAAGGGAGTAGGGTTGTAATTCATTGTGTTCATTTCCTTTGTGCACTAATCACCCTTTTCAAAACAAAATCTCCTCGTATCTCATGCATGACTCCTTTAACATTCATGATCGGGATGCACAATTTTAACAACTACGAAAATTCCATTGCCAGAAGTCTAAGATGGACAATTGTGTGAGGCATAGTAATGCTTTACCCACTCAATGCAATACCCCTAAATTTGGCCATGTCATGTAGATAAGATTTAGTTGAAGAAGCCATGTACCAAAACCGTAGACCTCCATCCTCTCGTTATCCTCACTAGTGTTTATATTGCATAGTAGTATGAGATACACAATTGTGTGAGGCACTGGAAAGGTTTACTTGTTCCACATAATGCCCCTAAATTTGGTTGTAAGGACTCTACCCCTCTACTAGTACTACCCTCATTCCTACATTCTAATGCTCCAAATAAATATTCATAAATTTCAATGTCATCGCCCACAAATCTCAATCTCAATGGCACCACACCATGTAGGTAGGATTCAATTGACCTTCCACATAGTTGGAGGACCGTAAACAAACATTCAATCTTTAATATTCAAGTATTATTTCAGAGATGTCAAGATAGTTAGAGGAGGACCGTTCCATAATATTCTATTGACATGTGTAAGGTCCAAAAAAATAACATATGAGCATTTGTTTGTTTACATATGTAAGCGGAAGAGCGTAACTGTCACGTAAGTTTGCACCTTAGTTAACAAAAATTGAACCCATCAAGCAGGTATGTATTCATGATGACAAGTAGCTTAAAGGTAATGGTGACATGTTTGGAAGCAGTGGTGGAGAGAGTCGGCGTGGGAAATAGAAAGATGAGAAGTACGGGTGGGAAGATAACCATCCCAAGAAGACATGTTATCATAGGCATACTCCTCAGCAGATTCAAGAAATGGAATCGTATGACCTTGATGCACTAACCAATTCAAAGCTCTCGTCTATTTATAATTATTGATAAATTTCCATTTTTCTAAATGGTGTTTTGATTTTGGGTTTGTTGCAGACTTTTCCCATCTCCATTGCTGCATATAAAAACCCTCCTTTGATTGTAATAAGTAGAAAACCATCAATCAGATCCTGATTAATTTTGAGGGATTCCATTCCTCTTCCCTGAGCATGCGTTGTTCTCTTCTTCATTCTTCCCAGAAAAGCGAGACGCTGAAATACTACTATGGTGCAAAGTATATATTTAGTAAAATGCCATAACCTTTGTCAGCATCCTCTCGGCCTCTGTCAAAATGGGAGATTAAGCAGGCAATGTAAAAGCAATGAAACGAGCAAAAGAGCTTGAAACTACAACTAAATTTGAACCTTTAAAACATTAATCTTAATGAATGGATTTTATTAGACCATGTCTATCTGAAAACCCTGCCGAAAAAGATGTGACCCGCTGAGAATCATGGATGGTGACCGGTAAATGGGAACTTCACAATAAACACCTTTCAGCGTGAATAAGGAACAATGTAGTTTGAATATTATAATTATAACGGATTGTAGTTAGAATTTTCTCGCATCAATTGTTGACCTATCTTTTTTGTGTTTATAGAAGTGATGGCATTTGCTTTTACAATTTGTGGTTTGTGAGTGTAAATGAGGATTTTTGAATTATGGATTTATTTCTATTATTCTACGGTGAGTGACAAGTTGCAGAACAAAAGATTAGAAGTTGGGGTCTTTCCACCCTCAACGCCGACAACATCTACACCTTTCATTAAGCTTCAATGGTTGCCTACATCCTACCTTAAAATCCCATTTTGGCCCACTTGAAAGGGTGGTGGCACAGTCTAAAAAGGGTTGAATTGAATCGTGTAACATAACAACATGAACTAGAGATACTATCCTTCAAGATATTTGGAGGACCGTAAACAAGTCCACGGGATCCTACGAAGGAGCTCACCAACATTCTAACCAAAAAGCATAACTATTTGCACAATGCACATGCCTAATAGAGGAGGCAACACAGTCTCGAAATGTTTAACCCGATTCCAAATCTAAGCTATTTGTAGGGCATCGAGGGACCATGATAACCCATGCATTAATCGCAACAATCCCTAAACGTTACAAATCCAATAAAAAGTGGGACTTTTCAAGTTGGACGCTATTAAGACAGATGTAACATTCAACAAACATTGCATTAAATAGATGATGTGGTGATGGTAAGAAAAAGTGGCATGCAATCCATAATTGACTTGTCGAAAGAAAAAAGAGGATTGATATGTTCCCTCCAATAGAATCCCCAACCCAAAAAAATATCCTCCCTCAATCCCCTTCTTCATCAAGATTCTTATTTGATCCAATCTTTCACCTTCAATCCTTCAACTTTAACTTATTCAATGTTACCCCTATGAGCTACTCTACTATATTTCCTTGGTGAGATTGTTAGGTTCAATGAATAATTAGACTTACATTTTCCATCATGGTACATTGGAATGGAACATGTTTGCTTGGCATGAAATCCTTTATTGAGTAAGCTTAGAACTTCGTAAATAATCCTTTTCATAATTCAAGAATTATAGCCAAAGTAAGAAAAAAATATTTTTATTTTCTTGAAAGGCTTTTGGGTGTGTAGGTCAACATCAACAATAATACACTATAGTGGGTCCATTCATTGTAATATTTTGGGGATGAGAGATGATGTTTGAACTTGCAAATTGGAGAAGCGTGGTTGGAGGAGATGAGGATAGACATAAGAATACTCTATGAGGCTGCACTTAAGTAATGGTAGACTCATGGATCCTTTAACCCCCGAGGGAAGAGACGTGCTCGACACTCAATTTCGACACTGGAGGACCATTTTCATGTGGGAGACATGCTTACCAATAATACTCAACTACCACTCAAATGCAAACACATTAAGTGTAAGTTAAAATAAATAAATTGATAGTTAGGTCATAAGTAGTACTCAAACACAAACACATGAAATATTAGTTCAGTAAAGAAATATAATAAGTGGTCGACAAAAGGAACAACACACACATATTAATTTGGAGGGTATTATATGATTGGTGACATATCCTATATATCTGAATTTGAAAGTTATAAATTGTTGACAATTTGATCAACAATGCATATTATATATAATGTCACTCTTCTTTCCGACAAATAATGAAAAAATGGATTCAATATTAATGTGGTTATTCATGTTACATGTTGTCATTCAATCATGGGACATGATATCATTTAGAGCTATTTCTTGATAAGGGACTTGAAACTAAATGGAGTTGACATTATGAAACGACCTCCAAATTCTAGGACAAGATTTTTTTGAGAACTATTTTTTGCCCAAAAATTTGATAGAAAAAATGTTTGTTCATCTCCTTAGATTATGTGAGAACACAAGATGCTTTGGGAGCTATCTTTGTGCCTTCAATTATATTTCCAACAAATCCTATCACGAATGGCACAATGTGAGGATAACATGAGTAGATTATGATGCAAGAACATCATCATGTATAAAGTAAAATTTTGGTTTCAATAAATTTTGGGTTGAATTAGGTGTATGTGGTATTCTTGGGTGTCTTGGGATGGATCCCAGTCCATTTGGATCCTTTATGTCTTGTAATAATGAGGTTTTGGGATTTCCCTCCAAAACCACCTTTTCAAATATATGAGTTCTATGTGTTGTGTTAGAGATCTAGGAACTAGGTTAGGAAGTGTGTAATGGTTCTAAAGATGTAAAATCTCTCATGTAACCTAAGAGACATGTTCTCCACCCATGAAGTTAAGGTTACTTATGCTAACCTAGCTTTAACCATGGTATGGTGACCTAATTCCATGTTGTAACTAACTCATTTTGGTCACTTAAAGGAAGTATTTGAATGAGAGAAAAATGAGGTGATAGAGAATAGGGTTGAGAGGAGTAGGAGAGGTGGTTACAGAGCTAAAAAGCTCAGAATTATGTAAATCCTAGTGAAAGATAACAAAGGATTCAATGAGATAAGTTTGTAAATATGTTATGAGATCTTGTGTGTTTGATGAAAGTTGTTAGGTAATATTATGTATAGCTTAATGAGTGATATTCCAGGTGTAAGATAGTGTACATGTTTAAGATGAATGTGAAGGAGTTTGGAGATTATAGAACTTCATCAAGTCAAAATTTAGTAAAAGAAACAAAGGTAAGTGTTATCCAAGGTAAGAAAGTATCTTGTTGTTAAAGGATTAAAAGACTTCAATGGATTTGGACTACGAGAGATAATATATGCATTGTTTTAGGGATATGGACTGTTAAATGGGAACATATTCAAGTTTACATTGGTGGTTTTAGGAATAAGAATATAAAATCAAGAATACTATTACACGGTTTATGTGAGGGATGATAAAGAAAGAATGGAAGTTAAAATCAATGCTACATTAGTTAATTTTGAAAGGGATTTATTAGTTGAAGGAGGTCTTGAAGAAACTATCAGATGTTTGACATAGTTTATTAGGTTAAGAAAATGAAAATAATCTCAAAATATGTCCTCTCGGCCTATAAAACCCTACCTAGGGTTTCTAAATGAAGAAACATGTATACTTTGTAATACCATCAATGAATCTTATTGAAACTTTGTAATCAGGAGGAAAATGGTTAATACATGTGTGGTAAGTGTTTTAGGAGGTAATATAATGATTTTGGGCCTTGAAGTGTGAAAACACAATCATGACTATTATAGAACTTAGTTTTGAGAGGTTAAATGAGGAAATAGGTGAAATAGTCAAGACAATCTTATATTTCCATGTTGGGACTTATTAATATGGTGTGTACACACCTAAAGAAGGTGAATACTTGATGAATTAGAGCAAAAATAAGGTTATAGAGGAGAAACTCGAAAGTACATTCTATGCACGTCTTGTAATAGTCAAGTCATGAAAAGAAGAGTGAAACTCATAAGGAGAGTAAAGCATTAGTAAGACTCTTAAAAATTTGTTAAAACATGTACATGTCATTGTGAGAAGACCTTAAGAAGTGGTAAACAAGGTGAACCCAAGGTGTTAAGTGGTGTATCCTAGAGAATGACAGTACCAAAACCCTACCTAGGGTTTTTAAATGAAGAAATGTGTATAATTTGTAATACCATCAATGAATCTTATTGAAACTTTGTAATCAAGAGGAACAATCGTTAGTACATGTGTGGTAAGAGTTTTAGGAGGTAATGTAATTATTTTGGGCTTTAAAATGTGAAAACACAGTCATGACTATTTTAGAACTTAGTTTTGAGAGGTTAAATG
The DNA here is from genome assembly GCA_018340775.1 of Taxus wallichiana var. yunnanensis. Taxonomy (NCBI): domain Eukaryota; kingdom Viridiplantae; phylum Streptophyta; class Pinopsida; order Cupressales; family Taxaceae; genus Taxus; species Taxus wallichiana. The sequence continues at coordinate 930,758,551 of CM031239.1, forward strand.
AGGAAATAGGTGAAATAGTCAAGACAATCTTGTATTTCCATGGTGGGACTTATTAATATGGTGTGTACAGACCTAAAGAAGGTGAATACTTCATGAATTAGAGAAAAAATAAGGTTTTAGAGGAGAAACTTGAAAGTATAGTCTATTTCCCATGTCTCAGAATATCAAGTCAAGAAAATAAGAGTGAAACTCATAAGGAGAGTAAAACATTAGTAAGACTCTTAAACATTTTTTGAAACATGTACAAGTCATTGTGAGAATACCTTAAGATGTGGTAAACAAGGTGAACCCAAGGTGTTAAGTGGTGTATCCTAGAGAATGGCAATCAAGAAACCTTGTTTTACATGATGAGTCATGAATAAGTTTTTGAGTGAAAACCTAAGGGTGTTAAAGAATAGTTGTTGAAACTTGTATTCAAGAGGTCATACTTTGAGGTAGGTGAGAGAAAGGTAAGAAAGAGGAAATCAAGAAATGTTTAGAACTAAAAACAAGAAAAATTAGTCATACCCTTATCTAGGTCAATAGTACAAGAAGATTAAAAGTAGCAAAGTTGTATTGGAAAGAAAAGTACAAGGTCCGAGACCAATATGGAATGGTAGGAGGTAGCTTCAAGAAGTTTAAGGTGTTGAAAGATGCATGAAACCATGTGTAAACATCAAAACCTTGACAACTCAATTGAAGACCTAAATAAGACATAGAAGGCCAAATTAAAGAAGTGAGAGGTGAAGTTGGGTGAAGTGTGTGAAGAGTAGAGCTAAGAAATTTGGCATGAAGTAAGTACTAGATAAAGGGTATCTATAAATGTAACTAGTTTCTCAAGATTATATGTGAGATGTCCTAAACTGTATGCTTTTGGGTAAATCAAGGCTATAAGGAGGGCTAATAAAAAATGGTAAAGGAGAAATTTGAAGAGTTTTCATTGAGAGTTAGGTGTTCAAACTTCTCAAGAAGCTAAAAAGATAATGGGTATCCAAAAATACTTTTAGTTTTCCAGATTCACCGTGAAGATTTGTAAACTATAAGGTTTGCAATTAGGAAGGGCTAGTAGCTCTTAATAGGGTTATAAGGGTGAATGAGCTGAAAAAGTCTTTACTCCTTGAAAGTTGTAAATCATGTTTATTTGATGATATTGATCAGGTAATAGGTGAGAATAGCCTTGAATTATGATCGTTATGAATTTGGGTGCTTGTATGCATCTTGGGAGTTCTTGAATTTTTGGCATGTTGTGAGGATTTTCTATTAAAACTAACATTGGTATTGTGATTTGAACTTGGTCCGCCACCCTCCCGCATCGATTCGAAGGGGGTTCTAACTAGCAAAGCCAAGGGATGTGGTCAGTCAAATGACAATACATTAATGTGTAAACATAAACATGAGTTGAGAGGTTCTCTAGATACATGTAGACTTTACAATTAAAAACAATCTTTACACTCCAAAAGAAAAATAATTTAATTTAATTTAATAAAATCCTACATTTCCCTTTTAAAATTCAATTTTGGTGGGCAATATTTAGCGTCACGATCACATAATCTTTAGATTAAAATTATTTCGTAACTACTACATTACAAAATTAATAATTAATACAAACGATTGTTCTATGTAATACAATGTTTTTGAGTATTAAATCAATCTTAATTGTTGCCAACCTATAAAAACTACTATTTCAATGACTTTTTAACTTTATGATATTACAAAAATATATTATTATGTGTTTTAATAACTTCATTAAATTGATATGACCCAAAAAATCTATAAACATAATCAAAATAAAAACTATTTTAAAACAAAAACATGGTATACTAAGAATAAATTTTGGCACATATTATAAGGGTCACAACAAATTTGATAACTTCAAATATTATTAATAAATTATAGGTTCTATACATCGAAATGTAGGAGACATTAACTTCAAAAGTGATCAAAAAAATTTTCGACTATAACTAAAGTAAAAATGTAAAAATGTAAGAGCAATATTTATAAATACAAATCTTCAACATTATTTAAAGATTAAAAAGGAAAGCCAATTATGCATATATTCATCACCCCAAGAACTTACATAAATATTGTTTTAGACAAAACATTATAGAAATATATATATTTGTACCTACAAAGTGAACAAAAAAACAAAAACAAAGAATAATACTAATTTAAATTGAAAAAATGTTTACACGTTACTTGTGTTCTCAAACGAAAAACATTTTCACATTTTTAAAATTACTATTCTCTACTATTAGAACCTTCCTTTGTATTAATAATACAAAAGAGTTACAACAATGAGGTGATCGAAAACTCATGGCCCAAAATCAAAATGCCACAAAGGCACGAGAAATGCCAAAAATGTAACCACAAAACTAGAAAATCAGATAACTAAAGAACTAGGAAAATGGGGTAATAACACTAGGAGGTAGAGGAGGATCATCTTTTGGAGGGATGAACCCCACCACAATCGAATCCTCAGATGGAAGATCAATCGCCCAATTGTTAGTGTCTAGCATTTGAATATTCATAGGCACCATGATTCCCTAGCCAGGTAGTGGCCTCAAAAACTGCCCCCAGGAGGAGAGTTCCAGTTGGAGGAGCTGGCCATAGCCTTACCCCGAGGTGGTGGACTCCAACCTGGTCAAGAATAGAGGCGAAGTAGGATGTCCTTAAGGAGGGGAAGGACTTTGGTTGTGAGAGCAGATTCTCGCGACGTGACATGACAGAGGCAGTGGCAGAGCACGAGCATCTTCTGGAGGAACTTAACTCATAGTGCAAGGAGCACTCCCCAATGATCCATAAGTTGTTGTAAGTGCATGAAATCTAGTACCACTTTATGCACCTAGGCTTGGATCTACATAGTCATAAAAGAGATAATAACCACTTTGTTATTAACAATTAGCTCCAAAGTAAGCTCATTTTGCTAAAAATAACATTATTTCTATCTTTCCACAACTAAAAGAGAATAACGGCCCAAAAGAAATTCCATATATAAACAAGCTAAGTAGGAAGATTAACAAAGTCACCAAAGAGGGCAGCTTTCCAATCAAATAGTTCAGGATGGAAGGGGAGGAAGAGAGAGTGTATCCAATTCCAAGTAGATTGGGCATGCAGACAAGTCTAGAAGACATGTTTGAAAGATTCAGGTCGACCATAGAAAGGGCATTTAGGATTGGGAAGGCCAATGTGACTTAACCGCTCTCCCAATGGAAGACCCTGATATATGAGACACTAAAGAAAGAAATTGAGCTTGGGTTCAAACTTGGGGTTCTAGGCCTTGTTAAGCCTTTGAAGCCAAGTGGAGATTAGAGAGTTCAGGCTTCAATGAGAATTGAGCTTGTTAATAATAGCATGTGGAGATAAGGGGACAAAAGATTGTAAATCATGCCATACTGGTAGTTGAAAAATGGGATGTCCAATTCCCACCAGTCCCCGCCACCATGCCGAGGGAGGTGTAAACAAAGCTTATAAAGCATAACATCAGAACTAACTCGAATTTTCAGCACAGACAGGAAATCGAGTTGATCAAATTAAATTTCTATTTTAAATTGTGCCAAGGAAGCCAATCTCTCCGGGAGACAAGGTCTCGGATGGTATTGATACCTTTGCGAGCAAGCCGAAGCACCTTAACACCAGGAACCTCTACCAAAGGGACATTATCACTGGTACAGATAGGAGACCACCATATGTTGTGATCATTGAATGAAATCCCAATGTGAAATCCATCCCCAATCCAGCAAAGCAATGACTTAACAACTTCAAAAGATTTCCAGATACTCTTCACAACAAAGGTACTTGTAATTTTAACCGACACTCTGGTGATGATCAAGGTATGTATCCCAATGTTTTTCCAACATTTTTTCCATAAGGAGAGCCTGAAGAGATGTAATGTCGTAACAGGATTTTCCAGATTGGTTTCCATTTATGCATCTGATAACCCATTTAACACAAAGAGAAATACTCTATCTGTAAACATCTATAACTCCAATTCCACCACTGGTCACATAAGAGGGTACAAATATCCCAAACAACTCGATGAAAGCCACCATGTTATTGCTTAGACCAAAGATAATCTTGTAAAAAATTATCCAGCTTTGTCAAAGGATGCCGTAAGGGCACTAATAGGCAACACAATAAACTTGGGTGGTAGCCAAAATTTTAATGCGAACTTGAAACTTTCCAACTAAAAGAGAGGTTCGAGACCCAACACTGAACTTTTTCTCCACCCGATCAATGAAAATTTCCATAGAGTGCAAAATCACTATTAAAGGTAAAAAGAATCCCTAAAATTTAAATATTTCTCCACATTTGATATATCACCAAGGATAAGTTGTCATCCAATCGGGCATATGCCAATAAATCACAAAAATGAAGGTACTTAGCTAATTAAACATTAGAACAATAAGCTTGATAGAAGGTGTCTAAACATAAGAAATCTTCTTTGATGTTCTATTCATTCTCAGCTAAAGTGAGGAAAGAGTTGTCTATAAAATGCCCATTGATAAGATGAGAAGCATGATCAAGGAGAAAGATTCCCTAAATGCATCCCACTCTCCGCCCGATCAACAAAAGATAGCCAAGGGCATCAAATGCAAGAACACAAAAGCAAGAGTGAGAGGGTACCCTTTCCGATAGACTCAAATATGCCAATAACTCGAGATTGATGACCATTGATAGTGAGGCAAGAAGAAACATCAAAAACAAAGTTTGAACAACATTGATAAAGAAAGGTCCAAACCCAAGGGCTTGAAGCATAATAATAATGAAGGGCCATTCGATCCGATCATATGCCTTTTCAAAATCAATTTTAAGAAAATAACTTGTTGTAAGGAAATTATGGCCCACTCCATACCTTCCTAGATGACAATGAGATTATCAAGAATCTATCCACCCATAACAAAACTAGTCTGCTATGGAATTACTACCTTTCAAAGAAGGTTAGCAATATAGAGAGAAAGAGATTTAGCCTTAATCTAGTAAGAGACATTAAGGAGAGTAATATGCCGCCAACTAGTGATGAGCTCTGAATTCCCGACTTTAGGAATAAACTTGATATTTTCCTTATTAATAATATTGCTAAGAGCATGATTCTACAAAGCCTCTTTGTAGAGATGAAGAAGGTCATTGCCCACCATAGACCAAGTTTCCTTATAAAATTTTCATATGGAAAACCATAAATTCTGAAGATTTATCATTAGAAAGACAAATAAGGGCATTGTAAAGCTCATCCAAAGAAAGAGGAGCATCATAGTGTTTTATGTCCTGAGAAGACAAATTATAAGGAACCACTTCCACACATTGTTTCAAAGCAACTTGAATATCCTCGGAGGGTTGCTGAGCTTAAAAAACCAGGTGTAATGACCTAGAAAGGTATTGAAAATATCTGGGAGGCTCGTGACATGATCATGAGCTTGTTGAATAGCTTTGATTTTCTCTTTGGCGAACTTAGCCCAAAGGGATTTGAAGAAGATTTTGGAAGCTTTGTCTCCCACTTTAATCTAGTGAAGCCTAGACATAGATCTAAGCACCTATGGCCTTGTGATTTTTAATAACCTTAAGCTTGTGGTGGAGTTTGGATGCCCAAATCTGGGTAGGGATGTCGAAAGGTTGAGCTTCAAGAAGAGTAGAGGTTCTCTAAAACTCTTGTATTAGTGTAGAATATGCCCTTTTTGAACTTGCAAGCAACCTCGTTTTCCAATATGGTGTAGAAAATTGGCAAGACGTTGGAGGCATTCAACCAATCAACCCTAGCTGTGGAGCGTAGGGGGACGTGGTGCCATATTCCAAAATTTGGCAATGAGAGAGATGACACCAACATGACTCAACAAGGAGACATTAAGATAGAATTGATTGTTAGGCACCTTAAAAGGGGTCCCACTCCATTGAAATTTGAAAGAGATGGGGTTGTGGTTAAAAAGAATGCCCAACTAGACAATGATATTGGAATGACCATTATTGTCTATATCAAAAGCATGTTGTTGAGAGATCATGCCATGATATCCTTTTAATGATCCCTATCATTACCTCTATTGGAAAGTTTGACCAAGTAAACCAATTTTGAGAAGGGAAATCATTCCATCATCTAAAAAGAGGATCATAAAGGCCCCAACGGTTTTTAAAATAAAACCATGCCTCATGTTCCCCCATGCACCACCTCATGGGAAGAGACCCCAATTTATCCTCGGGATGTTCAATCATATTAAAGTCTCCACAAACTAACCAATAGAAAAAGGTAAGTTATCTCCCAACCATCGCCATAACGTCATCCTTTTCGTGCCATCATTAGAAGCATAAATATTGAGAATGCCAAAATAATAGCCATTAATTTCCAAAATAATCCACATGACATAATTTTGAGGATCATGCCTGGGAGTAAATTAGAGAAAAAAATAGGGGAGATAGAAATAGAAACACCACCTCTTCTTTCCATATGTGAAGAATAAACATGCTTATAATCAAGAGCAATACACATTAAAGTGGTTTAAAGCATAAAACTAGTAATCTTAACTTCTTGTAAACAAACAACATCAATGTTACCAATAATTTGACAAGCTTTTTTCATAGAGTATTTTCTTGAGGACTCTGTGAGGCCTCGCACATTCCATGAAATAAAATTCATGAAAACTTAGTCATAGTAAGCTCCCCTTGGTCGTCTCTGGAAACCATCCCCGAGTCAAGCAAACTAAAGCTGTTAGAAAGCACAAAAATTGGTCTGAATTTTGTTGCTCAACCTGAATCGAGAGACGTTTAGCCCCATTTTAACCTCATGCCCCCATAAACACCTCCCAAGGTGGACTATGGGAGTGGCACTGAGAAAGAGAGGTTGACACAATAGTTCAAGTTCTTAGATTTGTCCCCAAGGAGATAAAATGACTCTGTGTGGGCTGAGCTACACGTTGTGCTGGGGTTTCAGAGCTTGGCTACATCGTAAAATTATTAGTTGGTGTTGGCTATGGGTTGGAAGAAGATGAGGTCACTATAGGAGAAAATTTTAGCCTAAACGACTTCTTACTGCCAATAACATTCCAACCGTCACCATAGTATCGATTTAGGCTCGGGGATAGTGGGGAGTTAGAAGCTTACTTCGCGCTCGGCTTACAAGAGGATAGTCATGAATGCGATGATCAAGAGCTTGACACCTAAAATAGGTGTTAGGAAGGTTGAAATAAACAATTTTCTGGGAGAAACATGTGGACCCAACTTGAATGTCGATTTGGTCTCACAAATCCTTAGCAAGATCAACCTTGACATAAACCCGTTTATGAGGTCGAGCGTACAAAAAATGTTCAGGTTCTTAAAAAATAAATCTACAAATGGGGTATACTATCTCATTTAGAAAGGACTAAATCAGTATGGGAAGACTTGACAACTCCACCCAAACAAGTATCCTAAGAGATACTTGACTAGAATGGTTAAAATCAGGTTTCCAACATGAAAGAAAAAACATGGTGCTACCCAAATACCAACATTCAACGCGAAAATAAAGCTTATTTGGAGAAGGTTCGTGGAAAGAAAAAGGTAAAATCCTTGGTGATATTGTGGATAGCAAAGTGACCTAGATACCACTAGAATCCCAGTGGTTCTTAATCCATCCTTGAAGGAAGGATTCTGAGGGAATACGGCCACAAAAGTAAGCTATCAGAAAATTGTTACTATAATACTTAACCACAAGATCAATAAAACGGTAGCTATAACAACATCAAGAGGGGATTCAGAGTCATTACCTCGTCGTAAAATTTTGGGACAAACTTCCTTGCGTGCTTTGGAGCCATCGTCACCACCGCTAGCAATAATAGTTGCTACGGATGGTTGAGATGCCATTATATAAGCGGGTCACCTCCGAAAAGGGAAGGTTAATTACCCAAGGATGTGACCTAAAATATCTAATAGGGTCTGGAATGGTGCGAGATGTACTATCGACATGCAAAAAAACCCTAACAAAGCCAAAGTTGTCTCCTATGTAACTTTCGAAAAAAATTGAAATATTTCGTAAGAAGACCTCAAAACATAGTTTCCTAAATCACCATTATTTGAATTACATATTAAATATAATCGTTACTTTTATATAGATTTAGATAAAGATTATAGTGATATGCATACATAATAAATCAACATCACATTTTTCTATGATTTAAGGGACTTGCACGAGTCACTAATAAGTGTCCAAAAACATTCTCTATGGATTCCACTTATCAATACAAAATCATGGCACAACATAAATTATTAAAACTCACCAAAGTAGATGGAGTCAATTTAATGAATACATGAATATGGTCGCCATGCCCTACCATGTACACATAGCACACACAAGACAAACATAGATTTTAAATGGGGGATTTGGCATCTCCACAAGGTATTTTGGGGGAAATAAAAGGGGCGAGACCATGGCTGGTTTTAAATATGATTTGCATATGTTTGATGATGTATCCTCCTCCAATGATTACCATAAAATTAATGGGAGCAATGAAAACAATTTGGATGAATTTTGAGAAACAAAACAAGGTTTTCGAGTTGAAATAAAGGGAATTCACAATTACAACGTATGATAAATATTAGTGATAATTATGTAATACAAGAAAAATAAATAACATAATAATAAAATAATAATCTTCATTAGAAAATGATTAGAGAGAAGAATAAGTGGAGGGATTTTGAGATATATTTATCATGGAAACTTTAAAATTAATTTCACTATCCCCATCCTCAAAGGAAAGGAAACCTCTTTGTTTAAAACTACCGAGGCGGATCCTAAATTTGGGACCCCATGTTGACCACGGTGGTGCTGACATCAAAATACAAAACATTTCAATAGCCATATCGGTGTCTTGTGCGCGAAGAGGCGGGGCTAAGTAGATGCCCTCATGCTTTTTTAGAAGCCCTCACCATTTACAATCTACTCACCTCCTTTAACACCGATACAAGTTTTGGTTTGCATCTTTGGAGTTAAAATCTATCTTTTGAATATAAATCAAGATGCTTCTCATGCTTTGATTTCGGACCCAAATTAGTATTTTTGGCGATATAAGGAAGTTAAGGAGTGAGGTTACCATTCATGGATGATAACTTCCACTTGGTTCTATTCTTAGTTTTAATATTCCCTACACCCACATTACATAATTAATAAATAAGCTCTTGTACATATTGCAAAATTCATAGACAAGCTCATGTGTTATATTAATATACACTAAGGTTTTTAAGTAGTGGAATGGCTTGTAAATGCACCCTACATTGACTCACTATTTATATGAATCATTAAAGGATGACCTTGTTAGGGGTTCATAAATCCTTTTTCCACAAGACCCCATCCTTGAATACAAGGAGCATATATTGTATCAGATCCCTATTGTATTTCCCATGTATGATGATATTAGTTTTACAAAGCATGTCTTAGTCATCTATTTTTACTCTTAGTTAAGAAACAATAGTTCATCCCATTTTCCACCACAACTTTGACATATCTCCTTTAACCATGATGAATAGAATATAGTAAATGAAAATTATCCGAGCAACACAAAAACAATGATGATCCCTAATAAAATATTATTATGTCGCCGATGCACAAAGATTTGTGTTGTCATAGTTAGCAAGGTTCAAGACAATATATACTAAATGGGAACACGCCTTCGGTGTGATAAATGGATAAATACTTTATTATTGGTGATTTCTCTCGATGTGTAAGGATAAATTGAAGTGTATTAATTTGAAAGTATATAGTTGTGTTGTAATTAGGGGAAATTAGGTCAAATTTGAGGAAATTAGTTTAATTTTGAGGAAATTAGTTCAATTTTGGGAAAATTAGGTCAAATTTAGGGAAATTAGGTCAAATTAGGGGAAAATGTTAAAATTATGGGAAAGGGTGTCATCTTAGTGCATTGTTCTAAGTTGTTGAATTCGGGCATCGATTCAAGTTTCATTAGGTCAAATTCTAGGAAATTAGGAAAAGTAGGTCAAATCGGGGAAACACATCAAAATTAGGGGAAACAATGTCATTCGAGTTATCAAATTTGGTGTTGATTTAGGTTTCATTAGGTCAAATTTGAAGAAATTAGGGAAATTAGATCACTTTTGGGGAAATTAGGTCGAACTAGGGGAAACAAGTTAAAATTAGGGAAAGGGATTTGTGTTAGTGTGTCATTCTAAGTTGTCAAATTCAAGTGTTGAATTAGGTTTCATTAGGTCAAATTAGGGGAAATTAGGGTAACTTATGTCAAAATAGGAGAAATTTGGGTAAAATATGTCCAATTAAGATCAATTGTGTAAATTTTAGGAAATTCGATAAAATTAGGGAAATTAATCAAAATTAGGGTGTATCCATTAGACATTCATAAACACCAAAATTACAATACACATCAAAATTAGGGTGAACCATTACACATTCATAAACACCAAAATAACAATATAAATCAAAATTATGGTGTAACCATTACACATTCATAAACACCAAAATTACAATACATGTCAAAAGTAGGGCATATCCATTACACATCCATAAACACCAAAATTAAAATACATGCCAAAATCATGCATTCCAAAAATCACGATTATTCATTATGTAGACAAAAAATTATGCACTTAGTACTATTACATCACACCTCTAGTATGTCATTATATGCATGATTCCTAAGCAAGAAAACTAGACATTAACAACACTTGTTTTTTCTTTACATAAAGTGTTTTATCTCGTTTATACTTCCATCTTTTGATTTTTGAAACTACAATTTACTTTTGGACATTATAACATGTGACCCAACTTAGTACTTCTAATTTTATCCTCGAGCCTTTCAAACACTAGTGCCAAAGTAGGGACAAGAGTACCTGTGCACTACTTGTCCCCTTTGGACGCTTATATCCTCTTTCCCTCTTCTCCTATGTTTTAAAATACTACATTGACCAGATCTTTCCTAAAACTTCTATTATCAAGTTGGGTCAACTTTTATGGTTGTTAATGATGAAATTCAAGTAAAGGAATCACATATATATATATATATATATATATATATATATATATATATATATATGACTTACTATTCTAGGGGACTAAACACTTTGTGTTATTACTTCCTATCTAGTACTTGGGAAAAGAGCAACACTTAATGATACATTTGGGATGCATCATTCACTGCATGGGAAGGGAAATTTTGAATTCCATTGCACACATTGATCTTGGGGTAAAATTAGATGTTTCCGCTATCTTGGTGCGACTGGTACAAGGGAAACCTAGCTTTAAGGGACAAGATTCTATCTCACACACACACACACACACACACACACACACACCAAAACTACATTGAGTCTAAAATGTAGTGCAACACTTGGTGACAATCACATTGGGGTGACCGTTGAGGTCAGTTTGACTCAAACATATGCATATTTTATTCCATCTAATGTGTGCTTTAGTCTTTTGCATGTAGCTAGGGTTTGTTTTGCATGTAGAGATTTAATAGTGAAACCCTACAACGAATTCAAAGTGACAAAGAGTGAAGTGAAGATGATAGGATCATACCCTAAAAAGAATAGATCCTAACTCACTACCTGGACACAAACACCGGGGGTGGATTTGTCTCCTTATGGGTGCTTATTGTTCAAAATATTTGTAGATATATGTTTTTGAGACGAATTATATACAACCTAGATACAACCTGTTCCACTAGTATTTTAGCCTAGATATAACAAAAATAGTGAGTTATCAGCTAAGTCTCTCCCATCCTCTTGTTGATTACACTCACTTGCCATTTAGATGTTATATCTTGCATGTTTATGATATTATCTGATTGATCTCAGTCCTCTAATTAAGATTTAATTTTGTAAAATCATTTGGTGAACCCTACTCTCTCATCAAATATCACAACCCTAACCCTAGTGACCTTAGGGTTTCTTTCTTTGGTTGTGGATTTCAATATCTTTCATTCATCATGCCAAATCTCAAGGATCATTATCAATATCTATCTAGCTTTCCAACATCTTATAGCTATCATAGCTCCCATGCATATTCATCTAGCATACAAGATATTGAGTTTATTGTTCCTTCCCAAACAATTGTTGACAATGCACCTCCATTGTTTATTTAGGTTCACATTCATAATAATGTGTGTGCAAGTGTTTCTACAAATTTAACCAAACTTAAAGCAAGAAAGCTACCACCTAAAAATAGCTTCCTAACCTAGTTAAAAATGGGAAATGTGCACCATCATGATGAAGAAGTGAGCAAGTCCTACCCTTTAAACATTAATAACTTTGAATCTAATCAAAACACAATGTAAATGCATGAACTCTATTCCCCTTAATTGCCTAATTAAACATTTAAAATGGACCTAAATAGTCCAAATGGCAATCAAACCATATTTGCTTGCTTTGATCCTTCAATGGATGCTTGGGTGTGAGGCTTAGCTCTTCAAGAATGGAGGATGGAGGGCTCAAGAATGACAAAAGGCTATTAGTATGAAACTATGTGCTTACTTTTGTCTCTTGAGAGATTTAGGTGTAGGTATAAAGGTAGGAGGAGGGCTCTTTATATAGCCCAAAGGATAAAAGATTCAACACATCCTCATGAATGTGGGACTAATGTAGATGTAGAGTTAGTTATGGATAAGGGGGGTTTAGATGGGGTTGAGTTAACTTTAGGAGGGTTTAGTTTGTCCTCAAGTGGCTCATGTGGATAAAGGTGGTGCATTAATTAATCAAGATGATTAATAAATACATGTGCAAGCCTTTATAAGCTTTTAGATGGATTTTAGTGTGATTTGGACCATTAGGAAGGGATTAAACCAATTAAATAGAGATTTATTGATTTAATGAGAAGGGAGGCTAATTAATTAATAATAATTAATTAGACTAGATAGAAGGTGTCGATTAACGAAAGGTCGTTAATTAGGGTATGTGTTGGATAGGGGACTTAATTAATTAGTGTAATGTAATCAATTAACGACAATGGAAGAGAAGATGAGTGCTATTGACAATATGTCGTCAATTTGCAGGAAAGGAGATAATTAGCACAATTTAAGTATTTAAATTGCTTAGGCGTAATTATAGGTGTCTACAATGTGCTTGTTAAGTGTGATTTACTTGATAATGGATATGGTATTAATATATGCAACATTTCCTTTCTCCATCAAATAGGACTTTCTATTGTTGATCTAACTCCATCTACTATATGTATTTGTGGCTTTGATAACACACCTAAGCGAGTGTTGGGAGAAATATTTCTACCTATTACTATAGGACCATGCACTCTTAATGTTTTATGTCATGTTATGCCTAATAATCTCAATTATAATATCCTTTTAGGTTGTCCTTGGTTACATATTATGCATGCAATCCCTTCTACCCATGCCATAACATACAATGCCCTTACAAAACCTTCTTCCATGGATAATGCTACAATAGATTCCACACCTCATGTTGCTACTCTTTTTGATATCCCTCTCATACATGATGATGAAGACACTACTTACATTACACATCATTCTCCTCTTGTGATGGACTATAGTGCTACTAATTTACATGATGAACTTTATATTAACACTCATATACCCCTTCAAAATGTCACCATGACTGTGGCTTTCAAATATGTTGTTTGTCACAACTCTCAATGTAATTCGATGATCATATGCTTGCCGATTCTATTGTTACATCACTTTCTAAAACCTCCGCGCCCTAAGTAAGAATAAAGTATGATGATTTGATAATGATTCCTGATGTTTTTCCCTCAGTCACTTTCCAAACTTCTATGCATGAATCATATACTATGGCTACACTTCATCTTGTTGCATCTATGGGGGCAATCAATCCTCGTCTTTCCACATTTATGTCTATGGTTTATTCTATAGTCATAGGGGCTAGTACATACAAATTTAATGCTTCTTATCTTCCCAAATTGCACCTATTGCTTACCAATGTTCCACCTATTCTAGTTTCTCCTAATGGACACACTCTTATTGTTTATGTCATTACATGATTAAACTAAAATGTAATATCCTAGTAATCTAATGTTATGCAAAGTAATAAATAACAACTAAATAAATAAAGGAAATGACCCAAGAAAATAAGTAAATAGAAATGTAAAACCCTAATATGTAAGAGAGGGTTAATAAGTCTATAGCTGATTCGATGAAGGTGTGGGACTGTGTCATAGATAAAACTAGATGAATAAGAGGAGGAAACGACCACTCAAAATCCTAAGAAAGTATAAATCTGATCTCTCTGATTGGATTGGGGTGCACGGTACCCTAGTTTGTGGAAATGGTTTGAAAACATCCTCTAAGGTGTCGCTGGATGTTTTCCGTAGTTGCTTCTATCACACTAACTTCATTGAATTGCGTTGGATGTTATCAAATTAGAGATAAAGGAGAGACCTGTAAAACCACATATAAAGCATCAAAACCCTAAAAAAGAAAGATGCGTGTGAAGGAGTCGACTATCCTTATCAGCCATAATGGTGGACTTACTAACCGAGTGCTACACTACATCTCGACCTAATGCATTTTTAGGCATGTGTGTGCAAATCATGCCCTAGGTTGCTCTTGTGTCAGTCACACTTTTTGAAGTAGTGAAAAATAACTAGATGTATAATGTAGTAAATGTGTGCATAGAAATAATAGACCCCCTCCTATGAAGTGTGATGCAGATGAACCAACCTTGTGTGCTTTGTGATGGAGTTAGATAGATGCAAATGTAGATTTAGATGCCTTTGATGGATGTAACTATAGATTGTGATAGTAGATGCTTAGTGTTTGGTCCCTCATTATGGTCACATAAATTTATATTTATATGGTTCTCTTATTCTAATTTCATAATTAACCCAAAAGGCCGACCGCCAAAAATATAGAAAGCTCAAATGACTAGAAAGTTCCCAAAAGGTGAGAGTAAAATGCAAAGAGGATCGGTGGTGCCCCAGAGGGGACAGGCACCCGAGGTGCCCATCTTGGCTGGACACCCGATTAGAAATAGGAAAAACATAGTATGACAATACATACTCTGCAAGTGTAGGTGTAAGATAAAAATACGACAACAAGAAATATAAAAATGGCAAAAGACATGGGTTTATTATTACTCTCTTCACTCAAGAACCATATGAATAGTAGTATGAGACCAAGACTAAATAATGAATCAAAGTGCGTTATTTAATGACTACATTTTCCCCACTTTATGTTAGTGAGCGGAAAGATCGGTAACATAAAGTAGATCGAGATGCATACCTGATAATCCATTTATAGTGATGTAGAAAACATGTCGAAGGACTAGACAAAGTGTGGAGTGACAAAAAGATGGAGCATGGAGACTAAAGATGCAAAAGTATAAAAAGTGATGAGATTGAACCTGGGGTGGAAGCGCGTGTATAAATGCCAATGTGTATAGTGTACCTGTATGGTTAGTATTGCATGTGTGATGTACCCGCCATGTGTGTGTTGTTGTTGACTATTTGCTTCCCATACAAACGAACCTGCAAAAGAGAAGACGATCAAGTATTCAAATACACATGTATATGTGTAAAAATACATGTATATATGTAAAGAAGCATGTAAAAATAGTACTAAAATGATAATAAAAATGAACATGTGCACCTGATCCATGATGAGACAAAAGGGTGTAGAAAGGATATCCTGTAATTATCGGTGAAGTGCAAGTTTTTTTGGGCGATCTCATGCCACTGTGGCCGAAGAAGTGTAGGGAGAAAGTTGTGTTATTCTCCAACCTATAACTACTTCCTTGAGATTGGTGAAGAGATATCTGTACTATCTAGTTTTTTGGGCGATCCGACGCCACTAGCCGAAGAAGTGTAAGGATTCCTCCAACTGTAATCGCTTGCTCCTTAGAAATGATAAGGATGATCTACCCTATAAAAGATGTTGTGTATGGGATTTGTAGACTGGTCTGAACCCACTCACTGTATAACCCATTGTGTCATGGACAAAACCCGCAAATTGAAATGTACCAGTCTTGTGTAAACCCAAATGATGTCTTCCTCTTTGGGGCATGTGTGATGTCACGGATAGGATAATGCGGCCCCAAAAGAGGACCAATGATGTAACTAAAACTCTGCCTTGTAGGGGAAGGGAATGTGCTTGGTAAATACCGAGGCACACACAAACAAGTGGTTAGGAAAACAAGTGTTAGTATGAACAAACATGCATGTAGAAAAAACAATGTGTAATTGAGCACATAGACACATAATGTAAAACACCCAAAAAGACATCATAGGTTACACGAAGTGGGTTGCAAACATGAGACACCACTCACGATGTTGCAAGAAACTCAAGGCTGCCATGGCCGCAAACAAACAAGTGTGCACACAAGACAAAAGGGTGAATCCCACAAACAAGAACAAACAATAGTAGACAAATAAACAAGTATAAAAGAAAATATCCCCTGCATAGAAAATGGTGCACATGAAATACCCATTAGCATGTCATAAAATTAACAAGTATGTCAAAGCATGTAGAAACCAAAGTAGTGTGCTATGAATAAAAATGAAACAATAACATTTGTAGCGTATGTGGATTCCCCTAGTGGATATGTATCAAGCATCGATGTTGCGTGTAGAAGTTCTCAGAATATGAACACAACTAGAGAAGTATGTGAATGTGCATGTGTGCATGGTAAAAATAATGGTGTACAAGATATTTATCTTACATGTGTAGTAAAGTGAACATGTAAAGACAAGTGCAAGCAAGAGTAAATGAAACCATAAAATGCAGGATGCTATTGATGGATGGAATGGAATGCAGTGTAGATGATATGAGCCGCATTCCCTCGAGTGAATGGAGTTGTATGCAGCAAGGTTCATTTGGTTTCCCTCCTCAACAATCAAGAATGAACCAAAAATGAGAGTGTGTCATCGGGAAATGGTCAAACTATGTGTTATGTGTAACACGTAGTGGTGATGATATGCGACATAGAGATGACATGTGCATGATGTTGTAGCCTAAGTGTATATCACAACAAAATTAGTAGAAAGGAGTAGTGATTTTTCCTAAAGCGTATACCACTAAACAACGTAAGTGAAAGTGATCATGTAGCCTATCACGAGATGATGCTAGAAGTGACCCTATAGCCTAAAGCATATATCACTAATCCTAGGAATTTTGCATGAGAAAAATAATTTTTAATGATGAACGTGTGATTGTGATGTGGTCCATTTTTATTGTATACCCTCAACAATCTAGTATGGACCGTGAGGCTAGAGTGTGTCATCGGGTTGTGAGTACAACATGTAGAGGTGAATATGCAAAATGTGTAATGTACGTGATAGAATAGGATGTAATGTATGATGTGTCCATGCCCTAAGATGTGTAAGATGTAATGTGAAGGATGTATAATGTAAGATGATGTGTAGGATGTGCGCCACATGTGATAGCTATGGTGTAGTGTATGAGTCATGTGTAGAACACATATGATGTATGTAGAACAAGATGTAGAATACAAAGTGTAGAATATATAAGAATGCATAATGTCTATAGCCTAGGTATAGTGTATAAGGTGTAGATGATGTGTGATGATATGTATCACCTAGCTTGTATTGACTACTATGCAATGTGTGGGGTTCATGTGTAGAAAATTCCCTCAACAAGTCAAGTGTGAACCAAAGCACAAGAGTGCGTCATAGGGTAATGTCGATAGAAATGTATCGAGATGTGTATGATGAATGTAAAAGACTAGATGATATGTATAAGATGTATGATAGTTGATAATGCTAAAAGGTGTGGGGGAGTAGTAAGTGCGATGCCCCCAAGTGTGTGATGATGAGTGTGTTATCAGGAGTTACCTACCAAAGACCAAGTTTGCGTGAAGCGGTGGAAGCATGTGTGGTAATAGTAATAGTAGGACCATGCAATGGTGGCAGAAATGTGTCTTGACCATCGACAAGAGTAGTTTCTTTGACAAAATTATTTGGGAACAAAAGTGGAGTAGGATGTGGAGGAACCTTGAATGGTGGTAGCTTTGGTGGTATTGATGACGTTGTAGAAGACTTTATAGGAGAAGGTGGAATGATTTTGAGAGGTGGTTGCTTAGGAGGTGCTTGACTTATTATAGAAGGAACCTACGTAATGATGACATGATGCTCTTCATATTTAGGAACCCATTGAGATGTAGCATTTGTATATGGGCATGTAATTAAATGTTTTGCAGTGAATGAGATAAATCCCTTACGCTTAAGATGTTTGATTCTTCATTGTAAATCATAGCAATCATTGTCATTATGTCCATTTATTCGATGATAATTGTAATAGGCATGACCCTGATATTTTGCTAGCCAATAAGGAGGATAGTAATGAGTAGGTGGTAAAGTGATCCATTGATGACTAAAGAGCTTAGTAAGAATTTCATGTTGGTTAGTATTGAGATCAAAGGTGAGAGGCTCTGGTAATATCCTAGTGTAATCTAATGCTATGCCAAACAGTAAATAACAACTAAATAAATAAAGGAAATGACCCAATCAACTAAGTAAATAGAAATGTAAAACACTAATATGCAAGAAAGGGTTAAGAAGTACTTAGCTGATTCAAAAAAGGTGCGGGACTGTGTCGCAGAGAAAACCAGATGAACAGGAGGAGGAAATGACCACACAAAATCCTGAGAAAGTATAGAGTCGAGATCTCTGACTGGAATGGGGCACCTAGAAAGGTATCCGAGATTTGGGTGTATGAGATCTAGGTGCCTTTGGTCCGTGGAAATGGTCAAAAATCCTCCTCGAGGTGTCATTGGATGTTCTCATGTAGTTGCTTCTTTACGCACTAACTTCGCTAGATGGTCTTTGTCAGAATCAAAGATGAAGGAGAGACCTCCAAAACCCCATAAAAACATCAAAACCCTAAAAAGAAATATGCACATGAAGGGGTCGGAATGTCCTCAGTGGCCACAATGGTGGACTTACTAACTAAGTGTTGCACTACATCTCAGACCCAATGTAGTTTTATGTGTGTGTGTACAAATCATGCCCTAGGTTTCTCTTGTGCTAGTCGACTTTGTGAAGTAGTGAGAAAATAACTAGATGTATAATGTAGTAAATGTGTACATGGAAACAATAAAATCCCTCCTATGAAGTGTGATGCAGATGAACCAACCTTGTGTGCCTTGTGATGGAGCTAGATAGATGCAAATTTAGCTTTAGATGCCTTTGATGGATGTAACTCTAGATGGTGATAGTAGAAGCCTAGTGCTTGTACCCTCATTATGGTCATATAACTTTACATTTATATGGTTCTCTTGTTTAAATTTCGTAATTAACCTCGAAAAGGCCGACCACCAAAAATATAAAAAGCTCAAATAGATAGAAAGTTACCAAAAGGTGAGAGTAAAGTGTAAAGAGGATTAGGGCACCCCAGAGGGGGCAGGGCACTGGGGCATCCCATTCTCGGTTGGGCGCCTCATCTGGGAAATAGGAAAA
Organism: Taxus wallichiana var. yunnanensis; assembly: GCA_018340775.1. Lineage (NCBI taxonomy): Eukaryota > Viridiplantae > Streptophyta > Pinopsida > Cupressales > Taxaceae > Taxus > Taxus wallichiana. The sequence goes on from CM031239.1 coordinate 930,777,914, forward strand.
ACATAGTATGACAATAGAGACTGGGAAAGTGCAGGTGTAAGATCGAAAATAGGACATCAAGAAATTAAAAAATGGCCAAAGATATGGGTTAATTATTGCTCTCTTCACTTATGAACCATATGAATGGTAGTATGAGACTAGGACTAAATAATGACTCCAAGTGCATGATTTAGTGACTACATTACACTTGTTACTCATGCAGTTGGAATATTAGACTCTATAGGGTTCTCCCCTCACTATGTTGACACTATTGTATGGTATCCCTTGTGTTACCTTTGTCACCCTAATGATGCACTCTTGTTCTAGGTTCAAACACAATTATTGAGGGCACACTTACCTACATGAACCTCACTTTGCACACATACACCTACATGAACCTTGCTCCCCTCCCCTAGTCATAGTATTTCATATTCTAATAATACAAAAACATTCAAATATTGGCAAAAATATAAAAACATTAGCTTAGATCTTGGTTGCATGTATCTTTGTTTGCTTATACTATTCTATGTTGCATTTTTCCTATCATGTTACTTTGATTCATAATATGTTATATCCTTTTACATATACACATGCATGTTCACATGGTACTTTGAGGTGAATGCAAGTTATACATAGGTTATTACATGATGTATGATGCTTGACACTATTCTCTACCAGTCCTACGAGGCTCTTAGGGACATATACCTTTCCATACATTTCCCTATTCAAAGCTTATCATTGCAATATCTACTACCCTCATTTCTATTTCAGCTATACACATTGTCACATACTCTTTATAATCTTAATATGTTAACATGTTATTTATGTGTAGAATTTGTCTTGCAGACCTACTTCCAACCATGGTTATTTGATTTTCTTGTATCTTGTTTTTTTATTGTTTGCGGGTTTTTCCTATGTTTGATTGTTTGTATGCTTATATGGCCTTGAAGGATTCGAGTGTCTTGTGACATCATGAGTGGTGTCCCATGTACTTAACCAAATACTTTTGTGTCTTTTCTATGTTACTTTATGTTTAGACTAGTTTCTATTACATCATGTCATGCTTGTTTGTCACCAACACTTTATGCTAGCTTTTCCCATTGTTTTGCATGTGCCATGGTTGCTACCATACACATTCCATATTACCCCTATAGAAGTTCTATTTAAAATAATACCTTACAGTTTGAACAAGTTCTTAGTGATAGGTTTTATCAAAATCTAGCAAAGAAATACTCGATTACATGTTACTATCCACTATAACAAGAACAAAATCAATGGCAAGTTTCATACTTTGAGCAAGGAGCTATTTACTCTTCTTTCTCAATTTACATATTTCTATCAAGATCAAGTAAGGAGTCGAAACTAAGGCATATGAAAGACACAAATATGCTTAGAAAAATGTGTCCTATGTGGCTAGTTTCTATTGGGTTTGTGATTATTGCAGTAGAACAATTATCCATGGGGAAGTGTTAATGGGTGGAGGGAAAATCCTAAAACTATCCCAATACTCTTCCTCTAGCAACAAGATGCTTAAAGCCTTAGTATATTCAAACAATTTCATGAATTGATCACTCTTGGATCTTCCAAGCATCTCCAAGGCAACAAACACACAAGAACAATTCTATCCTTTCTCTCATGACATTCAGGTGTATTTTATCCTTGATTCACTTGTTTTTCATACAAATTTCTATTTTCTTATTCACTAAGTTAAATTTAAATTTCATATACCATGAGCATTGACTACACTTTTCTTCTTTTGTAGGTATGTCCTCATCCCAAAAAAGGCAACACAAATGGAACAAGGAGCAATCTCAAGCACAAGACGCCTGGAAAATACAATATCCAAGTTACAAATGTAGGCATCATTTCCACTAACACACAATGTCACTGCTAGGGTTCTCATCTCCTTTTGTATTCCATGATACTCATCTTTTAATCTCCATTCGACACACTATCAATTATAATATCCATTCGACACACTATTGGTTATAACCTTCTTTTGCTCTCCATAAGGTACTATCTACTTTATGCTACTGAATATTCAATCACCAACATAAATTGGGGAAAATGTAAACATAAAATTATGCACTTAGGACTATTACATCATGCCTCTATTATGTCATTATATGCATGATTCGTAAGAAAGAAAACTAGACACTAACAACACTTTTTTTTCTTTACATTGTTTTATCCTTTTATACTTTCATCCTTTGCTTTTCTAGAATTACACCTTTACTTTTGGACATTGCACACCATATGACCCATCTAAGTATTTTTGGTTTTATCATCGGATCCTTTTGGACACTAGCATCCTGTAAGGACAGGAGTGCATAGGCGTTATTGTTCCCTTTAGGCACTTCTATCATATTTCCCGCTACACTTATGTTTTAAAATACCACATTGACCATTATCTTTTCTAAAAATTCTATTATCACTTTGGGTCGGATTTTATGGTTTTAATCACACACACACACACACGAATTACTATTCTATGGGGCTGGAAAATTTAGGCTATTACTTTCTATCTACTACTTGGGTAAAGAGAAACACTTAAGGACTACATTTGGGTTACATCATTCACCGCATGGGAAGGGAAATTTCGAATTCTATATAAACACATTGATCTTGGGGAAAACTATTTGTAGCCCGCTATCTTGATGCAATTAGAACAAGGTCAACCTATCTTCAAAGGACATGATTCTATCACACACACACCAAAATTGTATTGAGTCTGAAATATAGTGCAATGATTGGTGACAGATCACATTGGGTGATCGTCGAGGTTAGTCCAACTCAAGCATATGCATATTTTATTCCATATATTATGTGTTTGTGCCTTGTGCATGGTAACTAGGGTTTTGTTTTTAGGTACATGTGTGATAGTGAAACCCTATAACAAATTCAAAGTGGTAAAGAGTGAAATTAAGGTGACATGATTGGACCTTGAAAAAATGAAATCCCGACTCACTTTGTTAGGACACTAGCACTGGTATAGATAGCACCGGGGTGGTCTTGTCCCTTTTGGACTCTCTTGTTCAAAATATTTGTAGATATATATTTTCCGGACAAATCATATACAACATAGATCCAGTATATTCCACTAGTATTCTAGCCCATATCTAACACAAACAATGAGTTATTAGCTAAGCCACTCATATCCTCTTGTTGATTACACTCACTTGCCATTTGGATGTTATATTTTGCATGTTTATGATATTATCTTATTGATCTTAGTCCTCTGATTAAGATTTAATTTTTAAATCGCATTCTGATCATTTTTAATGTCATCTAATGTATCATGTGACACATTTACATTATTTTCAATTAATATTTGAGTAGCCCTAACTTTCCTTTGTGCTAATTCACCTATTTCTTGATCAGTGCCTTCTATTTATAAGAGCAATTGTGCTTCAAATTATTCATTTTCATCTTCTCAAACATCCTCATATTCTGCATCAACATATTCATCCTCTCGATGCTCTTTGACTTCTATAACATCTCCATCTTGTGGTTTTTCTTCATCTTCATGAACATTTTTTTCTTCAACCTGAACATTTATTCCAAATTATACTTGTTGGGCTGGAGAAATTACCTAAGTATTTGAAGAGCACGTAGAGTGTTGAGGCGTGCAAGAGGGACGTAGAAGCGCATACATGTGTCGGATTGAGGAGGGGTGTGCATAGGAAGAAGATAATTTTGGGTCTTAGGCATTTTTGCATGGCACGAGCTAAAAATAGGAAAAGTAGGTTGGAGTGCATATCACGCAATGGATTAAAACATAAGACTTCACAGTGAAGCAAGAGATATTTTGGGAGCAAAGTGGAAGATCAAAGGTCATGCATAATTTGTGTTAATAATAAGATTAAGATAGAGTTTAATTATAGATTAATTTATTACTATCCACTTTGTAAAAGCATGCATCTCATTAGCGCATGGATATTTTAAGCATGGAGTCTATTCTGAGATGCATGGGAAGTGAAGGGAAAGTCCCCACCCCTATATATGTTAATTGATCTACATATTTTTGGACACCATGTATTAGACACCGTATGCATTGTAGAGCTACTTGATGTTCTAGTGCGAATGACTTTCTAGTTACTATGATTATGTATTCAACATTTGTTACTTAATAAATTAATGCAATGAATAACTATGGATGGATTCTGGTAATAGATGTCTATGATCATGGTATTTGTATGGTGAATCTAATTCTAGTAATAGTTTGATCTGTATGCTTCTTTATTATCTATATTTCCATTTGAGCTCATGGATCTGATGTTTATATTGGAATGTATGCTTTGATAATGGGTTATTATGAACATGCATGCTAACATCTTGACAAGATAGTATAAAAGAGGGACCTGGTAGCTTCGCGTGCTTTGGGTGAGCATTCAGATCCATCGAATGAAGTTCCAATGCACCTAGACATTCAATTGGAAAAATAAGACTAAATTTTGGTTCCATTGTTGAGACCTCTTTTCAAACTATTTGCCATGATGTTGCATGATGATGGCGTATTGATTGACTCTTGTGGCCATTGAAAGTTGGGTAGATGAAGGACAAGATTAGTTTGCATGAAGATATGGTTCTGGACCTGATTTCAATGCGCACAAGTGGGTGGAAGATAATCTATATCATGAGCTTTATGAGATGTTTTTCAGCCTCTTTCCTATAGAATTGTATGAGTGGTTATCCGCATATGCATCAAAGAAAAACTAGAGTTACAGACCAAGGGTTTGGATGCAGGAAGATTACTATAATTTGTTTGATGTAGATGAACCTTGGACACGTGATGTAGATCATTGGTGGGCTGGTTTTGTGCGCAATTATACTTTGGAGTACATTGTTTCTATGTACTCTTTTCTAGAAGTTCTGAGTTTGAATTTTTGCATGAGCCAGAGGATCTTACATTTGCACTATTCTTTTGGCAATTAAGATCTTGATGGTGGTGTTGAGTTTAGAGCACCTACCTATGGCTAGCTAAAAATACCACCGTGCACAAGGGAATAGGAGTAGGTGTGGTGAAATATGGTGGACCTTGTGGACAGGAAGACAATGAGAAGAAAGGAGGCTTAAGTATAATGAAATGTGGGAGAGGGAATTGGTGAAAAAGTGTAAAATTAAGGAGTCTGTGGAGTTGGAAGATGATGTCTCATGAAGGATTTGAAGCTCACGTAGAAGATGTAGAGCTGAGCATCAGGATCTCCCCCACTTAGGAAAGCACAGTAGAGAATCCCATTTTTCTTCTGATGAGAGCATGTTAGAGGAGGAAATATTAAGGACCACAAGCGTGCATCTGATCCCACATGGCAACCTAGCCCTTGTGCTTGGTGTTCCAGTTATAGAAGTAATCATCGATAAAATAGTCAAGTGTAGGTAATCTAGTAGCTTCATGTAGATATAATTTTCCTTAAATACAAAAGTGCATCAAACAACACATACACCTATAGCAACACAAAAACATCATCCTTGTTTGGGGGACCGATTGGAGGAATATTTTCTGGCATGTCATCTGGGACAGAGTGTGGGCACAGAACATTTGGAATACCTCTGGAAGAACTACAACTTTATAGATTATGGGAGTTCAATTTAACACTATAGTTGGGACACAAAGAAGTACATCCACTGGCTTATTTCCTACTATGGGAGGTAGATAAGGAGGATTGGGATCAAGTGGATTAGGTAGTTCTGGAGGTGGAGGAAATACTAGTGGTGGGGTTCTGGTTCTGATCTGGTGGACAAGGTCTACACCCTCATAGCCACATCAAGTGTATTACAAGATGTCTTTCACTTACTAGAATATAGAGGTATTGAAGATTTTGTAGAGCATGTGCACAAGTGTGAGTTGTTATGGCACACTAAAGGAATCACAACCTTAGATAGAAAATCAAGTCAGTTTTTTATACTACTCTTTAAGGGCACGCACATAGCTGGTACATAAAGTATGATCCACATCAGATTGTGGTGGATTATATACTTTGCATTATGCATTTCTAGCTGAGTTCCATATTCCATAATTTGAGCAGAAAAGTATCAGTGCACTTAAGTACATTAAGAAAGGTTTATATGATAGTGTGAGGGAGTATACACACATTTTAAACCTTTTATTATCAAAGTTGTTTTTATGACATACATCCTAGTCAACATGCACAATGGTTTGCTGGTAGACTGTTGACTCCGTTCAGATGAGAATTATCTCATAAGACCTTTGTACCTTCCACGATGCTTTAGAAGAAGCTCTCATGCCGAGGTAGTTGGGAGTGTAGATACTTGGATTAAGTCCATTATTAGAGGTGTAGATTTTATCCATGGAGAAACAATTGGAGAAGCTCTCTACTAATTCAGCTCATGAGACACATAATGGGATATGGTGTATAGATTATGAGGTTGAAGGACATACCAAGGATAGATGTCCTCACAAGTCGGTGTGCACCATGTTGTTGGATTGTGAAATTTTTCATTTGGACCATGATGCAAGTAGATGTCCCCTCTTACAAATGCACAATCAAAAGAATGTGTTTATGTATTGTAAGATTTGCAAAACCCATACTCATGACACCATTGACTAAGAGTGATTGATCATATCCATGAGGCTATTGAGACTGGTGTGCACTAGACTAGTGTAGAAAGTGGATCTAAGGAATAAGGAGAACAACATAATGAAGGGCACAATAATGGGGATAACAAGAATAAAGGCTTTCGTGGAGGATATAGAGCCGAGGTCATGGTAGTGGAGAGGAGGATTTCCTAGAGGAACTTGTTATACTTGTGGATATCTTATCATTATCAACGTGAGTTCCCTCATAATGTGGTTTTCTCATGGTGTGGAAAACAACACAAGTTTTAAGAATGTCCTAATTTATATGAGCACATGAGAAAGCAACACAAGCAAGATAAGGGTGTGGGAATGATAAAGGTACAACACACAAGTTGACAATCAATGGATGTTGAAGGTAACACCTACCCTTGAGTTACAACCTGTTTTAGTTACTACACATGTTGAGGCTACATGCACACGTGACCCTCTGAAGTATAAGTCAACTATAACCAAGCAAGAAGTGATAAATAAAGTATTCTGATGTTGCACATCAGAAAGAGGTTTACTAAGAGACTATGGATGTTATCAGGGATCTACAAGGAGAAATTTAGAGCCTTAAGGAGTAGGCACGCATGATGGAATGAGTAAAGAAGGTTGAAATCCCATAGAAGGACATAGATGAATTGAAGGAGGTATGTCAAATGTGCCATAGGAGAACATAATCCATTTGTTAGGAGAGTGGTTGAGAGAAAAAGTACCACACGCAGGTAATGAGTGCGAGAGGTAGATACTTCATCAAAAATTCCCACATAATCATGAGTATGATAAGGAGATTACATTGAATGCAGTCATAGATGGATGGCTTCTAAGAAACATTTTGATAGATACATGCACAAAAGTTAATGTACTCATGTTGGATGCTTGGAATTAAATGGGAAGAACACCATTACAACCTTCTTTGAATGTGTTGTATATGGACAAAAAAAACTAGGGCTAATCCTATTGAAGTGTTAAAGGATGCAACCATTACAATTTAGGGAGCCAAGTTTACTGGGGACTTTGAAGTATTGGAGCTAGCTGAAGTAGATAGCTTCCCAACATTACTTGGGTGACCTTGTGTTATGAAAATAACATATATTTTAATTTCAACAAGGGGTACATTAGCTTTGAGAACAAGGAAGAGTGCGTCATTATACCTTTGACAGATGCAAATGTTGCTCCATATGTTGAGCCTTTGAGTGAAGAGGACTTGAACATGGATATATGCATGCACAATTAGAGACCCTGAGGTAATTGAGCCATTTAAGGAAGGAGTGATATAGTGGATGATGCTCATTCAATTAGTGATACCACAAGTATAATTGGGCGCATGGAGCATATGAAGTAGTTGGGTGAGAGATCAAAGAATAACGTTACTTCGCATGATCATGCCTGCATGGTTAGGTGCTTGAGTTATAACCAGGTACCTCGGTACACTAGTGAAGGGAACCTTGATGTATTTCTACGTGCCATGGAAGCCCAATGGAAGAATGAAGGAGATAAAAGAAATATGCTAGTTTATACTTTGCATGGGACAACGATGCATTGGTGGACTACACATAGAGACAACCTATTGGAATGATGAGAAGTGAGAATCACCTTTTCTACTAGGTTCCTAAGGAGCAATGTACCTTCTCAAGATATGTGAATTTCATGGGAAGTCCCCTACCTTGCATCACGTTCAAGAATTGTGAGAGACTTTGGATGGAGGGGCAAGAGGCCTTACCACCATCACTCTGGGTGCATAATTCTATTCCACCTTAGAGGCTGCGTGTGTACATGGTATGTCCATGCAAAATTGACAAGAGAAACAACTAATTGGCAGGAGATGACCTTAGGTATGATCCATACTTTTGATTATTTTTCTACTAAGCCTCTGGTCAATGAAGCACTACAGATTATGAAGCACCTTACTTTGGGGGATAGTGAAAAAGTTGAGGAACTCTATTAGATATGTTTGGAGATCTGGATTTAGAGGTGTGCCTTGACCTTGAAGATACTGAGGAAGAAGAGATGGTCCACACTTGGGAAGAAAAAGAAAAGGTAAACTTGGTATGCATGATAAATGATGAGGATGATGAGGATAATAACCTGGATGTTAACCACACTTTGAAGGTACATGTGAGATGATGAAAAAAGAAGATGTAAAGGTGTGCACGTATCATGAGCCTATGAAAAAAAATGAAGAAGGTTAATATTGGAACAAATGTAGAGCCTAAAGAGGCCATTATTGGTGATTATTGGTTGAGTAGGAAGTGGCTAAGATTATTGAACTCTTGTGTGACTTTCAAGACTTTTTTGAGAGGATATCATGAGTTAAAAGGAGTACACCCTTCTTTAGGTGAGATGAGAATCAAAGCTTAAAGATGGTGTGTGCCCGATTAGGAAGAGGCCATATAGGATGAATCCTAATCTGCATGTCAAGGTAAAGGAAGAAATTGATAAGATGCTCAAGTCTGGTATAATTGAGCCCATTGAGGAATCTGAATGGGTTAGCCCCATGGTCATCAGTATTAAAAAGGATGGGAGGATAAGGATCTTGTGTGGACTATAGAGAATTAAATTCTTCATGTGTTATTGATCCTTTCCCACCCCATTCACATAGAGGAGATCCTTGAAGGAGTTGTAGGGTGCGAGATCTACTCTTTTATAGATGGGTTTTCTAGTTATCATCAAGTGCACATAATGAAGGAAGATCAAGAAAAGAAAACTTTCACCACCGAGTGGGGAAGTTTTACATACACAATGATGCCCTTTGGATTGAAGAATGTGCCAGCAGTGTTCTTCATGCATATTGTGGTATATGAATTTCAAGACTTCATTCATAAGTTTTTACAGGTATTTGGATGATTGGACCATTTATGGCTTAGTTAAAGACCATTGTGAGAATTTAAGACTTATGTTTGAGATGTGTAGCATTTGAGCATCTCTCTGAATATTAAGAAGTGCATCTTTGTAACACCTTTGGAATTTTATTGGGGCATATTATTTATAAGGAAGGGTTGTTGGTGGACCTAACCAAGGTTGTGATCTTGGGTTTGGAAGAACCTAATAATCAGAGTGAAGTGCATGGATTTTTGGGACATATAGGTATTACAAGAAATTCATTAAAGGTTATGCAAAGATTGTCATGCCCTGGAGGAATTATTGAAGGCTAAAGGAAAATTCTATTGGTATGATGTGCAGAACATATTTGAAACATTGAAGGAAAGGTTGACCACTACACCTATTTTGCACTTTCCTTCATGGGACAAACCATTTCATGTTCATGTTGATGCTTTTGGGATGACAATTGGTGTAGTGTTAGCACAACCAGGAGAAGGAATTGTGGACCACCTATTTTTTTGCAAGTAAAAGTTGACACATGCGGAAGAAAATATACAACTATTGAGCACAAGGCTTTATCCATGATCTACGCGCTGCACAAGTTCAGATAATACTTATTGGCAACACCATTTATCTTATTTATAGATCATATGGAACTTAAGTATTTGGTCAACAAGCCTATTTTGCAAGGGTGCATTTGCAGGTGGATACTACTATTTCAAGAGTTTTGAGTTTACAATTGTTTTAAAACTAGGAAAAAGAAATTCAGGACCTAACCATTTGTCAAGAATTAATTCTGGTGAGGATACATGTAGAGCATTGAGGACACAATGCCTAATGCATAACTTTTCAAGTTAAACCATGCACCCGTGGAACTAGAGGACATTGTAGTGTTCTTACACACTGGACATGTGCCTGAGGAATGAAGATATTAAAGAAGAAATAACTTGCAATATGCACGACACCTTACTCGTTGATAGGTGGAATTTATACAAGCTAGGCCATGATGAATTTTTATGTTGATGTGTTTGGAGCATGAGCACGAGGATATTATGGAAGAAGCTCATGGTGGAATTAGCAGGAGGTCATTATGTAGGGATGCCACCACGTGCAAGATTCTAATGGTTGGCCTTTGGTGGGAAACTTTGTATAAGGATACTAAAGAATATGTCAAGGCATGTGACCATTGTTAGTGCCTTGGGAAGCCTAGAACTAGAGATGAGATGCCTTTGAGGCCTATTGCAAGTGTTGAACCTTTTGAGAAATGGGTTATTGAATTTGTAGGTCCTATTTCCCCACCCATGCGTAGGACTAGTGCGCATTATATTATAACTTGTACATACTATCTAACAAGGTGGGAAAGAAGCAAACACCTATAAAGGATTTCATAGCCACTATAACAACATATTTTTTATGGGAAAACATTATTAACATGTATGGATTTCCATTGAGTCTAACAAGTGATAAGGGAACTCATTTCTTAAATGAGACAATCAGGATTTTATTGGTAGAGTTTATGGTGGCACACCATAAGACTACACCCTATCACCCACAAGGCCAATGGTACTGTTGAAGCTTTTAACAAGATTATGGGACAAACACTGACAAAAATCTATGATGTTGGAAGAAAAGACTGGGATGATAAAGTATTTGTTGTACTTTGGGCATATAAGAACACCTACAAAAGGTTGAATAAGGCCACACCCTTTCAGTTGGTGTTTGGTGTAGAGGTTGTATTACTTGTTGAATTTATGTTACCATCCCTACATATTGTGTGTGCAGGAGGAATAGGTGATGAGAAAAGCTATGGAGGAGCACATAGACATACAAACTGATGTAGTTAGATGAGAGGCGCATTATCACCATGGAGCCAGAAGATAGAAAAGGTGAGACAAAAGGACTGACATGATAACATATCAGGAACAAAACATTTGAGGTGGGAAAGATGGTTCTTCTGTATGATTCAAAGTTTGTGCACCACCCAGGGAAATTAAATTTCATTGGTTGGGACCATTTGTAGTAACAAAGATACTTGATTCAAGTGCTTGATTCAATGGATGACACTTAGGCGTTACTTGATGGCAAGGTTGAAGCCCTACTATAAATAAGGCTTCTTGGTGTTTGTAATAAGGCAACAAGGCCACTTAGATTAGATTCAAATTTTATTTGTTTCCTTTCATTGTTGTTATGCTTTGTCAATTTAGTTTTGTGTTTTGTTGTAATAAGCATGCTTGCATGCAGGAAGCTAATTACTATATTTTGAGTTCATGCACAAAGGACCACACATACTTTTAGTGTGGGGTGGATTGTAAGTACGCTTAAAAGAGAATTTTTTTGGTGTTATGGGTTGATTAAGAAGTAAAGGATTACGCTTACAAATGACATTGTTGGTTGCTGGAGAGAAAGGTGCTACAAATAATGAGAAGGATGGTGATAATTTTTTCTCAGATTGAAGACCATGCGTAGAAGGATGATCAAAAAGTGTAACGTGAGGTAGGATGTAGCATGGGAAACTACTTAGTACGAGGCACAAAAGATGATGTACTTTGTGCATGGAAGCACGCGTAAGGAGGTATGTGGCCAAGAGGTAGTGGGCATGACAAAAGGTTACGATTGGGGTGTGGAAAAAGTAGTGGAAAGTGGGGAAAAATAATAAAAATGTAATTAAACTGCGTACGGTGGTAGGTGAGGAGTAATTAATGCAAAAAAATTCAAAAATCTATAAAAAGGGGTGTTTGTGATTTCATTCTTACCTTGCATATTTGAGTTTTTGAGCTCGAAGAGTGAGTTGAAGTGTGATCAAGTGTGGAGTATGAGTGTAGATGAATATAAAAAACAAACCAATGATATTTAGACAGTCCGTGACAAAGTTCCATTGGAAGGGTGTTTGAGCTAGTAGAAGGCATGCAAGAAATATTCGAGGAGATAGGGTTTGAAGAGAACAAAATTACAGTTAGGGCACACTAGGGCATGAAGATTTGGAGTTACAAAGATAAAAAAGTGCAACGAAGCATTGTAGAAAGAACAATGACACCCAAGAGAGCACTTGGGGTGACCAAATGAGGAAAGAAAAAGGATGAACCAGAGGTGGAAGTAGAAGACACGCCTGAAAGTCTATTTTCAGAAATACAATACCTTGAAGGTGTGATTATGGGGTTGGAACAGGAGTCTCACATAAGACGAAGCAAGGTAAATGATTACAACCACCACACCTCCACAAATCTGGACTAGATTAAGAAGGATACAATTAAAAAAATAGACTTGAGAAAGTTGGGGTCTTGCATGTTTATGAGTTTCCATATTTTGGCAAGCTAGAATTTTTTTACCAATGGCTAATTTACAAAGTCCATGAGAACTTCTACTTTTCTGGGAAGGTGTGTGCCTCACCGCACCTTTGATCAGGAAATTGACTGGTCTAAGGAGCTCTGAGACATAAATTATAAGTCACTTGGATGACGAAGTGGGCGTGGAGGTGACTTCTATTGAGATGGCATATGCAAAGGGAGGGCGTGCAATGGACATTGTAAAATTGGATGATCATCCCATGATCAAAATTGTTACACATCTCCTAACAAAGTTCAATAACCAGGAGTGCTATGGATCAGTAAACAAAAAGTGGCTCCACATTGCCAAGAAAATGGAAGAAGTAACTATCTATAATTTGTATGCGTTTATAGCTGAAACCATTATTGAAGAGGTGTAAAAAGGAGATAAGATCAGCTTTGCCACCATCCTATTATCTATTATATTTATGGAGATTGGGGTTCTGATGGCCTAAGGATGAAATATGGTAGTTCCCTGAGGAGAATAAGTCACTTACAGAAGGTTCATGAAGTATACTTGTGAAGGCAATATGAGTGGCCCTTACAAGAAAAGGTTGGAGCTTTGGTATAGGTGCATGTGTGAGGCCTTTGAGCATGAGTGGAGGATACCAAAGGATCTACCTCCCATATTGAGAAACAAACATAATTTGTAGTATTTTAGCATTATTGCATTGGCAGATTTGGTATGAAGGATGGAAAGTGGAGCCCTTGGTGTAAACTTCCCTATGATTTCACCGCACGGTAGCTTCCAAGCTTTTGTGAACATATTTTCAAACGCGTGTAAACTAAGATTTGATGCAAACAAGGTTGATTATGAATATCATACTCTTCGGAAGACATATGTGTATCCTGGGTAAGTCTGTTTACATTGAACAATTGATATTTGATGATATTAATATCAGCTTCATGAGTTTGGCATTTGGAAAGCACACATGCTATAAGGTATACATTTAACTTAAGCCTAAGTTAGCTGATGGAAAGTACATTAAGAATGAGTTCAAACTTCTAGAGTTACCCAAGGGAAAATACAATTGGTGTTGGTACTATACAGACAATGAGCCTACTCCTCCTCACATAGATGAGGAAGAAATATAAAAAAAAGAGGAGAAGGAGGACATCGGTAGATTAGATCATGGCACGAGGAGGCATCCAACTATAGGAACAAAGAGCACAAGAGCACCCCACCAAAAGAAAGAAGAAGAAAGTAAGAAATGAGATGGGTGTTGGGGAGACATAGAAAGATGAGGGTGGCACTGAAGACCAAGGATTCAAAAGAGTTTTAAGGAGAAATAAGATAAAGAGCACTAAGAAGGACCCTCTCAACCTTTGAGGAGGTCACCAAGAGTGTCCCCTGTGAAACCGATTCCCAACGAGAAGATAAAGAGAAGGCACAAGTATGTGTCGAGGAGAGAAAGCAAGGAATAATTTTATGATGAGATTACGTGCACCATACAGATACACCCATTATTATGTAGAAGGGGAGAAGAGCTTAGAAATGAAGAAATATAGATCGTGATACAAAGGTGCATAAGTGTGCATGATGAAGAAACAAGTCCCAAAGAGAAAGAAAAGAGCATTGGGGAAACTTCTAAAGAGCATGGGGGTATAGTACGTGAAGGCCCAGTCATGGGTGAAACCATGCATATTCTCATGGGAAGGGCAGTTTGGAATAAATAAGGGAGAAGAAATGTATAATACGCTTGAGTTGGGGTATGCCATAATACCTTCAAATATTATTTGTGCCCGATTTGAAAGAACACTTGAGCCCGAAAAGTTATAAGGATGGGAGTTAATGGATCCCAAGTGGAAAATATGCATACAAGGAAGAAATTATCTTGGAGCATGCAAACACATATGGATGAGCCAGAGTTTGATGTGAAGGAGGAAGCATGCATCCAGAAGGAAGATGAAGAAGGAGTCCTAACAACGCATATGATAGTGAATTTGATCAATTCACTGATAAACATGAAAGTAATGCCTTGAAAAAGATGAGGGATAAGTTGGCATGAAGGAACTTGGATAAGGTAGCCACACTCGTGATGTTTCTCAAAGATAACAAGAATATAAAGGAACAAATTGAACAATTGAGAGTTGCATAAAAATGATAAGGAACGAAAGTAAAATTTTTGGAAATTTTTGTAGAAATTGGGGGCAAAATTATAGAGGCACATCCAAAAATTGATGAGAAGACAAATCAGACCTACCCCTCATCCTTACACTTTTTATAGAATTGGGTTCATTTATTGCTTTAGAAGAAGTCACGGTGTGCGTGAAGAGACACAGAAACTAACTGAGGTCAAGAAGGAAAGAACTAAGAAGTTGATTATGCATTGAATCATAGAGTATTTTGCCATACTATAGACAATAAAGATGAGTTGAAGAAATCAAAATGGGCACTAGTAATTTGCGAAGATCCAGAGCAAATAATCAAGACAAGGACACTTTGTAAGAGGAAAATGAAGTTCTTGTAGCTAAGAAGGACGAGACACTATGCTGAGAGGAGAAGTTAGCAAAGCAGCACATAAGCATGATATGCTTAATGCAGCCAAATAATCCCATGAAGAAAGAATAAAGGAGTTTTAGAAATCAGTTGCATAGAAGATGGATTTTATGGATGACATGATTTCAGGGTTGGCTAGAGTGATAAGGGAATTTCAGATTAAGGGTGAAGATATGACTTTGGAAGAGATGAATAGTATTTCAAAGATGTTCTTGATAAATCCAAGAAAGGGCTAGGAGAATGGAATGAATTAGAGGCTAGATATTAATAAGGATTACCCTAATCTCTTGTTTCTAGCGGAAGAGTAAGCGCGATTGGATATTTTTCTATTCTTCTATTCTTTCATATTCATCATTTATTCTTATAATTCTATTAGAGAGATAAGTTGAGAGAGAGTCTATTTATGAGGGCAACAATATCATTAGTGTGGGGTAATGTTGGGCTAGATAAATTTCCTAAGTATTTGAAGAGTGTGTGGAGTGTTGAAGCGTGAAAGAGGGACATAGAAGTGCTGCATGTGTCGGTTGAGGAGGGGCACACATAGGAAGAAGATGAGTTTAGGACTTAGCCATTTTTGCATGGCATGGGCCAAAAATAAGAAAAGCAGGTTAGAGTGCAGATCATACAATGGATTAAAGTAGAAGACTTCACAATGAAAGCAAGAGCTATTTTGGGAGAAAAGTGGAAGATCAAAGGTCATGCATAGTTTGTGCTAATAATAAGATTAAGATAGAGTTTAATTATAGATTAATCTATTATTATCCACTCTTGTAAAAGCATGCAACTATTAGCGCATGGCTATTTTGAGCATGTAGTCTATTTTGAGATGCATGGGTGGTGAAGGGAAAGTCCCCACCCCTATATATGTTAATTGATCTGAATAGTTTTGGACATCATGTATTAGACACCGTATGTATTGTAGAGTTATGTTTCCCTGATGTTCTAGCACGCATGAATTTCTAGTTACTATGATTATGTATTCAACTTTTGTTACTTGATAAATTAATGCAATGGATAACTATGGATGGATTCTGGTAATAGATGTCAATGATCAATGTATTTATATGGTGAATCTAATTCTAGTAATAGTTTGATCTGTATGTTTCTTTATTATTTGTATTTCCATTTGAGCTCATGGATCTGATGTTTATGCTGGAATGTATGATTTGATAATGGGTTGTTATGAACATGCATGCTAACATCTTGACAAGATAGTTAAAAAGAGGGACCTGGTAGCTTCGTGCTCTTTGGGTGAACATTCAGATCTATTAAATGAAGTGCCAATGTGCTTATACATTCGAGTGGAAAAGTAAGGATAAAATACTTTACATCTAAATACATAATTCTAATTTTTTCTTCGACTTAATTTGGAATTTAATAAATATTCCCTTAATTCATAAAATAATAGAAGTTTAATTTAGGAACAAAGATGTATTTTAAGACACCTTAAAGTCATTTTGTTAAGACGAGAATCAAAGACGAGGAAATAAGACACTATTAAATTCATCCGAGGTCCTTATTAAATTCAAGTTAATGTCACAAATTTAATACACTGCTAAAGTCACCATTTAAGTCATATTACCATCCCCAACAAATTCACCCTAATGTCAAGGCTTAGAAAAGACACCCTAACGTCCCCAAGTAAAGTCAACTAACATTTGTGACTTTAATTTTGACTTTAGGGTTCAAAATTTTCCTCCTATGAAATTAAAGTGACTTAACTATGGATTAAGGCTGAAAATTTAATTGGTTAAAATGTCGTAGTGAAACCGTTATTTTAATCAACTTCGATTACTACCATGTCAAAAGGTAGTGTACCGATTTTAGATATTTTCGGTTATATAATTTGTTTAATGGTTTATTTGTAGATTTTAGGTATATGATGGAATCAAATTTTAACTATATTTTTAATGGAACACATTTATATTATTATAAAAAGAGGATATAATAACAACTCATTTGAACTAGTGTTGACTCAAAAATGTGCAAGAAATATGAAGAACCAAACTAGCATGACATTACATCACACGTAACAAGGCACACAAGGTTATAACATTAAAAAGAGGAGGAGGATTATCATGAGGTGGGAGTTCTCCAATGGCATATGACTTATCATCCAGTGGATCCTAAAAAAACCACCCATCCAAAGGGTATTGGGTAGTAAGTGGAGCCATAATTCCCTAACTAAGAGGCGGGGACTCCAAAAGCATCGCTACTTGTATAAGCGAAGGCCAACAATATGGAGTAACAATAGAGGGACTAGTTACATATTTTCACCGTGATGGTGGTGGAATTTATCCCCCTTTCCACCGAGGTAACAAGTTATGGAAGTGACCATGACCTCAAGAAGGACAATGAATTTGCAAGAATATCCACCAACACCTACTAGCCAGTGGTGGTGAACTCAACTAGAGTGGATATGATGGCACTCGACTCATTATGCAAGGGGAATTCCCATAGTGTGTGAAAAATCTGGAAATGATGGAACTCAAGATCCACCTTCTCGTCCTATGCTTGAATATGGAGGTAAACAACAACATTAATTATGTCATTCCATTGGAATAGAATAAAAATAATATCATTATTAAATATTGTAAAATTTTAGCTTTCCATAGTTCAAAAATAATGATAGCTCTAAAAATTTGAACAATAAAGCAATGTGAGCAATACATTGAGAAGAATATCCATATAAAGTAATGTTCCATGTGAGAGTTTTGAGATGTTAGGTATTAAACTGCTAGTGTATTTAGGTGCAAGAAACTTGTGCATGGGGGAAATAAAAAATATGCTTAAAGGTTTGTGGCTACTGTAAGAAAGACATTTGGGATAGACAACACCAAGGTGTTTAATCCTTTCACCAAGTGAAGGCCTTAATAAATAAGGCATTGAAGAAAACGTGAAATTTTTGGTTCTATTTTGGAATTCCACACTTGCTTAATGCAAAAAAACCCACGTTTGAGGTGAGGAATTTAGGTTCCATCTAGAATTGAGATTGCAAATTGTTGGGTTTTAAAATGGTACTTTAACAAAACCATAGTCAAGGGACAACAAGTCCCTCCTCTTTATGGGAGAGGTTACCTTATTGAAAGCAAGCAACAAAGCTTATATACAAATGTATAAATTTCATCTTAAGGCTGGACTTTTGACATCTTGAAATGCTTTTATACCAAAATAAATTATCAATACAAATGAATGGAAGAACTGAAGAAAGGAAAGATCGAATATAACAACACTTTCAGGAAATATAGATAACAGAGTATAACCCTATACGTACTGAGCAAGAGTGATATAGAACATAATCATTCACATTCACAACATAAGATATCATTCCATAGACACAAAGTTCTAGAAATCATATCAATAAGAACATAAAGTTTCTTATCATAGAAGATAAATGATCCATGAATTTCAGGTAAGCAAGAAGGGACAATGGAGGAAGATAGAGAAAAGGGGAAAATCCTTCTATATTGATTTACTTTCGATTATAATTACACTTCAAAAGTATCAGATTCCAACATTTGTAATGATCCAAGCTCTTACATTTATAGATGAAGCAAAAAGAGGAGAAGAAGAGAAGGAAGAAAATATGATTTGGAAGCTCAACCACCAACCATCAATGCCCCTACAAATCCGCCTATAATATGTCAAATCTGGTTCTGCATGTCTTTGGCATGTTGAAGAAGGAAGGATGGAAGATTAGATCAAATTTGATCTAGTTGAAGTAGTCTCGATCACATATTAATGGCACAAAATATGTTTTCTAGATTTTCACCCAAATCAAGATATCCAGTTGGTTCTCCATGTCTGTTTGGCATGTTGGAGAAGGAAGGATGGAAGATCGGATCAAATATGATATGTTTGAAGCAATCAGATCACATATTAATGGTGTGAAATACATTTTCTATATTTCTAACCATCAAATCCTGCTAAAAACAATATTTTATGCTTCCATGGCGTAGAGGAGACCAAGATCTTTCCAACAGTATAAAATTTGTCAAATTTTGAGCACTGGAGCGAAAGTTATGCTCATTTGAATATTTGAATCAAATCCAGTACAAAAATGGTGAAAATGCAATTTTCGCAAAATGGATCCGTGGGCCCGAAATTGAAATTGTGCCTTTAGCACAAAAGATACAAGGTGAAAAAGTCTCCCTCAAACCCCATAGGCCCGCAACTTCACTTTTGATATAGGTCTGACACGTGGCTTTACTTGAGTGGTAACAAAGTCGTGGCTCACTTTATAATTTTACTTCTTTTGGAAACAAGGCTCAAAATCTCAAAGTTCTCCACTGACCCGCTTCCCCGTTTTGACTTTTCAACGCGGGCTCAAGACCCCAGCAGATTCGTGGAGCATTTTATAACTTTTAACTCTCTTTTTGGAAATAAAACCAAAATTCCCAAAATGCTCCAACGACCGCCTCTCGCTTTGACTTTTCAATGGATATTCAATACATGGCTTCAGCGGAGTTGTGGCTCATTTTTGTAACTTTACTCCTTTTGGCAATAAAGCCAAAATATTCAAAGTGCTCCGACGATCTACCTTCCCGCCTTAGCTCGATTCGACCAATCAGGATCCTTTGGGGCCACGGAGCCAATTTGACACTTTTGCAAAAATAACAAAAAATGATAAGTTTGCAAAATAATCCACCACACCACATCCAATTAGATATGTCCACGTACTCATGGATGTTGGGGCCAAAAATTGACAGGGAAGATACACCCGTCATTCATGACTATAGAAAAAAATAGAGGGGAAACTCCACCATTTACGCCCAAATGACAAATTGTTCCATTTCCTTTGTATTCTACCTAAGTCCCTCCCAGTTGCTGACAGACGTTTTCCCGACACGAGACGGTTGGAGGGTTAGCGCACGTTGGAACTACCCCCAAAATTTGCTTTTGAAAGAGCACCGATTGGACGTGTGGAGGCTTCCGCAGACTCTAGACTTTTCAACGGCTAGCTCTGTCCCCTTTTCAGACCTGGGACACGTGGAGGGTTGGCGCTAGTTCAGTGGTCTCCATGTTTGTGCACCATGCCAAAAGTGTGTCGAAGAGACACGTGGCACCTTCCATGGTCCTGATTTGAACTTGGCCTTTAGAGGTGCACCGTTGGGACGCGTGGAGGCTTCCGCCGGCTCTTTATACTTAGCCGATTCAATGGCTAGCTTTGTCTTTTCAAACTCTGACCATGTGGAGGGCCTACACACGTTTGGGGTCTCCATGTTTGTGCACCATACCAAAAGTGTGCTGAAGAGACATGTGGCACCTTCCATGGTCCTTCTATACTTAGCCAATTTGGGCCTCAATTAAACACTGCCTTTCTCCATTTTTCTTCTGTCGAGCTCTACTCATTTCCTAACTCAATTTTTGGGGTTGAGTGTGAGTCCACGCAACTAGGCCGACCCTTCCGTTCTTCTTGTGCAAGATCATGTTCAACCAATTTTTCCTTGGGGTGGAAAATTGGGATAACACTTCTCTAACGCCTCGACCGTTTCCATGCTTCGACAAGAAAACTAGATGCATCATATCACAATCATAGAAAAAGATTGATAAATTCCATGCATCCATGAAAGGAGATAGAAAATTTTTCTAAAATGTACAGACTGAGGAATTTTAAATGGAATTGGCGGGATTAAAAACTGAGTACCAACACTGGGGACCAGAAAATTCATCTTTCACAAGAGGGGAATTTTAGGGTGTTGGGATGACTTGGCTTGAACAGAGGAACGAGGCAAGATCAAGAACCATAGAAAAACTCTAGGAAAGCTAGATCAGTGCCTTATCCATTGGGAAAATAGAGTCAAAGGCGAAGCAATACAAAAGACAACACACATGGAAGGGAAACAAACCAAAAAGGAAAAACAAAACACCACACACAGTATATACAAAAGGACTGCCTAATCACCTAGGACTTGAACAACTTCAAATATTGCCCACTATAAGGAAGTGGGAGAGGAGATCCATCCATATAATCCAAGTAGAAATAATTTTCTCCAGCAAAGTGTTTGATTTTGAAAGGACCAAGCCAAAGAGAATCAAACTTACCATGGCTTCCTCGAGGTTCATGTATTTTGTCCCATAGCAAAACAATGTCTCCCACTTGAAAATATTTGGGCCTAGCCTTCTTATCAAACAAATATTTCACCTTTAGTTGATGAGATGAGATCCTATAAAAAACTTGCATCATGTCTTCATCCAGCTTCTAAAGATACATGATCCTCTTGTCCAAGGAACTGATGAAACTTGAATCCTCAATAGCCTTCATTAAGTGCAAGGCTGGTAATTCCACTGTTACTGGTAGTTGAGCTTCAACACCATACACCACCTGAAATGGAGACATCCCAATTTCTCTTTTGGGTGTAATTCTATCTTCCTAGAGAGCATCATAGAGCTTCTTGTGCCAATTCTTTTGAGAGTCATTGACAAGCTTCGAACGATGGTTACCAGATTCTTATTTGTTGATTCTACTTGTTCATTCCCTTGGGTGTAGTAATATGAAGAATGAGCAAGGGAAATTCCATAACCATAACATAAATCCATCATCTCAGAAGAAGAAAAATTTGAAGCATTATCAATCACAATTTTGTTTGGTACCCCTAACCTTATTAAGATGTTCTCCTTGATGAAATTACACACCACTTCAGAAGTAGTGCTTTTGACTGGAATAGCCTCTACCCACTTTGTGAAGTAATATGTGGCAATTAGCACGTGATTATGTAGCAACCTTTGGAAGGTGGGTTAAGAGTTCCAATGAAATCCAATCCCCACTGTTGAAAAGGCTTGTCTCACTACTGGTTTGAGTGGTAAAGAAACCAACTTGGGTCTCCCAACAAAAGTCTGACAGGCTTCACACTTACCTACCCATTTTGATGTATCTCTAAAAAATGTAGGCCAATAGTACCCTACACGAAGGATTTTATGGGCAATGACAACAAAAGAGAAATGCCCTCCACAAGCTTGATCATGAAAAGATGAAAACAACTTCTTCTGTTGCTCTTTTTCCACACATTTAAGGAATCTTCCATTAATGCCTCACTTGAACAAAGCATTTTCCCATAATACATACTATGCAAACCTTAGCTTAATAGCTCTCTTTTCCTTGGCACTCAAATGGGATGGACACTCTCCATAAGTAAGAAAATGTGCAATATCAGCATACCACTCATCTGTTGAACTGAGGAAGAGAACAACATGAACATCAACTGCTTTTGTGGAAAATTCTTCATCAGCCCCTTCAACAATAAGCTCACACAAGCCTTTACCCCGAACTAGCTTAGTTGGCTTGATATCAAGGTCATATTCTTGGACTTTTGCTACCCAATTGCCTCTCTTAGTTCCAAACTCATGTTGTGTAAGAATAGACTTGATGGTTGTATCAGGTACAAGCACAACAGAGTGAGAATTAAGAATATAAAAATGAAACTACTTGACAGCTTTGACCACTGCAAAAGCATGTTTCTCCATCATAGTATATTTTAATTCATGAGCTTTCAAAACATAGCTCATGAAGGCAATTAGAAGTTCATGATCCTCAGAATTTTTTTGAGTTAGCACAAAGAGCCAAGGTACTCTCTGTTAGGAATTAGAGAAAAATATGTGGAAATAATTCCTCAAACCACAACAAAGAGTAGGACACTATATAGCAAAATTATACATGCGAAATATAACAACATACATAAATAATGCATAAAAGAAGACAAGACAAGATTTAACGTGGTTCACCCAATGTGGGCTACGTCCACCAAGAACTTGCTCAAATTTTATTATCAACAAGAGTAAAACAACTCTCACAGTCTTCTCTCAGTTATGAACTCACAACAGAATTCCAAAGATGCTAAACCACATCTAAACCATAATTGACACCCAATTTCTTAACCTTGATCACTCTTGATCACCTCTTGATCACTAAGACTCAAGACCTCTTGAACACACAAGATATCTTCAAGATACCCTAACACCTCTATTTATAAGATTACAATCCTTGAAGAAGTCTAAAAGTCGACCCTAGAAGTTTGAAAGTCATGACCTTTCATCTTCCCATGGCTGGAAAATAAATTGTCATGACCTTTCATCTTCCCATGGCTGGAAAAGAAACAATCATGACCTTTCATCTTCCCAATTCGAACTCCACACTTCAATACTGATTTGAGAAGACCAAAAGCAGGCTCCACACCCCAACAATATCCCACTTGGAGACTATTCCTATTGAGAAAAGTTCTCAACCCTTCATTAACAACCATGAAGGAAAATCAAAGTTGAACACAACTTCAACTTCTCCCTTATGACTGCCTTGGTCATCATATCTACAGGATTCTGATTGGTATGAATCTTTTCCAGCTTCAAAGTATCTTCTTCCAAAGCTGCCCTAATGAAATGATATCTTAGTTGAATGTGCTTCATCCTAGAGTGAAAAGCGGAGTTCTTCGCTAAATGAATAGTACTTTGACTATCACTATGTAGTCTCCCAACTTCCTGCTTATGACCCAAATCATCAAGCAACTGCTGTAGCCAAATCATCTCCTTGCTTGCCTCTATGGCAGCAACATACTCATCCTCTATGGTTGACAAAGCCACAACCTTTTATAACTATGAAATCCAACTCACCGTTGTATCACCAACCATAAATACATAACCTATCGTGCTCCTCCTGCTGTCCAAATCTCCTGCCATGTCCGAATCTACATAACCACGCAATGTAGTGTCCGATCCACTGAAACACAATGCTTCTCCCATGGTCCCTCTCAAATACCGAAGGATCCACTTCACCGCCTGCCAGTGCTCTCTACCTAGATCACACATAAACATGCTCACTACTCTCACCGCATGGACAATGTCAGGCCTAGTGCATACATCAAGCTACTAACCACCGATGAGTACTGTACTCTAGACATCCTGGATTTTATCCTCCTCAATCTTGGGACTCTGATCCTTTGATAATTTAAAGTGACCTGCCAAAGGGGTACTAACCAGTTTAGCATCCTACATACTGAACCTCTCCAAGACCTTCTTTATGTACTCTTCTTGAGATAACACCAACTTCCTCTCTTTCTGTTTGAGTTATTCTCATACCAAGGATTTGTTTTGCTACCCCCAAATCCTTCATAGCAAAGGATTCACCTAGTTGCTTCTTGAGTACCTTTATTTCTTGCATGTTCTTCCCTGCAACAAGCATATCATCCACATACAAGCACAAAATAATATAACTACCATCAAGAAAATTCTTGATGTACACGCAATGGTCTGAGTGACACCTGGAGTAACCCTGCTCTGCATAAAATTGTCAAACTTCTTGTACCACTATCATGGAGCTTGTTTCAGGCCATACAAGCTCTTCTTCAATTTGCACACTAACCTCTCCTTCCCTTTGACCTCATAACCCTATGGCTACTGCATATACAATTCCTCCTCGACTCACCATGAAGGAATATAGCCTTCACATCCAACCGCTTTAAGTTCGGGTCTTCTACTACGCTACTAAACCAAGAACAGTTCTAATAGAAGTCATTTTAACAACATGAGAACAAATTTCATCAAAGTCTGTACCTTTATTCTGTGCAAATCCTTGACCACCAACCGGGCCTTGTATCTTTCTCTGCCTCCATCTTCACACTAACAAATTCTATACACCCACTTCATCCGCAATGCTCTCTTGCCCTCGAGTAGCTCCGCCAAATCTCAAGTCTAGTTTTCCATAAGAGATCTATGCTCTTCATCCATGGCCTTCTCCCATTTCTTCTTGGCATCCACCTGCCTTTGCTTCCTCAAAGAACTTTGGCTCTCCATTGTTAGTGAGCAATAAATAATTCAAAGATGGAGTAAATCGTTTAGGTTCCCTTCTTACCCTAGAAAACCTTCTCACCTTAGGAGTTTGGGGTTCTGATGAGTAGGTTCCTAAACTGGCTATGCCAAAACATGTTGCACTTGAACCGGCCCCTTGGACACCTTGTTGTCCACAATGTCCTCTAACACTGTGTATTCTTTCTTTGATTCCTCTTTCTGTTCCTGCAATTGATCTTTATACATGATTTTTTCATTAAAGACAATATCTCTAGACCAAAATATTTTCTTTTCTTTAAGACTTCAAACACAAAAACCAAAGTCATCCTCACCATATTCAACAAAGGTACATTTTCGACTTATCCTCTAACTTGGTTCTATCATCTTTATCAATGTGAAAAAATACCTCACATCCAAATAC
Source organism: Taxus wallichiana var. yunnanensis (assembly GCA_018340775.1). NCBI lineage: Eukaryota > Viridiplantae > Streptophyta > Pinopsida > Cupressales > Taxaceae > Taxus > Taxus wallichiana. The sequence goes on from CM031239.1 coordinate 930,803,317, forward strand.
TCTAAGAAATGAGTAATCAATTTTCTTACTAGACCAAGCCTCCTCAGGTGTACCTCCATCCAAAGCCATAGAGGGTCCTCTATTAATCAAATAAACAACTGTGCTCACTGCTTCGCCCAAAACATGAGTGGAAGCCCCACATGTAACCTCATGCACCTAGCACGCTCCATGATTGTCCTGTTCATTCTCTCTGACACTCCATTTTCTTGTGGAGTATTTGGAACCGTTCTTTTCCTGTGGATCCCATTTACTAAACAATAATCAAGAAATTCATTGCTGCAATACTCCCCTCCATTATCCGACCTAAGACATTTCAACTTGAGACCTGTTTCATTCTCAACTAAGGATTTCCATCTTTTGAAGGTTTCAAACACATCAGATTTCTTTCTAATGCAATATACCCAAAATTTTCTAGTTGTATCATCAATGAAAGTGACATAATAACATGAACCACCAATAGAGTTTACCTTAGTTGGCCCCCATACATTTGTATGCACTAAATCCAACTTACCCTCCTTCTGGTAGGTCCAACCTTGAGGAATCTCACCTACTTTTGTTTTCCATAAACACAGTCCTCACAAAAGTCTAAATCTAACTCCTTTAATCTAGGAAACCTGTCCTTTATAATCTACATGCCCTTTTGACTCATATGACCGAGTCTTTGGTGCCACAAATTTACATCTCCATCTACAACAACTAAATTACAATAATCAACACCATTGGTTAAATACAAAGTACCAGTTTTCTTACCTCTTGCAACCACAAGAGCTCCCTTGGTAACCTTCCAAGAATCCACTATAAAACTGACCATATAACCATCACTACCTAGCTGACCCATTGATATCAAGTTCCGCCTCAACTTAGGCACATGCCTGACATCCTTAAGTAGCCATGTGTTCCCATTCTACATTTTCACCCGAACACAACATTTCCCTACTATTTTGCATGGTTCATCATCACCAAGATATACATGTCCAAAATCTCCTTGAACAAAATCAATAAAGTAATGTCTATGTGGGGTGGCATGGAAAGAAGCCCTGAATCTAACACCCAAGACTCAACAATATTATCTAAAGAAAGAATTAAGGCATCCTGACAAACATCACTTTTTGCCACATTTACCTCTTTAGTTTCCTCCTTGTTCTTCTTATCCCGAAGAGCCCAACAATCTTTCTTAGCATGACCAACCTTCCCATAGTGCCAACATTCTAACTTACTCTTGGACTTTGACCTTCTATGATCATTCGACTTCCCATGGTTACCTTTCCCTCTGTTCATCTCCCTCTCGATCTCCATCGTCAAAGCGTTTCCGAAGTAGAAGAATCTTCGTTGCTCTTCCTTCACATTTCCTCACTTAGGATCACACCTATTACATCCTAAAACTTCATCTTTGAATTATTAGAGACTAAATTACTTACAACCATAACCAAGTTGTCCCAGTTATTTGGCAAGGAGCACAAAATCAACAAATCCCTGACCTCATCATCAAAGTCAATTTTCATCAAGTTTAACATACTCACAACCGTATTAAATTCATTCAAATGATCAACAACATAACCATTCTCAGACATTGTCATATTAAAAAAAAAATTCATAAAAAATATTTTATTAGAGGCAGAGGGTTTTCCATATAAATTCCCCGATGCACTCATGAGACTTTCCATGGTCTTCTCCTGTGATATGTTGAAAGCAACTAAAGATACAAGGCATAACCGAATTTCCCCAAGTTCCTTTCTATCTAGCAACTCTCAATCCTCACCTGACATGGCTGTAGGTTTCTTTGCTTTCCCAACCAAAGGAACATGGCGGTCCTTTTGATATAAGTAATCCTCCATTTGCATCTTCCACAAAGCAAAGTTCTGCCCATTGAACTTCTCAACCCTTGATCTGCCCTCATCCACCATAGCTCCCACTCAAACTAAACTTTCCATGTGATTTACCACAGAAAAAACCACCAAATCTCTGATACCGGTTGTTAGGAATTAGAGAACAAATATGCGGAAAAAATTCCTCAAACCACAACAATAGGAAACTATATAGCAAAATTATACATGCAGAAATATAACAACATAAATAAATAATGCACAAAAGAAGACAAGACAAGATTTAACATGGTTCACCCAATGTGGGCTACGTCCACCAAGAACTTGGTCAGATTTTATTTTCAACAAGAGTAAAAAAACTCTCACAATATTCTCTCGAGTTATGAACTCACAACAAAATTTCAAAGATGCTACACCACAATTGACACCTAATTGCTTAACCTTGATCACTCTTGATCACCTCTTGATCACCTATTGATCAAGACCTTTTGAACAACACACAAGATATCTTCAAGATACACTAACACCTCTATTTATAAGATTACAATCCTTTAAGAAGTCCAAAAGCCGACCCTAGAAGTTTAAAAGTCATGACCTTTCATCTCCCCACACTGGAAAAGCGTCATGACCTTTCATCTTCCCATGGTTGGAAAAGAAATGGTCATGACCTTTCATCTTCCCAATTCGAACTCTATACTTCAATATTGATTTGAGAAGACCAAAAACAGGCTCCACACCCCAACACTCTATGTGGCATAGTAATAGAAAATAAAATCTTTGCTGAAATCAGGACATGCTAAGATGGGGGTTCTAGCAATGGCTTTCTTGATACCTTCAAATGCTTCTTTACCTTTGGAATTCCAACCAAAGTTTTTCTTTCCTTTCATCATGTGAGCAACACTCATAGTCAGTTCTATAAAATCTGGAATGAATCTCCTCAGGAAATTTATCTTGCCAAAGAAAGAGTGAACACCCTTTTTGCTTGTGGGAAGAGGAATTTGCTGGATTGCTTGAACTCTTTCGGATCTATCTTGATCCCTTCTTTGGAAATAATATGCCCCAATAACTTGCCTTCAATAACACAAAAACAAACTTCTTAGGATTGAGGGAAACTCCATGTTCTCTACATTTTTGAAGAACTGTTTCAGATGTTGAAGATGATCTGCCCTTGTTTTGGAAAAAATAGTCAAATCATCAAGGTACACAAAAATACACTTTCCCTTTAGACTGCCAAAAGCTAAATCCATTTCCCTGGAAAGTGGCACCAACATTGATAAGACCAAATGACATTCTCTTGTAGGAAAAGGTGCCCCAAGGGGTAGTAAAAGTAGTCTTGTGTTGATCTGGGGTACTGACTTCCACTTGATTGTATCTAGAGAATCCATCTAGCATAGACAACATCTCAGAGCCTGAGACAACTTGAAAAACTTGATCCATCATGGGGAGTGGATAGTTGTCTTTTAGAGAGGCCTGATTTAAATTCCTAAAATCTACACATATGGAATATCTCCATTCTTCTTTTCTCGACATGGCACAATGTTGGTAATCCATGTTGAATGATGTATAGGAAAATAATCTTTGCTTTCAAGTTAACTTCACGGATCTCTTGAAAAATAGTATCAAGCAACCTTAGGATTATCGCCTTTACTTTTGCTTGAAAGGTTTGATCCCAGGTTTCAGAGGGATATAGTGTTGCATATCCTTTGGTTGAAAATCCTTGAGATCATTATATGAATAGGCAAGAACATCGGCATACTTTTTAAATAATTTTATTGATTTCTTCTTCTCTTCTTGAGTGCAGCATTTTCCAATATTCACCACCTTGGGTTCATCATTGCTTCCAATATTGACCTTCTCATATTCATCAGATTGTCAAGTCCCTTGAGAAGCTTCAGATTTGATGAACCTATCATGTTTTTCAAATAGATATTCTAGACTCACCAGTCCTTTGGGAATCTTTTTACCCTTCAACTTAATATAGCCATCATGATCCATCTCTTCCTTGATATCTTCCTCATTAGAGGGCACATGTTCTCTAGGTAGAGTTTCACTTCCTTTAAAATATAACTGATTGAAGTTATCTTTAAGCTCCAAGAAAGAGAGCAATTGTTGATCATCATTGAAAACCTGCCAATTGCTTGCATTATCCTAGCACACTAGGCCTATGAATCATTTCAATGGTAAATTTCTCTTGAGAGAAATTTGGATGAGGAATCAACAAAGATCCTGAGACAACTAGAGAATCAACTCTAGTATTATTTTCTCTTGGCATAGCTTCAATTGAGAAAGCATCAAGGAATTCAATGAAATCCGAACAAGATTTCTATAATGTTTCAATCTCCTATTCTTGACTTGGTAAAGATCCCTTACTTGTTTAACAATCAACTCTGCATCACCACGAGACACGATTCTTTACTCCTATTTATTTTTCCATGGTGAACCCAAGGATGAGAGCCTCATACTCGGTTGTATTATTTATATTTTCAAAATGAAGCTTGAAATAAAATGGATGAATCTTCCCTTCTGGAGAGATTAAACCGCACCAGCTCGTAATCACCAAGAGCGCGTCCATCAAACTCCAAAGTACAAATGCCATTGGGATCATGAATCACTCCCTTAGGAAGATTTGCCTCATCCTCTGAAATGATCATATAGTTATCATGCCCTATATCTTCATAGAGTATTTGTGATTTTGGATCATTAGTATTTTGCACAATATACTTAGTTTTCTTTTTGGTAACAACTTTCTTATTTTTCCATTGACCGGGATCAAAGCATGTGACTAGTCCATCTTTACTTCACCTCCCACCTCTTTACAGAAATTCCTACTCAAAGCAACATACCATATGAGGGAGGAATATCAGCAACCAAAATAGTGGTTGTAACCCTTTTCTCTGGAAAAGTAGCGAAGGCTACTTGTGCATCTTTAATCCTCCCAACCAAAGGCACTTCTCTACTCTCCATGGAATAGTAGGAACCAAAGGTACATGTTAGAGTCAGGCCCAAAGCATGAGCTACTTTTGCAGGCATTACATTATCTGATGCTCCTGAGTCTATAACATAGTTACTGATTTTATGGCTAACTATGGGGAGAGTCACATAGAATGGTTCAATTTTCTCATTAGGGGAAGTGACTACAGCCACAAGGATTGGTTGAGGTGAGGAAGAGGGAGTGGGAAAAATACCTTTAGAAGTATTGGATGAGGCTTTGGATTTGGAATTGACAAATTTTACCATTTTAGCAAAGGATTTTGGATGGGTTTGGTAAAACTCTGCCTCTGAAATTTAGATTTTGGTCTTTTTGAGGTGATTAATGATATCAAAAGACCCGGAGGTGGATGGGGCATCACTACTAGGAATAGGAGAAAATTTTTATTTATCAACTTTAGGAATTGAAGGACAAGAAGTTTTGGAAACAGAGGTAGAAGGAGGAGGATTAGCATTACTCACCTTTTGCATGGAGGCAGTGGGAATAGGAGCTCCTCTTCTTGCAACCACTGGAATAGTTATAGGAAACTCCTTGGATTTCTTAGTAGGTTGCATCACTTTTTCTTTTCTGTTCATTTTCTCCCAAGTCATAACAACATATGACTCACTATTCATCTCTGCCACTCTTTCATCATATTCATCTTCGTCATCCATACCTTCAGTGGTAAGGAAATGAACTTGAGATCCACCAAGCTCTTCCAGTTCTTCATCAACCTCTTCTTTTGGTTCTTCATAGAGTTCATTAAACTCCTCATCATCAGGTTCTTGAACTTCACAAGTTACATTGATTGGAACCTTGATAGGTGGGCCTTCAATAGCTAATTTATTCTGAGAAGGAGGTAATCGGTTCCTAGGCTGAAAATTCCTTCTTGGAATATCTTGATAAGGAGTATGTTGAGCCAATTGTTTTTGATGGCAATGAGATCATTTGCCAACTTTTGCACTAACTAATCTGAATTGGCTCCAGGAGAGGAAGAGGAGGATGCTTTAGACTTGGAGGGTTCTCTTTTTAATTTACCAGACATGATTAAATCATCCTCAACATTGATAGCCAAATGTTGATCAACATCCAGAGTTGCAAGGTTAGCTCTCCTTAGTGCATAGCTTACTTTAGGTAATTGAGCATTGAGGAAGAAGCATTTTTGGATTTGATCTACAGGATGAGTGTTCTGTGGAATTTTATGAATGAGCTTGTTGAATTTGGCCACAAATTCTCTCATGGGCTCATGTGGTTCCTTCTTGATATGAGAAATTTGAGCCAAGAGAGCATGCACATCTTCAATAGGTTTGAAACGTTGCTCAAACTGAGTTGTCAAGGTGGTCCAATTAGTAATTGACCCAACAGGAAGATGATAGAACCAATCAAGTAGCATTATCCTGTAATGTTTCTACAAAGAGCTTGACAAAAATGTCTTCATGCTCAATCCCAAGAATCCCACATGCAACGCTGAAGGCTGCAATGTGTTCATCTAGGTGTACCTTCCCATCACCTCAGAATTTAGGAAAACCTTTCCTACTACTCCTGGGTAACTCATGCAATGGTTGAGGAAGAGAAAGAGGCCCAATCCATTGTCCCCAAGGTAGAGGTGCTGCCATCTGTGGGAAGATTGTCTGAAGGGGAACTGAAACACCAGCAAGTATCAGAGCAAGAAGATTAGGACTGAGTTGTTATGGAGGAATGCTATTCTTGGAATTTCTGTCTTTAATAGGAGGTGTGCTTGCAGAACGAGTTCCTCTATTCCTTCTTGCTAGAAGAAGAGAGAAGTTTTGTTGCTCCAGAAGTTGAAAATGAGAATCTTCAACCCTAAGAGCTTTCTTCCCACATGTATATCGTAGAGTCACCAAATTGAAAAAATGATCTTGAAGTTGTTTTAGAAAGGGATACGTTGAAACGAAATCCCCAGTAGAGTTGCCAAAACTATTGGGTTTTAAAATGGTACTTTAACAAAACCACAGTTAGGGGACAACAAGTCCCTCCTCTTTATGGGAGAGGTTCCCTTATTGAAAGTAAGCAACAAAGATTATATACAAATGTACAAATTTCATCTTAAGGCTGGACTTATGACATCTTGAAATGATTTTATACCAAAATAGATTATCAATACAAATGAATGGAAGAACTGAAGAAAGGAAAGAGCATAATATAACAACACTTTTAGGAAATATAGATAGCAGAGTATAACCCTATACGTACTGAGCAAGAGTGATACAGAACATAATCATTCACATTCACAACATAAGATATCATTCCATAGACACAAAGTTCTAGAAATCATATCAATAAGAACACAAAGTTTCTTATCACAGAAGATAAATGATCCATGAATTTTAGGTAAGCAAGAAGGGACAATGGAGGAAGATAGAGAAAAGGGGAAAATCCTTCTGTATTGATTTACTTTCGACTATAATTACACTTCAAAAGTATCAGAGTCCAACATTTGCAATGAGCCAAGCTCTTACATTTATAGATGAAGTGAAAAGAGGAGAAGAAGAGAAGGAAGAAAATCTGATTTGGAAGCTCAACCACCAACCATCAATGCCCCTGCAAATCCACCTATAATATGTCAAATCTGGTTCTGCATGTCTTTGGCGTGTTGAAGAAGGAAGGATGGAAGATCAGATCAAATTTGATCTAGTTAAAGTAGTCGATCACATATTAATGGTAAAAATATGTTTTCCATATTTTCACCCAAATCAAGATATCTAGTCGAGTTCTCCATGTCTATTTGGTGTGTTGGAGAAGGAAGGATGGAAGATCAAATCAAATCTAATCTATTTGAAGCAATCAGATCATGTATTAATGGCGTGAAAGATGTTTTCCATATTTTTAACCATCAAATCCTATTGAAAAAATATTTTATGCTTCCATGGCATAGAGGAGACCAAGATCTTTCCAACAATATAATTTTTTTGAATTTCGAGCAATAGAGTGAAAGTTATGCTCATTTGAATATTTGAATCGAAATCTGTACAAAAATGGTGAAAATGCAATTTTTACAAAATGGATTTGTGGGCCCGAAATGGAAATTGTGCCTTTAGAAAAAAAGAGGCAAGGTGCAAAATTCTTCCTCAAATCCCGCAGGACCGCAACTTCACTTTTGATATAGGTCCGACACGCGGCTTTACCGGAGTGGTAACGGAATCACGGCTCACTTTATAATTTTACTTCTTTTGGAAACAAGCCTCAAAATCTCAAAGTTCTCCACCGACCTACTTCCTCGTTTTGACTTTACAACGCAGCTCAAGACCCCCAGTCGTGGATCATTTTATAACTTTTAACTCTCTTTTTGGAAATAAAACCAAAATTCCCAAAATGCTTCGACGACCCGCCTCTCCACTTTGACTTTTCAATGGATATTCAATACATGGCTTCAGCAGAGTTGCGGCTCATTTTTGTAACTTTACTCCTTTTGGCAATAAAGCCAAAATCTTCAAAGTGCTCCGACAATCCACCTTCCCACCTTAGCTCGATTCGACCAATTAGGATCCTTTGGGGCCATGGAGCCAATTTGACACTTTTGTAAAAAATAACAAAAAATGATAAGTTCGCAAAATAATCCGCCACGCCGCATCCAATTAGAGATGTCCACGTACTCATGGATGCTGGGGCCAAAAATTGATAGGGAAGATATGCCTATCATTCATGACTATAGAAAAAAAAAAGAGAGAGGGGAAACTCCACCATTTAAGCCGAATAACAAATTGCTCTATTTCCTTTGTATTCTGCTTAAGTCCCTCCCGTTGGCGAAGATGTTCTCGCCTGACCTGAGACACGTGGAGGGATGGCACATGTTGGAACTGCCCCCAAAATTTTCTTTTGAAAGAGTGCTGATTGGACACATGGAGGCTTATGTAGACTCTGGACTTTTCAACAACCGACTTTGTCCCCTTTTCGGACCTGGGACACGTGGAGGGCTTCAGACTTAGCTCGGGGTCTCTGTGTTTGTGCACCATACCAAAAGTGCATCAAGAGACATGTGGCACCTTATGTGGTCCTACTTTTAACTTGGCCTATAGAGGTGCACCATTGGGATGCATGGAGGCTTCTGCCGACTCTTTATACTTAGCCGATTCAACGGCTGGCTTTGTCTTTTCAGACTCTAACCACGTGGAGGGCCTACACATGTTTGGGGTCTCCGCTTTTTTGCACCATACCAAAAGTGTGCCGAAGAGACACGTGGCACCTTCTACTATCATTCTATACTTAGCCAATTTGGGCCTCGATTAAACACTGCCTTTCTCCATTTTTCTCCTGCTGAGCTCTACTTGCTTCCAAACTCAATTTTTGGGGTCAATTGTGAGTCCACGCAACTGGGCCGACCCTTCCGTTCTTCTTGTGCAAGATCACGTTTGACCAATTTTTCCTCGATGGGGAAAAATTGGGATAACACTTCTCTAACACCTCGGTCGTTTCCATGCTTGGTGGTAAAAATAGATGCATCATATCACGGTGGTAGAAAAAGATTGATAAATTCCACGGATCCATGAAAGGAGATAGAAAAATGTTCCAAAATGTACAGACTGAGGAATTTTAAATGGAACTAGTGGGATTAAAAATTGAGTACCAACACTTGAGACCTAGAAAATTCATCTTTCACAAGAGGGGAATTTTAGGGCGACAACACAAATAAAAATGGATAAATGGTTCATAAGTTAGTAGAGAAATCTTGACGTGTAATTAAAAGAGGTATCTATGTTACATCTCCAATCTTTCCACTAAGCTTATGGTGGCTCTGAGACCTAATTTGTGAAGCATCATGTTATGGAGAAGCTCCCACACTTTGATAATATAAGGAGGTCTGAATTAAGCAAACTAAATTGGACTTTGAACTCTTCTCAAGCAATCTAATCTCTAAAATGTACAAGGATTTGAATGGAATAAATTCCCTTCCTAAAAACACACAAGACTTTGACTCTAGGTTTATCCACAAATAGAATACAATTTTCAATCATGATAGGAGACCACCAAATGTTATGGTCATTGAATGAGATCCCAGTCTTGAATCCATTTTTGACCCTATGCAACTATGACTTGAAAACCTCATAGGATTTCCATAGTCTCTTATAAAAAAAGTGTATTAAATTTAGATAGGGTCCAATGTGATCAAGATGGTGTGCAAACCTATATTCTTCCAACTCTTCTTTTCATAAGGAGAACTAGCTGAGATATAATGCCATAAAATTAATTTCCTTTCTCCATTTCCTTTAATAATCCATTTAGCAAAAGAATAAGGATTTGTCTAAAAATCAATAATTCACATGCCTCCTTTCTTTATAGGGGTGTGCTTTTACATGAGATTTCACCATTTTTTGAGGCCAGACTTAGCACCTCGGTGAAACATTAGAATGTCCCCAATATGTGGGACATTACTCCCTAGGATAGACCTTCAAAGAAGGCTTTTTCTTCACTACTATTCTAATTCTAACACTACTCTTAAGCTAAGCTACTAATTGTAGGGGGGAAAGGGATGCGGGAGAAACATGAAATAAAATATGCAAAAATAGAAAGGATATATATTCTTGAGGGGTATAATAGGAGGGAAAACATAGTTCAAATAGGGAAAAAACAAGACATAGTTCACATTGCACAAACCATACTCCCATTTCACACATTTAAAACACAAAGAAATGAAAACATGCAAATATAGCTCACACATATCATACGATTAATGAACAGAGATGTAAGAGGAACGATAACAAAAATTAAGGGAAGATATGAGCCATAATAACATGATTTTATTGATCATATTATACATAGTCCATTACATCAATGGGGGAAGGAAATTATTGCATTGCACAAGTCTAGATAAGAGGTTCACAACTCATAATATTTAGCCACCATTTGGGCATGATAACTTTACATTCAAGACATGATCCTTCCAATGACATGTAAGTTGCATTATATAGAGAAAGAAGAGAGGAGAAAGGATTAGAAGTTAAAACAACACTCACTTCTTCACCCACTAAGGACCAATCAACATTAATCAATACAAAAATCAAGTGTGAGCACCACATATTTCTTGGATGATAAAAAATTAGATCAGATCATGCCAAGGTTATTTGGGACAATTTAATGTTGGTTGTTAGGAATGATTTGATTTGATTTGGGTGCCCTTTGATTAAGGAACAAGACAAAATACCTCCAAACATTGTCATAAAGTTCCCTTGATCTCTCTATTATCTTCCCTAAAATTAGTCCCAAATTCAATCCTTAATCAAGACTCCCCATTGGTACCATGTGCGGGTGAACAATATATTTGGATCAAAATATATGAGCATTTGAAATAGTTCCGAAATGTGGTCACAAAGCTTAGAGTCAAAATGGTTATGGAACTTTTTAAATCAAAATTTTCATCATAAAACACACCTAAAGGGACCTAAAAAAATCTTATCATTATCTTATCCTCAATATATTTCCAACAAGACTGATTTTACATTATTAGTGCTCCTAACCAAAAAACATGATCATTTAAAGATCACCATGCCATTTAGTACAAATGAAAGCCAATGTGCCATCAAATTTATCCTCTTGATCACCTTGCTTACATGTCGATGTCTTAGCGGTATCCCTTGATCTCATTATTTCTCACATTCCATATCACATGAAAATATCTTATTCATTTTGGGTTTTCCTTATGCTCTCATGGTCTCAAGATCTTTAGGCCTTCACCTTAGTCACTTTAGATTTGAAATGACCCGTGATTTCTCCACATGGACCAATCACGTTCCTCTTCAATTTTGGGCCCTTTGGGTCCTTTCATGCCTTATCTTACTAGGATCACTTTTAATTACTTGGGCCTGGGGCCACATGTCAATCTCGATTCATGATATGATCTCTACTTCCCATCCAAATTCGGTTTCCATGTGTCATATTTCGATTAGATCTCGAGGGTCTCAAGTTCGAGGATATCATATCTTCCTCCAAGTTTCCTTCGCATTTATCTTTTATTCTTGAGACTAGAGTGGCACGTGATTGGTCCATGTGGACCCGATCACTATTTCTCAAGCTCGTGGAAATGTTTAGTCCTTGGTTGCTTTATCACTTGTTTGGATTATCGGGTTCTCGTGGGATCTCGAGAATTTAGGTAACTTATCCATTTGATTTTCATGGGAGTCTAACAGGAAAAATTTAGTAGCGAATTTTTACAAACTCATGCGAATATTTAGGTTTTTAGAAATTTGAAATGGAGAATATTCAGTAGTTGACTGCTGTTGACTTCACCGAAAATTCCACCAATAGGTCCTTAGTATGGGTCAGTTTGCCTAGTATTTACACATATAAATGAACTTATGTATGTAATTCACCAATGGTCTGAATACACATGTGCCCATATTCGCGCCAACTTATATTAGGTCAGTAAGGTATATCGTGTAAGCTTTAAGGTATAATTATATAATTACCGCTCAATCCGGGCCATCTAATAGATCCGTCCAACATATTGCTCGACAGAGAAATTTGTTTAACTAGGTTTTCTAACAAAGCTATTCAACAAATCCATCTAACTGAGGCCATCTAATAGAGGTGTCCAACTCACCGTCCAACCCATCCATCCAACCTTACCATCCAACCAAGCCATCAACCAAGCCATCCAACACAACCATCCAACCCGGTTTTCCAACCTAGCCGTCCAACCAAAGCCGTCCAACACAACCATCCAACCTAGTTGTCAAATCCAATTATCTAACCGGGCCATCTAACATAGCCATCCAACTAGGTCATCCAACCAGCGGTCCAACTCGTGGTCACAAACTCAAACCCACCAAACTCAAATCCATTTCCATGTATTGAGAAAGCATGGTAAGAAGGTTGTTACAAGTTCAAAAAATAGTAGTAAGACATTGTTTGGATATTTTGGAAACTCCCAAAAACCACTGATGTGTCCAGATCTGCGGAAAATATAGGTATGTACTATCTACTAAATTAGAGATTTTTATTACTATATTTTTCACTGTATGTTTCAAATACTAAAAATATTACTTTATTTTTTATTTAGTGTTGTTAATAATATAAATAATTAATACTATATCTATTACACTTTTAAATGTAGACATTTTTCAAAAACCTTCACAAACTATCAATCTTGATGATCCTTTTGGTTGTAATGATCGATTGATCAAAACAACCGTCCAACCTATCAAGCGTCCAACCTTGCATCCGTCCAACCTAAAGCAGCCATCCAACCTTTTGTATGACGTGGGTTGGATGACTAACTAATAACCGTCTAACCCTACGATTCTACAAAACTACCTTGAACATAAAGAAATTGATTTTACTTTTCCGCGAAATGATTTTTGGAAATTCGTCATCGTTTGAAAGTCTGTTTCTAAGATTCGCCACCCATTATATAATAATTTTTTGGAGGGGAGTCTTAAAATGAACCCTAGATTCTGAGCTTTGGGTGGACTATCATTGGTCCACATGGACCATTGATGGACCACCGTGTTTACGTTTTCTTGCCCATTCCCAAAACATATTTGATTTTGTGACCTTGTAATTGATGCAACTCAATGATCTCTTCCTTAGCCATTTTTTATTATTTCTCAACTCACCCATGAGCTTGGCCCACGTAAAATAGTTGAATAGTGAAGTTGTTTCTCCACTTAACAAAGGTGGCCATCACACTTATAAACATGACCTTGATCCTTCTCCTCTTAAATATGGTATTAATCTTCCAAGTGACCAAATGACCAATGATTTTTAATGTCCTCTCATGACCTTGATCAAATTTGATGGTTAAGATCATTTACAAATTTGATAATTTGGATGTCACTACCCATCTTGAGCCCAAAATGTGTGAGCTTGATCAATTTTTAAATGTTTTAAACTATGTGAACCCTGAACTAGTATGTGGAAGAAACTTAGGAAAATTTTAAAACATCATGGTGCTTATAAAAATGAAACAATTATAATCAAAGCCTAAAAAGTAAGCACGATGCTCATTTTCGTAACATGGTGTAACAAACTTTCGGGACACATGATGAAGGCACCTCATGTGTTTGGTGTTAGCCCATAATAAATTATAAATTAGTTTGGTTAGTTTATTATAAGAAACCTTAGACGGTTCCCAACATGAAGAGTGGTAAACATGGGTGCCAACAATAATCTTGGAGAAAACTTGGAATTTTTATGGAAAGAGCAAGTGATTTGGTAATCCAAAAGGAGATTTTTTTCAACACGGTCAAGAATATTTTACCAAATCACTATAGAAGTACAATCAAAGGAAAAGGAAATGCCTAGAAGCTTGAACTTTTTACCATGTTAAAGCCACTTCCAAGAGTACTGCTTAAGCCAATTCAACATGGGGAGAGTGTTTTGCGTTTAGTAAAGGGGTTTTCTCCATTTCAAAGACAATCCAAACACATGCAAAAGAGGTCTAGGTTTTTTAATGCTTCAATGGAGGAACCTTCATTTTATTCAAGTGTTAGGAAGTAATCATCTAAAATGTTCCCATTGATAATCTAAGTGGAATGGTCTAGAAGATAAATTCTCCAAACCAACCCTAGAGAGGTTCGATGATCAAGTAAATATCCAAAAACCACAACAACTAACACAAAGAGAGTTAGAGTAAAATGATAACCCTACCAAATTGAGTGAAACAAGAAAAAACTAGAAGATTTCTATTCATTGATGATAAGGTAAGAAAATCCATCAAAAATAAGGTTTACACAACATGGAGGAAAAAATCGTTGAACATAAGATCTTGCAACATAACTAATATGAAAGGACATTTCATATGATCACGAGCCTTTTCAAAATCTGATTTAAGGAAAATGGTTTTCTAGAAAGAGGCTCGAGATCACTCCATACCTTTCCAAACCATAACCATGTTGTCTAGAATGTATCTTCCTTTAATGAAGTCGGTATGCTTAGGTCAAATGATCACTAGAAGATTATGGTGTAGCTACAACGTCATGGATTTAGTAAGGATTTTATAAGAAAATTTAAGAAGAGAGATTGGTCTCTAATTGGTGAGAAGATTTTAATCTCACATATTAGGTATTAATTTAATATTTCCTTTTCTAACAATTTCTCTAAGGTAACATAGCTAATTCTTATTTTTAGACTTGAATTAGATCTCTGGGCCAACTAAGCACCAAGTTACTTTATAAAAGTCACAAGGGAACCCATCAATACATGGGGCTTCTCATCTACCATTTACTATAAGGCATAGTGTAATCATTCTAGCATAAGGGGGAATCACATTAGATATTGGACACCTATGAAAGCAAGGAACACCATCTAGGAATTGTCGAGTGTGTCGTGATATTCGTGAGTGTAAGCTTGATCTTGAAACACTAGCTTATAGTGCTCCAAAAGGCATTAATAATGTCGGAAAGCCTGGTAAGTCGATCTTGAGATATTTTGATAGATTTGATTTGTTTTATAGTTTGTTTGGTGAAAAGGGATTAAAAAGTCTTTAGGCATATGATCTCAAATTTTGAGCCAATGCAGTCTAGCTCAAATTTGAGCACCTCTAGCTGAATATGCCTCAATGAGCTCGAGTTTGTGCCTTAAAATAACTACTTCATATTTCAACCAAAGATCGAATATATCATTTTCAAGGAAATCTTAAATTTTTGAAGTTTAAGCTAAAGAGCATTGTCGATCACTTACAAACTCATGCCACCTAATTTCTAAAGTTGCAAAGGAATTTAGTGGTGTGTTAGATAACCTCATTCCACCACCCGATCCAACTTGTATTGTATGGTGGCCAAGGTGCTAGGTTCCAAATTTGAGAAATGATTTAGATAGCCCTTTCATGTTGTAGAACTAATGTGTTTAGATAAAAATGATTAGATGGCACTTTAAGTTGAGCTCCTCCCCAAATGATCTGAAAGATGATGGGATATTGGTAAGAGAGAACACACTTTTTATGGAAAATATTAAGGATCCAACCATTCTATTAAAAGAGAGCATGTGTTTCTTAGAGAGTAGGACATAATCTATCCTTTTTAAAATTTACTTCTTATCTAGCTCAAAAAATTTACCACCTGAAACATAATTGCAAAGTAAATGCCTACTGGTGAACAAAAAGGTCCACCAAAATTTTATTGGTGAAGAAGCATGTCCACTAAAATTTATTTATTTTTAAATTAAAACCAATTTTCATTCTCTCCAACACAAGTGCGTGGTGATACCACATTATTTATCTTTAGAATGCTCTATCATATTGGAATATCCATAACTTATCCAAAAATTAAGCGGCGCAAGTTGTTAGCAAGCCATATCTATAAAGTTGCTCTTTTAAGAGCATCATTAGAGGCATACATATTGATGATACCAATGACACAACTGTTGACATTCAATAGGACACATGGATCGATGAGATGGATTTTCCCCCGAGGAAACAATATAGGAGGTGAACTTAGGGGATATGAAAATACTAGCACCACCTCGACCATTGATATGAGAAGTGTGGAAGTGGGAAAATTAAGACATAATGCACTTTAATACCGCTTTACAAAAGAAAACTTGTAATTTTGAACTTCTTATAAACAAATAAATTTGTAATTATAATTTTCATTATACAACAAATTGTTAGGTGATGTAGGATCATGATTGGGACAACGAGATTCCAATTAGTTGAAACAAAACCATGACAAAGTAGCATACATTTGGGGTAACCCTTAAACAATTGAGAATTAAACTTGGAGTGTAAATAAATCGATGCATGTGTTGTCTTTGAATGTTACTTACTCAAAATTATGTTGTAGGTGGTCAACTTCGATGTGAATTCTTTCTAGAGTGGTGTGATTAGTATTGTCATTTCCAAAAATGTGATGATTTATGGAAATTTTATTATTGAGTTAGATATTTTGATGATTCGTTTTGTGCTTTATTTTTGTCATGATTCATTTGGTATATCTCTTCACGAGTTTGTAAAAATGATGCATTCATTTTTATGAGTTTTGTTTTTATAAATGATTTGTGAGCTATGAATATATTTGTTGTTATAATGAACATTTTACAAAGTGTAGGTATTTGTTATGGATCTAAAATGATCAGTTGGACTATATATTTTTCACTTAAAAAATAATTATGTGGTAAAGGGGATTACTGTAGTAAGAAATGTATGAGTTTCAAGATTTATTTTTATTGTATGAATGTTGGCTCATGCAATTAGATGAGAGGAAATTACGTATGAATGACCATGTTTTTTTATGCATACCATATTGGATTTCAAATCATTGTATAAATTTTAGCTAGCATCTTTAGGGTGTGATACAAGTCAAGTCAAACGTTTTCATTGACCTTTTGTTTAGGCATGCTTAATTTAGTCTTAAACTAAACCTTTAATCAATATCACATTGAAAATTTTCTACATTTTCCTTTTAATAACCTTATTATTAACTTATTATGATATCATAAATTATAATACCAAGTATATATATTGCATTGTTTGTAGCTCGGTTTTTAGGGCCCTCTAATTTTTTAAAAAGAGAAGTCACTAAAATTATCCTCATCATAAAGAAGAAATTAGTGTGTCGTAGTATGCATTACATACAACAATACCTAATACAAGCAATAGGGCCATCAAGAACTTCCCACACACAATATTGCACATGTTCCCAAAATCAAACCCTTTACATTCAAGGTGGAACAATGAATTCAAATATTACATGTATGAAAATAACACACACTATGAAAGGCCTCTACCTAGATATGTGACACATTGCAGCCATTGAAATTTTGTAATTTACTCTTTGACACTACTAGTTTTGAAACTACAAAATTGCTAGGACAAACTCCCTCTTTATATCCCCATTTAGTACATCCTAAGGTATCTTGTCTAAAATTTTTATTCACACACACCGATATGCTAACAAATTTTGAGAATTAAATGCATAAAATCCATATACAAAATCAACTTGATAGGATGCAACCTTCAGTTTTCATATTTCTCATCCTTGTGTAAAACCATCCTTTTTGGTTAGTGTAGACGTGAAATCATGCACGCACTATTTACATCATGCTTCTAAGTATGCCATTATATACATGATACCTAAGCAATAAAACTAGATATTAACAAAACTTATTTTATTTTGACATTGCTTTATCCTTTTTATACTTCTATCATTTTCTTTTCTGGAATGACTACTTTACTTTTGGATATTGGATAACATATGACCCAACTTAGTATTTTCTGTTCTATCCTCCGAGCATCCTGATAAGCATACCGCCCATTAGGAAAAAAACACCGAGGTGTTACTGTCCCCTTTGGGTGCTTCTATACTTTTCCCTCATTTTCTCAAATTTGAAATGCCACATCGACTATTATCTTTTCTAAATTACTACTTATCACTTTAGGTCAGCCTTTTTAGTTGTTAAAGACGAATTCAAACAAGGGGATCATATATATATATATATATATATATATATATATATATATATATATATACATGAATTTAATCACTATTATCGGGGATGAGAAATTTGGGCTATTAATTTCTATTTACTACTTGGGAAAAGAACAACATTCAAGGATTTGCATTTGGGTTTCATAATTCATTGCATAGGAATGGAATCACACATTCATCTTGGGGGAAATTAGTTGTAGCCTACTATCTTGGTGTGAATGACACAAGGGAAACCTAGCTTCAAGGGACATGATTCTATCACACACACACTAGAACTACATATAGTCTAAAATGTAGTGTGTCACTCAAGTGTGATGGATCCACAATAGGGTGACCGCTAAGTTTAGTCTCGACTCAAGCATATACATTATTTGTTTCATATAATGTTTGTTTGAGCCTTGTGTAGGTAGCTCGGGTTTATTTTATAGGTTTAGGTGTGACAATAAAATCATACATTGAAGCCAAATAAAAAAGTGTGAAAGGAAGAAGACATTATCGGGCATTGAAAAGATCAGATCAAAGCATTTTCTAGGACACCGACACCCAATTAGATACACTAGCACTTGGGGTGATCTTATCCTCTATTGGGAAGTACTGTCTAGAAGACTTTTGGATATTTTTCTCTATAAAAATATCACTTAGTTGAGACCCAACCTTTTTCTCCCACTCCCTAGCCCATAAACATCCCAAACATTGAGATATAAGATAACTCACTCTCTCTCTATATCTAGATCTCTCTGTGCGGTGGCCCCCCTTTCTCTCTATCTGTCGCATCTAGATATAGGGGGAGGAGGGGGAATCGGGGGAGCGAGAATAACTCTCTGCTCTGTGGTGATGATGGGGGCGTAGAGCTGATATGCCCAAAGTGTGGTTATCTTTCTATTTGTCACACTTGTTTGTCATTACTTAGTAGATATTTACTTATTACTATTATATTTATTTGATCTCAATCCTCTAATAAATATTTAATTCTATTAAATCATTCGGTGAACCTGACCATTGCACCCAATTTAAAGGATATTTTTGTTTCCTATCATGGCTAGCACATCTAATGAGGTTACCACTGAAAAATACTAATGAGCTAAATACATACCTTGTTGATCATCCTGAGAACCTAGATCTTTTGTTATTTTTGCTATTGATGAAGCCCATTAGATCTCTACATCAACTTCTCTAAACACTAATGTTACCCCCACTATGGCCACAATATCTTCTATTACACTCTTCACCCATCCCCCAATGTGGGAGCCTCCACTAACCATGTCCTTATTCCCACCCCTAACACTCACCTTTCTTCCCCTCTCATATCTCATTTCTCATATCCAACCTAGAAATTCTTTAGGAACCCATGCCTTAGAGTCTTTGTATCATGATTTACAAGCTCAAATTCATCAATTACAACATGCCTCTTCCTCTTCTTCTCCATCTCTTGATTCTTCACTTCTTCTTCATAGTCCTCTTACACCCAAAGTTTCTTCTTATCCACTTCCTTCCAATTTTTCCTCACCTAAGTTTCCTCTCTTTGATGGCCATGGAGATCCACAAGAGAACCTTAGATCATTTCATATTACCTACTTGGATTATGCTTGTGATGACACACTATTGACCAAGTTGTTTCCTAAGAGCTTACAAGACTATGCCTTGTGATGGTTTTATGATTTTCCTTTACACTTTATTATATATTTTAATCCTTTAGTAGATCTGTTTCTATCTCACTTTTATGTGAATATTAGAAAAAGATATAATATGTACAAACTACTAAAATGAAGTAAGAAACTAATGAAGATCTTAGTGACTATGCTTTTGCATTATAAGAATAATCTTTCTAAAATGAACAATGTCTTGGCTTAATCTGAATTACAAGATATTTTTATCCAAATCCTATTGCGTCCCTTGCAAAAATGAGTACTCTTTGAATCTTTTCACTCTTTTGATAATCTATGTTATACTCTTAAGACCCATGAAACTAAGTTACTTTCATTGGGATAACTTAAATATGGTGCTGACATTTCCATTCAATCTACTAACAAGTTTCCAAGAAAACCTAGCTTAAGGGAAAATCTAGTGAATCTAATCCTATTGTCAATGTTATATCTCAGCCCGCAAGATGCAACTCCAAGCTACACGTCGCACCTTTACTAGATTTCCATATCCACCGTGTATGTTGTTGCCTCAATTTATGGAGAGCAATATAATTTCTCTTTTGGATCCTCTTGAGCTCAATCCTAATAGGCGTCATGGAAATAACATTAATGAAAATGCACATTGTGATTACCATAGATGTAATGGCCATTCTACTGATAGGTGTTTCAAGCTTAGACATTTGATCCAAGATCTGATTAAAAATCATGAAATTGAGCTACATGAATCTACTATTTCTATTTCTAAATCTACTAATGACAATGGAAATATTAAAATATTTAATGATCCACTACATAAGCATGAAAAATAAGCTCTTGAATCCTCTTCAAATCATGCTTATCATATTGTTCCTCCTCCTTCATCTTCACTCATCCTCTTGGATTTCTTGTTAGTACCAATGATCTTCCTTCACCTATCATTACTTTTTTACTGATGTTGATTTTCATTCCTTTTTTCATCACATAGATTACATATTGATGCTTCTATTGGTCTTCATACTATTAACAATTTTATGGTGCATCCTACTTACAAGAAAAATGTATGTTCAATATATTTCTTACAAGATATCAGTTTTCCATTATCTCAAATGACCTATAGATCACACACTTCTCATGGGAATGTCATTCTTCCCATCACTGTTGGGCCCCTCACTATCTCTATTTCTTTCTCTATTGGATTTACAGTTACACATTGTGACATGGTATTAGGACTCCCTCGAGTAGGGTGTCAAATTCGTGCCACAATAGTTCATTTATTCCTTAAGTTTGTATATGAGAATCACGTTATCACTATTCGATGTATCCCACCTTGGAATTATTTGTATTTGGATCCTATTACTATTACACATTTAATTACTTTTATCACTAGTGCACCTATTTTTACACCTCCTCGTGATGGCCCCATGGCTTTGGCACATACTCCTCTAAAATCTATAGCTCTTACCATTTTGAGTGCTAATTTTACACATACACATAGATCTCCTTCACATGCGGCTTTTGATTTTCACTCATGATGGATACATCAGTCCCATAGCCCATCTCATAGGGACAAGTCTCCACACAAGATATACATTCCCCATGGAACATCTAGGCCTGCTTCGTTGTTTATTTCTCCACATGCACGATATAGTCCTACCCCACTGATTTAATGAAATTTAAATCTATGTAACGACATTGTTAGTGAGATAAATATAATGATAACATATAAGATCTAGCTAAATAAGTACAAGATAGAGTGATAGATAGGGTTTATAAAATGACTTAGATTCTAACTATAGGTCTAGACCGACAAATAGGCTAGAAAGGTAGATTCTAGATTATGTGAGCTTTGTGTGAGAAATTGGAATGTGACGATCTCGGGGATAGGATCACCCAGGAAAGGACATGGTCGACTAGGTACTACCATATATTGCAGGCACTGGTGTCGGTGGAAGAAATTTGGATTTGGTTCATCTGTTTCACTTATTATTCATTGGAGGTCACATCAAGGTTGCTACAAGTTTTATCATTCACACTTGTACCTGAAAAAAAACCCTAGCTACTTGCATAAAACTAAAGCACACAATAGATGAAAAAATATGCATATGCTTAATTCAGATGACCTCGGTAGTCACCCCTCTGTGATTGTCACCGAGTCACCGCACTACATTTTAGACTCAATGTATTTCTAGTGTGTGTGTGTGTGTGATTGGAATAGTGTCCTTGAGATAGGATTCCCTAGTGTAAATTGCACAAAGAATAATGTGCTACAACTACTTTTTCCGAATGCAAGCTTTGTGGTATGGAATTTAGAATAAACCCTTCTATGCTTTCAAGTATGCCATCCCAAAATTTAGTCCCAAAATGCGGTGGTATGGAGTTAAGAAAATATTAGCTCCTTGTAATAGTATGTGCCTCTTGAATGCTTTCCCCTCTTAATGAGGTTAAATAAGACATGTATATATATGATTCCTTCGCTTAAGTTTCATCATTAACAAGTGAAAGGCCAACCCGGGGTATTAAATAGATACAAGAAAGAAGTAACATATTAAAGACTAGGAAAAGTAAGAATGAGGAAAAAGTTCCCATAGGGGACAGTAGCGCCCAAGTGCTCTTGTCCTTAATGGGTGGTTCTATATAGGGTACTCAAAAGGTAAACAATGAAATCAGAGTTGAGAAAGATGTTGGCTAATGTGCAAAATTGTAAGGTGTAAATCCAGAAAAGACAAATAACAAAGATAAGAAGGATAAAATCAATATCAAAGAAAAAAAGTGTTGTTAATGACTAATTCTCTTTCTTAGGAATCATGCATATAAATGAAATATTTAGAGGCTAGATGTACATAATAAGTGCATGATTTAGTGACTACACCCACATACCTTTCCCCATGCACTTTCTCGGAGGCCATTGATTCTTAGACCATGTTCACATGCATACCTCCTTCACACTAGAAAATAGTTGGACCTCACCCCCTATCATCATTGGATACATCACCATAACATTCACACTTCGGGACATACTATTCCCCCTTGCTAACCAATGATGCACTATTTTTTAGGTTCAAACATGATGATTGAGGGAAAATACTTACGTACATGGACCTCACTTTTCACACATACACTAGAGGAAACCTATTTCTCCTCTCTTAGTTATGGTATTTAATATTCTAATAATAAAAACATTCAAATATTGGTAAAAACACAAAAATATTAGCTTAGATCTTGGTTGCATGTATCCTTGCTTACTTATATTATTCTATGTTGCACATTTCTTATCATGTTACTTTGATTCATATAATGCTCTATCCTTTTTTCTCTATACACATGCACATTAACATTGTACTTTTGAGGTGAATGAAAGATACTTACAAGTTATCACACGATGCATGATGCTTGAAATTATTGTCTACAAGTCCCACTTTGAGGATCCCGGGGCATTTACCTTTCCTAGTTCTCTATATTCAGGTTCTATAATTTTAATATCTACTACTTTCATTCCTATTGTCAGATGTATACATTGTGGCATAATATAAATTTTTATAACATGATAATGGGTGTTTCATGTGTAGCATTTTTCTTGCAGGTCTACTCCAACCATTGTTATCTGATCATACTAGTTGTTTTTTTATTTTCTATGATGTGATTTGTTTATGAGTTGTGCCCTATGATTTCTTGCTCATTTTATTGTATGAGACTTGAAGGTATTAAGTGTCTTATGAGATTATGAGTGGTGTCCCATGTATTTCAATAGCTACTTGTTATATCTTTTACAATATTATTGCATGTTTTTACTAGTTTATATTACATCATGTCATGCTTGTTTGTGACTAACACTTTTTTCTATATTTTATCATTGTTTTGTATGTTCCATGGTAGTTACCATGCATATTCCATTTTCCCCATGTAGGAGTTATATTTCATATGTGCACATCATTTTTAGATTTCCTCATTTGGGTCACACTCACATTTGTTTACCTCACACATCATAAATGAGTGGGGGAAATCATCGGGTATGATGATCATTTCACCCTCTTGGCAGTTCATAAACCCGATACATATTGGAACACAACAAAATTAGAATAAACAAGAGCTAAAAATTGGTTTAGAATCAGAATTGGGCCAAAAACATAATAGGTACAAAAATGCCCAATACGGATATGAATGATGGGCGGTAGTTTCCCATATGGGAATTTTTTTTCTGGGGGAAAAACATGTACCTTATATTTACAACATGTTTTCAATGACAAGATTTTCCAAATTCCAATAGTACACACTCGATTGCGAGTTATTATTAGGCAACAACAACACAATCGGTGGTAATTCTCATACTTTGAGAAAGGGAACTAATTACTTTGTTTTCTAGGTATCAAATAAGGAAGTGACACTTAGGGGATATATAGGAAAATGATATGCTTGGAACAATGTGTCACTCGTGGCTAGTTTTTATTGGGCTTGTGACCATTTGCGGTGGTGCCTATCTACGGGAAATTGTCAATAGTTGGAGGAAAAGCCTACATCTCTCCCAACACTCTTCTCTTGGAAACAAGACCTATAAATCCTTAGTGTAGCGTTAGGACACATAAAACCTCAGTATGTTCAAATGATTTTGAGAATTTCTCTCTCTCAACTCTTTCAACCATATCCAAGGAAACAAACACATAGAACAATAATATCTCTTCTCTCATGGCATTCAAGTGTATTCTATCATTGATTCACTTATTTTTCAATACACATTTCTATTTTCACATTTACTAAGTTAAAGTTCAATTTCATTTATCATGAGAATTGACTACACTTATCTTCTTTTGTAGGTTTGACCTTACTTCGAAAAAAGGCAACACACAAATGGAACAAAGAGCAATCTCAAGCACAAGACTCTTGGAAAAGGAAATATTCAAGGAAAAATGCATGCATCATTTCTACTATGCACATAAGGTCACCCCTAGGGTTCTCATCCCCTCTTAGATTCCATGATACACACATTATAACCTCCATTTGACATGCTATAAATTTCGATCTAGCACACTACATGATACAACCTCCTTCGACTTTCCACAAGGTACACTCTTCTTATTTACTTTATGCTACCAAATATTCATTCACTAGCATAAAGTGGGGAAAATGTAGATATGAAATCATGCACTTACTATTTACATCATGTCTCTAAGTATGTCATTATATGCATGATTCCTAAGAAAGAAAAC
This sequence comes from Taxus wallichiana var. yunnanensis, assembly GCA_018340775.1. NCBI lineage: Eukaryota > Viridiplantae > Streptophyta > Pinopsida > Cupressales > Taxaceae > Taxus > Taxus wallichiana. Next base: position 930,828,310 of record CM031239.1, read on the forward strand.
TAGACATTAACAACACTTGTTTTGATTTTACATTGCTTTATCCTTTTTTAATTCTATCATTTTCTTTTCGGAATGACTACTTTACTTTTGGACATTGGATATGTGACCCAACTCATTATTTCCCATTCTATCCTCCGAGTATCCTAGATAGTACTTCCCATTAGGGACATGAGTTCCCAAGTGCTATTGTCCCCTTTGGGTACTTCTGTCCTTTTCCCTCCTTTTCTCAAATTTGAAATGCCACATCGACTATTATATTTTCTAAATTATTACCTATCACTCTGGGTCGACCTTTTAGTTTTTAATGATGAAATTCAAACAAGGGAATCATATATATACATGAATTACTCAATATTATTAGGGGTTAGGAAAATTTGGCTATTAGTTCCTTTTACTACTTAGGAAAATAGCAACATTTAAGGGTTGCATTTAGGCTACATCATTCACTACATAGGAAGGGACTATTTCTGAATTCTATCTCACACATTCATCTTGGGGAAAATTAGTTGTAGCCCATTATCTTGGTGTGACTGGAACAAGACAACCTAGCTTCAAGGGACATGATTCTATAAAAAACACACACACATGAACTACATAAAGTATAAAATGTAGCATAGTGATCGGTGAAAATCACATTGGGGTGACCACCAAGGTTAGTCTGAATCAAGCATATGCATTATTTTTTCATCTAATGTTTTCTTGAGCCTTGTGTAGGTAGCTAGGGTTTATTTTGTAGGTTCAGGTGCGATAATGAAACCCTACAACAAAGCTCGAGAGATAAAGAGAGAAAGGAAAAAGACATTATCAAGTATTGAAAAGATCATATCCAAAGCATTTGCTAGGAAACTAGTACCCAGTTTGTACATTAGCACTTGAGGAAGTCTTGTCCTTTGGGTGGTTATGTTCAAAGGAGTTCATATCCCAATTTTCTAGATTAAGCATGTTCTACCAAGTTCCCGGTCTAGAATCAATCCGAATATCCAAATACAAGATAATTCATTCTTATCTCACTATTACTTACACTTGTTTGTTTTTTTGCATGAAAATATTGCTTATTACTGTTATTTATTTGATCTTAGTCCTCTAATAAATATTTAAGTATGTTAATTTAGTCATCTTGTGGAACCCAGATTAACCGACTTGTATGGTTTTGACTTGACACATCCTCCATCTGATCTTTAAAATTGACATTCTTCATTGGGTCATTTAATCCCTCTAGGTTATCCTTTCCATGATAATTTACCTTTAGAACCCTATATAAGCAAGTTAAACTCACCTCATTTGAGAACCTAGCACAACCTAGTATTCTCATGAACTCATATTGTAAAAGATAACAAAAATACACCCAAGGCTCCCTAAATTTTAGCAAAGCTCATGCATAATCATTATGAAAATAATCACTACATGTTTAAAGAATCTTACAGGTAAAAGAATCATCCTCCCTCATTTGCAAGCACTCAAACATTCCCACTTCAATTATTAGCAAGATCCAAACTTGATTCAAGATTTTTCAAGGAGGTTCTTATTTCAAAATCTAGCTACATTCATTCATATATCACATTCTAGGTGGATAACGACATGTGGTTTGAGGCCTCTTCAGAGTAGTCTCGATGTTAACAGTGCAAGGATTACTTCAACCTAACTAATGTTTGTTTTGTAGGGTCTCCCACCCATGGCTAGGGTTCGATACCCCACTTAAAATATTAAGAGGGCTTCGCAATGTGAGTAACAACTAGGGTTTGACAATGGAAAACATTTCAAAGCAAGTGAGAACCTAAAAAATTTGCAGAGTAAGATTCATAGAAGGTCCAAAACCTTATAATAGGTTTAAAACCATATGGATAGTCCTGGAATATTTGTACAATCCTACACCATGTCATCTTCCAACTACAGTTCTAGGAACAAAGCACTCTTGAGTGCATATCTCTCTTTTCTAGCACTCTGTATAACCAAAACTTCCCAGATCCATCTATAATCAGCTAAGGATACTCATCCCCCTATGTTTTTAGGTTCATATCATATTATATACTTTAGTTGCAAGAATTAATGCATTGTTTTGATATTGCATAAATAATGTTGGAAGTTAACTAATCAAAATAATCACATGTAGCTCCCTTTTACATACTTTTAAGTGTATTTAACCCACTAATATATTATAATTCTAATAAGGTTGTAAAACATTTAGTGAACACAACTTGTGACTTGATATTTACATCAACCCTAGTTCTCTTAGGGTTTGACCTCACAACATTAGTGGTTGTAATTTTCATGGTTGCATATGTTTCTTTCCTATGCCCTTTTAGTGTAGAAATGGGATTCACAATAATCCCATTGAGTATATTGAGCTTTCTCCTCCTACTCCCAGCGTCATAGTCTCATGGCCTCTTCTCTATTACATATCGTTATCAATCCAACTATGCTTGAACTAGTGATGAGGTACCATTACATGACATTGAAACTAATAGTGAAAATTATGATGGTTACAATGATGATGAGGAAAACACTATGGATCACAAATAAGTGGAACTTGTCTCTTATTTCCATATATAACTTTATAAGAATATTTATCACATTGAGCCTATTATTAAAATCCTCCTTTTGTTAATATTTCTCACGATAAAAATCTAGTGAAGAATCCCTTTTTTAGAGGCCTCAACCCTCTTCCACTTTATCAACATATGTTATTCCTATATATATTATGCCTACATCCTCAATAACACCTGCTCTTTCAATACAAAATGTCTCTATTCCTATTCTTGCAACCACTATTGTTACTACACATCCTCTATGTAATCATAGCAGTTCTCATGTCTCTTCTTCTAACACACGAGTCCTTGAAACCCCTATTCATACACTACAAGCTCAATTCTTAAAATTACAAAATGTTGCACACACTTTTCATCATGTTATGGATTTTACTCATTTGCTTCATAACCCACTTGCACCTGAAGTGGCTTCTTACCCTTTTCCTATTTGTTTTGTTGCTCCTAAAATCCCTATCTATGATGGAAAAGGGGACCGTGCAGAACATCTTTAATAATTCCATGTGGCTTGTTTTTACTATGCTTCTCATGACATCTTACTCACTAATTTATTCCCTAGAATTCTTAAGGAATTTGCATTACAATGGTTCTATGATCTCCCACACACTTTATATTCTCTTTCACTAATTTGGAAAATCAATTTTTTGGCACAATTCTCTATCAACATTGGGGACAAAGTTTCTTATGTACAAATGTCTAAAATGTGACAAGGATATAATGAATCTATCAATGATTATGTCTTATGATACAAGACCATGCTTAATAAGATGAACAATATCTTGGCTAATAGTGAATTACAAGATATATTCACACAAAACTTGTTTTTTCTCTTGCAAAAATCGGTCATATTTGACAATTTTTGATCATCTAACCATCTATGTCACACACTCAAAGAGCATGAAGATAATTTCTTACATATGAACATACTCAAGTAGAACTCTTAATAAATCTGATGCAATCTTTCAAAGTAAATCCACATTAAATGGAAAGAAGAATGGTGTTAAGGCTACTTCTAAGGACACTATAAATTCTATTTCCCAACCTACTAAGTTGAAATGACAACCCACATGATGATAGTTTACACATTTACCTTATTCTCCACACATTTTATTGAAACAATTGCTTGAGTGCAACCTCATGTCTCACCTTCCACTATTTGGGTTGATGCGAATAAGCCACAAAGTAAGATTTTTGATGCTAATGCTTATTACGACTATCATAGATGTATTGGTCACATCAATGATCAATGTATCAAACTTGGTCATATCATTCAAGATCTTATTGAATCTTATGTAATTGAATGGGATGATTTTGTTGAATCTTCTAAGCCAAATAACGAAAAATGCAAAATTGAAAATATTTAATAATCCACTTCTAAGCATAATAATGAAAAATATTCTTAAGAAGTGAATAATAATTATCATGTGATTCCACCACCCCCTCTTATTATCACCCTTTGGATGCAATGATTAAAATTTTCATTCACACATCATCTCCTACACCAATTATCACTTTCGATGACTTTGATATAGATGACACACTTATTTATGATACTTTTTCCTTTCAAGTATCTATTAATTAAATACCTATATGTGGTGTTTTGGTTGATCCACATAACAAGGATAATGTTTTCTCTCTAATGTTACTTCACTCTTTTGGCATCTCTACAAAGAAACTTACACTCGATTCTTATCCACGATATTGATGCATTAATCTACCTATTACGGTTAGTTTTGTTATACTACATCAGTTTTATTCTTCGTTACTTTTACTCTTACCTCGATGCATTGTGTTTACGTATCCCTTGGCTACGAGCTCTTAGGGATATTTCATTGATCATTCAACAATATGTCAAGTTTATTCATAATTAGTAGGTTGTCACTATTTGAGGTGTTTCCTTTGAGGATCCTTTTCTTATCTTTCCTATACATTCTTCTATAGTTTTCACCCCTACCCCTAGTGCAACTAAGAAATAGTATTTGGGTTTAAAACTATCTCTCGCACCTTAAACCCTCTTAGGTATCCTAATACACCTTTGTTTTCACACACTACTTCTCATGGCTCTATTCCCTTTAGGTCTCTACATAAACCTTCGGTTTCACACATTGTCTCCAGGGCTCAAACTCTCGTAGGATCCCACATTGGTCCTATAGTGCACGTGCTATATCTATAGTTTCTCAAAAGTATTCTAGTGCACATGGTATGTCTAGGAGTACTCATTATTCTTTTCCTCTACATAAGACTTCTAATTCACATACTACTCATGGATCTACTTCACCTTGTTATTATCTTAATCCTCTTTGACATACATCACCATATTGTACCACTTACACTTGAGTCACATCCTTCACACAATTGAGGAATTTGAGACTCCATATTATTTGCTAGTTTATTTTGCCTCTTCAGAAGATTATCATCGGGTAGTTCTTATGGTAGCACTTTCCATGTACATTATTAACATTCAAAAATACAAACACATTGATATAGTTATAAAATAAAAAAGCATTCATTAATTTGTAAAAATACAAAACTAGGACCTGTACACATAGTTTGTGTTGTTAGCACTTTCCATTATACATGTGATTTTGCAATTTGGTTTAAAAGCTATCATATTGTTTTACTCTTTACACACATGCATTCATATGGTATATTGAGCTTGATGCATGACATATACATAACAATACAAGATGATAAGTGTTGGCCATACCTTTACCCATACTTCCTATACATATAGGGGCATATATTATACACTACACACATGTGCTATTATTTCATTATAGTTCATTTTTACTTCCTCATTACACTTAATTACATATATTGTGTATATGTTATCTTTTCAGCTAATAGGACTAACATATGTGTCTTTTGTAGCGTTGAAACCTCTTGTTTCACATGTTTCCATCTATATCAATTGTTATATTATTTCATTACATTATGAAACTCTTTTTTTTATGCATTCTTACTATTTGTTTGTGTTATTACTTTCTTTCTTCACTGATTGTGGCCTAAGTGCCTTGTTTATCTTGTGACACTATGGGCGTCCCATGTTCATGGCTTTATGCCTATCTGGTTTTATCTTTCTTCTCATGTTTCCAAGCTCTAGGGACTTGATTGTCTCGTGACACGATGTGTGTCCCATGTTTGCGGCTCTATGCCTTTTGAGTGACACTATTTACATACTATTCACTCGACTTTATTGTTGTTATCTTATGCACTTGTTTTCTTATACATGCATCATTATTATTATTGCTACTATTTCTATTTTTCCATTGTTTTCCTTTGTTATCCACCATGGTCTCCACCATACGCATCCCCTCGCAAGTTTGGGATCCCATCATTGGTAGAAACCACAATAACCTTCATTTGTTTCTATATAAACTATCATATCCATCGGACATGGTTACACATCTATTATTTTGAGCCATGTTCTTAAATTATTTTTCATGCATGCATCAAAATAGGGAAATTCATCTGGGTATATTTTACACCTACAACAAACACATACAAATTTTTGGGTTTATACACAAGTCTATACAAGTCACAGTGTACTCAAAGAACATCAAATATAGAAATCTAGAAAGTCATGCACATGTTCAAAAATGTATAGCTTGGTTAGGACCGTACGGATAATTTCCACCTATAGTACAATTTATTGATACAATTTCAAATCCATCTCACTTAGTTAAGATCAATTAAGGGGGGCATGAACCATAACACTTAGTTTCATCTATATTTCCCGGGATCTTTGGGGCATGGCTATCCTCTCTCCACCTACATTTTAGTACATTAAACTTGGTATTCAATTTCTGTTCACTTGTGTGACACATGGGAATGACATAGGGCACTTATTCTCTTTTCTACTATGTGTCCCTATTTACAAAATTGGGACTAGATTCATCTGCAATGGTGTGGTCCTTAGGGTTACAAAAGGTATTGAAGATTCCACGTTCTTTGTAAGCAGCCCTTCCTTTCCTCTTGCATTTAAAGGAAAATATATCATAGTTTTAGAATTAATTTAATATATGGTCTTCTTCCATCATATGGTGTTTCAAATATCTCACTCTTTTTCTCTCTTTCCTCCGTCATGTGTTGGGTTTCATGAAACTAACACTCCAGTTTATCCTCGATGCAATTGGGGATTGATTTACCCAAATCTTTCAACAAGAGCAATAATTAAAATCTCCAAGTATAAGTAAAGAACAATAACTTCTCCATCTCGAAGAACAAATAGGTGTATTTCATCCACATTTTACATCTCTTTATTTCACTTTATTCAAATTTGAAATTTAACATATATTAAATATTAAATTTGATTTAATGTTTAATTATTTATTATGAACATTGACTACACTTTGTATCACGGGTTTCATCATCAAACATGCCAACACCAAAACAACAAAGTTACCATACAAAACAAAATTTGAGAAAATACAAAGTGTGTCTACACACTCAGGTATTTTTTCCTTTAAACATGTAATTTTCATGTCATACTCTAAGTGATGGTAAATGTAGACACTCTAATTTGGAACTTTAATCTTTGAGACTCCTAGTTTTGAAAATGAAATCTTGTTAAGATAAACTTACTCTTTCTATCCCCATTCATTTCATCCCTAGGTTTCTTATATAACTTGTTTATTCATACACACTAATTATAGACACTTATTTTTGGCACCTCCCATGCCCCCATCTTGCGTTCATTTCTTCGTATAGCATTCTTGTTTCCCTCCTATTTTTGAAATTATCCTATTTCCCTCCTAATTATCCTATTTTCCTCACATCCCATCTTATTTACCATTTATTTTCATTCCCATTAATCCCTTTCATTTCCCTAATTCTTAAATATATCATTTAATTATTCTAATCTCATAAATCCCCCATTTAATAATCCTCATGGGATTCTCGATCCCCCCTTGTCATTATCCCTTATTTAGTCCTTTCCTAGGATCCCACCCTCTTATTCGAACCTTTTCTAAGATTTCGTACACCTCCCTCTACCCATTAAATGTCCCTTACATGTGTACAAGACTAAAAAATAGCCAACTATCCGTTTCTTAATCTATTCTTTCCCTTTCATTATTCCTCTAACGTCTCTTAGCGAGACTTTCTTTATCGATCACCAGTGGATCGACTTGAGTTGTCGGTGACCCAACCCCGCCTTATTTAAACACAATTATCCCTCTTCTTTAGGGGCTGGAATTTTTTGTATCTTTTGTATGCTCTGTGATTCCTTCTTCTTGCATTGTCTTTGGATATTTTTCCATCATTTAGGTCACTTCCCTTTGTATTTCATTGAGAAAGCTTGGAGTATAGTGAGATCACTTGGAGATATCGTTCGTGCGGGATCTTATTTGTTTTACTGAGTTTACAAGTCTTCTCGGGAGTTCTTCGAGCCTTTCAGCCATCCTTTATTGTCCTCGGATATCTTCATCCATTCTGTTCTTTAGCCAACATCCCACATTTGTTCCAAGTCCACCGTCGACTAGATCTAGTTGTTGTCAACCCATATATGATCTTTGTCAAATCTGTTACATCCAACATCTTATCTACGTTACCTTTCATCTCATCAACCATACTTTGTATCCTCTCTATACCATCAACATCCTACCCACATTATATGCATCATGTTATCTATTTTAGCACCTCGAAACATGCATCTGTCCCGGTTTCTACATATTTTTCCAACCTTGCATAGGTCACCGTCGACTATGATTATTTTCCGGGTCGCCATCGATCCGTTCATCACCCCTTTTTGATCTACTATTTCACATATCCTTTTATCTTATTTGTACTTTGTTATCAACTTCTACTGACTCTGCATCACACTTCAACTCTGTTCTTACATAGTTTAGGTTCACCCATGCTCTAGTCTTCGAGCGTGTCATCTTTACTGATTCTCCAACAACCCAATCTGGTTTTCTCTCATTTATATTATTTCCTTTATCATTTATTACCTTAGTACCTTTCGGTTCATTAGATCCTAGCTTATCGGATCCTTGTTTCTATAATCATTTCCATATCCATTCATTATTGATTGTTTATATCCTCTTATCAAGTGGTGACATCCTTTCTAGGAAGCTTTCGCTTCTTGGAATCGGCTTTGTCGGGTAGCCCACCATATCTATCACTAATCCTTTTTCATGTTTAGTCTTTGTTTTCATGTAGGTTGTTGAACCGTAACAAGTAGGATCCACTTTTTTACGCTTGTACCATCTTCATTGTCATCTCGTATCGGGAGGTCCCTAAAAACTCTCATTTTATGACATTTTTTTATTTTATAGCTTAGTCTTCACTAATTTGAAGCAAGAAGCACAAAATCTTGACAAACATTGATATGTTGATTTTTTAAAGATTTAAATCCATAAATTCCATATACAAACTCAACTTAACATGATGCAACCTTCAATTTTCATATTTCTCATCTTTGTGTAAAACCATCCACTTTGGTGGCTCGTGGAATCTGGTCCTAGTCGACTTGTATGGTTTTGAATTGGCATATCCTCCATCTAATCTAATAAATTCATATTCTTCGTTGGGTCATTTACTCCCTCTTGGTCGACCTTTCCATGATAATTTATCTTTGGAACATATATAAGCAATTTAAACTCACCTCATTTAAAAACCCAACACAACACTTTGCATTTTCATGAACTTCTATTACAAAATCTAACACAAAGGCACCCAAGTCTCCTAAATTTCACCAAAGCTTGTGCACAATCACTAGGGTAGTAATCACTACAAACCTGAAGCATCCTACTAAGTCAAAGGATCATCCTCCATCATTTGCAAGTTCTCAAATATCCCCACTTCAAGTATTAGTAATATCCAAACTCAATTGAAGCATTTATTAAGGAGGTTCCAAATGCAAAATCTAGTTTCATTTATTCAAATATCACGTGCTAGGTGGAAAACGACATGTGGTTTGAGGCCTCTTCGGAATAGTACCAACGTGCGTCGATGCAAAGATTGCACTTTAACCCAAATAATGTTTTTATAGGGTCTCCACACATGTCTAGGGTTTAAGACATCACTCGGAATATTCAAAGGGATTCACAACATGAGAGACAACTAGGGTTTGATAGTGACATACATTTCAAGGAAAGTGACAACCTCAAGAAGTTCTTCGAGCAAGATTCAAATCAGGTCCAAAACTATACAAATGGTCCTAACAAATGTGTACAGTCCCACACCAGGTCATATTCCATCTATAGTTCCGAGATTGAAGCACTCTTTGGTTCAAACCTCTCATTCCCAACACTCTTCACACTCATAAATTCCCAAATCCATATGCAATCAAATAAGTGTACTCATCCCCCTGTGTTTTGAAATTCATATAATATCTTATACATTAGTTGAAAGAAGTAATGAATTATTATGATATCATGTAATTAATGTTAGAAATTAATTAATTATAATAACCTCTTGTATCTTCCCTTTACATCATTTTAGGTGTATTTAAATTGCTAATCTATTATAATTACAATAAGGGTGTAAAACACACATAATACACAAGCAATTTGTCCATGGAATTTATAAATACATATAAAAATATAAATAGAAGAGATGCATTGTCAAACTTAGAGACACACATTATATGTAAGGAAAGATACCCTTGTAATTATTTTTCATTCCTTAAATGACAATACTATGTTTAGAAGATACATCAATGAGAAAGGCATACATTGGTTATTTTCATCTAACAATATGGACTTAAGTGAAAAAATGTATGTGTTGAGTGTTGTTACTCAAGTAAAAGATATGTTCATTGCACAAGTTCATCTAATACCACGGGTTACCTATCATCATGGAGGATAATAAAAATATAGTGGTCACACAATTTTCTTCCCTCACGATATGAAAATGATATTAAAATATGTTCGACATAGAATGGAATACTTGGATATATTGATAGTCCAACAAGTTAATATACACATCGGGGCATTATAATTCTTTGTGTAAGTAGAAGTTGTGTTAGAAATTCACTAGGATACAAAATCAAATATGTTCCATACTATAAGGATTTTGAAATAAATGTTGACATGCTCACATTACTCCCTCGAGTCAAAATTTGGTATTTCCAACATTCTTTACATAATTGAAAGTAAAAATGTAGAAGAACTTTTAATAAATGACGAAGTTGGAAATAATCATCAAGACAATATAGGAATTGAAATTGAATAATCATATTCATTCATGGTGAGACTATTGAATAGATGGCATGTGTTACATATCATTAAAGAAACTTTATGGATCGATGGTCGAAAGAAACTATCATTGAATGGCCACAAATTGGCTCGACCCTCATTAATGAGTACACTACCAAGGGCCTTTTTGACATGGACTTTCCTAATATATTTCATAATATTAATACATTTCACATGCATCCCCTCATTAGGAAGTTCAACTTCATGATTAAACCTTTCACCTTTTTCACTTTCATGAATAAATTTCAAAATTTTCCAATATTTACATACTTTATGTTAAATATTATGGTGTGCCATCGTAGCTAAGTAATTTTGTAATGTTTATCAAAAGAATAGTAAAAGAAAACATATCAATAACTATTAAAAACCTTTGGGTACAACTGAAAAATGTACATTCCAATGAATTAGTTAAAGAGCTAATGCATTTTAGTTCTTAATCGTTACTTACTAGTGTTCAAAGGAACACAAAATGTAGTGACATAATTTGCTTATGTAAAAAGGTCAATATGTCAAATTTAAACACGAAGTTTCATGGAAAAAATGCATCGAATTCACCTTATTATGTAATGAATTAGGGAACAAACATTATGAACCATTGAGAAATGATGATAGGTTAAACATCCACAATCACAAGACGCTTTTAATATTTAGAGAAAATATAGATTACCAACATGTTATATCACAACTATGTGTTCCTAAATGTTTTTCCAAGTATGCATCTAAAGTTGAAAAACTAGAAAGTTGTGTTTCTATGTTAATAGGGATATGCACAAATCAAAATTCATAATGCCAAGATTTGGCAACATATCATAAATTAATGATATAGATTGTCGTATAATGTGATATAAGAATGCAAGAAATAGTCATATGCTTATAAATAATGCCTCTTGTACTTGCAGTAGGAAATTTATATCCATCATAGGCCTTCATATGAAACAAAAATTTGCTTTTGGATGTTACTCCAAAGTAAAACAAGATCTCTATAACATTATCATAAATAAGGAAGAGGATCACCTAAAATTACTCTCTTTTTAGCAAACACATGTATGTAAATGTAATGGCATAATATCCCATACAATAATTCAAAATCTTTATTTTAATATTTAATTAATCCTCGCTTTCTTTAAAGAACAAACCGTACTTAATCAATTATTATTTCGTTGTTGCAAATATTGAAAGTTGACATTGAAAAAATAATACAACTGAAGGTTTGATCTCATTCTCAAAAGTTTGTGTTTTGTTCTTTAATTACAATGAATACAAAACAATAGTATTTGTAATTTTATTTTAATTTGATAATATTTTATTTCAATGTATTTGAACAATGACATTTTAAGTAGAAAAGCTTCTATTAGTCTTAATTCAAAAAAGTTTGATATTCACCTCGATATAGCTTAAAAAATTATTGTCTAAGTAACCACCATTCTCACATAACTATGTCCAAAGAATCCAACCTACTAAGCTAGACACAAAACCTTGGGACATAAATATGATTATACAACATTGGACATAAAAATACTAGTTGTGATAAAAAAATTCTTACCATCTTATACACAATCACATTTTCGATAATAATAAGTATTCAAAGTTGGGCTTCTTTTAATGTTGAAATATTGCTTACGAACATTCATCCAATAGATAAATGTATACAAATCCATTATACTTTGTCTACTTATATAATACAAACCATAATTATTTTAACTTCAATTGAATTATATATTAACCTTGTTTCATTTATAATTATTATAGTCACATCACTTCATTTATTTAAAAGGAAATTATACATAAAATTCTATATTGTTAATTAAGTAATATAACAAAAAAAAGTCATCTTCTAAATTCAATTTTTATTTCAAACCTATAAGCAAATCCCTTACACCCCTAGGAGTGTCATAAAAATTGGGTCTAAAATTATATGTATTTAAAGAGATTTTTTTAACATACGTTATTAATACATTAAAATAAAACATCAGTTATGCACAAATATGATCTCAAATCAAGCTAAACAAATATCAAAACAGTTACATCATCAAAATGAGTGTACTAATGAAGAGCCTTTCAATCGAAAAGTTATAATAAAAATTGAATTTCATGTTTACTAATAAGAATGAGATTAATATGAACTGATTTATTATTAATGTTTTATATTGTATTCAGTGATCCATCTTCATTAAGAAAATGTATGTGGATTACTGAGTAGTGAATTGGGTCGGACTAATATTTGTGGATTGCTTACTAGAGTTTGTTACGTCAATAATTATAATGAATAAATTGATACTATTTGAGGGTTTCCTTAGTAGAGTCACACAAATTAAATTTTTAGTCGAGGTTAAGAATATTAGTAGCCTATCCCAATCACTTGTGAAATAAGTTTACTATTTTACTCACTCACTTTGGAGTGTTCAACATAACACTAATTTGGTGTGCTTTGTATTTTGATTTTATGAAATGGGCTAATCTTGCCACAAAAATATATAAATATTCTTTTAGAAGTGTCCATAAATATAATTATAGCCCCTCCATGGCGTAAGAAAATTTGATTAAACAATAATGAAATGAGTATATTTGAGCAAAGAAAATTTTAATTATATAGCAAATATAATTTAGAACTTTTTATGATGAAACAATAAACTATAGTTATAGCCTCATATATGAGGCTACATGAAATCATGAGAACATATAATCTATGTTATTAGAGGTGACCTAATGTAAAATATGTTGATTGATTATTTTTGTTGATAAAATATTGAGAGCATAGATTAATAGCAGATAAATTGTTTGGTAACATCACAACTAGTAATATATGTTAATGTGTCATTTGTTTTTATTTAAAATATAGGTTAATTTGTCATATTGTATTAAAGTGTTTAGGAAATCAAAACATCACAGTTATTATGCATGTAGTTATATTGTCTCCACCAAAATCATTAATTTTTTTCTCCAAATCAATAAACAAATGTCATGTGTCATTTTTAATCTGTTCTATAAAGTTTTGCATCAAAAAATTGTAAGAATATACTCTTTGCCTTTATTCAGAATATTCCATTTATTTTGGTTTGAACTATAGTTTTGTGAAAAATTAACAGGATGTTTGATAAAAGAATTGAAAAGGTACTCCATAGAATTTATGGAGCTTGTATCCTAATTGAGAGAAGCCCATGCCTCTTTAATGTGGTGATGTAGTTGATATGAATGCATCTATATCCGGTCATGCATTTCGTGATATTTCCCGAGGATTGATCATCTTGCTTGCCGAGAGGTCCTTGAGAGCCCTCAAAATAAAGATTATTAAGCCCCCATTTTTGTTACACAATGAACATCAATGCTCTGGCTTGTCAAATTCTCATAAACGCAGGAGGACTAGTCGAACAATCAGTGTTTTCCGGAAAGTATTCCATGGAAATGTTTAGTGTAGTGTACTGGCGGAGGTTTGATGAATAAGGGTTTCTTGTTGATCTCCTTAATAGGTACCCAACATTATTTATGACAACTTGTATGTTAGAGATATAATATTTAGAAAACAGAGAAGAAGCTTATAAATCGACATGCAACATGCTTGGGATTTACAATGTTTGTGTGTGATGATGTAAATTAATCACTCGCTACAAATGTGTTGCTCTTTGTTCTTTGCACAGAGCCGAAACAAAACTGTGTAGAGGATATTTTGGATCAGACTTTTCTCATTCTGATGTTGGGTGAGGAAATGTGATCCAAAACATCCATGAAAATTTGTTGATACAGAATTGTTCAAGATCTCATCTCTTTAAGCTTGTATTTATGTATGATTGACATTGAATAGGGAATGGCAGTGGTGGATGATTCAATGCCCCATGGGTTGAAGCTTATGATTGAAGTAGATGGATTAGAGATCTAGTCGATGTCTGAGTAATACAGACGTGGGTTGGCGAGTATTTTTCAATTTGCTACAAATGATGAACTAGTAAGAGGCAACACAGAGCTTCGGACATGGTGGCATGATATACGAAATGTTGGGCATGTAGACAAAAAGGAGGAGACGTGGTGGTATAACATGCAAATTTTGGCAGAGCTTGAGACAACATTGACAACAATCATATGGGTGGGCTCATCTATTCACGTTGCTACTAATTTTGGGCAATACGCCTATAGTGGGTTCATGCCCAATAGGCTTGTTGTTAGCAGAAGGTTCATTCCATAGGAAGGATTGACATATTTTGTAGAGATTGTAAAATTTTGAGACACACCCTTTCTTAAAACAATTTCTAATTGGTTCCATGTGACCATTGGTATGTCTATAAATGAGATCTTGTTAAGGAATTCCACGGACGAGGTATATATGAGGAAAATCGCATCTCGTGGGTGGACATGTGTGGAACGTATTACTCATTTCCACTCAGTATCAACTCGAAATATTTGATATACATCCTTTTCTGAATTTATTCATGGAATCTATATCAGATTGTTCTGTGAGGATCAATGCTGGAACCTTGTGCACATCAAAATGGGTTGCACTTCCAATGGAGATGAGAATGCTTCGTAATTAGGAAGAGAACAAATCACAAGAAAAATAAAGTATAGAAAAGATAATAGAGTGTCTGACATGCTCATAAATTAGAATGAAAGGGTACATATAGGAGTGTTGTGTAACTCTTGTGTATGACACGTGTACACAACCCTATGACCTATTCTCACTAAGTGAGATGACTAACCAACTAGGTGGACAAGATGTCAAATGATGACAAGTCTAGTCATATACACCAACACCCCTTCATTGAAGCGAGGTAGAGGTCATGGAAAGTCAGAATTGAAAGAGAACTCTCCTAGACAACTAAGAAATACATGTCAGTGGGGTTTGACTAATAATCCTGATAAGGTACCCATGTACAAACAACATCTTCTTGGAAGAAGAAGAAGAGAAGAATGGGTCTCAAAAACTAGGCCTGATGAGGTACCCATGTATAATAAGGATATCAAGTAATGGAGGAAAACTCCTAAGGAAAAACATCCACTTATAAGAGACAAAAGACTCCCTAAACAACCTAAGAAAGATGCGTCAAATGAGTCCCGAAAACTAAAGGCCTAATAAGGTACTCATGTACAAACTGCAATCTTTCTAGAAGAAGAGAAGAGAACTAGAAAGCCCAAAGAAGATGGGCTACTGCAGAAGACCTCACCCCAAGAAGAGACCGCAAGTGAAGATACTTCACCTTAGTGAAGGGTTTGGTAAAAATTTCTACAACCATATCAGATGTTTGACAATATTGTAAATTGATGATGTCATCATGGATCAACTCCCAAATGAAATACATATGTATCTCGATGTGCTTCATCCTCTGATGTTGAACTGGATTTCAAAAAATCGAGATGGTGCTCATGTTGTCGTAATAGATGATAGTAGGCCATCGATAGTGAATACTAAACTTTGTCAAGATACCCTATAACCAAACAACTTCTGTGGTAACGTTAACTGCTCCTCTATACTCTGCCTCTATAGAAGATATCACAATTGCATTCTGCTTCTTGCTAGACCAACTAACAGGACCCAAACCAAGAGAAAAATTGTAGCATGAGGTATATTTTTGATGATCTAAATCACCAGCCCAATCAGAATTAGTAAACCCAACCAAGTCAATATCCACTCCTCCAAGATAGTGAATGCCATCAGTGTAAGTGCCATAAACGTAATGAAGGATCCACTTAGCTGCTTTCCAATGCAACTCATGTGGATCCTGCATGAATCTGGACATGATCCCAATAACATATGATAGATTCATATGTGTGTGAGTAAGGTAAATCAAGCTCCCCACCAATTGTTGATAGAGGGTACCATCAACCAAGGGAGTAGAGCAATCAGAAACCAACTTAACCCCAGAAAGGAAAGGAGTAGGAGAAGGCTTACAATCAGACATATTAACTGAGTAAGCAAATCAAGAGAATACTTAGGCTACAAAATCACAATACTCGAGTCATATTGTGAAATCTAAATCCCAAGAAATTAATGAAGCAATCCTAAGTCAGTCATGGAAAACTTTTTGGATAAGGAAATCTTCACAGAATCAATGATAGAGGAAGAGTTTCCCGTGATCAACAAGTCATCGACATACAAAAAAAGGATGAGTATGGAGTCATATTTCTGAGAATATAAAAATTTGGGTTAGAGTGACACCAAGTGAACCCTGATGTAAGTAAAAAGGAGTCCATCTTGGCATATCAAGCCGGGGGCTTGGTTAAGGCCACAAAGAGACTTCGTAACTTACAAACAAGGGAGGGATCATGGACATAACTCGAAGGTTGTTTCATATATATATATATGACTTCTATTCGATTTACCCTTGCCATCGTTGCAATTTAGTAGATGGGAAGTCCATCAAATGGATGTTAAGAGTGCATTCCTTCATGGGGACCTAGAGGAAGATATATATATATATATATATATATATATATATATCTTCCTCTAGGTCCCCATGAAGGAAGGCACTCTTAACATCCATTTGATGGACTTCCCATCTCTACTGCTTGTAACGATGGCAAGGGTAAACTAAATAGAAGTCATCTTCGTAACTTGAGTAAAGGTTTTCGTGTAATCAACCCCAACTACGGGAGAAATGCTTAGCTATTAGTCTTGCTTTAAAATTTTTGACATCTCCATCTACTCCATATGTTTTTGAAACACCCACTTATACCCAACTATTTTTCTTCCTTTCCAGAAGAGGGGTGAGATCCCAAGTATCATTCTTCATGAGTGAGGAATATTCTTAATCCATGGTAGAATTCCACTTAGGAATACCATAAGCCTCTCGAAAATACTGAGGGCTAGAAGTGGAGGCTAAGAAGGAGTGAGGTCTAATGAAATCTAAGTGATTCCACCTCTTGTCGAAGGATATCCCATCCACTCTCTAACACTCTGCAAATTTTTCCTAGCCCAACAAGGACTAGGAGGATCAGGCTCAGAGTCGGAAGATTCTTCACTCGAGTGAGAAGGAACAAGGTTCCACTCAACACTATCATCGAATCAAAAGACTCCAAAGCATGAGGGTTAGGAGGAAAAGGAGGATCAAGAGGAGGAGGGGAATGCTCAACAACATCATCATCTCGAAGAGTTAGATTCAAAATTAGAAATCATAAGAACCTCAGAAGGTAGAGAAGTAGAAGTTGAAGAAGACTCATCAAATTTCACACTTCTCTCGATATAAATCTCATGAGTAGTAGGGTTCAACAATCGATATCCCTTCACACCATCAGGATACCCTACAAAGATACAAGGTTTGGATTGTGGTTCTAAAGCCTTGCATTTCTTCTTAGGAATCCAAGCCATAGCCTTGGATCCAAAGACTCGAAAGTGCTCAACATCAGGCTTACATCCAAACCAGGCTTCAAAGGGTGTCATCCCTCTTACTTCCTTATGTGGAACATGATTCTAAATGTAACAAAAAATTCAGTCCTTCATCCCAATACTACGGAGGAAGGGACTTCGATTGAACCATACAAGTGGCCATCTCCTTAAGCATTTGGTTATTTCTTTAGCAACTCCATTTTACGAAGGGCTATAAGAATCTGTGTGCTGCAAAGCAATCCCTTCAGAAGTATAAAAATACTTGAACATATTGCTCACATACTCGACTTCATTTTCAGTTTGAATAACCTTGATAAACCATTCCACCTATTTCTCAAAGCAAGAGCCTTAAATTCTGAAAATGCTCGAAGACTTTAGACTTAATCTTAAGAAAATATACCCAAGTATATCGCAAATAGTCAACAATAAAGGTAAACATATAAAGATCTGTAGTAAATGAGGGAGACAAAGCGCTAGAAATGTCACTATGAACAAGATCCAAAATATGAATATATCTCCAAGATTTTCCTTTATCAAAACTCTTTTCAGGGTGCTTCTAAAGGGTACAAACCTCACAAAGACCCTTAGAAAATATAACATGGGGTAGCTCTGTTGACCATTTCATTTTGGCTCAATTGTTCAAGGTAACAAAAGTTTAGATGCCCAAAACGCTCATTTCATAGCTTACTAACCTCATCTGCATGAGTGAACAAGACAATGCACGTCAAATCAGAAGTAAAGTGGGAGAAGGTATACAACCATGAGCCATTATCTCGCCTTTCCCTCACCCACAATATTTTCATTGTGAATCTCATGAATAATCACTGAGTTAGGACCAAATTACACTCGCATTCCTTCACCAAGGTGAGTGATTTCGTGAATGGATAGGATATTGGTAGAGAGATTAGGAACACTCAACACTTGGTTAAATGTTCCCCCATCCATCTCTACCAATCCACTACTGAAAACATAAACTTTCGTCTCATCACCCATCGTGATTTGGGACATACCACAAGGTTTGATGTTGGAGAACTCAACATGTAAAGAATCCATGTGGTGCGAGGCATTGGAATCTATAATCCACGTCAATGAAGGAGAAACTCGAGCTACAAGGGCCTTTCCTTTCTTCTTATCAAATTTAGACTCTCTTGCAGTGGAAGAATTAGATTTACAATATTTTGTTTGATAGACTCAGGAACACCTATATGATTTTTCTCAAGTAAATGAGTAAGGTGATCAATTTTTTTCTCATACATTGATGCTCTTCATGACCAAAGTATTATTGCAATAGGAACACTTACACTTTTATTTCTTCACTTTAGGCTCAAAAGTTGAAGTGTTTGTGTTAGATTTGGGTTTGGCTTGGTTGGTCTTAGTTTCCTTCTTAGGTTGGTCCTTTTTCTCTTTCTTCTTTTCAGTCTTCTTTCCCTTTCCAAAGACTTGCTACAAGGGCATGTGACTTGGACTTGAGAGACCCCATTTGAATGATTTTTTCCTGTTCTCGAATGAGTTGGGACAAAAAGCGTCAAAGGTGGGTAATTTCAAGAACTTCCCAGTGGATTTTGTAGCGTGAAAATTTAAAATGAAGATGGAGTATTCGTAACCTAACTTAATGTGATGCCCATAAAAACAACCCACTTGAGACCCGGGAAACAACCTAGCGTTAATCAAGAAAATTATGGAATAATTTTTTATTTATTAGAAGAGCCTATATCCGGGTTAAGACAACAGTTGACACTATCAAGTTCGAAACAAGTCTAAAATTACTAGAACATACTTTACATTTATTAACAATTATTAGAGGTCACAAGGTCCAAATTTTAGGGTTAGAAGTTTCAGTTAGGTTCAGGGGGTAAAATATCACCATACCCACTCTCTAACAGGCTCAGAGTTTTAAATTTATTTTTCTCACACTTAGTACTTAGAAAAATTCCCTAAATCATTTCCATTGGATAGGAAATTTTCTCACCTTTCCAATGATATAAAGAAGTCCTCCTAACTCCTTGTAAAACTCCAGATATGGACAGGTGGACTTTAGGGGTCAAATTTTTCCCCAAGGGGACACGTGTCGAGCGGGAAGAAGAGAAATCTTTGGGTTGGTGGGTCACGGGGTGGCGTATGGAAAAAGGGAGAGGTTTGACACGTGGGTCCGTGTGTTCGCGGGGGATAACACCGAGGCGAGGGCGAGAGTGTGGGGCCACGGAGGTCAACTCCAAATTTTTCCAAAAGCCAAGAAGGTCACAAGAGTTCCACCCCTCCGTCAACACCCCATGCTGCCACGTGGTAGCTTGTGATTGGTTGAGGGCCGTCGGTGAAAAGGGTAAAATTTTCCCAATTTTTTAAAAACGGCCCAAGGGCAAAAATGATGCCACACCTCCACCGTTGCCCCATGAGGACACGTGGTGGCCTTTGATTGGTTGTGGGCTAACAGAAGAAATTTCAAAAAAATTCCCATTTTTTTTTTTCAAAATTTTCTAAGGATAATTCGAAGGGAAATTTGTGCGCCACGAGCCCATTAGGGAAAATTTTCCCAAATTTTCCCACCAAGGCAGGAAAACTTCAGAGGGCCATAACTTTTGCTAGAAAGCTTGATTTTTGGAAAAAGAGGACTTTCTGGAAATATATCGATGGCCTCTTTGCACACAAATCTTAAATTTTACATTTTAGTAAATTTTGAGGGGTCAATTTTACAAAAATAATCTACAGGCTTTTAAATAGGAAACTGGTAAATTTTAACTTATTAATTTGATTCAATTTGATCTCCTCCTTCACTCAACATGCCAAACAGTCATGGAGGATTACTCTAGGAAGGATTTAGAATGTTTTGGGAAGGTAAATTCACTTGTTTGATTTTCAATTTACATTTTCCCAACAATTGACAAAAACGAACTGTGGAAGGGATTGGGTTCAATTTTGCAATGTTTAAATTGTTTTCTTAAGTTTTCTTTGTCAATTTGAGTTCATTGGTGTCATAGCATGCCAAATTATATCATTTTCAAGTTGATTATAATGTGCAAGTCTGAACTGTACATTTTGATTAAATTTATCTGCTAGTTTTAAATTTACAACAGAGATCCATTTATAGAAATTTCTGTATATCCATTTCATCATTTAAGTGTGGTATATCATTTCTAATCTATTCTAATACATTCAGTTGTTTATAAACAAACCATTTCAAGCTAAATTGCAAATTTTGATTTCAATTTAATATATTTCCAAAAGAGACAAAGCAATATACTTCCTTCATACGTATTTCTTTCCTTTACAATTAAACAAACATTCCCAAAATATGGAAATGATCATAATTAAATTTACAATTCGACTTGGAAAGAACATTTCATTCATTCAAATATTTCCAATGGCAATTTAACAACTTTTTTTAATATATTGTCAACATACAGTATATAGACTACATGCCTTTCTTTTCTAAATACAGAACTGATTACAGAGCATATCTCTTTTACATTTCGAAATTTACAATTCTCACAACCGATTACAAACATCTCTTCTTCACGATATAAATATTACAATTTCATCTACTTCAAGTGGGAAAGGTTACAATGAAATAAATTTCACAAGGGACTGTCAAAACTGCATTTTCCTTTGCTCTAGAACAACAACATGCAAGTTTTCTTTTTCTCCAAGTTGATCACAACAAAAGTGGGGGAAAGGCAATGCTCTCCACCCAACCAAGACATCAATGAAAGGAGAAGCCATCCTTCATCATTGGCCCTCGAGCCCTAACCAAAATACAATAAGAGGTGTAATTCAACCCATGGCAACAATTGACTTCCACAAACACACAACATTCTTTCAACATGCATAATTCAATATAAAACATAGTTCAACACAAAACAACAATTTACAACTGCAATTGAAAACATTCAAATCAAAACTCAGGCTTGATCATGCAAGCCAAAGGAGCAAGGACTATGGGGGAAGCTACTTATGCCTCCCAATGGGAATTGGGCATCCACTAGAACAAACCACCAAAATAATTCATCACACACACATCCTTATGCCCCCCACAAATCCCTCCTTATGCCCCCCACAGATTTCCTTATGCCCCCCACAAAGTAAGAAATGCAAGCTATTTATTTTCCATGGTGGATCCCAAACCCAAACTCCCTCCACAAAATTTTGATGCCAAAGGCATTCCCTTATGCCCCCCCACATGGATTCCCCATAGCCTTCTCCTACACCATCCCTATGGAAGTCTACCCAACTAGCCAATAAATAAATCAAACATGCACCATTCACACAACACAACAAGAAAATAACAACATAAAAGAAGGGTTAAACTCCTACCTCTCCATGGTAACTTTTGTTTCCAACAACAAGATTTCAATGCCAAAAACACAGTCCCAAAACAAAAATCTCCAAGCATGCAAAGTTTCTCCAAACTCCTTCCAAAAGAAAGAGCTCCCAAACACAAGAAAATGCGCCCCAAAGAAGTTTTGCAAAATGATTCAACAACCCAAAACAAGCAAAGAGTTTGAATTTTATAGAAGAGGGAAGAGAAGAGGATGATGTGGATCCATGTAGGATGCCACATCACACATCCTCAAATTCAAACACAAAAGACAAAATTTCATTCTCCTAAGCACAATAAAGAGGTGGGTGAAAATATGACAAATTACTTGCACACTCCAAAAGCCCACACCCCAAAGGACTGCAAATTAAATAAAATGTAAGAGAGTGTAATCAAAACTTGCAACATGATTAATAAAATGCATTAAAAGGGTCTACAATCAGCCTTCTAACCATAGGCATGGTTGGTAAATTAAATTTAGAGGTATGGGACAAGTTTTACTTGTCCCACAAGCCTCCAAAAACAACCCCAAGGACAAATTCGAATTTCCAAGGAGGTGGAGTGTTTCATACTCCAAAATCTGACTTACACAACTCTTACACATCCCTTACATATTTAATAAAAAGAGCCAACAACTTCCATTATTACTTTCCCATATCCCAATTTAATTTATTTAAATTTTAACCATATGATTTCTCACATTAATCTATCAAAATTTTAATTAAATAAAAGAAAGGAACACATCACTAATAAAATACATACAAACAATAAATAAAATTTAACCACATTAATAAAATACACAAACCCATGGTCACATATAAAGGTAATCCCCCATGGGAATCCCTAACAAAACACAACACACACACACACACACAAAACAAGTTGTCATGGTGACCTTGTCGAATTCACCTAGAATTCCATTGTGGTTGGTCTCAATCCCCCAATGTTTGTTGTGATTTTTAACTTGAAAAACAAAAATACCTCCTTCGGCCTCGTGGCCATATCAGAACATCCAAAATGAATATAAATATAATCACAAAATCATCTAAATATGTGAATCACAACAACATCAAGGCAATTTAACATTATCACATACAATTTATATCAACAACTATGTCATCATCATATAATATCCATTTTCTAGATCTACTCATAATATCCAAAATCACATGTCCGAACAACATCCATAAAACATCCATGTCAAATAGTATATCATCATCCACATATGAAGTGTCTCCAATAATCATCATGCATCATAACAAAATCAAGATCACAATAATCCATGATCAAATAGCTAACATCATACTAAATCAAAGCATAATAATGTCCATAACGTAATCAATCAGTATCAAAATAAGCATCAAAAGGTGTCAAAGGGAAGTGGGCACTACACTTAAAGAGAATCAACAAGATCAATTGGGAATATTTCTTCTCCACTTTACATTCCTTTCACAATAATCTAGTGTGGATGAATTTCGAGAAGAATGCCTACTAGGTTTTCAAAAGTCACTAGGATTTAATCCTAGTATTTCTTTTTCAAACTCATGCGCTCTTATGTCATATTGTTCTCCAAACATATCATCCAACATTTTATGCAGATTTAGGTGTTTCATATGGCTCAATGTGGAAGATAAAGTCAGGAGAAACATACATGCAAAGTAGACCTAAGGCTTTGTCACTACAGTTCAACTACTTATATTTTTTAGGTTCATCATCAGGTTCAGTCTTAACTCCCATAGTGATGTGAAATAACCCTTTACCCCTTAGTTTTATTACCATTTTCAATCTCCATTTGAAGAAGTTGAACGGCGTAAGAAAAGGAATTAAAAGTGCATCCATAGTGTAGAGAGAGAAAGAAGGAATGTAGAAAATAAAAACAAGCAACACAACCACCCAGGACAATATTATAACCCCTACTTTCAAAGCACTTTATAGTTTAGTGCATTGGATATAATCTAGTGTGAATGTGCGTCATGAAACAGTTGGTCACTCACCTTGCAATCAACATAATAATGTGCAAGAGAGGATACCACAATCAAGTTTTGTGGAATGCAACGAATCAACACCATAAACAAGCACAACAAGCTAAAAAACAATGAAAGGGGTGAAATCAAGTCCTGTTGTGAGAAAAAACATCTCACATCACAAAAGAAGCCCCCTTGCTACAATACTATGGTAGACACACTCACTAGTCTATAAACAATAATAAGGGTGATTACAATGCACAAAATGGGTGCAAGACGAATCCACAGGACCACTAGGATGACGAAAAAGCTCCTAAAAGGAAAAAAATGGCTAGGAATGTCGTTTCACACTCTAACACACGATAAGTAAACAAATCAACTATAACACTAAAAATAAAATGTTCAAAACATCCAATTTGGATATTTTTAGAGCTTTTAAGCACTTAAAAATATTAATTCCATTTAAAAATGACGATTTAATTACTAATATAATCAAGAAAACTTAAAAACAGGGAAAATTTTAAGGAATCCATGTGAAAAAAGTTATAGAACTTGTGGAGAATATACCTGTAACTAGTTTCATGGTTTTGGTGAATATACCTATAGCCAGTTTTGTGGTTTTGGTGAATATCCATGTAACCTATTTCATTCTTTCGGTGAAAATGGTAAAAAAATTAAAAATAGTTGGAAATCGAATGACAAATCTCTTGTAATTTGTTTGGCGAATACCCTCTGTCAAATTTGATTGTAATGAGGCCCAAAAATTTTCATTTATTTTTCATGCCTTACCTTTACGCTCAAGTGCCTGGAATGTGTGACACTTGGCCACTCGAAGGAATAGGAAAATGACACGTGGTATCTTTTGATTGCTCATTGCCACTTTGCCTTGCCTCACCGACACCGCAGACCTGAAACTTTATTGAATCGGTTCATTCCACGAGCTTGGAGTTCGGGGAATGCCTTTGACTTAGGGAGGCTTAGAATCCTGCCACGTGTCATTTGATGGGCAGGGAAGGATTAATAACTTTAATAATAAGGCAAAAATAACTTATATTTAATAATCAAGGATACGTCGTTGGTTGCTATTAATTTTTTTATGTTTGGTATGTGCAGCAAAGTAAGAATGTGTTTTTAATAACAGGAAAGGGGTAAATGTAATGATGTGGAGAAGTAGTGCTCGCAACATGTGAAGCAAATTTATACATTGGTATTTGTACATGTGTGTGCCAAGAAACATGATCAAGATTTTGAATTTTGAAACTTAAGTTTAATTCAAGTTTGAATTTTGAAACTTAAGTTTAATTCAAGTCCAAGAAGATGAATTTATTTCAAAGGAACACATTGGAAATTTGTGATCTCACAGAAATAACATGTAGTAGAGGAAAAGTTATCATGTCTTAGGCTCATGTCATTTAAAGTTTGTGACTAATTATTTCTCTGGTGTTATTCCCATAGTTGATTGCAGGTTCTTCTACTTAAAAAAATAGACAATTCAATGATTACTCTTGCTTATAAGCTTTGGAAAAGACAAACAGAAAGCTATATATATATATATATATATATATATATATATATATATATATATATATAGTAGGAGCCAAGTAGTTGTCTCAAATCAGCTCTGGGCTCAAAGGCGATGCCACTGTTATAACACATGCTAGTTGTGTTTATATATTCTAGCAGCCATGACCAAGACCCTTGCTTTAAATGAAAACAAAGGATGAGGATATTTCGAAAAGCACCTTTCTGAAACACAAGAACTCTCCCACCATAGTGCAACTAAATAAGAACATCATTTTCCTCGCATAAAAACATTGGAACATTGTGTGGGGCATCCTTGCAATTTCTTTCCAAGACAAAACATTGCCTCTCCTCCTTCCAAGCTCAAGCTCAAACACAATTATGTCCTTCAAATGGTCCCCATCTACAATTGGTGCTACAAGTAGCACCCTTTCTTTAGATACAACCAACCTTGGTCTGTAGTGAGGGAAATGGTCTTTGCCATATCTTACAGGTAAAAAAAAAAAAATGCACAATAGCATAATCTTGACTGTTATAAATTCTCACACCCAACACAGGTTCATATGACATTAAGAAGAAAAAATTGTTGCTGAAGACAACGGGTCCATAGAAGAAACAATCTCTCAATCATGCCACAATCCTCCAAGTCCCCATAGAAGAATCATAAATTTCTATAGTACCATTTCCTGCATTAACTCCAGATCTATTAGCACCTACTTGAACCACTTTGTACCCCTTGTTGTCATCTGCAACTAGAATGCCCCGTGCATAAATATAAAAGTGTCATCCATTAAGTTGAGCTGATAACATCTGAGGAAGCATGAAGGAGGTTCTCGACTTCAATGGATTACATACCCTTGAAACATGACCATGACACAAACAAAATAAGATTATCCCTCGATGTGAATCTTCAAACTATACCCAATCAAAGCATGATAACCACGAAAAGTTGAGAATTTTCCATGTTCTATTGTAAAATTCGTATCTCATCCAATGATGACCACGATCATGATTTACAAGTATCCATGGATGTTTGTTCCTTGTTTCACTGTAACGCTGAAGAATCTAGTGGAAGTCATGAGTGCTTTCCATTCCTTAGAAACTAGAGAGAACCTGCATATGGATTCTAATGGAAGCCAAAGCAATACATTTTCCCAAACATCTTGAGGTAATGAATGATCCCACAGAACACGATTTCCATGTTGCATTGGAAATAAACTAAAATGAAGAACAAATTTCAGTGTTTCAAGAAGGAGAAGAAAAATCAAAAGGTGCAACATTCAGAAGAATGCAAGATTATCCACAAGAATAGGTGTTGACAAGGAAAAATATATTTCTTGAAACATAAACATTACATTACATATCATAACATAAACATTACATATCATAACATATGCATACCAAAAATCTATAAGAATATAACTATATACATAAATATTACATATAATATATTTCTTAGTTCTTGTACTGCTTTCCTAACTACATCAATATCAATATTCTCCTCCAGTGTCATCCAGGGGTTAGTATATCGACACATTCTTTATCAATGATAGCTCTGCTAGTGTCTATTAAGTCTTTCCAGGTTTTAAGCACTTCAAAAGCATGTTGCAAATTTTGTAAGGATGGAAGACACCATTTTGACATGACCGTCCATCTGAGGGGTCACCACCAGGGGATTGATTTTGATTTCCATAAGTTTCTATAACCACGCCATTTGTATCAGAATGTGGAGAATCCATAGGTTTTGGGTCCAAGTCTAGGGATTGTGGATAAGGAATAGAGAGTTATCGTAATACTTTGGGAATTGGCTACTCAGATAGGGAATCGGTTTGGAGATCGAAGGATAAGTTCAAGAGAATGAGGTGGAACAATAGTAGCAGATGACTAGTCGGGAGAGGGGGTGGAAGCACCATCAGAAGGAGAACTAGAAGCAGAGATGGCGAAGGATTTCCCAACAATACCCACATGTGAGTCTCGTATCAAAACTAGAAGAAACCTCAACGTATTCATGGCTTGATACTAGTTCGATGCACTCAATTTGGTCCCCGTGATTTTGCAAAAGAAAGTAAGTGTTGGAAAATGACCATGGGCCTTGAATTTATAATTTTCCAAGCGAGTTCTTCGAATGGACCTTGAAATGTGTCCACCAAACCCAGTATGTATTGACAGTTAATATTAAATGTAAATCACAGCCGTGATGAAATTTTCACATTTAAACAAGCGTCACTATCCCACGTTCCTCCGCCTTTTAAACATCCTTTTATCATGATAGCCTTGGCCCTTGACCTGAATTTTAATTGAAATTAATTACCTATTCATGTAAAGTGTGCCGCCAGAGATTTAATCAGCACCCTCATAGTTAAGAAATGTCTTATCAAATTTAATTCTTGGTCATGCATTATATTTTCTAGCATGAAGGTCTAGGAAACAAGATATTTAATAAATATGGAAAAGACATTTTTCATAAAAGCAACATATTTAATAAATATGGAAAAGACTTTTTTCATAACTTTAGTCTTTAAAGTGATGCATTTAAATTTTATTATTTAGATTTTTAAGATTTGTTTAGATTTCATCCCATATATGAGGAGATACATTTGGAAAAAAAAAAGAAACTAACTACATGTATAAAACATAAGAAATGATATTTTAGAAATTTGGAAGTGACATATTACAACTATCATGTATATTCAAAAGTTACTAAACTTTATGAAAAGGGCACTTTCCTGTAAAATATATTGAAATGACCATCATTGCATTCAATGATCAAATTTGAAGGGTTCCCATACTTTAATTTGATCTGGATAGGTTAAGCTTTACCCTTCGTAAATAAGATATTAGAAAACACATTACCCTTCAACAAACAAAAATGAAAATGTTAATTTTCTTTCAATATATATCTGATTAATTTTGAATGAAATAAATATGAAAAAGGTCAAAATTATGAAATATATACCATTTAAAAATAATTTTGAAAACACTATATTTTATCAGTAATGACATCAACAATTCTAAATTATATTTAAAAACAACATTTTCATTAGTTACTTCAATTCAAATAGTAAATAATACTAAGCAACATTTGATTTTATTTATATTCATTTTCTATGTAAAGACTTCGTTTGATCTATTCTCATCTATGGATATTTGGTTTTGTATTTTGAAAATTGAACTAATAATCTAATTTAAGAAATCAATAATGTGTGTCTATATATATATATATATATAAATAATATATTTATATAATAATACATATATATAATGTATATACATATATAATATATTGGGGCCCATCATATATTCCATGACCAAGAATGAATAAATAAATCCAGACCTGAAATTTTAATTCATTTGGTCTAAATCGGAAGGTTCAAGTCCTGTGGGGGCAAGACAAAAATAAATCCTGAGAATTCTTAGTGCGTCTTGGGAAAAAGCGGGGGTGATAGCTTTTTAATTTATTGAAAACTTTAAATTAATTTAAGAAAGAAAGAATCTAATTTAAGAAATCAATAATGTTTCAATGACCCACAAAAATTTCAACGGCCAAGTCATTAAATGCCCACACTGTCACCGTGGACCCAAAAATTTATTGAATCAAGTCATTTCTGAGCTTGGATTCTCGGGAATGCCTATGCCTCGAGGAGGCCCGGAATCCTTCCATGTGGTCGTATGATAAGGAGGCTAAATTTGACGTCTACAAAGTACATTGAAATACGTTATCATTTATAGTGATGTGGACCGTGGTACTGCTAACTCTTGCAAGTTGCGAGGTGATATTAAATGTCCACTGACAATTGAAATTTTGTTTTACGGAAGGCATACCGCTGTGAAAGGTAGAATAGATTCATAGAAGTTGTAGACCGTGTAAGACTCAAAATTTTCATATTTCAAGTAAATTTAATCCTACATTTGAATCTTGATTATTTAAATATTATCTTTTTATAAGTAGCATTGTATAAGCCTTCGCTTTGAAATATTTCAATATAAGGGTTGAGGGTTTCAGAGGTAGAATCCAAACTTCCAAGCATGTCTACTTCCATAGGACCCCAAAGTAAAAGTAAAACCCAAATCCCATACACTAAACTGCTTAAAACCTTGGTTTTACTGATGAATATCATGATATTTATGATCTTGTAATTGGCACAAGAACTTCACATCTTAGATATAATGCGAGACTAAGGCAATTGAAAATACAATTGCGGACCCATCATGTAAATGAATCATAAAGGTTAGATAACATGGGGGTTTGGATTAGGATGCATGATGCTCCACGAGGTTTTACCCTACCCTGAATTTGTCATTCTATGTGCCCAAATTATGATGGGACAAAATTTTTTTGTTGCAAATGACACTGGAGAAGAAATTTTGTCCATTACGGAGGTAAATATTGGCCATGTGTTAGGGTTTGAAAGAAAATATTTAGGAACCGTCAAGCATAAACCTAGAAAACATTTTTAGTGATTATCATGCCACCACTCAAAATGCAGAGATGAATTTTTACAAAAATTAACATTTGATGGAACAGTACCAAAAGGGAAGCCTCCGCATGCAATTGATATGTTTAAACCGTGGGTTAGGGATACCATTTCTATGCTAGTATTTGCCTGGGTTCGATAATGATGAGAAAGTGGATGAAACCCTCCTGGAAATGGTATACAATATCCATTTCATTTCTCCACCTTGTGCATACAGATTTGTTGGGCACATTGCAAAATCTATGCATAAACAATTCTTAACCATCAAAGAAGGCTCTAACACTAATACCTTTAGGTTCACTTCCTACTTGTGCTATTTAATTCTATGGTGGTTTTTTGAATGGTTTGGCAACAAAAACTTGTAATTCAACCCTATAATGTTGAGGCCCAACCAAAAGTGATTTGTCCATTAACTGAGTGGACCCCAAGATAAGGATGTTTGATAATAGAAGGGACTACAATTAGTTTGTGGATTATTTTTGGGATCCAATTTATAAAGCAATTTCAAAAAGTACATTGCCTATATTGCCTATGAATTGTAGAGATTGCATTCAACTAGGATCATAAATACAATTTAGTGGTACTTCATGGAGGAATATATTGTGCTAAGGTTTTATGGATCAGGAGTACAACCTTGCAAATTTCCAATACATGTGACAGAGAGAGTTTTTGCCTTGGAATATATATGGCAGATGGAAAGCACAGATAAAATCTATTTTGTTACTCAGCAAAAGAGGAGTATATTTCCTTCCTTATCGTTTTCATGTGGAGGGTTCACATTTGAAATAAAAGCATTCAATGTGGCACATGAAATCTTAGAGATTTTTAAGTTTGATGTCGACTGTTCCTGGGTGTATGACCCATGCGAAATGATTAAAGCAAGGGTAGTAGTGAACAAGAACTATGCCACTAAAAATAACATGAAAACAAACCCTTGCTAGAAAAATTGAAAAACAAGAACTCTTGGGATGAAGTAAAAGTATTAATGGATGAAATTATTGTTGAGAAAGGAATTAGTTTCAAATATTTTTCAACACAAACTTTTAGATTTCCTCAGCCTCCACAAAAATAGGCAAAGGATTTTCAATCTATCAAATTTTATGCAAAATCTGATAAAAAGTCCTCTAAAAGCATGCCAAAGGAATTACATCATGAATTGCAAGAAAAAAATTAGACAAGGTAAAAAATTATTGCCTTTTGGTCTATGAGGTAGGACCTAGGCCATCCAGAATTTGTTTTAGAGTATGATTCTATTCAGAAGATGAAGTGTTCAGAAAAATGTGGAATGATGCGCATCTGGAGAGGAAAGTAGTGATGATGACATTGACTCTGAGGAATTACACACTCCCCTTGGAACATATAAACCAAGTCTCAATGAAGGCTTGAAACAAAGATATTCTACAAGAGTAGTTATTGTTGAAAATATGGGTTTTAGTGGTGGTGGTTTGGGTTCAATAGGACAAGGCATTTGGCAACCACCAGAGGCCGAGGCATAACCTAGAAGAGTTTTTGATAAGTCAAGCCTTGGAGCTTTTCCTTCGGAGAAAGGACCACTGCATACTAAAACATCTACAAGTGGTAATCCAATGTAATTTACTCTCGGAGTCAAATCCTCAACAAATAGTTCAGCCACACGTTGAAAATCCTAGAGGAGAAGTTGGCCATGAATCTATTAGTATTGATAATTTTGGAAGTTCTAGTGATGATGGTAGTAGTCAATAGAGTATTGTAAACTTAAAGAGGCCAATACAGATAGTTGAAGTTCCTATGGCTATTGTCCAACAAGGAAATGAGAAGAGGCAAAAGACAAAGGCAGACACACAGTACAATTACTCTTGCCTCAAGGAAACTAATTACAGAAGGTGGTGTCACTACCACCCCTCAATAATTTTCCATTCCATAGGGAAGTTCTCCCCAAACTTCAATTACTCCTTCTCCATTCAAGGTGAAACCGTTCATTCCTACAAACACCTCAGGTTTTGATTATAGAGTTGAGTTTTCCAATAAATTAGAAAGAGATAAAAAAACAAGAAGCAAATTCTATAGGCTACTATAAGTTCAGATCCTGCCACAATGAGGGTATTGCCAACATATAACCCAGTCACAGATACAATGTAATACATGTATGTTGTGCCCAAAGTTGTAAACCAAATAATGAAATGGTTTCCAGTGACTACAAGGTGACCTCCCTTCAAATGGATTTTAAGGCAATGAAACCTTCTAACAAAATTAATGTATCAAAAAGGAACAATGATGTGGTTTACACAACATTACTAAAGGCAGAGAGGGAGAACAATAAGTTGAATAATAAGATTCAAAAGTTAGAGGTAGACCTAGAAAATGAGAAAGCAAAAGGAAAAGCGACACTTAATAAGACATGTGAGTTGGAGAGGAAGATAAAATAATTTTCCTCTATGACTACAGTTACTTTGCAAATGAATAGCATAGGTAGAACTAGAAGAAGCCAAGAAAAAGTTACAGGAAACAACGAGTAAGAATAATAGATTAGAAAAAACATTGGGAGAATTGAAAGAGGTTCTGAAGGAAGAGAAATAAAATGCCAAAAAATGGGAACAAATCCTAGATGAAGAGAGAAAAATCAGGGGAAGAATGTAGAAGGAAGAGAAAAAACAAAATGAAATATTACAATAAGAGTTGGCGAAAGAGAAAAAGGATATACAGTCTTCCAACATCAAATTATCTAAATTTTATAAAAATGCATTGATTAATATGATGGATAATGTTTGGGGGAAATAAACCAAAAATTAATGATTTGATTAGATTGTTTGAATTCATGGCTGATCTATAGAGAATCTATGATAAGCTCCATGAATACATAACTGGTAGTAGAAAAGTGATGGCTTTAAGAGAGGATACAACAAGGAAAATTTTAGAAGCTATCTACAAATTCAGTGACACCAGAACGGTTTGATGCCTCATTAAAGGTATCATCTATCATTCAAAAGTGTGTGATGTTAGGCAAAGCACATTAATTTTGAATAAGTGTCAAATGATGTTATAGAGCTGCATGGAAAGATACAGATTCACAAAGCTTGGTTTTCAATGCCTTTTGAAAAAACATGCCAATTCATTAAGAAGGATGCATTCCAGAAGAATATGAAAGAAAAAATGATGCAAGAGAAGAACCGAATTCCTGAGAAGCTAGATGAGACAATTTTTTTGGCTTTGTTAAACCATTGATAACCTTGTCAGTAAGTTTGCATACAACAATAAAGGAAAGCTCCACTCTCAATTATGAATTGCTAACAAAGTTACATGTCAATCACTCTGATTTACAACAAATTGTAATTCCAACAGATGAAGAGTGGAGCATGTTACAAAAGATGATATAATTAAGAGTAATTTGATTTTGAAAATTGTTCCATTTGTTGCAATCTTCAATTTTTTCATACAAGGCATGTCTCAAGCAAGTTGAATGAGGAATAGTGTTATTTTTAAATTGAACTTTCACCATTTTTGTTTCATGTTTTTTTACTTGTGCACCATGGCTCTTTACATTCTAGTTCGAGCTTCATAAGGAGAAAACAAGTTCATGTAACTATCTGAGATTCTTGGGCTTCTTTTTGGACTAGAGCAAAGAGAAAACTTAATTATAATTTCATCACTATTGCACTTGAAGGATTTCATCACACTACATACAACACTATTGCACTTGAAGGATTTCATCACACTACTTTTCTCTTGTAGGAGAGAAAAAGAACTTCATGAAACCTGACAAAGACATTGAACAACATTTTGCTAAAAAATTCAAAGCTTGAAGGCTTAAGACCAAGTGTTGGGTCTTTGTGAGACCAAATTCCAGCTATTTCAATCAAATTGCAACCTTGGACTTTCTCCATTAGCTCCCAATAGTCATGTAAGTAGGTACAATGATGAACATACACAATAGAATCCTAGGTTTTGAGATAATTACAAACTTGATGATCTTGAATAGTCATTTCAATTGATATGAAGGTTAACCATGACTACAAATCCATAGAAAATAGTACTAAAGAGGTTTCTATAGGTCAAGGATCAAGGAGAGAAAAATAACTTCATGAAACCTAACAAAGACATTGAACAACATTTTGCTAAAGAAATTCAAGCTTGCAACACTATTACTTGACCTGTAGACCATCTGAAACTAGTAATCCAACCTGTAGGAGAGAAAAATAACTTCATGAAACCTGAAAAAGACATTGAACAACATTTTTCTAAAGAAATTCAAGCTTGCAACACTATTACTGACCTATAGACCATTTGAAACCAACAATCCAACCTGTACTTTTCCTTTAGAGACCAACCACCTGCCAATTTGAGCTTGTAGCACCTTGAAACCAACCTAGATGCACTACCAATCAACCTTCATGCCTCCTACAGAGCCTCACTTCACCACTCACTGCTTTTCCATCAATGCCACTTGACATCAATGACAACACCAATGACCTAGGGTTCAACATTTGGAGTTTCTTTTCAACAAATATTTCATAAATTCATGTAGGTTTGTTTATTGTTTTCCTTGTTGATTTACCTTTAGGCACATGTAAGTTTGGGGTGAATGTTAATCCTTGTTTGAGGAATGTTAATCTTTTTTGAGTAAGTTGGAGATTAAAGTTGGATGGATGCATGCTCATTTCAGTACATACTACAACAAATCAATGCAATGTATTTCAAGTTTCATTCCAAAGACTACAAATCGACACAATTTTTTTAAAAAATACAAATAAGGAAAAATATATTATCAGAACAATGTACTGAATATTTGAATATATTAATTATTATATGAACATCTATATCATGGGATATCCACAAATGGAAGCTTCTAACTTGATGGACTTGGATCATCTCTATCATTTGATTCACAGATCTATGAGATAGAATCTCTCTTTGTTGACAGTCAATTGTTGCAATAGGGTCATTTATTGTATTTGTGCCATTATTTTCAGCCCCTCTCCTTTCATTAATCGAATTCCATACTTGTTAGATCCTTGTCATAGGGAAATTTATCCACTTCATACCGTGATGTATAAATTCTCAAACAATTTTCCAAATTTTTGTCAAGCTTGTTTCACAATTTTGACTTTATAAAGGCCAAGGCACTAAAAATTCTCTCATCTTCAACTAAACCCAAAATCATTATTTGACATAGATCAGCCAATGAGAAAAACTCGGACATGGTTTGTTGTAAAATAGTACTCACCCCAATTTTTTTCCATAGTCGGGTTATTGCTCCACACTCTAAGGGATTATCCAAATATTTGAATTGTTGAATCATTGTAGAGGCGAATTCATGAGATTGAGAAATCAAATTGTCCTTGCTTAAAATACCTAGAATATTCATTCCATTGATATCAACAGGCTTACAAAAATGTTGAATCAATGTAGTCAACCTCTTGAAGTAGTCTTCCTGCATATATCTTTCATTTTGGACATGATTCCAAAAGGTGGGATTTACTACAACCATTGCTTCAAGTAAAGCATCCCTTCTAAATCACTCCCTTATTTCTTCTAGTAGGGACACTAAAATTTCTCTTAACCTCACCCTTGTTGATGATACAATGTTATCAAACAATGGCCCTGTGACTTTTACCTCCTCAACCTTATTCTACTACTTTAAACATGTACATCAATATCTCATATCCACGTACAGAAGCACATACTTCCCCAAACAAGTTGAGCTTCAGAAAGCTACTTGCATTTCCAATCTTTATCAAATCATTCCAACCATCAAAATTTGGACATGTAAAAGTAGTTTCATTGAGAAACAAATATTCTATTGTCATACAAACTGTTTCCTCAAACTAGAAAAATCAACAATATAGATAGTTCTTTCTTGTGCTTGTTTAATTAAATGATGCATTTCTTCCAACATGGGAAGGAGACCACACAACATCAACAATGAATCTATATCAGTCAAATGATGTATCAAATCTTGGGCCTTGTCCACTTCCATGTGATTCCACATCACTCCTAATAAGGATTGATACTCTTTTCGTACCCTACAAACTAGTTGGTACAATGAGATCCACCTGGTGTTGACATATTTTAATAGTTTACGCCCATTTGTTAGTCCTTCTGCAAATATTTGGAATTCCATGAACCTTTTAGGACTACGAGAAATAAGCATGCACCTCTCGAACAAGGTCTTCAACTTTTGCTATAGGTTTAAATTTTCCAACTATTTTGTAAGCTAGGTTCATTCTATGAGCCATACAATGAATGAAAATCATATAAGGGCAATGAGATGTTTGGAGTCTTACACATAGGCCATTATGATGACCTTGCATTATAGATGCCCCATCTTCCCCGACACATACCAACTTTGATGTAATTGCAACATCATCCATGTCATCGATCTCCTTCAAACTTTTTATCACCAACTCACAAAGGTTTTCAGCATTGGATTTCTCTCTCATCTTGTGAATGGAAAGTAAGTGAGGTTATCTCACATAATTATCAAAAGTATACACATGCATACAGACCCAAGCAAAGTATTATCTACTGTTGTAACCTCATCAATAGACAAAGATATGTATCGTGCAGACTTTAGTTTCTCTTTCAAGTCTTCTTTCTCAACCATAGCTAGGCATTTTTCCCAATCCCAACCACTACTTTCTAACCAGTGAGAATGAGGAAAGTGTGGGACACCAAGAAAAGACAACATCTTCTTTTTTTAGGAAAATCTGTTATAGGACGAACCTCTTTTCAAAATGTGAAAAAAAATAGTAGCTAGTTGAATTGTTTTACCCAAAAGACTATTTTGAATGATCTTGTTGAATTGAGAGGTAATTGTCCCTCCATTCACTATAACTATTATTTCATTTCTCTTGTGCTCTTCAAATTATTTTTCATACCTAATATGCAAACAATCATCCTGTAGTTTTCCATCTGGAAACATTCTTCTCAACGCCATCTATAATTATCTTTTCATATATCTTTCCTACATGCTTCTCAATAGTATCCAACTTAAGTTGCATTGTCTTGTCCCTTGCCCAATTTCTAGCTACAGATTGTACATTTGCATTCTTTGGGAGGTTCAACTTTATTCTCATTTTCAACAGGTTCAATAAATGGAAACTTAGAAACCCACTCTAACCTAAAACTCCTTCCCAAGTCCCATTTTATTTCCTTTCTCTTTCTTCCAGAAATAGGTGTTCACTGAGTATTTTCCTTGGTGGAATTTAAATTTTGTTGATTTCTAGAAGTTTCACCTCCAACATTCACTTGGGAAGGTGATGCAATGTCATCTTCATTCAATTGGGATAGGTGGTAGTTGTCAAACTCAACATCATTCAATGGAATGTCTTTAAGGGGAGGCATTTCATTGTTGTTGTCATTGACAACATCAGGAAAATAAAAAATGAACACATTCTCATTTGAGTTTCATTTTGAATGTAATCATTATCCCTTGATTGTGATGGTCCTGCTGGAGAAGGATGGGTTTCCTTAGATGGTTTCTCAAAATAAGATGTTATTTTTTGAATGTCAATACCACTACTAGGAGGGGTTGGAATAACATTTTTTTCCGAGGCTGAGCTTCCTTTTTAGGTGTCATTTTCTGAATCAGTGAATCTTGTAGAATTGAAAGAAAAAAATATACAACATGTTAGATTAAATGATATTGATATGTGCACAGACATCTCAACATGAGAAATATGTATAAAGAAAAATATTACGCATGCAAATGCATTCAGATGAATTGATTTAGGTAGAAAGACAACAAAGAGAAGAAATTCATCATGAAGCATCTCAAAGGCACTCTCATTGACTGATTGCTAATGTTAACATTGATTACAAAGAAGTGATTTCAATATCCATATATCATGTTCTCAAAACACTAGATAGTGCATCTCAAGATGTATCATGTAATGGATGTCAATTGACAAAAAATGCACAAAATAATGATATCATGTAATGGATGTCAATCAACATTGCATCTTACAAGAAATAGAAAAATATGAAATAATAAATTAAAAGAAGAGTCATCATGGAAACCTAGAAGAAGTTTAGATGTAAAAATAAGAAATTTAAGGAGAAAAAATGTAACTAATCCCAATGGAATTATTCAAAGAGATTTGAATGCTTTTCAAGTGATTTTTGACATGGGCTATATAATATTGTGTCACTTAACATGTACTACTTTTTGCAAGAGTGTTACATTAGTATAAGAAGAAATTACAAAAGTTTTTCCACAATTTTTCATGGTTGCTTGATTGACATGTTACATCAAATTGGATAAGGATTTCCTACCATTTATTTAGTTTCAATGCACTTGATCTGTATTGGTCTGATCTACATGTTTTAGTACAAAAATCACAAGGTTTGACTCTTTTGAAAGAAAAAAATTGATATAGAACAAAGTGAAAGGATGAGGTGATATTTTTAGCTATCTCTCATATAACTTAGTTGGAAGGAATAAGAATATTACTACAGTCATAATTAGAGCATACATCAAAAACTAAAGATGTATCAGAGGTTTGAGAAGAGAAAAACAATTTAAATGATTTGTTGAGAAGCCAAAGACACTCTAATGATAAGACACTCTAGTGATAAGAAGTCTTTGTTGTAGCTAATCAAACATGAAATAGGTGATCTCAAGGTCTGTGCTCAGTTTGAAATCAAAGTATAGTATGTATCTTCTCATGAAGGACTCTGAGTTCATTGATTCATCCAAGGTATGATCTGTCTTTAGTTGATTAATGAAGGAGTCTTGATGACCGAGCTCTGTCATAATGTATAGAGGTTTGTCCTATTGTATAGAGGTTCTAAATGTTGTCATCAAGCCAAATAAGGTGTGCATCTGCTCATGAAGAAATTATTGATTCATCAAAGGTATGAGGTCTATCATAAGAAGATCCAATTACCAAGAGTGTTCATCATTTCAAAGGAGCTGAGACAAAATATATGGTCTTCCATCTATGACTCATTATGGTATGAGACTATGAATTCAAGGTTGAGAATGTATGCAGGGTTCTTTGGCTTGACAATGAAATGTCAATGTGTCAAAGCTAGCTAAAGTATCATTATTCTTGAGAGAATCTTGAATGCTTTGATATGATGTTTCACATATGATACAATCATGATAAGGGTATTCTTTGTATACTATTGTGTTCCTACTTAGAAAATGAGTTCAAGAAACTTGAAGGATGCAAGAATTAAAAATATCCCCGGATCTTGATGTTTTTCCTTTATATTAAATATTATAGACATGTTTTCTAGACTACAACAAGGACAAGAAAAGATGTCGAAGAGTGATCCCACTTCTGCAATCTTCATGGAGGAAGAAGAGGTGGTGTAAACCCCTACATTCTTTTTGGAAAATTCTTGTTGTGGAGAGATAGATTCCAACTTTTCCTCAACATTAATAAAAGTGAATTAGTATTACTATATAGTTTTTGATGGATTTATAACACAATTATTTTCATAGGAAGTGCTAGAAGTGAATGTGAAGATAAAGAAAGCATTTTTTCCTCCTCAGATTGTTGAAGGAAATGCATGCTTGGAGTACATTCAATACATTATGTTTCCATGGTTTAAAAAGTTTGAAGTACATCGCAGTGAGGAAAATGGTGGTAACAAGTAAGCATGCTACAACAAGGACAAGAAAAGATGTCAAAGAGTGATCCCACTTCTGCAATCTTCATGGAGGAAGAAGAGGTGGTGTAAACCCCTACATTATTTTTGGAAAATTCTTGTTGTGGAGAGATAGATTCCAACTTTTCCTCAACATTAATAAAAGTGAATTAGTATTACTATATAGTTTCTGATGGATTTATAACACAATTATTTTCACAGGTAGTGCCATAAGTGAATGTGAAGATAAAGAAATCATTTTTTCCTCCTCATATTGTTGAAGGAAATCCATGCTTGGAGTACATTCAATACATTATGTTTCCATGGTTTAAAAAGTTTGAAGTACATCACAAGTGAGGAAAATGGTGGTAACAAGTAAGCATGCTACAAAAAGGACAAGAAAAGATGTCAAAGAGTGATCCCACTTCTGTAATCTTCATGGAGGAAGAAGAGGTGGTGTAAACCCCTACATTTTTTGGAAAATTCTTGTTGTGGAGAGATAGATTCAAACTTTTCCTCAACATTAATAAAATGAATTAGTATTACTATACAGTTTATGATGGATTTATAACACAATTATTTTCACATGCGGTGCAGAAGTGAATGTGAAGATAAAGAAAGCATTTTGTCCTCCTTAGATTATTGAAGGAAATCCATGCTTGGAGTACATTCAATACATTATGTTTCCATGGTTTAAAAAGTTTGAAGTACATCACGTAGTGAGGAAAATGGTGGTAACAAGTAAGCATGCTTGTGACAAGATGTTTGTACTTTTCCCACAACTACTATTTTCTATCTTTTGTTTTTCCAAATGCTAATTATTTGGTTTTGGTTCATTGTTGTAATTTTTTTCCTTTTGCATTTCTTGAATTTTTCATTTTGGACATCTTTGTATGGTCTCTATTTCATACATTATTGTTTTTTCAACATTCGTTAACCTCCCATTCCCAACCAAATCCTCCCAATGGACGTGAACCCCATGGAATGAGCCATAGTTGATAAGTTTTTGGGTCCAAAGCGGGTCCCCAAGCTCCCGGGAGGTCTATGCCACGCGTTGCCATTCCGCCAATCTCCAAAGAAAATTCCCTTGGAGAATGTAAAACTTGGAATGTACCACATTTTATATATCCTTTGGGTCCCTTTGTGGGATGAGGCAATGTCAGCGGATAAGTGATAAATGGTCATGGTATGGTCATGGAATAAATGGAAAGTGAAACCATATATATATATATATATATATATATATATATATAAGAGAGAACATTAACAAAAAGATTCAAAGAAGATACATTGATAAAGCAAGGAATATAAGAATATACATATATATATATATATACATGTATGAGATATATATATATATATATATATATATATATATATATATATATATATATATATATATATATATATATATATTACGTAGATGTATCTAAGATAGGAAAACTAGTTATGATTCTCTACAAGCAGAGGACTATTCTAGATGACATAAAAAATCATAGTGGTTATGAGGATGAGGATGTTCAAGATTTGTAATAACTTACAAAGGTAGAATCATAGATAAAGCAATGTGACATGAAAGAAAACAGGTCTCAAATAGACTGAGGACTCACCTGTAGTAAGTGCTTCTAGGATGTAAACTGCAACACAAAGGGCCCGACAAGACCTAGATTTATTTGAAATTTTGTAAGCAAATGTATATGCCGATTCGCTAAATCCCTTTCTACTACTTCTGCAAATCACAAATTGGAAAATTGTGGGAAAACATCACCTAGATGTATATTTGAAAATTTTGAAAAGCAAATAAATTCCATAGATATGCCAACACGTTCGATTTATTGGTGAAAAATTAATGTTTTCAAATCCTAGCACGTCGATTTCTTGGTGAAACATTAATGTTTTCAAATCTTAGTGCATCGATTTCTTGGCGAAACATTAATGTTTTCAAATCCCGGCGTGACGATCACGTAACGATTTAATATAAAAATATACATTGGGATTGGAAATTCCTTGGCAATTCAGATGGGACAAATTATTGTTTATGGAATTTTTGGGTGAAACTTGGGTACTTGCCGTTCTTTGTAAAATTCACCAAAATCAAATTCCCAAAATTCTACTATTTGTCAAACTATGAATATGCTCAAGACGGGGATCGATCTACGAGGAGCGGGTCATGAGCTGACGAGCCAAAATAAGAGCTCATCATGGGAGAAAACATCTCGAGTCAACAGTGAGGGATACGGATGAGTGACAATGGTTCACCTGCGAGATAAGGAAAATAATTCGGTGAGTTGTGGGTAAGGGAAGAGAGGGTGAGACAAAGGGATAGTTAAACACTAGTGAAAGAAATGACCCAAAATTAGATCGAGGCAACAATGATATGGAAGGGATAATGGCAAAGGAGGGCACACAAAGCAAACAAAGGCGGGGTGACCCAAAATCGCAACCTAGGACAAAAAAACAAGACCCACCAATGTACGCAAGGTAAGTGGCTCGACCAATGAGGGAGAGTAAGAGGACATGGACCAACCA
Source organism: Taxus wallichiana var. yunnanensis (assembly GCA_018340775.1). Lineage (NCBI taxonomy): Eukaryota > Viridiplantae > Streptophyta > Pinopsida > Cupressales > Taxaceae > Taxus > Taxus wallichiana. The sequence goes on from CM031239.1 coordinate 930,870,740, forward strand.
TTTGCAAGATAGCAATCAAGCCAAAAAAATGGTTCAAACAATAAACCAAAACAACCAACAGCTACCGGGAAAAAGCTAATCAAAGTCTCGGGCAGGAGAGGAATGCAAAACTAAAAAAGTGCGCAGAAACGCACCCTACGCAATGCAAAGAAAAATAAGCATAAGCAATGGCCAAATGAATTAGCTATGACAGACCTCACCCCGCTAAAAATGCAAATAGCTTGTACCAAACACAAGGTGAGACAGAAACTCGATGATGTAAGAACAAGTGCGACCAAACAAGCAAAAAAATAACTTGTTTAAAAAGAGAGACAACCCATTTGTAGGGCATGCAAAAGTAGCTCAAAGGAGAGCCAAAATCTTGAGTAGCTCCATAGAGCGAGCTAGAGTAACTCGATGAGGAGCTCAAAAATGAGTTGGGTGGTGGGTAATAGTAGGTCAAGAGGCTAGAAGAGCTCAAACAACAAAGATCCAAAACCAGGAATTTTTAATAAAAAAATCACTTTTATTTGAAAAACAACCTAATAAAAACCAGAATTTAAAAAATCACTTTCTTTTCAAATAAATCTAAGAATAAGACAGTGCCTCAAATTTTATTGCGAGGCAATTAGATTTAGTTGAGAAACCCTTGAAAAACACTGCACCGAAAAACACACACAAACTTCAAAAAACCATATTGTTAAGCTGTTATGTCAAAAAAGTAGCACCCTAGGATTTGTGCATTACAAAACCCTACTTTTGACTAACATGGACTTATCTCTCGGTTGTGGGACCCGTGTGAATGAGACAAGCCTCCAGAGAAGGATGGTTCCTCTACCTATCCCTAATGCTAACACTACTCCTAGAAAGGAAAAATGTGACTACTCTAAAGCTAACCTAGACTTCCAAGTGACTAGGGAAGAGAGAGAAATGCATAAAATGTAAATCCTAAGCTAGGGAGGGTGATAACACCAAGAAAAGGGGTGGAGAGATTCCTAGTGAGTGAAAACAGGGATGAAATGAGGTAAGAGAGGGTAGATAGAGGTGCCACAGTCTAAAACCACACTCAAGTCTCCATTTTTGTAGAACATAATAGATCTAGACCTTATAAAAGAATGAGACATGCACAAGATACTGCAAATGTAATGGAAAAGCAAAATAAATGCAATGTAACTCGAGTAAGGGGAAAAAGGCCACAAAACATCAATTTTATTGCTCAAAATGGTGCACAATCCATTACAATACAAGTAGGAGGCAAGAATCCTTCACAAAATTCCTAGATTTGAGGCCCAAAGCTCACGAGAAAACATTCGGAAAATTTCTGCAGAGTTCCTCCGCAAATTCTCGTAAAATCCCCCACAAAAATGAGAGGTTTGAGTACAATTTATCACAAATTTTCCCTAATTTCGTGCATTAAATGCTTGACATGTACTTGAACCACCTCAACTATTGCCATTAATGCTTTGCTCGCAATTTTGGTTGTTGAGATGTCTTTTCATGCTTTAATTCCTAACAAGTAGCATTAAATATTTGGATAAAGTCGCATTCAATCTCTTGACAGGTAGTTGAAGCTGTCTTTTCACGCTTGCCCTTTCTTGTGATCCATGAGCCATTAAAGCAAGTGGGGTTAGACGAACATCTATCGCAGACCGGCCATATAACCCGAGAATTGATCCACCGACGACTATTTGGTTTGTGACCCGTCTAACCAAGTGGAGTTGGACAAATTTCTATCCTCTCGTCTGCATGCGAATGCATCAACAAAGCGCCCATCGACCACGCGACCCATCCAACCTCGCTGCCTTCCTCATGCATTGACGTCATCCAACCTTTGTGACACGTCCAACCTATATCTTTTTTCCAAGATGAGTAAATCGACATGTGTCCATATGACCTGTTCAACCTAGGTTGGATGGCCACCTATCTTTCCGTTAAATCGCACGCCAATCAATGGGTTGACCATCCCGAGTCATCCAACTAGGGGGTTGTATGGCCATTTATCTTATGTCATACATGGGTTTGTACGACCATCTAACCCATGAGCCCTCCAAACAAGGGGGATGGACCTGCGTCTCTCTTCCATCCAACCCTGTCATCTTTGCTCTGCGCCACCTCAAACACCCGATCTCCCATCCATTTTCCGAGCTCTTGCGAAGCTACTCTAACTTCACTCGTTGTCTAACCTAGCAGTCCAACCAAACCATCCAACCCGGTTTGCCCAACCTAGTTGTCTAACCTGGATGTTCAACCTCGAACTCAACCAATTCTACAATAATTGTGACAACCAACTGAACCATTCACCATGGCTTGCCACTCAACATGACTTAAGATCAACTCAAAGAACCAAAACACAAGCTATCCACGAAGATTGAAAAGCATTTCTTTTCCCCATCAACTGCCAACACTCCGACCTATTAAGTTGTCCATTTTCGGGAGTGAAAAAAATTGATAAAGCATTAACCCGTAATAAGATTCCAAATAAAATCGTACAAAAACTTGCATGAAAAGTGAAAAAACCAATAAGTAATCGTAACCGATTTCAAACAAGTGCACGTATACCAAACATCCTGTTGTGATACCATATAAGATCATTCCATGAGGATCAATGTTGGAACCTCGTGCACATCAAAAATGGGTTGCACTTCTAATGGAGATGAGAACACTTCATAATTAGCAAGAGCACAAATCACAAGGAAAATCAAGTACAAAAAAGACAACGGAGTGTCTAGCATGCTCATAAATCAGAATGAAAGGGTACATATAGGAGTGTTGTGTAACTCCTATGCATGACACATGTACAAAACCCTATGACCTATTCTCACTAAGTGAGATGACTAACCAACTAGGTGGACAAGACGTCGAATGATGAAAAGTCTAGTCATATACACTAACAATCGAACTAAGACACTTATTATTGCTTGAGTTCTAATACATGCAATGATCAACTTTCAAGTGCCAATCATTTTTCTCCCCAATTTTCAACCAAGTAGATTAGTAGACACAAGAACTTCTATTTCGAGCAACAGTCAAATTCATTGGCAAGGTTTGTATCTTTTCTCATATCGTAGTTTCTCAGGGCCTTCCTCATCCTAGATGAGAGATACTTCTTGTCTCCTAATTTTTCAATGTCTATAATATTATGATTACTATAATAAAAATTTACTATGTAAGAATATTTGGGCAGGCCCAAAATTGTGAGTAAGAATATTTGATCAACAAGTATATGATCTACATGTTTTCTGTTTTTTTGTATTTCTTTTAACATCAAATTCTTTCAAATTTTTTTACACTCCATGGAACTTTCTTGTATGCAAATTGCATCATGTTGTATTTTTTTCCATTATGTATGTGTGTTATTAGCTATAGACTAACCTTATCTAAAGTGGTTTGTTTCAGGTTCTAGATTAATGTTTCTTCCGTACTTAAGATGGGTTATTTATGGTCTGAGTCACTACTTCTCCTAGGGATTTGGTACTCTTTATGGTGAAAATTCAATTTTTATAGTGGTGTGTATCTCCAACTACAAAAAAATAAATATAACCTTAAACTAAGCAACCAAGATTTATAAATTTCCAAAAATATCACGTTGGATGAAATGTTTGAGTTGCACATTGAGATATAAAGAATTTTTATTATGTTACTTGATGCATGAGCATCCGGTGTCACACACAATTTTGTATCACTCAAATAGATTTATCACTTATTAATAAATAAAGCTTGTGCATTTGTGCATAACCTTGTGTATTGTGTTGTTTGAATAAGAGGAGGCTTTAACACAAAGACTTGGAGTATTGTGCACATGTTTGTACTGGGAGAGTCTTACACAAAAAATGCACAAACGTACACCCATGCACTCACAAGGACTTGCGCCCTTTCTCTATACATTATTGTTTTTGAAGTCCTTAATCCCTTAATGCCTATAGATGAGTCTTCACCTTTTGTTCCATTCTTAGATCATGTTTTCCGACTTGAAAACATATCTATTTTTTTCATCTAGAACATGTCCACAACCGGAGAGGGAAATTTTTAAAACAATATTTGATTCAAATATTAAAACATCGTGTAAGTGGCAAGAATTTTTTTGTTTAATGAAAATTAATGTAAATTGCACGATTTTTTTAATTTATATCATGTACATTTAGTTTTTCTTAATTAATTAAGCTACGGATGTCATTTATTACAATTCTAATTTTCTGTCATGTGTCATTTATGTTGTGTACATTTTCCCTATACTTAGCAGTGTTTGAAATTACTTGGAAGTATTTCCAAGATGGAAAGCTTGGAAAATAAGAACACTTAACAATATAGATCTCATTCTCTTATACTTATTCATCTATTCAATTTCAGGAAAATTAGTTAATGTTGCAATTTTCAATTGGATTCATGTCAATAAATTTTGACACAAATTTATGCACTATGTCTCCTCCTTCCCCTTGTTCCAATACACAACATATAAAATGACATTTGCATTTTAAACATGCAAGTCACATGTGATGGTTTTTAAAATTATTTACAATTACTTTATGGTTAAAAGATCAAATACATGTTCGTGTGCTCTTCAAATTTAACCATTGTATGGAGTGTTACAAGACTTAACAAAAAAATTCTACGTACAATATTCTTCTTCGTACCCCTCAATGCATCCCCTTTGGTGGTATTTTGTAATGTCATGTTTCCTTTCCCAAGGGCCTAAGGGCCAATTTGAGTCCTAGCCTTGGTCATACCCAAGGGGTTATGGACGTTGGGAGCTATTGAGTGTGAATATCTAGTTCATATGTTATAATGTTTCGTTAACATGAGCATAAAGTGATTTGGAGGGATTATATGTTATGTTTTTTCATTAGGGGAGGGCCTCATAACACTTTAATATTCTATTTCTTCATTGGGGTCACTTAAGTCATTTTTAGTCCCACATGGAGCTCCCAACTTGGAAAAAGGTAATGAGATGTTATAAAAGGAGTTTTGGGGGAGTGATAGAGGTCATTCTAGCATAAACTCATATTTTCTCTATATGCCACCACTGTTTGCAAATTTACAGCTTTTGGAGTAAGATCCCACATGGACCCTAGCTTCGGTGGTGAGATATCCATCCCCAACTAGCAGGGCATTCTTCGGTGGTGAAAGATCCACCCTAGCTTGCCATTTGGAGCTGATTTCAGGGTTGTTTTACAGAGATATTTTTAGAGGTTTTCAGAGGAAGGGTTTTGAGGGTTTTGGTGACATTTTGTGGAGAAAATCAAAGGGTTTTCAGATCAGATTTACGACAGTGATAAAAATAGGTTTTGGCATCATTTCTAGAGATTTTTAGAGGGTTTTGATCATTTTCCAAGGGGGCAACTTACTTTGGAGATTGCAGCACCCTTTTGGAGGGTTTTTTGGACTGACATTCTTAGATCTAGAGGTTGGGTTTTCATTCTCCATATTAGTATATGTAATTTCTAAAATTTCATAATTTTATCTTGCTTATTAGAGAAGTTATGAATTTTTGAAGTTTCACAGCTGTTTAGGGAATCATATAATTTTAGGCAGCATTATATTATTCCAAAAATTCCAAAAATAATTTTCTTGTGTTATTTATAATATTAGCAAGCTCTCCTTAAATTTTCAAGTGATTTGGGAAAGTATCCTAGGAGTTATTGATTTTATTCAGTTCGCTGCCCTAGCTGTTAAAAATCTGCAAAAATCAGTATTTTATTTGGCTGCAATTTTCTATATTTTGTGCATTATTTTGTGGTATCCCCATAAGGGATATTTCAGTGGTATCAGAGCAGTTGTTTCTCCAGCCTATTGGGGTTGAAATATGGGAGACAAAGACAGAGACAATGAGGGTCCTGGGTGTGGATTTGATGAAACAATTGTTCACCAACATGGTAAAGCAACATGAAACTACTAATCTCTATTTGAGCCAACTCACTGAGAGATTAGCGCATGGTAGAATTGAGACTCATACAGATAGAGGGGAAAATAACAATATGGGACAACAGGGTCAAAGAGGTGAGAGTGGACATTCAGGGCAGCGGTCTCCCCATTCTTCTACTAGGCCTTTGGGGCTTCACAAACCTTCTTTCTTGAAGGATTTGGAAGTTTCACAGTACGAAAACTAGTAGTTATTGTGGATGAAGAATATTTTAGGGAGAGGTACCAGACTTTGAGCGAGGGATTTCATGATAATATGCCATTCCAAGAGTATTGCAAAATGAAGATTGGTAGCAAGCCCAAGAGAGATCATCAGATACAGGTACCTAAGTTACAGAGGAGATTGGGACAAATCTCCATCCCACACTTTGATGGTTCTAAGAAGTGCACCACACAGTCTTGGATTTAGAAGTTGAAGACTTACTTTGACTTGAATCCCATGTGTGAAGAGGATGCAATTAAGTTTGCAATCCTACATCTTGAGGGAGATGCTCATGACTAGTGGCACCATGGATTGATTACACAAGGGCACATACATATTACTACTTATGTAGAGTTCACACAGAGGTTGATGAGAAGATTTGATAGGAGGGACCTCGATAGGAATTTTAGAGAGTTGACTCACTTGAGGTAGACAAGTTCTCTAGATTAGTACATTGCATATTTTCAAAGGTTATCAGTTATGGTATTTGATGTTTCAGAGATGAGGTTGACTTCACTTTTCATGGCAGGTTTGATGGATGCTCTAGCTGGATTTGTGAAGGCATTTGAGCCTTCTTCCTTGCATGAGGCTATTAGGAGAGCACGTGATTTGGATTTGTCCACTCCAAAGTCGAGGTTCCCACCTCGAGTTCAACCTAAGGTACTTCCTTCTAGATCGATGGTTCACAGCCGAAGGTGCCCCTACCTAGGAAAGATGCAACAAAGAAACCATTCATGTCTAGAGAGGATAGAGATGAGTTGAGGTGAAAGAAACTATGTTTCGATTGTTGCACACCTTGGGTTTTTAGACATGATTTCAGAGGTAGAGGGAAGGCCCAATTCATAGAGGTTTTCGAGGAGAGTGATGATGATGAGGATTTGGATACTCAGGGATCGGAGGATGAAGATGGAGAGACCATTGGATAGTACGAGGGTTGAACATGAGGATGAGACCTTTCCCCATGAGACTATTACCACTTTGTCTAGTACCCCGAGGTATAAGGCATTCAGAGTTAGGGGAGTGTTACAGGGTCAATGAGTAGTGGTACTCATTGATAGTGGGGCAACCCACAACTTCATTGATGCATCATTGGTTGAGAAGCGGGGATTACAGGCAGAAGATTTTGAGGGCTTCAATGTAGTTGTAGCCAATGGAGAGTCTATGAGATGCACGCAGCGAGTTCCATAGTTGAGCATCATGATGGGTAACTATACAATTGATGATTTCTATATAGTTGGCATTGGAGAGACCAACCTTGTGCTTGGAGTACAAGTGGCTCCACTCCCTCGGTGAGTTTCGGACTAACTTTCAGACGATGGAGCTGAAGTTTAAGTCCGAGGGGGAAAATGTGACCTTGAGAGGATTATCTTCAGATGCACCCAGGGTTGTTACAATGAAGAGGATTGAGAGGATTCATAGGCACAATGGAGTTGATTGGTGATTGGTTTCTACTAAGGAATCAGAGGATGGAAAACCAGAGTATCATGTGGATATACAGGGCCTATTAGACAGGCATAGTGCAGGTTTTGGTGACATACCTCTAGGTGTACCTTCCAGATAGGGGATTTGAGCATGTGATTGAGCTTGAGGACATTAGACCTGTGGTCACTACTCCTTACCGTCACCCCAAACGGTTTAAGGATGAGATTGAGAGGACTATCCATGAGCTCATTGATATGGGACATATTAGACTGAGTTCTAGTCCATTTTCTTCTTCAGTAGTGTTGGTGAAGAAGAAGGATGGGACCATGCGGATGTGCATAGATTATCGTGCCTTGAATAAGAAGACAATAAAAATAAGTATCCAATGCCACGTATTGATGAGCTGCTAGATGAGCTACAGTGGTGCAATCTATTTTTCTAAAATAGATTTGCGATCTAGATATCACCAGATCAAGGTTAGAGAGCAGGATGTGCACAAGATAGCTTTCAGATGCCATTATGGTCACTTTGAGTTCCTAGTGATGCCATTCAGATTGTCTAATGCACCAGCTACATTCCAGTCTTGCATGAACCATGTGTTCAACCACCACTTGCGGAAGTTTGTATTGGTTTTCTTTGATGATATATTGGTCTACAACAGGACTTGGGAGGACCACATCAGACACCTTGATGAGATATTGGGGATATTAGAAGCTAATTCGCTATATGCGAAAGCTTCTAAGTGCGAGTTTGGCATGACAAAGATTCTATATTTGGGATATGTGATTGGTGGGGGAGTAGTAAAGGTGGATAGAGAGAAGATACATGAAATTTTGGATTGGCCGCCACCTAGGACATTGACACATTTGAGAGGATTCTTGGGACTATGCAAATACTACAAGAGGTTTGTGAAGAATTTCTCTCGGTTAACTATTCCATTGACAGAATTGACCAAGAAGAGGGATTTTTCTTGGTCAGAAGTAGCACAATAGGTATTTGATCAAATTGAAGGGGTGATGATCTCATGTCCTATTCTTACATTGTCATATATCTCTCACCCATTTTTTATAGAGTGTGATGCATCAGGAAAGGGTATTGGATCAGTTCTCATGCAGGATAGGCACCCCATTGCTTATGAGAGTCAGAAATTGATCCCTGTGGAGAGAGGGTATTCAATTTATGACAAGGAGATGTTGGCCATTATGCATGCTTTGGCCAAATTCAGATAGTACCTTGTGGAAATAAAATTCGTGGTTTGTATAGATCACAACAGTTTGAGGTTCTTCCTGAGGCAGAAGGATCTCAACAATCACCAACAGAGATGGGTAAACAAGGTACAAACCTATTATTTCGACATAGAGTACACTAGAGGTAAGAATAATGTTGTTTCTAATGATTTATCTAGGAGACCTTACCTTACTGTTATGCTTAGTTCTATGTCTGAGATTTCAACAGATTGGAAGGCTCACATACTTGTTGAGTATTCCAAAAATCAGTTTGCATGTGAGATCATGGATGACATTATACAGGATGATAGGTATAGGGTTTTGGATGATCTCATATACTACAAGGATAGGATTTTCCTTGTACCAGGTCCAAGATGAAGAAGAAGATCCTTTGAGTAGTACATGATACACCATTAGCTGGACATCCTGGATACTTCAAAATGTATAGGTTTTTAGAGAGAGATTTGCATGGAAGGGGATGAAGGATGATGTCCTTAATCATGTCAGAGAGTGTATGGTTTTCCAATAAACCAAATCTAAGCATTCTTTTCCAGCAGGATTACTTCAACCTCTTCCCATTCCCGAGAAAAAGTGGGAAAGCATATCTATGGATTTTATCACAGGACTCCCCTTGGTACATGGGCATAACTACATTTATGTTGTAGTTGATCGATTGACTAAGTATGCTCATTTCGTTTCCCTACCTAAGGGGCATGAGGCAACAAATGTGGCTCAGATATTTTATATAGGTGTTTTTAGGCTTCATGGTTTGCCTAAAAATATTGTTAGTGACAGGGATAAGATCTTCATGAGCACATTTTGGCAGGAAATATTCAGGATTGCAGGTACGGAGTTGACCCCTAGCATAGGCTATCACCCACAGACCAATGGACAGACAGAGATTGTTAATAAGTGGATAGAGGGCTACTTGCGAGTTATGTGACAGGTCATCAATGGGCATGGATTAGATGGTTACACATGGGTGAGTATTGCTACAATACCACCTATCAGATGAGCATCGACATGACTCCTTTTAGAGCTTTGTATGGGTATGACGCTATGTCATTTGCGGATTTGGTATTAGCAGAGATAGTCAAGCTCCCAAAGCTTGTGATTGGTTACAGGAGAACCAAGATATCCTGAAAGATCTCAAGGAGAACCTTCAAAAGGCACAAAATCAGCAGAAGGTATATGTAGATAGGCACATGATAGAGAGGTCTTTTGAGGTAGGGGATCTGGTATTCCTACGCTTGCAGCCATACAGGCAGTCCTCACTTAAGCAGAAGGGTGCAAAGAAGCTGAAACCATGGTTTTATGGTCCTTACAGGGTAGCTCGGTGAGTTGGGGTAGTTGCATATGAGCTGGAGCTTCCAAAACATAGTAAGATACATAATGTCTTCCATGTTTCGTGCCTTAAGAAGGCACTTGGGAAACATATTGTACCATCTACGAAGTTTCCACCACTGGATGAGGAGGGGAAGCTAGTGTTAGAGCCAAAATCTATTATTGAGGTGAGACAGAGGAGGCTCAGGAGCAGAGTGATCACAGAATATTTGGTGCGGTGGAAGGGATTGCCACTTGAGGATGCTACTTGGGAGGGACAATAGATCTTGTAGCATCCTAGTTTGCATTTTCTTGGGGACAAGAAAATTTTGGGAAGGGAGGACTGTAATGTCCCCTTTCCTTCACCAAGGGCCTAAGGGCCAATTTGAGTCCTAGCCTTGGTCATACCCAAGGGGCTAGGGACATTGGGAGCTATTGGGTGTGAATATCTAGTTCATTTGTTATAATTTTTGTTGACATGAGCATAAAGTGATTTGGAGGGACTAGATGTTATGTTTTGTAATTAGGGGGGACTCATAACACTTTATTATTCTATTTCTTCGTTGGGGTCACTTAAGTCACTTTTAGTCCCACATGGAGCTCCCAACTTGGAAAAAGGTAATGAGATGTTATAAAAGGAGGTTTGGGGGAGTGATAGAGGTCATTCTTGCATACACTCATATTTTCTCTATGTGCAACTGTTGTTTGCAAATTTCCAGCTTGTGGAGTAAGATCCCACAGGGACCCTAGCTTCGGTGGTGAGAGATCCATCCCTAGCTAGCAGGGCATTCTTTGGTGGTGAAAGATCCACCCTAGCTTGCCATTTGGAGCTGATTTCAGGGTTGCTTTACAGAGATATTTTTAGAGGTTTTCAGAGGAAGGGTTTTAAGGGTTTTGGTGACATTTTGTGGAGAAAATCAAAGGGTTTTCATATCAGATTTACGAAAGTGATAAAAATAGGTTTTGACATCATTTCTAGAGACTTTTCAGAGGGTTTTGATCATTTTCCAAGGGGGGCAACTTACTTTGGAGATTACAGCGCCCTTTTGGAGGGTTTCTGGACTGACATTCTTAGATCTGGAGGTTGGGTTTTCATTCTCCATATTAGTATATGTAATTTCCAAAATTTCATAATTTTATCTTGCTTATTAGAGAAGTTATGAATTTTTGAAGTTTCACACTTGTTTAGGGCATTCTGTAATTTTCTGGCAGCATTATATTATTCCAAAAATTCCAAAAATAATTTTCTTGTGTTATTTATAATATTAGCAAGCTCTCCTTAAATTTTCAAGTGATTTGGGCAAGTATCCTAGAGTTATTGATTTTATTCAGTTCGCTGCCCTAGTTGTTAAAAAATATGCAAAAATCAATATTTTATTTGGCTGTAATTTTCTATATTTTATGCATTATTTTGTGGTATCCCCATAAGGGATATTTCATATTTTCCATAGTATGGCCTTGTTTATATAGGTTAAGGTGTCATTTGGTAGTTTTTTTTTTTTTTTTAAATTAAGTTGATAAGTCATTTTTATTTATATTGTTTAGTAATTCAATGTTGTATGTCACATCATAATTATTAATAAAGTTTAATGTGTCATTTGATGATTTTTTAAAAATATGGGTTGATTTATCATGTTGTGATAAATTGTTTAAAAATCTAAGTAACATGTCATATCATAATAATTAATATATGTTGAGGTGTCTTTTGGTAGTATTAATGAGTTGAATAAATTTTTTTCAATTGTGAATGCTTATTATATTTGATTAAAGGGAATATTCTATAATAAGACTTGAAGGAATTTTCTACTTCATATGCAATAGGGTAGAAGATAACTCCCTTTAAAATTATTTTGAATAAAAATACGCTAGTCAAGGTTTACGACATAAGAAATTCAATATACAAAAATGGTACTAACTTCCGATTGGTGAAAGCATGAAGTAATAATAACCGATTATTCCTAGTTAAGAAAATTTTGATTGTTATAGTACCTTGTCTTTGGAAAAACTAATAATATAACTAAACGATTATCTATTTAATATGATAAATCCAATTCGAGGTAGTCATTCATGCATAAGTGTCTCACCCAAAATGTTATTTGATGTTAGGAAGCCATGTCATTTCGTTATGGTATGTGGTTCCTATAATAACAATAGAATAAAATATTAATGAGATGGTTAATAAAGTAGAAGAAAGTTATGAAACGACCTAATATTAGGGTTAGAGTCTGGGTGGTGATCTTGTAAGGATGAGGTTGTTGAGAATAATGGGAGTTGTGATGACAATAACTTGGTGATACCAAGGCACTTTTGGGCACAAAGTGGCTCATAGAAGAAGTTATCAATAAGCATATGGAGCCTCAAAATTTTCAAGAACGCATGAGGGAGTTGATAGTAGGTAGTGGCGGAGGAAAGAACCTCTACTTGCTATCCGTTGTGTAACAATATAGCGGTGGGAACCCCATCTCCACCACATGTAACTTGTACAATATAGTGAATAGGCATAGATGTGGCTCAACTACTCATCTTTTCGAACCAACGGGGTTTTCACAAGACCATGATTCATCACAATGAGAAAAGCTCCATCTAATGCACAAGGTTTTGGATTTATAAATGAATGTGAATTGTAAAACACAATGTGACTTCAATCACAACACCCATTTTCTAAGGTATTTCCATAGAATCGAATCTCACTTATATTTTCCTACATATCATTGTTTTCTTCTAGGTTCATGTTATGTATTGACCTAAATAAAGCTTCTAATTGATCACCCTAGATATTGTCTTTAATTATTTTCTTGAACGCCAACCTTAATCGCTATGTTAGTCCCCTGAAATGTCACATGATACAATTCCATAGATGTTAGCATGTCTTCTGACTTTGGTTTGTAGGAGATGATGTAGAAATTTTTTACTAAAGAAAGTGCTTGAGATGTTATTTAAATGACTAGTTTTGTTTGTTTTACTTTTAGTATATATGGATTTTGTTTTTCACTTGTCGGTTCCTTTGCAAGTTTAATGTAACAAATTGAGAGTTATTTTTATTCTATGTGAACTATTTGGCAAAATTCCACAAAGAAATACAATCTCATAAAGTGAAATGATTATAAGATATGCACAAAATAGTTTTCTTTAATAGGCTTTAATGTTTTTCAAATAAATGCATATACAAATGGCATCTCGTGGAATGTCATGGCCATAGGGTATGTATGGAATGGGCTTGTTGAAAATTCTCGATTCATTTAAGGAAATGTATTTGGCATGTTTAAAACCGGGTAAAATGTAATTCTATCTTATGTGGATCTCGTAGGAAATTCATTGCAATTATTGACAATTTATTTTTATGTTTATATCTATGTATTTCATTCCCAATACATCTTGTTTTATTTCAATTATTTTAAATCTTTTTATTTTAATTTTTCACGGTTTTACATCTAGCTTTTCCATGGAGAATGAAGAAACAAAGGATCTTTTTCTACTCTACAAAGTTTTCACTAATATTTGTTATAAAAATCATATCAAACATAAAGAGAAAGTGTGCTCTAATAGGCGTGCCTACTCATTCAAATTCAAACTTGGAGAGTTTGAAAAAAATTAATCTCAAGTGCTCATAAACTATTCTTATTCATTCTTTTATTTTATATATATTGTAATTTATGTAAGTGAAATTGTTGTGTTTTCTATAATGTATTTATCTTGGATTCATTCCATAGCTTATAAGAGATGGATGACAAGGTTATCATTGATTTAGTTTTTGAGGAGAAAAGTTATGATGAAATAATCCAAACCAATTTGTTTCACCATTTTCTTTACGTTTTGAATGTGACTAAATAGATAAGGGTGTGGGCCAAAGAGGAATATTTGTTGCGATGGTTGGTTTGAAGGTTGTGCGTGCATTCTGAATTCTCAATCCAATGTCAACTGTGATAGCTTCCTTTTGGATAGGAGGAACTACCTAAAATACACAACAAGACCAAAAAAAGAGAATTAAATAAATATATGGCGAGTGGATTGCCTAGCGTGTACTAGATTTGGGATGTACGATACATCCTAGATGGTCATCAATCCATGTTTAATACAAATTAATGTGAGAAATAATGTAAGTAAACAAAGTCCTATTAGAATTGATATGATTTAGGTATCTCATTCAAATACAATAAGCAAATCAAATATAACAGGCTAGGTTATAATCGGATCTGGAGGTGGGGTAGTTGGTCAGGGTTCGCAGTGGTTGGTTAGGGTCAGATTCTGGGTCACTTAGGTTGTTTGGGTGAAGATTATTAGGTTTTGTTATTAATAGGATGGCCAAATACAGAGACCGGTATCGGTCAGATGTAACCGATGATGGTTTAGAGGGAACCGATGACGGTCATGGGTAATCGGCGTCGGTATGGTTAGGATAATAAGAACTCAATAAGATTTGGTTATGAAAATTGGTCTAGGGTTAGAAAGAGATGAAAAGGGGAATGGTGAGGTCTATGGGGATCTTAGGAACACTCAAAGATGTATAAAGGTCATGTATAGATGATCTAATGGTATGGTGGTGAAGGGTTGAATTTATAGGAAAGTGAATAGTGGAGGAATGGAGATGCTAATAGAAAAATGATAACAGAGATGACAAAAACCTTTAAAATAGAACAAGGATGGAATGACACAGGTGATAAACGCACTTACTGATGTTGCAGAGTCTAATGGCTAGGTGGTGGTGGTGATTGATCGGTGGGATGGAGCTTGGTGCCATGGTGGTGCTTCTCGGAATGTTACCATGAGAGCGATATCTTTGGATGTTGGCTATGGCTGCTTGAATGTGTGAAAGAGCTCTGGTTCTTACTTGCATGCAAATCTCCTTTTTCTCCCAAAAATTCAAGAATGTGGCCAACCTCTCAAATAAGGTTACCAAAGTGAATAAATGGTAACCGACGACGGTTTCAGGTTGACCGATGTCGGTTTTGGGATGACCGGCATCGGTTAAGTCAGGATTCCCTAGGTTTACTAAAAATGATAGATCTTCCTAATCATTTGGGCCAGGTCTGTCCATTTATTGTAGATCAAAACGAACATTATCTTTTAATGAGCGGGAATGTGGTTAGAGGAATAATAGGCATTGATTTTTAGGGTTGAACTAAGTCTTAGTTAGTTATGGAAGCATGCTATGAATAGGTTTATGGTGATGTGTTATGGTGAGGTGTCTATGTGAGAGGGTGGGGTGAGGTGGAAATTGGTTTTAATCGAGGTAATTAAATAATGAATGTAGTGAGGATGAGTATTAATTTAATTGTAAATAATTAAATTAATATTAATGTGGGGTATAAGGGTCATGGTTAGGTGAATGTGTTTAAGTTAGTTATTCGAAAGGGGACCAAGGGGAGTGTGACCCAATTTTGGTGTCTACACCAACCTTTCATAATAAATAACCGATTTCTCTAGCTAATAGACATTTTTTTCTAGAGATATAAGGACCATACTTTAGACTATAAAGGGAAGTTGCAAAGAAGATATTTTAATAGAAATTTTACAAAGAAAGTGAGTCTTATAGATTTTGATTTGGTTATATACCAAGCTATCAAGATCCCTAATGGAGATTACCAAGAGAAGCACAAAATGGTAGAGTTTGCACTGAGTAAAACTAGCTATCTAAGAAATTTAAGCATACTTATTATGTTTCTTGCATGCGTCCTGCTTTAGTGAAGAAGAAAGTAACAAACCCTCAATGTTTCTCATTCTTTTAAATCATAAAAACCATTTTGTTAAGTGATTATGAAGCCATGTTATGCATATATGATGGACTCATGCCAAGAAGATTAATGTTTCTTTGTTTAATATTTTTCCTTTTAAAATCTTTATTAAGTGGGTATAACATGAGAGATTAAACAAGAAAGAATAATATTATGTATTAAACTCGTGGGTTTATGCACTTTAGTGATGCATATGCTAATGTAGTTTTCCATATATATTGGAATGAATTAGTTTTGTGATGGTTTTGGTGTGCATTCTCAAAAATATATGAGCTATATTATCTGTCACTATCAAGAGAAATAGGAGAATTAGATCTTGTGGATCATAATACTAAGGAATGGAAGATATGAGTCATTTGGCACGATAAAAAATTTACCTTAAGTTGGCGATAAAATTTCTTTTCAACCTATAATGGTCTTACGAAAGGAGGTATGTTTCTCTATGAGTAAGTGGACAAGAATGAAAAAAATTCATTCTTAAGGTCCATATTTTCCCATCTTGTGATAACATGGGAAATTTAGAATAGGGTATAGATGCCCATCAAAACATAACTAAAATTAGATGTTTGTTTGATGTCATGTAATTGCAAATGACTTGATAGACGTGTATGTAAAATATGGAAACACACACAAGGATTGTGAATTTTTTGACAAAATGCATCGAATGTGATGATTGTAGGAGATGCATAAAGTGGTGTTCTTGATTTTTACTTTTAATGTTTTCTTAATTTGGATAGATGTTTGGCTATATTTATCATCCCCTGTATGTATCAAAGTGTTTGGCTTCAATTTGAGGAATTTGAATATCTCAAATTGCAAGTATGTATCTCTTTTATACAAAAAAATTCATGTGGATATTATGTTTTTACATGGATGTGTAATTAGTATGAGGCTTACTTAAATCCCTCATTTATATTAGGTGACATTATATGTAGAGATTGTGAGAGCCTATTAATGACAATTTAGAGATTGGGGGGTAGTGTTGGTGTTTGTTTAGATGGTGCCTTGGGTTATGTAGGAGGTGTTGGTGGCAATGCAAAGTAGTACGCTTTAGCCTTCTTTGGAGGTTCCAAAGATCTCGCCCAACCTATGCCAAAGTGGGGGGCCCAAAATAGGGGAAAAGACCTTGGAAATTTTTAAACTGATGTAGTTGGCAGGTGTAAAGCTAGAGGCCACAACCTTTGTCGAGTATCCTCTTAACTTCTATGAAAATGGAGGATTTAGATATGTAAAAACAACTAGAAATCCACCTTGATCTAAATCTCTTTAGAAACTTACAATTGGATCCATTAGATTCAAGAAGGACAAGGAATTAAAGGCCTTGCACAGTTTCCAAACCCACAAATCCTTTCTCTTGCAATATATTTTTCTTTTGAATATATACATACATAATGAATGAAGGAAAATAATGGAGAGGGAGGGAGGACACAAGGAAAAGAAAAAGAAAGAAAAATGAAAATGAGAACAAGGTGAAATGTCCTTTTAAAAAAAAAAGATTATATGGTGGAGGTTCCACTAAGTGGTTTCCATGAATGTCAAAGTGAAGGGACTATCGACTTATTTTGAAGCTGTTGTGTGGCCTTTTTCAACTTTTTTTACCGTGGTAACTCTATATGACCTTTTGCATGTTTTCCTCTCTATCCAAACCATATTATGCATTTCAATAGATCGTTATGGAACTTTGTATGTAAAGAGCAAATTAATCCCCATTAAAGTTAATGTTTGTGTTTTTCTAACGATTTGTGTTCTTAGTTTTTACTTAATCAATCATAATAGGATGTATTTATATTGTTTCTAGATTGAGGTTTATTAAGGTGAAATAAATTTGCAACATATTCTTATTGGTGGGAAATTTATTAATGTCCCTGCCATATCCTTGGTGGGAGATTTCATGACTTTTGGATTGTTTATTCAATATGTCCAAGGTGAGGGAGACTTTGTGGTCACAACTCGAACCCATGTTTAACATTAACGGCTGTTTACACATGCTTATGTGTTTTTAACTATAAATAATTAATAATTTCATAGCTTTCTTTGTAAGTTTCTTATTGATAGGTGATAGATGGTGTCACGAAGATTTAGACATGGTCATAGTTTATTGTGATCCTTACGTTAATAGGGGTGACATTGCAATGGAGGTGGCCTCTCACTAATATAGTAGACACCCCAATCTTAGTCTTTAGCGTGGGCGACATTGCTAATGTTTGTGGCGACATACATGTTTGGTGCTGCGGGCTCGACACATCTTGGAATTGCTTCTATGTTTCCGAAATTATGTAAATATTGAATCAAAAAATCAATCCCTCCTTGGTTGCCTAATGCGGTCCGCAATAATATATTATAATCCTTATGCCAATAGGGGCAATGTAAATCGAGGCAGCCCTCTCATTAACATAATGGTCGAGTTGGTTGTAAGATACTTATATTTGTTGCCTTGTTACTCAAGTTAGATATGCCTCTTTAGTACATATTTGAATTGTTTCAACAACTCCACAAACCTTATGTACCTTAATATCTATCAACGTAACATTGCACCTCCTTTTATTACAAATGCTAGGCTTAAATTTAAATATATAGGTATATGTAGATACCGAACAAACTAAATCACTTGTCTATTTATAAATGAATAAAACTAAATTGACGACTTCCAATAACTAGAAACAAGAATTCTAAAAAAGAAGAGGGACCCACTCCAAGATAACTCGGAGAGGTACTATTTGTTACTTTACTCTTGCCATTCAAATAACTAATATGTGAGGCATTCAAGTCATAAAAAGAATATTCGAATAAAAGTATATGCGAGATTATTTTCCACTTGGGGTTCAATTCGTTTCTTACATGTATGAGTAGAATAGCAAATACTACAAGTGGTCGTGGTCACGCCACGTGTAATTTTGTTTCGAGTGTTTGCTTCCACGTGTAAAAGCGAATCAGATTTGGTGGACGAGAACAACTGCTATCGACATGATCAATTGGGGTATTTTGATTGGTGGTGGCGAGTTTCATTTCATTTAGTCGTAATTTGCAATGCATTTGGAGGTTTTTTCAATCCCTCGCCCTATGATGAGGTTACCCGCATGATGGTGCATTTCATTTCTTTGGAAGGGAGGTTTGTCACTGTACCTGCTAAACATCTTGTCTTCCTCAATCATTTTCACAGGAATCGCACGATATGTTTCCCCCACTATCTGCTTAGCTCTCTTGAGCACTCCATTTTGGAGTTTCAAAAGCATGCTCGTGTTGTTCCCTTGCACCAAGGGCTAATTTTCCTGTTGTATAAGTTATGTCTCCTTCGGTCTCCTGGCCTCCCTTCCTCCCCTGGCTCTATTCCACCTCTGCCTGTTTCTACGGGACGCCACCCCATTTCTCCACACTCTGTCCCCGCCACTGCTGCTGTCACCCCTCTCCGGCCTTCCCGGCTCCATCTCCCATTCCCCCCACCTCTGCCCCCACCCCCTTTGCTTCCACTTCGCCGCACCGGCCAGTTACGTGTCCTCTAGAAGATTGAATCTTGATATCCCTGCTGTGGGGAAGGGTCCTCAGGAGATTGAAACTACCCATAACCTCCTTCATATTAGCGGGCTAGTTCACAGGAAGAACATATGGAGAGCTCCACAAAAAGGCTGGAGGCCTTAGAAGCTGACATGAAGCTGTTGAGGGAAGAGGTTAAAAACATGGTAAAACAAAAAGGTAAGAGGAAGAAGGAGGAGGAGGTGGCTATGGATAATAGCCAGATTGAAGATATTTACAAGAAGCTGAACTCCTTAGACTCCCGTTTAGGGAAGGCCAAGACTCGCCATGACTATAACATGGCCATTTTTACTGCTATTCAAGAGTTCATTGAGCAACATGTCCGAAGTGTCTCCAATCTCAGCGGGGTTCCGGCTACCCTTTGGGGGACTGATAAGGAAAGAAAAAGGACCATTTCTCAGCTGGATGTTACAGACGCTGCCCACATGACGCCCTTGGGGATGTTCAAATCTTGGAAAACTATCAAATCCACCATCGAAAAGACGCCAAGAAGTAATTGGGGGTGCTTTTGCTGCACTTATGTGTAATTTTTGTTGTTTTTTTTGCTTTTCTATAGTTTTCACTCTATTTTGATTTTGTTTTGGTAGCTGCTCTTTGGCTACTTTGGGCTTCATTGACCCATCTGGATTTTGATCCTTTTTTTTTCTGGTTCTCTTTCCTATTTCGGCTTTTAGGCCCTTGTCGGTGGGCAGGTGGGGAAAAAGATTTAGTGGACGTGCTTTTGAAGGAATTATGGCCACAAATTTATTTAGCCGTCGTGTCGACTCCCATTCGGTACTACGAGCACTATAAAAAAATTTATAAGATAGGAATGGAAGAGTAGCCTTTTAAGGCTTTTAAAGGTGGTTGAAAGGAAAATTGGAGGGTAAGGTATACTTGAGAAATTGGTTATCCTCAAGGAGTTAGGATAGGGTTGAAGAGACCAACAAAAAAGAGAAAATGAGGAAGAAGAAAAAAGGGTTAAAAGAAGAATATTTTATTTGTTAAGGATACACAATAGTCAACACAAATATGACTCCACAAACATGGTTATGTGATCATAATTATATAGTTCATTGGAATTGTAGGGTATATTTTTTAATTGTGTAATATTGTAAATATGATTTGACAATTTTGTTCATCCATTTTTGAGTTTTAAAATTAACTCTCATTTTTCCAAATTTTTGTGTAGATCTTTAGAAAACTATTCTTGTACCTTAAATTCCTAATGTGGCAACACCACCTTACAAAAATGCAATAAAAATAGGGGATCTTTTGAGGGGCACATGCTATCTCTTTATTATTATTAGGTCCCTAAATGGGAATAGTGCCTTGAAAACAATGCATCACGTGTAATATAGTTCACCAAATGTGTTGAATGTAATATAAGTGCGCAATTGTTAACATAAAGTAAGCAATGGGATTGCTAGTCCATAAGCTCGTAAAGTCTTTATTAGAATTGGTATTACACAAAGGAAGATATATCTACTTAATTAATCAGTTAACACTCTCAAAATTTGAAATTGAATAGGGTCAAATAATTCAACATTCAAAACATAATGTGAATGTCACATAATACCATAATAACATAGAGGCACACATAGTGCCTAAACTATCTTTGCTTGATTTATATAGCTCAAATTCAATACATTGTTTTGTTACAACGTATTGTTGAATATATTAACCACTCAATTCTCACTCTTCACCATATATCGACAATATCACTCTCCTCTATCTCTCTACACTTCTCTATCCTCCTATTTACCAACCCTACTCTTGTATAAGTACAAGCTACATCCATTACAAGAGAACATGTTAATTGATTGTGTTATAGCACACTCAAAATATTCATTTCATGTTGTGAAGCATCGTCAATACTGCACATAATTGCTTAGTAATTTACAACATAGCACATCGTTAGGGTATGTTTAGGAGCTTCCATGATATCTCTCTTTAGCTCTTATCTAATGAAGAGCCCTATCAACACCACCCCTAGACTTAATATCTTGTCTCGTCCTCGAGCGTGATGAAAAATCCACTACATTCTTGAAATAATTAAGGTTGGTCCTCTTTACTCTTAGGGCTTTGATAGTTTAGGGGAACGAAAAACAATCAAACACCCAAAGATTTAAACATTTAGTGTAAGGAAACAAAGTATTACATTAATTTATCCACTTGCCTAACTAGGTTTGTAGGACGGTAGTGTCATTCCTTCAAAAAATAAAAAATATATGATTCATTCCCTAAGGAAGAAACTTGGTAAATAAGGTAGTCATTGTTTATTGAAAAAACTTTCAGTTTGGAAAATGTGTTATTGCCTTATGTTTGTACTACATCTCAAGGTTGTATTCTCAATGACACTACTAATAAACTATGAGGGTATCAATTTCCCATCAATACTAGTAAATTATTTCTCTACTTCCAAGGCAATCCTTTCCATCTTCTCCATATGTTCATTTCCACATTCATTCATATAATTAATTGTTCTAGCTATGGAAATCTATTTACTCATATCCTTGTCCCCTAACTCGATTAACCCCCACCTCTCTCTCTCTCTCTCTCTCTCTTTCTCTCTCTATGCACTAGTACAATCTTTCTTAACATCCTTGGTGAAGTAGGATTTTTTAGATCATCTAAGGCATTAAGCTCTTCTCAATATCCACGGGGCCTTTTGTCATTGTTCCTCCAAGTATTTTTATATCAACTCCTTGTTTCTTCCAAGATTCTCCTTCTTATTGCTTTATGTTTTCAAAGGCTCTTCTTGATCTAGTATTTTTCAATATAAATTTGTGGTGTGTTTTGTTCATAACTCCTCTACTTACTGCAACTCGTTGATCGATGTTTTGTATACACCAAAAACAATTCTCAAGTAGGAGAAATGGATTGGATCTGTCACTCCCACTCATTTTAGAACCCTAGTTGGACTCGTGGCTTCAAGGTACAAATTAATTTAAGATGTCTAACTTCAGCTGGGATGCATGTAGCCTAGTGTCAACTGCGGAGGGACCAATGTGTCTTAGAAGATTACTTGTTATGATTCAAAAATATGAGTTCAAATAACTTAGATTTGGAAGTTACAAGATTACCCTATGAATATTCACAATGATCTAAATCTAACTAAGTGATGGTGATTATCAAAGAACTAAAAAAGGAGATAATGGTAGGGCAAGAAAGAAAAACGAGACTTTCTCTCCGTCACTCAATATCATCGACATGTTTTGTAATAGCCAAACCACACCTTACCAAAGTATACAAGAACTATTATTATCAATTATCTATAAGATCTAGGATATCAATCAAAGGAAATTACACAAGAAGAATCATAACCCAACATCATTTAAGAAAATATCTGATTAATCCATTCAAAAAGCATACATAAGAGTTTTAACTAGCATGACAATTTTCTAAGCTAATCATATTATAAATGAAAACAAAATAATATCCAATGGTTAACTTCCTTTAATTAATCGGACCTGCAAAATTTCTAAACACATTAACGAATCCAATCATAAGAGATATTAACCATTGAAATAGAGACCATTGTAACTCAATCTAATTACTCTATAGAAAATCTCGCTAAAACTTCAAGTGCACACTCTATTCAATAAGAAAAGAGAAATTTCTATCTAGGCATCAACACATGAAACAACAATTAAAAATAAAAACTCATAAAACTACTTTAAAGCTCCTAAAATCCTTCCTTGCATTAATTCACTAGCATTCATATATCAATTTACAATGCAATATTGTGCTTTTATAGAGCCATGGGTCACAACCTCATGCTTTGTATGCTATTTTTAGATATTCTAATAAAAATAACTAAAGCGCAACTAATTTATAATTAAGTTCCATTATCTAAAGCTTGAAAAACTATAAATGAGAACAAAATGTCATATTTACAAAATCCTATCCTAATTATAGGATACTCTACTTGAATTACCCACCCGATTTGAATCATCGAATTGGGTGGATCTTGTATGTACAGAGGGACAAGAATAGATCCTTTGAAATATAAAATTGGTCGATCAGGATTGTGCTTGCATGTGACCTCTATACTTAATCCAAAATATAAATTGATACTACTGAAGCTTCATCGGCATAATATATAATTGGCCTCCACCGCTTGGGTATTGATGATAAATAGTTTGCATGGTTCCTCACTTTTTGAAGCACCCAATCAAGATCTTGTATCATTCCATCCAAAAATAGCTTTATTCCTTTTGCCTTTCCTAACTTGATGGATACGACGAGGATAAAATCATGCATCCGAATATTGTTTGTTAAGATATGGATTTGTGTTTGTTGTTCGAAGAAGGACACAAATAGAAGTAAGAAGCAACCAAATTTTTCTATTGAAAAAACCTTGCTAGTTGCATTAACCCAACATCAATGAGATAAAGAAACAATGTTGAAATGAAACATGTCTAATTTTTTTGAATGTAATTGCCAACTAGTTAAAAGCTTTCGTGAACTTTGTTTTGGCCTTAGTCAATTTTATTTTCAATAGTGATCACGTCATCAATAGACATAAGTGGTAAATTTGGGAATAAATTCCATTCACTAACTCTATTATGAATATGAGTTTGGCTTTAAGTTCCATGACTTCTTGTTTTAAGTTGTCTAGTCTTGACTTTACTCTCTTTTCCTTGTTCTTAACATTAGAAATGTCTGAAGTTAAAACATAAATCCTTCAGGCATGATACACTTCTACCTTGATATCGTAAGGAAAACTAATTTGTGTTTGAATCATCATTACATCGTGTTTTTCTTCCCTTATGACACTTGTAACCATTTTTCAGAAGGCTTCCGTGTCAAAGATCAAATAGGTCAATGGTTGGTTCGCACTCTTTACCTCTTTTCTTTGACATTCTCATTATGTCCTCATTTTTCAATAATATATCCTACCCTTGAGCCTTTATTCTACTTTTGGTCAACTTTTGTAGTTTCTTTTCCTTCCTGTAGTATATAAGGGAAATACCAGGAGACTTTTAGGTAGAGAGTAAGACTTCACAACCGATTGTTTATACTATCATTGTTGTTTTGCAAGTTGTGCTTGCTCTTTCATGAGATCCTCCATCTCCATGGTTGCATGTGGTTTCATTATTGTATATGTTGTCACAAATATAAAGCTTACAACATTAAATAGTCAAGAGTCAAAATTTTGATTTATGAAAATCACATTCTTCCTTTGTACAAATTATATCTTTGGGACTTAGCCATTTTTCTAATTTTTGGTGTTTATCAGCAAATTCAAATTTTAATAGAACAAGAGGAACAATTCCTTTGTTCCCCAAGTTCCCCTGTTTGGGTGGTTTCACCGATTTAAAACATTTGAGTTAGGCATTATCCAGTCACATTAGCTCTATATGGAATAAGTGGAATAGTTCATGTGTTTCCTATGTTCCCCACATCCCCATATTAGCCGATTTATATTCATTTGGGTGTTTCATTGGTGAATTCGAATCTCCACAACACTATTGGAACTATTCCTGATTCTAACCATTCACCACTTTGCCAATTTAAGTGGGCAATGTCAACTCCATCAGCGAAATCGATCCCGAATGGAATTGTGGGAACAGTTCATGGCTCCCTCCATTTGTCAATTTATTGATGGGAAGGGTTTTGGTTTTAATTAATGCTTCCATGGTCCAACCCTATCACTAAAAAGGTTTTCCTATATATAAATTCATCGAATCCCATTCATTTGCAAACTCACCCACCAAGTTTTTCTCTTCCCTTGCATTTTTACCACATTACCGTAACCGATATTTCCCCTGCGTAGTCATTTTCAAACCAAATTTCAAATATCAAATGGGAACATGGTCTTCTAGTGAAGACATTCATTTTCATTTAACTAGTGAGTGTTTTCATTACCATTTTACCTACTTTTGATCATTCCTCTCCTATGAGCTTCCATTTGCATTTGAGTTGTCAAATTATTTTAGGTTTTCCCATTTTCTCTTTTGGTTATTCCCTAACGATCAAAACTACTAAAATGAAGTTCTAATACATGGGATATGAGCCCATTTCCTTAAGACCAATGTTCTACAAATTAGAGACAATTATGTAAAACATATGGATTTAACTAAATATTGAGAGCAATATAGAGGATGGAAACATGATTGTCTTGGCTAATGGAATTTTTAATAGTGGTTTAGCACATGCAGTGGATTATGTAATTTTTTCAATGTATTGATATGGTG
This sequence comes from Taxus wallichiana var. yunnanensis, assembly GCA_018340775.1. Taxonomy (NCBI): domain Eukaryota; kingdom Viridiplantae; phylum Streptophyta; class Pinopsida; order Cupressales; family Taxaceae; genus Taxus; species Taxus wallichiana. The sequence continues at coordinate 930,896,253 of CM031239.1, forward strand.
TTAGCATGTACTTCTTGCTTTGATCCCCAAACCAAGGATTTGAAAGATCCTCAAGGCCAAGTTATTGCTCAATTAGATGCATATCATAGTAACAAAGCCCTCAAAATCACTCCTACTGTAGGTGCAAAGGTACTATCTCTTGAAACAACACAACACGTTTTGATTTAAATTTTAATAAGTACCAAACCATTATTTTTAAGTCTTGGTTAAAGGCTAAGAAGAAATGACCTTCCAAGTCAGACAAAACCATTTACAAGAATTATTTCATTGAAGAATTGTCGGATATTATTACTCTTCTAGCCAAAGTAATGGGTCTTCCATCCATAAGATAATTTCATGATTGGATGAGTATTTTCATCAACTTAATATGTGAAGAAAAACAAGATTTGAGTTGGGGCAAATAATCTGTGAAAATTTAACCAAGCAACTCACTCAAGTATTGTTGACCGAATTTTCTCTTTCATGTTCATATTAGTGAACTAGATACTAAAGAAAATCAAACAAATTCAAATATGCAAGGGTTTAACGTACCTTGGAAGAATATGGTGATGAAAGAATGAGCACAAAGTATACTTCCTTGTTGTAAATTCGATGAACCTGCACAACAAAGGTAACTAAGAGGAAAATGGATTAGATGGTAGATGAGGGCTGCTGCGACGAATTCGGTTCCAAGAAGCATTAACTTCCTTAGTGGATGTCAACCCCCATGTTTGATAAAATATGATAAATCAATGATAATGAACTAAATAACATGCAAAAATTGAAACAATACAAAACCACGGAAATTGCAGAAATGGATGAAAAGTGCGCAGGCTCGAATATGTGTAAGATTTATAATGTGACCGAACACATTAAGCGGATTTCCTATTGGGTGATGAAATCCCAATTAGTTCCACTTGGCAGTGAATGTATCGATGTGTGGATTAATGTGTGAGTTTAGTTGTGTGTGATAGGATGTGAAATGCAACCAATTAAACCCCTACTTATACTAGATTTACAAGAAAGGGTGTAAGAGGTTATTTTTAAGTCCAAAACCAAATGTGGGATTTCGATGAGAACAAACACACAAGGGAGGGAAAATGTGATGTAAAAAGAGAAAATAAGACAAAAAGGAAAATACTTGGGAAGCACGTTTCCTTTTATTTGATCTACAAGATGAAGTAAGTGAAGAGAGAAATCCAAGTAATCCACAATCCCAACATGAACAAGAAAAATCAAAGCCTCTACTTGCAATGTTAGTGAAAAATGGAAAATGAAAAATGAATCAAAAGCAAGAGACTCACCTAAAAGGGTCGTCCCACTAGGCGTGTCAAAATGTTGTGAATTTTCTCTTTCTGTTTAGATTAGTGAACTAGATACTAAATAAAATTAAACAACTTCAAAAATGCAAGGGTTTAAGGTACCTTGGAAGAAGATGGTGATGAAAGGACGGGCACAAAGTATATTTCCTCACTGAAAATATGATGAACCTACACAATAAAGGTAACTAAGAGGAAAATGGATTAGATGGTAGATGAGGGGATTCTGAAAAAGTTGGTTCCAAGAAGCATTAAATTCCTTAGTGGATGTCAACCCACTTGTTTGATAAAATATGATAAAATCAATGATAAGGAACTAAATAACATGAAGAAATTGAAACAGATCTGAGAACCGGAAATTGTAGAAATGGATGAAAAGTGCAAATCTGATCTAAATCAACACAAAGTAAATTGTACCTAAGTTGGGTCGATAGTGACCCATGTTGTAGAGGGAAAATCAATGACAACATGAGTAGATGGATCTGGACAAAACTAAAAATGCAGATCTGAGAAGGGATTTGAGTGCAGATTAAGTGATCACAGAGTGCGAGAATCTTGGGAGGGAACATGTAGAGAGGAAATATGAGACAAAAACACAAACAAGATGCAAGAAGATGAGGTTTTGGATGAATTGGATGGATAATAGAACACGGGTCGATGAAGACTTGGCTAATTTGGTTACGACTGGAGGCAAACAAAATAGATTTGCATTGATAGAGAGGCAGAGTGACATATATAAGAACTAAAAAATGGTGACGAGAATAGAGAAAGACAACGATGAGGGCACGGAGGGAAGAATAGGTGATAGAATAGGGCTTGGTTGATGACCTGACGGCAGGCAGCGATGACTTGTGTATTTTTGAGCAAGGATGAGGATGGGTGGGCTAGATGGACAACCCTGTAAAGAAGGATTGAGAGGAAGATGGATCTCGAAACTTTGATGACAGATGAACTCGTAAAACATTAGTGATTGAAAGTTAATGGTAATGATAAAAAATGATAACATAAACCAATATAAGCTCCAAGGACTCCAAGAAGATTGTAGAAGCTGATTGATAAAGTTCGTGCTCAAAGATAGGATCGTAAAAACATAAGAGAATTATGATTATGTGTTCTTTTAGGATGAGAGGTAAATGTAGCCTTAAAGGGTTGATGATGACACAGGGCGAGTCACTTTGCAATCATGGGGAACCATCCATTCAAGAGGTAAAAGATGATTTACTCGAGAGATGGGGCTTTTTATGGTTAGGGTTTCAGGATAAGTGGGGGATAAAAATGGATTAAATAAAAGATAGAAAAAGCTTAGGGATTAGGAACTAGGGGTTTAGGGGTGATAAACAACCTAGAGAAGGAAAATAAGGAATAATTAGGATCAAATAGATAATGAGGTGAGGATTAGGGGATAATTGATGAAGATTAATAATAAATTAAAATGGATAGGATAATGGAGATGGGAATGTTAATATGAACATCAAATAATTAAGAAGGGGGTCATAGATAGGTGATCGTGGTAAAGAAAGTGAACGTGTACGATAAGGGTAGTGATACCGCAGATTTCGGTGTCTACATTTGCCCCTTTTTGTTGAGTGGTTTGCATTGGGCAAGCCGTGAGACAAAAATGATGAGAGAAAAAAAGGGTAAGATGAAGGGTGATGGCTGATTAATGATGTGCTCCCTCTCAAATGAGGTATCGATGATACTGACTAGGAATCAATCGCGAGTTTGAAAGAGATAAATGATAAGGATGGAAATTATGAGAAAATAAGATGTAGGGAAATGAGAAGGCAAGGCAAGATGTACCAAGCAAAAAGGATTCAAGTAATAATAAAAAATATGGTGGTGATTTTGATATCACTTGATAAGGAACAAAGAACGGTCTCAATGGAGACAACGACAATGACTTACGGACTAGTGAGTGGGAAAAAATCACTGCGTAATGGAGTGAATCCAATGGAAACCAATCAAATGGATGAAATTTTTGGGCTCCAATGGGTGATAGGAACATATCAAAATTAGGAATAACTTAATGCAAAAATAATGTGAAATCCTTCATACATGAGGAATCAATGGAAGGTATGCGTCCATAGAGGATGATGATGAAAATAATGGTGCCCCAACAAAGGACACAAATATGGACAAGGAGGAAGGATACGGAAAAGTGATGTTGTAAATACCCCAATGGAAGAATGAATATGGCCACGAAGGTGGACTTGAGACAAGATGACATGATGAGATGGCACCCTAGTAAAAGAGTACAAAATGGACGAGAAGAGAAATAATGGTACCCCAATAAACGGTATGATAATAGTAAGGAGGAAAAATATAAAAAGATGAGGTATGGTGCCTTGAGATGGAACAAAAATATAGCCATAGAAGTAGACTTAAGATGAGATAGATTGGATAAGATTGGATAATATGGATAAGGTGTGATATGATGATGGATGAGACAAAATATTGGATGAGATTATAGATATTGATCAAACTAGATGGATAATATAAGATAGTTTGATAATATTAGATAAGATGTTAGATTGGATGATATTTGGATGAGATAAGATAGGTCACACATAGACAAAATGATGGATCATATGATGCAAAATTGATGTTAGGATAATAGATAGGGAATGTAAGATAGAGGCTTAGAATGCACTCGATAAATGGTGACCAAAGGGCTCGAAGCGATACTATATCATATCAAGGAATGCATGAGGAAATGATGCCATCAACTGCATTGGAGGTAAACAAGAAATGAATCCGTGTAATGCAATGCACATGCAACAAAAAGCAAGAGTTAACACCTAACCAACGATAGTTAGTTATTCCAAATATCAAAGGGGGAAGATGGATTAATGAGCTTATAAACCTAATGTTGACATAACAAAGGGGTCTAGATGTAACTTGTACACCGAGAAGAGGGTTATTCATAAGTGGATTTACCTAGGTCATATGCCCCAGCTTTAGGTAGGGGAAAGAGAAAACTAATCAATGCATTGATTTTTTGCTATGAGAAAGTTGATCAATGCGGGAATATTTATTAGGATGCTAATAAGATAGAAATCGATCAATGCAGTAGCCTTCGATGTCATGATACAAGGACTATCCATCCTTCGAGGGTATGGTATACTTTATACATTTACAATTCTAATGGCGAGATTGATATACATGATAGCCATCCTTCGAGGGATCGGTCTATTTATTCAAAAAAATTATTTTTCTTATTCTCTTTTTTACATGAATAGATGTCCTTTGAGGGAGAATTCTATTTTTGATGACTTGAATTTTAATAGGAGCATCCATGAAATTTAAATTTTACATGGGGAAGAGCTAGGAATAGCTAGGTAGACCTACTTAGAGGGGATAATGGATGTACAAGTGACACCTTTAGGACCCTTAGCGTGGTTCCAAGAGGTAAACAAGAGGGTGATGAATGTAATGATCATGGATTTCTCACCAAAGAGGAAAACCTATCCATAAGGAAAATTCTATGGAAAGAGCCATGGTGCCCATATTTAAGGTCATGTCAAGGAAAGTGATGGTAGACCACATAATTCCAAACCATTACAATGATAGATGGAAGAGGCTAATGATGGAGGAATGATATAAGGATATGAATAAGTGCTCATTAGTAAGTATGCTAAAAATAGAATGGTCGTAAGTGTAATGTGTTAAGTGGTTCCACTTCCGGTTTACCATTAAGGGAGGCCAAACGATAGGATCCCATCCCACAATTATGTTTGATAACGTATGGTTTGATCTAGTTGGGGAAAAATTTCCACATTGGCTCCTTTCTAGAGTAGTAACATTCTGATTTTATTTTAAGGACGAGGTCACCAACATTAAAGTCATGATAGGATAGACTGATAGCTTGCAAAAGATGGGATACGATGAGATAGATGAGCGAATATAAAAGCTATGTGCTACCCTTGAGGAAGCAAAGAAAATATGCGTCCCTAACGAGATAAATAGATGACCACAAAGTGGGCTTAGGATGAAATATGGTGCCTAATAAAGGCACAAACATGGCCACAAAGGTGGACTTTAGATGATAACGAGATGATAGATAGATTTTAACAAGATATATTGGATTGGATTGGATATGAAAAAATGCATGCAACACCTCAAAAATGAGGAAGCGATAAAATGGCCACAAGAGTGGGCTTAGGATGAGGATATGGTTCCCCCAAGAAGGGAAAAAATATGGCCAAAAAGGTGGAATTAGGATGAGAAAATGGTGCCCCCAATAAGGGCACAAATATGGCCACAAATGTGGACTTAGGATGAGAACAAGATGATAGATAGATTGGCTGGCTAAGATGAGACAATAAACTGGATGAGATTGGATGAGATGGGTTGGATAAGATAAGACAATGTCAAGGATGAAAAGGAATTAATCTAATGGTACACTGATCCTAAAGTGAATTCCCCCAGCGTCAAGAGAGTTGTTTGGATGGATAGGGGATGAATTGATGTGGATAAGATGTTTGGATGAGGAAAAAGATGTAAGAGGATCAATAATGAGGGGAAGATGCTCCCTAACAAAAGATACTATATTACATTGGGCAACTTAGATATAGATGAGCTAGTGGATGTCGAAGGAGATTGGATGGGATTGTTAGAAGGAATGTCGATGATAACTTTGGATTTGGATTGGATAGATGGTTGGGGATCATAGGGGTGATTGGAAAGACAAAAATATCGATGAACAAGGGAGGACCCTCTTTAGGAGGAATGATATGCGAGAGGAGAGATGATAAGGGATGATGTGGATGAATGAGGAGACTTAGAAAATTTGATGGACGGGGATGTAGAAATAGGAATTGGATTGGTTGTGGTGAATGGAGAAGGAAGATCCCCCTGGATGAGAGATTCATCATCCTTAATAAGATCACAAATAATGGTTTGGAGGGCCTTATAATGCTTAGTGTCATGACCTTGGGTATGATGATAGGTGCAAATGAGATTGGATTCAAACCACAATGGATTATTATTATATGGATCAAAGTATTTGATAGGAGGAAGTGTGATGGTAGAAATTTGAAGCAAGTGTTGAAGGATCTCCGCATATGATTCAACTAAAATACTAGGAGTACCTTATCTTTGTGATCAATTTTGGATTTAGAAGAAGAGGTGGATGTTTGGGATATGGATGTGTGGGATGACTTGGATGTTGAAGGTTGAGTTCTAGTATTTTGAGGTTTTGATGTCTTGGATTCCGATTTGGTGATGGTTGGTATTCTAGAAGAAGAAGTGTTGGATGGTTTTGGTTAGGGTTGATTGATTTATTGTGATATTTTGTATGAAGGGGATGGCCCTAGAAGATATAGATTTGGTCTTAATATAGGTGATGTGGCATTGGATTTTTTGATTATAGGTGGGGGATGTCTATCTTTTTATGGGGATGTGAAAGAGACCTTTGAGGAAAGACGCTAAGGGTCTTAGATTTTTCTTGTGAATAAGTACCCTTAGGAGGAATGATAACGATCTCAAATGGAGGATCTAAAAGTTGTGTGTTTCGTATTGGTGGAGGAAGAAATTTATTTTTGATGAGATCTAAGGAAGGTGAAGATTGGCTTAATGTGGGGATATCTGATCTTGTGGATGATATAGGGACATAATTTGAAGTTATTGCGAGTTGAAGTGATTTCAAAAAATCTACAAATGATGAGATTGATGTGGGAAGAGAAGATGGTATAGATGTGGTCATAATAGTCGATGTGATTGGTGTGGGTAAAAGTGAAGAAATAGAAATTGGGATTGATTCTAAAGATGGTATAATAAGTAAGGGTGGACTAGTAGGTATGATCAAATCCGATGAAGTGGATCGATAAGTGATGAATTACATATAGGTGTAGAATCAATGGTAGGTGTAGATGCGGATATTGATGGAGAAAGAGGTGTTTGAATGATGTGATTGATGAGGTCTATATGAGATGTGGGTTGTGTAGGTTTTGGATGGGTTAATGTGGCAACAATTATTTTGTAGAGAAAACATGAATACCCATTGTGTTTGTCTTAAGTAAGGGTGCTTGTTTCATAAATGTTTCAAGGGTGTCATTAATATGTTTGCAAATTGAGAATATGTGATTGCCATGGTAATGGGTATAGATGTGGGAATGGTAGATGTCGAGAGGAATATGTGATTTGACCATGGGCGAAGATGTGGGTATATGTGATGAAGATGTTAAGGTAGACATAACTGAATTTGCTAATGTGGTAGATATAGGGGTAGTTGAGATTGATGGAGAGATGGGTACAATTGGGATGTTTAGGGATAAGGGTGATGTAGATGTAGTGGTAGGTATATATGATGCGGAGCTGAATGAGGGGTTAGATATGATAATTTGGGGCATGATAGATGCGAATGAAGTGGTAGGTTTAGTCAAAGTCGATGTGGATGTGGTAAAGGTAGGAATAGATGTAGATGTAGGAAAAGTGGTAGAAGTTAATGTGATAGGTGTGGTAGTTGTGGATATGGTTGATGTGGATGTGGGGGTAGATATTAAAGAATTCGTAGGCACAATGTCGAAAGTAGGAGTACATGATGAGCTAGATGAGATAGGTAAGGATGGAGATGTTTGATATATAGTATTGATTACATAAGGATTAAATTTTTAAGATGTGGAAGGTGGAAATTTATTTTTGGTGGTGGATTAGGAAAGGGTTGTTTGAAGATGTTAAGAGGTGGAGATTGCATTGGTTGGGGGAATGTGTGATGTTGGAAAGTAGGAACATAATAAGATGGTTGGGATTGGATGGGAATACTTGATTTTCGAGGCATATGAGAAGTAGAAATGTGAATGTCAATAGATTGTGATGGTTGGATAATCATGCTAGTGATAATATCGGATGAAGTGGGGATATCATTGATATGAGGTGATGGGGATGTGATAGGATCCACAAATCGAGTGGATTGGTAGGATTATGAGATTATGGGAGATCTATGAAATAAAAAGTCATACATGGGGCTAGAAGGAGGCATGAGAGTTCCGAAGTCGAAGCAGATGGAGGTGTAGGTGGTCTAGATGGGATAAGATGATGATATAAGAATGGGTTGGTCTCATCATGGGTGGTGGTTTGAACAAGAGGTTCTTGGTGAGGCACATTGATGATCAGAGGCTAGGTGACCATGAAAAGGTAACCATAGGAATGGATGGGGCAATGGCCATAGTGGAAGTTGATTGGGATGACATGATGGGATTGTTTAATGCAATATTTTGTTCCATTTCTATGGCTAAAGAGCGTGTGATAATGGGCATGAAACAAAATAAGAAAATAATTGTTTTGCTAATTAAGACAAACAAGTCAAGCATGCAATGTTTTATTTATCTTTATTAATTAAAGAATGTGAAAAATAAAAGGGGAAATGGATAATGAAGGTACCTAAGAAATGGAAATATAAGGTTGGTTTCAGGTAGTTTTGGATGGAGATTCCTCAATATACCCAAAGGTACGTGAGGCTCGAATCTATGCAGGATTTATAATGCAACCATAACACCGAAGCGGATTTCTGTTGGGTGATGAAATCCCAATCAGTTCCACTGTTAGGAATGTCTCAATGTGTGGATTAATGTGTGAGTTTTGTTGTGTGTGATAGAATGTGAAATGTAACCAATTAAACCCTACTTATACTAGATTTACAAGAAAGGATGCAAGAGGTTATTTTTAAGCCCAAAACCAAATGTGGAATTTTGATGAGAACAAACACACAAGGAAGGGAAAATGTGATGTAAAAAGAGAAAATAAGACAAAAAGGAAAAAACCTGGGAAGCACGTTTCCTTTTTATTTGATCTTCAAGATGAAGCAAGCAAAGAGAGAAATCCAAGCAATCCAAAATCCCAACATGAACAAGCAAAATCAAATCCTCTACTTGCAATGTTAGTGAAAAATGGAAGAAATATGGAAAATGAAACAAAAGCAAGAGACTCACCTAAAAGGGTCATCCATAGGCGTGCCAGAATGTTGACTGAATTTTCTCTTTCTTGTTTAGATTAGTGAACTAGATACTAAAGAAAATAAAACAACTTCAAAGATGCAAGGGTTTAAGGTACCTTGGAAGAAGATGGTGATGAAAGGATGGGCACAAAGTAGATTTCCTCGTTGTAAATTTGATGAACCTGCAAAACAAAGGTAACTAAGAGGAAAATGGATTAGATGGTAGATGAGGGGGTTTCTCAAAAAAGTTGGTTCCAAGAAGCATTAACTTCCTTAGTGGATGTCAACCCACGTGTTTGATAAAATATGATAAAATCAATGATAAGGAACTAAATAACATGCAAAAATTGAAATAGTATAGAACACGGAAATTGCGAAATGGATGAAAAGTACGGATCTGATTTAAACCAACACAAAGTAAATTGTACTGGATCGGGTCGACAGTGACTCATGCTACGAGAGGGCAAGTCGCGGTAACTGAGCAGATGGATCTGGACAACAAGCTGAAAATGCAGATCGGAGGGATTTGATTGCGGATTAAGTGATCACGAGAGGTGCGAGAATACTTGACAGAACGTAGAGGGAAATATGAGACAAAAACACAAACAAGATATAAGAAGATGAGGTTTTAGATGAATTGGATGGATAACAAAACACAGTCGACGAAGACTTGGCTAAGTTAACTACAATGGAGGCAAAAAAATAGATTTACATTGATAAAGAGGCAAGAGTGACAAATTTGAGAACTAGAAACACCGATTAATAGAGAAAAACACTAATGAGGACCTAAGGGTAGAATAGGTGACAATACAAGGCTAGGTTAATGACGATCTGACCGAAGTGACAATGACCTAGGGAGTGTTGATCAAGGTCGAAGGTGGATGGATTAGATAGACAATCTACAAACAGAATGACTAAGAGAGGAAGTTGGATCTAAAAATTTGACAACTGAACCTGTAAAACTTTAGTGACTGAAAGATAATGGTAATAATAAACTATGATAGCATAAACCAATATAAGCTCAAGATAAATTCCCCAAAGTCTCTACAAGTGATGTAAATAAGCTCCAAGGGACTCTAAGAATACTGTAACAACTGCAAGAAAGCTCTGGATCGAAGATAGGATCGTAAAAACTCAAGAGAATTATGAGTATTCCTCCTTTTGGGAGGAGAGGTAAATGTAGCCGTATAGGGTCGACGACAATCTGGGCAGGTCGCCGCCAACTACGAGGAACCATGTTGTTGTCACCCTCAAAATCCCCCCCTCATTTTCTAAGTAAAATTTAAATATTATGAGCTCACGCCCTCTATAAGTGTTCAAGTAAAGTTACAAGTTTGAAAAGATAGATAAATTCATGCTTTGAAGTTGTTTAAACTCTCAATCTGCGTGGTTTGATCAATTTTCCATTTCCTGCCATCTGGATGCGTGAAAATTCTATTGTAACCTCCATTTAAATGAAATTTCCCATCTTTTCTATGGTCATGGATCATCAAATCTTGTATTGTTCTCAATTCCTTGGTTCACGAAAGAATTTTGAAAATCGGGCACGAAATGGTGGAGTTTTCTTCTTCTCTGCATTTTTTCCACAATCGTGAATGATGGGCGTTCTCTTCCCCATCAAATTTTGGCTCCATTATCCATAGGTACGTGGACATATCTAATTAGAAGTGGGTCAACGGAGAACTTTGAGGTTTTGAGCCTCTTTGTAAAAAAGGCTAAAAGTCATAAAGTGACATGCAGCACCTCCGCCAAACACAAAGGAAAAAGTCAAAGCGGGGAAGCAGGGTCGATGGAGAAATTTGAGGTTTTGAGCCTTTTTGTAAAAAGAGATAAAAGGCATAAAGTTACCCGTAGCCCCGATCATGCTATAAGGGAGAAAGTCAAACATTAAGCCCGCATCGAAGGTCAAATCAGGTGGGTGGGCTGGAAAAGTGATTTGTGTTTTTGAGCCTGTATTGAAAAAAGGTAAAATTATAAAAGTGGTGCGTGAATATGTCTCCACTCAAGTGAGGCCACATGTCAAGACCATATCAAAAGCAGGTGAGCGGGCCAAAATGTTCCAAAATGCCAAATCTCTATAAAGTCACAAAATGTAAAAGGAATCCTCCACACCCGCTCCAATAAATTTCTCCCACGTGGACGACTCTGGTTTAAAGTTTCAAAGGCAAGATGAACGGTTCAAATTCAAAGTTACAAAACGAGTGTAATGGCCACATTATGAAAAGTCTGGTTTTTGCCATTGGCGTTTCTTCGTGAATCAAGAATTTGAGAGGATGTGAAGGATTGAAGAAGTTGTAACCATTTCTTGCTAAAAAGAAGTTGTAACCGTTTATTGGAGGAGATTTAATGGCTTCTTCACGCCATTATACAAGGTTGGCAATTGATCTTGTAAACTCATGAGTGCATTGTACTTAGAGAAAGAAAAGGAGATATCCATTTTCTTCTAATTTCCTCCATTCCCAAATTTCTTCCATTCCCTCATTATGTACAAATTTGTTTAAAAATCAATACAAGAATAAGGATTTTGTAGCCTCTTTGATGAGGATATTTTAGAAACTTTGATTTCGCAATCTTATCTCATCTTGTTTCCATTTGCAGAGTTGTTTCTTCTCATGAATGCATGTGCTGAAATTTCTAACTAGTGCGTGTAGGAATCTTATTTTCTACCTACAACATTAGTTCTCCTACCTCTTTTCTCACTCCCTTTCCCACCTTTATAGTAAATTCCCCCTTACTGAGATAAGCTATGAGCATTTTCCGCAGGTCGGTGGAGTGCCCTGTTGGATCCTCGGCCGAAAGGCCACCAAATAAATCCACACTTTCTCACACATGCATACATGACAGCGCATCGATTAAGTACGAGGGGACTTAGATTCCCGAGAGCGTTGGCAAGGAATTCACAAATTTGTCCACAGAAAAATTTCCTGCCAACACATCCATTCAGTGAGTAAAAGGATGATTTACTCGAGAGATGAGGCTTTTATGGATTGGGATAAGTGCTTTAAAGTATTTAGGTGGGTTAGGGTTTCCTAGGGAAGTGATATGGGTAAGTGGGGGATAAAAATGGATTAAATAAAAGCTAGAAAAATCTTAGGGATTAGGAACTAGGGGGTTTAGGGGTGATAAACAACCTAGAGAAGGGAAATTAGGAATAATTAGGATTAATTAGATAATGAGGTGAGGATTAGGGGATAATTGATGAAGATTAATAATAAATTAAAATGGATAGGATAATGGATGGGAATGTTAACATGAACATGAATTAATTAAAAAGGGGGTCTAGATAGGTGATCATAGTAAAGGAAGCGAACACGTGCGATAAGGGTAGCGATCTTGATTTTCGGTGTCTAAGAGTACATAACACTAAGTCATTTTATATGACTTCCTATCTGATCTATGTCATTGCAGGATATATAATTTGGGTTGTTTTTTCAAATCAGGGAAGACAACACCTCTCTCAACCCATTTGTAAGTGTTACACCTAGCTGAATATTGACAATAACAAGAGTCATTTCGAGAAGATTGAATGATGTGATTACCATGTTCATAGTTAGGTTATTGGAAGGATACACCACAAAAAAAATATCATAGGAATATTAGCAATTGGTAACCAAGTTTTGGCATATTTTTCATTCGAGTTTTAGAGGTTAGCCAATATTTGAGGTGACGGGTTTGAGTGATTCTTATACAAGCTTTCAATTTATTGTAGAGATAAGCTAATCTTGATTGAACTATGTAGATAGTTGGACATCCTCCAAAATACTTGCAGGGTTAAGAAAGTTTTAGTTATTCAATTTTCCTTGCCTCTCAATAATTACATTTGTAGATCAAGTTTTGATGCCCAAAATCTTGAGAAAAATACTAACTCGTTCAATATGCATCCTTTCCACAAGAGAACATCATTTGATAGAAAAATATTCATCAACAAATATATTCAGTTGTCAACTTCATATTCTCATGTTCCAACCATTTAAGATTACTGGGAATATTGTGATGAAAAATTTGAAGTCAAAAAAATATTACTTAGGAGAATGAATTTCCAAGAAACTTGGAGTTTTTAGTTATATCGTATACCTAATGGTATGTTAGATGATGGACTGATATGTATGAACACGAAATTATAAATTCCATTCAACAAGCTCCTCTTCCTATCATTGATTGGTCCCAAAAGGAAAAGGATAACATTTATGATCTCACCGCACTTGTTTTCTTAAGAAACAAAAATGGTTTATGAAGAAGTGGGAAGAATTCAATGATGTTGATAATATTATTATTTCCCAAGATGTATCTTCTTCCTTAACCCAACAACAACCGAGTATGAAATTTTACGTGTAAAACTAAGGGCTGATCTGAAATTTAAGAGGTTGAAGTTGTTAAAAGGGAGAAGAGGAAAAGGAAGAAAAATCTACTAAAATTCCTACAAAGAGCATAACTAAATGGATTTTTCAAGACAAAAAATGACCTGTAAGGAGACACCGTACTTCCCCACACCTATATCTACTAAGAAATTTCCCTCTCTTGAAATATTTTAGTGTAGGATATTTGTTTTCCTTTTATTTTTTTATTTACTTGGATCTTTCCTACACTCATGGTATATGCTTGCATTCTTCTTTTAGTTCTATTGAGTTATCCTACCAGTTCTGTTGAGTTAGCCTACTAGTTGTGTGGAGTCAACTCTACTTCTAGTATCAATTAGTGAGAGTTATTCCCCACTGATCTAGGAGGAGGTTGCACATTCACCACCTATATGTACTTGACTTGCATCAGTCTATCTCATGGAATATGGAGAACATGGAGCATTATTCGTATTGAGTTGGAGCTATTTTGTGTTATTGCAATTATCTCTCTCGCATTTTCATATTTTTGTATTCTTGTATGCTTGCATTGTTTTGTCTTGAAACAATTCACGTCTCACATCATTCACCTGTGCAATATTCAAAACCGTAGATCTAGAGAATTTTTATGATAAAATCATTCATGTACTAGTGACTTCTCCTCCACCCCTCACTCTCATTGTACTTTTTGCAAATTCATCAATAAAAGATGTCATTGGTACCTCTTTCTCATTCTATTAACCAATGGTTGAGAAAAATAAAAAATATCAATCTAAAATAATTGTTCCTAATTATGATGGTGTAGCTTCTTTCCTTAGTACCCCTACTCCCAAGAAATCTAGATCAATTAATTTCTTTATGACTAATACTTTAGGGTAAAAATAGTTTAAATTGGTAAACTTATAGTTAATAAAAGTGAACAAGAGATCACTACAAAAATTATTATTGAAATTCATAATTTGAGAAATTAAAGCATGGGTTGAGAAGTTATTGATAAATGGATTGAAATTCATTGATGAGGGATGAAAAGTATATAAGAATCTAATGGATTCCCATAAGAAGATAGATTATGGAATTGAATACATTTAAAAATAGGCCAAAGAGTGTGGGCTGATGTGATTCAAGATTTGAGGATCATGGAAGTAATTGATGAAAAAATCCTCCTATGTGAAAAGATTTTTAATAATTCAAAGGATAACATTTCTCAAACTTGGTATCGAGTGTGGAATGGAGGTTCAAGATTCTAGAAGAAGATTTAAAGAATATTTGCAAAATTTCATTCAAAAAGGTAATTCTATAAATTTTGAAGTCTTTATTGATTTTAAAGCCCTTCAATGTGATCTAGTTCAAGATGATTCCTCTCAAAGGAATACAGTGGATGAAATCAAAGATCGAGTTTAATAAATTCATTAACGACGAGTTGTTTAAAGAAGATGAATTTAATCAAGATAAAATGGATGATCTTTATGAATTAAACAATGTGGTAGTAGAAGCCTCCAAGAATTTGGCTCAATTTAGTGGGACAAATTCTGAGATGGAGAACACTTTAGGAAGTTAGATGAATAACCTAGTAAACACTGTGATTCCAAGAGAATCAAATATTTCTATTGTAGTAAATAACTTCAAGATGCACATGGTCAAGCTCAATCCCCAACTTCTTCTCTTCCTTCTTAAAGTTCTAGCAAAAAGCTAATTGTTATATTTTTGCATTGCACTTTTTGGTTTTTCATTTTGATTTGTTAAAAATGTAAAAGTCACTTAAGTGACTTAATTAAAAAAATGTATTTGTTGAATAAAAATTAGTTATTTTGATGTAGTTACAACCCATTTTACCTATAAAAGGGTGTCTCCTCCTTTTAAAGTAGGAGTTGGTTGATCTTTGTAAAAAACTTTAAAAATGAAAGTAGAAGAGAGTTATCTCCTTTTTATCATTTTATCTTTGCATTTCATGTGTTGAAATTTTATATCATAGAATCTTGTAGACACAAAATCACACACTTGGGTACATTTCTAGGTCCTAAAAGCATACTTGCATTCATATGATTCATAAGCAAGAAAACTAGTAATTGACTATTGTCTTGGGCCTCTTTTCTATCTTTCTTTCTTTCTCTTTGATATTACACACCCTACAATCCAATCAATATTTCACTTACTTATCTTTTTTGACTCTAGACACTAGCTCCTACCTAGGACGCTAACACCCATGAACCCTCATATTTTTCGGTGCCTCAACCTCTTTCTACTACTCACTTATTTTGGGCCTCTTTTATCTTTTGGGCATCTTATTTTATTATGGGCCAGCCTTTCAGTTGTCAATTACAAAATTCAACCAAGGAATCATATAAATACAAAGCTAAGTGACCAAAATAAAGGACCAAGCTCTAAGCATCTATTATCGTCACCTAACGTTACATCCAAAGGAGTCTAAGAGCATAAAAGGCATCCATCTAGCACTCACTCAAGGGACAAGGGACTGAATTTTTTGTATACACTTCATAGGAAGGGGAAGTGTATTTTTCCATCCACAAATCTATTTACATTAGTACATCTAACTATCACCCGCTATCACATGCACTTACATAGGGGATTCCTAGGGCATGATTCTAGCACACACGCACAAGAACTACATGGATTCTGAGATGTAGTGCAGTGCTCGATGTAAGTTCAATCGGGTGACCATCGGGTTTAATCGACTCCCCATATTGCATCTTTTCTTTTTTAGGATTTGATGTAGTTTAAGGGTTTTGTAGGTTATCATCTCTTTACAAGTTACAAGTGATTTCTATGACCATCCGGTGACAAACAACGAAAACCTTGTGACACCATAAAATATAGACTTTTATCATTTTCACTGATCATAGGCACCCATTAGCAGACTCCAGTGTCCAGGCACCTTTGACCCAGTCTAGGCACCCTAGTCCAAGCTCATTCGAGATGTCTACATTTTATTGTGCACCGATTGTGATAGTTTTCCTTCATTTTTGTCAATTTCTCTAGTCTACATAGTCCCAACATCAGGTGTAAATCAACTAAGTCACTCTTTCCCTCTCTTGCATATAGCGTTTCATATTTATCTAACTTATTTTTCGTGTCCTCTTGTATCCAATGGTTGTTTATTGTGGTTTACATTTGTCACTATGTAATATTAGGTTTTAGCATTAATTTCATTTTTTAAAAATCATTAGGTGAACCCCTATCATTCGAACACTTTGGGATCTTCATTTTGCTTCTTTCATGGCTCCTAAAACTCTTGAAATATCCTTGTATGAATTACTTCAAAAGCACCCAATTTGCAAAGATGCTCTCACAAAACTCGTACACACAATGTACATCCCTTGCGATACACCACCTTCACAAATAAGTGTCATTTTCAATCGTATCTTATACCCGTCTATTAGTTTTGATAACACATCTTCTCTAGCTATCTTAGAGTCAATTAAAGATTTACACCATGATTTTCAAGATAAATTTCAAGCTATGGAATCCACGATTACATCTCTCAAAGTTGAAATCCAAGATCTCAAGGATGCTTCTCAAGCCCATGCTTGTTCTTCTTCTACTTCTCATTCTAATTCTATGTCTTCTACATGTGCTCATATTAGTGAACCTCAAGTATTACCATTACCAGAACCTCTCAAGTTTGATCATAATGCTAAGCAACATGATATTCTTCATGCGCTCCTTAATCACCAATTGATCAATTTTCCACCTACTCATTGCTATCCTCCTTATCAGCTTGCTAACTATTAAGGTCTCCCATTTTGCAATTATCATCGAATCAATAGACATAATGAAAATGATTGCTATACTTTAAAATGAAAAATTGGCCACCTTAAGCATTATGGTCTTATTTCATTTGCTACACAAAATGTTGCTACATGTTCATCTCTAATTGTTAAATCTCATTGGGTTCCTAAATCTGATTCATCTATGTCTAATGAGCATCATGCCATCACTTCTAATGTTCCTTCTTCTATCACTCAAGCGCTACCTATACAACCCACTCCAACTAAGAAATCACCTCTCAAGGTCCTTCCTCCATCACCTCCTCCTACTAAGTCTTCTACCACATCAAGAACTCTTAAGAAACCTCCTCTAAATTTTTTTGCAACACCTCCTCCTCTCAAGTATTCTATAGTGTTATCAATCCTACATAAGCTACAACTAATCATTTTTGTCAAGAAAACTACTCCTTACATTGATCCCCTTAACAATAATGACTAGATCTCCATCTCATCATACAATTAGGGGGAATCATGCTTACTTCCTCCTTCTTAGCATTCTCAAGTGTCTCTCATTTCTGTTATTACTCTTCGTGATTCATACTTGCTATTTCTAAGCATTGATCTTATACGAGATCAATACACGACTTGTATTGTCATTACCCTATGATGCACTCTAGTTCCACGGTTCATACTTAACTATTGAGGGTCTAAATCTAAATTGAACCTCACCTCTTACGCACTCTACACTCTATGCTTCATTGATCTATCTTTCTAGCACACACAATTAAAACAATTTCTCAATGATGTACTCTTGTTCTATGGTTCATTCTTGATTGTTGAGGGGTCTTTTATAAATGAACCTCATCTCATACTCACACACATTTGATGGGGGGCACGTTGCTCCTATCAAATTCACATTGCATACCATTACATCTCACTTATACATAACATATTACATATCTTGGCTGCACATATTCTTGTTTGCTTATAATTACATGTTACACTTTGCTTACTATGTTAGTTGGATATCTAGTATGTCATTATATTTTCTATATACACACGCGCGTTCATTTTTTCTCTAGTTGTGTATGCAAAATTCCTTTAGATCTTCACATGCAGCAATGATACTTAGCCTGTAACAATTACCGGTCCCACCGTGGCTCTTGGGGGCATCTACATTTCTACACATCATAGGTGGTGTTGTTTCATTATTTACTACTTCTTATTCTTACTAGCACAATACTTGTTCCATTGATACATACATGCTTTGACATACTCTTATATTTATAATATGCTAAAGGGTGCTTCATGTCTAGAATTTTCTTGCAGTAACTATTTTTTTAATATTGGCAAATAGTTTTTTGAAAGGGACTATACCCTTGAATACAAAATAAGGCCTTTAAGCCGGAATAAGAGTGAGAAGCATAGCAGGACTAACCAAGTCCAAGTAGTACAATGAAATTCAACGTAGCCCAGAAACAGCTACACAAGCGAGACTTAACAGCAAAACAACAGCAAAAAAATAGTAACCCGACAGCCAAGAAACAGTAAGAATAACAAAAGAGAGCAGTAGAAGCATGCAGGACTACTTCTTGGCTGCTTGATCAACACTGATCTTGACTTTTTTCCAAGCATGAAACATACCCAAAGCGGTCATGTGGGCAGCATCCGTCTTATCGAGCTCCTCGATGGTCCTTTTGCTCTCTTTTTCATTGCCCCAAAGTGCAGCCGGGACACCGCTGAGGTTGGAAACACTTTTGGCATGTCCCACGATGAACTCCTCAATGGCCCTAAAGGCAGCAATGTTGTAATCATGCCTAGTCTTAGCCTTCCCAAGGCGGGAGTCCAAGGAGGTCAGCTTTTTGTATATGTCTTCAATCTGACTATTGTCAATGCTCCCTTCCCCCTCCATGCTTTTCTTACCTTTTTGCTTAGCTAGGTTTTTGACCTCATCCTTCAGCATTTTTATCTCAGCCTCTAAGGCCTCCAGTCTCTTAGAAGGGTTATCCATCTGTGCTTCCTGGGGACTGGCACTACTTATGTTCAAGAGTCACTATTTGCCACCATGGTTATCGATATTTTCTTGCTATTGTATGCTATTGTTTGTGGGCTATGCAATTTTTCTTATATGCACACTATATGCTTTTGACCACTTCGACCCGATTATATTATGATGTTGTGAGTGATGTCCCATGTTTGAAACCCACTTTTCGCGGTCTATATTTTATACCTACTTGATTACTTTGTCTTTCATTACATGCTTGCTTATTTTTCTACTAACACATGTATCTAGCCATATTTTTGCATGTGCATTGGTTTCCACCATGCACATTCCCCTCCCCCATGCAAGGTATTCACTTCACTTTAGCATCAAGTACTCTTTTTGGGCCACATTATCCTAGCAACGTCGCATGCACCCCAAACAAGGGGGTCATACATTGGGTGAATCAGTAACCCCATACAAACTCTTAGAGCTACAACATAGTATAGTTCAACATAGGATCAACATAGACTAAATTTACATAAATGGCCCAGAAATTGAATTGGTCCTCAATTCAACACAGACACTAGTGACCAGCTATAAACACTAACACCTAGGCACTCGACCTTTTACGGCCGCCTTTATGACCAGGGGAAATTACAATTACTTTCTCATATCAAAATAGTACATGGAATTTCAAATAGCATTTTCACAAAGATGACACACATTACTCTCGCAATCAAAATGCATTCTTTCTCCATTTAATACACAGAACAATAAAAAATTAAACACGGGATGTACCATCTACAGTGGTGCTTATTTGGGAATCAATCTTGGAAGGAGAGTAAAAATAGACCTCTCTCCCTAATACTCTTCTACCGTGGCATGAAATTGCCAAAAAAACTCACACTTACCGTGAGATCACCCAAAAAACTAATTCTTGGTGTGAGATCGCCCAAAAAACTTCCTCTTGGCATAAGATCACCCAAAAAACTCTCTCTTGTACATAAGTTCTGGATATTTTCTATCCTTTTCACTCTTCACGGATCAGGTGCACACTTTCCTTTTACTACGTTTTACACACATTTACATACTTTTACATAATTTTGCAAGATTTTTCATAATACATGAATTTGACTACTCTTTCACTCTTCTTTTGTAGGACCATCCTTAATATACAACAAGAAGGAGTCCTACATCAAGAACAACAATAGGTATAACATGATACAACATAATATGCTTCACCCCTAGGGTCACTTCCTCTTTCTTATCTTCCACGCTTCATTTTTATCACTCCATACTTTCACTTGTCTCATTGGCATGCTATCACCATCACAATCTACATGGTTATCAGGTATGCATCTCTTATCTACTTTATATCATTGAGGCGACAAATGTAGACACAAAAATCATGCACTTGGGTACATTTATAGGTCATAAAAGCATACTTACATTAATATGATTCATAAGTGAGAAAATTAGTAATTGAATGTTGTCTTGGGCCTCTCTTTTGTATTTCTTACTTTCTCTATGGTCTTACACACCCTAAAACCTAGTCGATATTTCACTTACTTATATTTTATGACTCGGACACCAAAGTGACCAGCTAAGACGCTTGCCCAGGCACCCTTGTCCTTCTAGGCATCCCATTACTCTTTCTACTTTACTTGATTCTTTTGGGTCTCTTTTATCTTTTGAGAATCTTTTTTTTTCTTATGGGTCAGGCTTCCAGTTATCAATTATGAAATTCAACCAAGGTAATCATATAAATACAAAGTTATGTGACCAAAATAAAGGACCAAGATCTAAGCATATATTATCATCACCTAAGGTTGCATCCAAAGACATCTAAGAGCATCAAAGGCATCCATCTAGCACTCACTCAAGGGACAAGGGACTGCATTTTCTATATACACTTCATAGGAAGGGGAAGTTCATTTTTCCATCCACACATCTATTTACATTGGTACATCTAGCTATCACCCGCTATCACGTGCACTTGCACAAGGGATTCCTAGGGCATGATTCTATCACATACGCACAATAATTAAATGGATTCTGAGATGTAGTGCGGTGCTCATTGTAAGTTCACTCAATTGGGTGACCGTCGAGGTCGATCGACTCCCCATATTGCATCTTTCTTTTTGGGATTTGATGTAGTTTGAGGGTTTTACATGTTATCAGCTCTTTGCAGGTTATAGGAAATTTTTTTGATCATCCAACGACGTATAGATGATCAACAATGACTATCGTGACAACCTCATGACACTAGAAAATATAGGTTTCAACCATTTTCACGATCCACAGGCGCCCGAGAAGCATACTCCAAAGACACCAGAACCCTTGACCCACCCAAACATCCTAGTCTAGGCTCATTCAACATCTCTAGAATTTATTTTGCATAGTTTCTATAGTCTACTCTTCCATTTTTTCAGTTTCTCCAGTCTACACAGTCCCGACATCATGCGTAAATCAAATAAGTCACTATTTCCATCTCTTACACTTAGGGTTTCGTATTTATCTAGCTTATTACTTGTGTACTCTTGTATCTAGCAGTTGTTTATCATAGTTTACATTTTTACTCTGTATTATTATGGTTTAACATTAATTTCATTTTTGTTTAAATCAAATATGAAACTTTGTGTTTGCTCATGTATTTTTCGAAGGACTAAACTTTGTGTCACTATTTATTTTCTAGGAAATAATTTTTGTTATATAATTGTACAAGAAAATTCATTCTCGAGCGGGGTGAAGGCCGATACTGGGAGCCACTAGCAACTTCAAATGATGGAGGGCTTAGGACCTCATATGCAGATGTGGATCTACGGGCGTAAATAAGATAGGTGCATGATATAAAGAAGCTAGATCTGCAAAACTGAAACAGATAAGATTAGATAACAATATGCGGGGTTGCCCAGACAGTGTCGGTTCCAAGAGGATATTAAATCCCTTAGAGGATGTCAACCCCCATGTCAGACAAGATAATAATAGATCATGAATAGTAGTAATGGAATATAAAATGACAAGTAACTAAAATGATGAGGGGACTTAGCTTGTGCTCTGATATGGAGATGAACTAGGCATCGAGATGGTAAGATGATGAACCATGGAAAATATTTCTCCCTCAAATTAGAAGAACTTAATTAAGCTCTTTCTTCTCCTCTCTGGGCCTAGGTATCTCAGGTCTTCTTGAAAAATATATCTCAGGGTCCTCGAAAAATCTATCTCCATCCTAAAAAATATGTCCTCCTCCGAAATATGGGGAAAACCCATATTTATAGCTTGGATGTGAGGTTAGATTGGGGTTAACAAGTAACCGGGGTTGGGTAGAGTAACCTGAGTTAAGAGATATGATGTGATCATGTGGGGACCACGACTTGAATTATTAGATGGAGTGGGGAGCATGATTGACATGGTAGGTGAGATGATAGATTCCATTTAGAAAGGGGTGTCGGATGGGTGTATTAATACCCATGGATTGAATAATTTGTGAGAGATGGGGGATAATGCCAAAAGTCAATTATTAAATGGGTTTATATGGATCCCATTTAATAATTAATTAAATTTGGTTGAATAGATGATGAATTTTATTGAAATTTAAAAAAATAAAGATGAGAAAAGAAATTGCATGAACGCGAGATGACGAAGGGGCGCTATACCAAAATTGGTGTCTACATTTGCCCCTTTTTGTTGAGTGGTTTGCGATAGCAAGCCATGAGACAAAAACAAAAAGGGTTAGATGAGATATGTGTTTGAAGATGGATGAAGACATGACCAAAGGCAAGATGCCTTAAGCAAAAAAGGATCGCAATAATAATGAAAAAAAAAGTATGGTGGTGACTCCAATATCACATCGGTAGAGGAAAATTACGGTCTCAACGAGAGATAGATGCAACAATGTTCTATAGACCAGTGAGTGGGTGAAGACCACTGCAGTATGGATGTAAACCGTGATGACCAATGGGTCATAGGAAAACATCAAAATATGTGCAACTGAATGTGAAATATGTGCGCAATCCTTTGTCTATGAGGAATCATGCAAAAAAATCATGCATCGTAAAAGGGACGTGGATGAAGATAATGATGCCCCAACACATAGGGCATGAGAAGGACACAAAGTGAGTTATATGTGTTGACAAGTACAAGGATGAAAAGGTGCCCCAACATAAGACATAGATGGATGTTGAAATAAGATATCCCAGGGGAATAATCATAAATGTGCACATGATGAGAAGATAGGATAGAAAGGTGAGATAAAATGCCCTAAAAGGGTGATAAATATGATGGTAATCATGTTTCATAGGAAATATGCATAAGTGTTAGAAAATTAGAAGGTGAAGAAGACAAAGAAGTCTCATTTCTTGATAAGTAGGATAAGAAGTCAAGATACTTTGTGACAAAACAAAAGTAGAGAAAATATTCATGGAAGAGAACAAGATCAGATAGGTGATGGTCGTTATGGTATCTTCCAAGACAAAAATGTCAAAGGAAGATGGGAAGAGATTCTTAGAAATGGATATGATGATGTCCTTGTAAGAGGACTGATGAAGATAAAAGATGTGACAGGGTTCTCAAAAAGAGAAGAGGTCAATGTTGTAGAGAGAAGAACAAGAATGGTAATGAAAGGGATAGATGGTGGTACATAAATGGAGAAACATTGGCATTGACCGTGAATGTTAGGTGTGAGAGATGTTGAGAAAGAGAAAAGGGAATAGATAGGAGGATTGGTTGATTATGAGAAGAGCAAGAAAGATTGAATGTGAAGGCGACAGGGGTATGGAATAGAGGGATGGAGACGGAGGAGGAGAAAAGAAGGAATGAAAGGGGAGGAAGAAGATAACAAAGAAGGATTATAAAGAAAGGGGAAATGAAGAAGGACAAACAAAGAGAAGACAAGAAAAGGATAGAGCAGAGGGTGAAATTATGAAAAAGAGAGAGTTATTTAAAATGAAAGGTGTGAAGGAGGATGAAGTAGAGGAAGGTAGAGAAGTAATGGAAAACGAAAGAGATGATAGAGAAAAGAAAATTGAAGGAAGCAAGATCATAGTGAGGAAATCCAAGGTAAAGAATATGGAACTGACGCATGGAAATGCATGTGGATGGTGAGATGATAAAGGAGATGGGACAATGTTGAAGAGTTAGGTTATCGATGGGGAAGTAAGGAGGAAGTGTGAGGTAAAATGAGGAGGAAGACGATAAAGAGGAAGTGAAATAAGATGAGGATGAGAAAGGAGGAAAAGAGAACAAAGAAAATTATGCAGAAGGAAGGGAACCAAGAACAAGATATTTGATAAAGAGTGAGAAGCACAAGGAACATAAAGAGAAGCTTGAGGGGAGGAATGACATCGATTGGAAAAGAAGTAGAGATGCATGAGATGAGGATATGTTGATGATGAGAAAATAGAGAGAGGGTGCATGATGAAGATAGTGAAGAAATTGGCAAGGAAGAATGGAAGATGGAGAGGTGGCGAGGAAAAATAAAGGAAGGGATAGGAGAGGCAATGCCAGTGAATGGATGTTAGGAGAAATCCACCGATAATGATCAGTAGGAAAGGATGGGACAAAATATGAGATGAGGTAGAAAGTAAACGAAGAATGGGAGGGGGAACGCCAATGAAGGGACGTTAGGAGAAGTCCCCCGATAATGATTAGAGGACACGAGGAAGGAAGGAATGAAGATAGAATGGAGGTCAAAGAAAAGGATTCAGGTTGTGTAGAATGGGGATGAGTGATTTTTAGGAGAAGTCCACCAATAATTACTAGCATGGAAACAGAAGATGATGATGAAAGAATGTTAGGGAAAGATCAATGACAATGACAGGAAAGTATGGGGGTAGATATGTGGGAGAACTCTAGAAGATGGAGTGGAAAGAGTAAAGAAAAGAGGGATAACGATGTGTAGGAAGATGAAGATGAGGAGAGGATGCAATGGATGAGAATGAATGAGAGAAAAATGAAGAAACAAGACACGAAATGAATGGAGAAGCAATGGTTAAGTAAGATTACCCAACGAAACGGATGATGGAGATGAAAACGAGGCAAGGAGGAGTTGGTGCTTGCGTGAATGGAAGAGAAGGTGAGAGGATGTGATGATGGTGAATGATGAGAAAATGTAGATGGAGAGAATGTGGGGTAGTGGGCGAGTGTAGGATGATTGATCATGCTTAAGAGGGACTCTTAAGTAAGATTTCCATGCTGTAGGAGGATTTAAGTAAGATCACCAAACCGGCATAGTGACGATATGGAAGGAGAAAGACAACATTATATTGGATACAGTGTGTGGAAGGATTGGTTGGAGTGGATGAGTACGATGAGAGGCAGGAGATAGAAGATGAGGAAGATATGATGGGAGATGGAAGGATCAGATAGAAAACCATTCTTAAGAGGAAATCTTAAGTAAGATTTCCCTATGATGGGGATGGTTAAGTAGGATCACCAAACCAAAAAAGAAGAAGAATGATGAAAAGATTGAGCAACGTATATCAAAATGGAACAAGAGATGAAAGGAGATGATATCAAAGTGATAACAAGGAAACAAAGGAGTGTGACATGAGTGGATGGAGGAACATATGCAGTGTAGATGGAGAGTGTAAGGGAAATCCTTAATTGGGATGCCCACATGGTGGGAGTGATGATGCAAGAGTGTTAAGTGGAAAAGGAGGAGTGGAAAGACGTTTGTGGTGGTGATTTTCATCTATTGAAAGAGGAAATGGTGGAGAAGCTATTATACAAGCAGGAGGATCCAAGGAAGAAGATATACCTTAACTAAGATTCTTTCGACTATATGGATGGTTAAGTAAGATTGTCAAACTGAAAGTGGAAGAGTGAAAGGGAAACTCAAGAGGAAAGACAAGTAAGATTTGGCATGGTGCAAGGGGACAGAAAGGTGAGAAGGATGATGTGGAGACAAATGGTGATGAGTGGAAATGGAGAGCGAGGAGCAATGGATCAAAGATGTTGTTGAACATGTTGAGAGATAAGGAGCTACAGGATAACAAACTTCCTTGAGAAGGACCCTCAAGTAGGATTCACAAATTGCAATGGTGATCAAGTAGAATTCACAAACCGAAAAGTATATTTGCAAACGCATTCATGGAGATAATGGATATATATAAAATTCATAGTGTGAAATTTGATGTGATTTTTATAAAAGATGATCTAGATGAGATGAATGGAACATAGCTAGTAGAAAGGCGTATATGGAAACTATGTTTGAACTAGATTGGAGATAAACAAGAAAGGTTACCTATCGAGGCATTGCACTTACTGCCTAATAGCAGGTGTTAACACATAACCAATGATAGTTAGTTATACCAAAAGATTATGAGGGAAATATGGATGAAAGATGCTCGTAATCCTAATGTTGACATGACAAAGGGATTGGAGATGTAACTTATACGGGAAGAAGGTTCTCCAAAGGTGGTGTTCCTTAAGTCTATGCCCCAGCTCTGGGAAAGGGAAAGAACAATAGCAGAAAGCTGATCAATGTGGGAAGCTTTTGGAAAATGTTGATAAAATGAAGGCTAATCAATGTGGAGAAACCTTCAGATGCCATAATAACAGAGTATCCATCCTTCAAGGGTATGGTATACTTTATACATAATATGGATGACAAGAATAATATGATAGTCATCCTTCAAGGGATCGGTCTATTTCTTTTGATTTTGCTTTGATTTTGATTTGTATGCTTTTATTTTTCTTTTTATTATTATTATTATTTTTTTTGCATGAACAACTTGTCCTTCGAGGGATCAATCTATTTTTGATAACTTTGATTTTCCTTTTGCATACATGAATTTGAGCTTCACATGGGGAGAGCTGGGAATAGCTAAGTAAACCACTTAAGAGGGGATAAGGAATGTACAAGAGACACCCTGGACCCTTTGCATGGCTGCAATAGGAGAATGAGAAGGTGACGGATGTAATGGTTACGAGGTCACATCAAAGTAGTGAAGGTGGATCACATAATTCAGATCATTACAATGAAAATGGAAAGGGCTAAGGATGGTGGAATAATCTAAGGATGTAACTAAGTGCTCATTGGTAGATATGCTAATAAGTAGACTGGTCACAAGTGCAATGCATTAAGAGGTTCCGTCTCTGGTTTACCACCATGAGAGGGAGACAAGTGAAGTTGTAATAAGATGAGATGATAGCCAAGAAGGAAACAAAACTATGTCCTGAAGGAAACAAACATATGACCACAATGGTGGATTTAGATGAAAATAAATGATGCCCCAAGAGAGACATAAACATAGAAGGACAATCATGGCCTCAAAGGAGGACTTGATGAAATAAAGTGTCCCAAAAGAGACACAAATATAGCCACAATGGTGGACTTTGAAATAGATGGTGCCCCAAAAGAGACACAAATATAACCACAATGGTGGACTTTGGTAAAAAGGTCCCTTAACGGAAAGAGTTAAAGGATGTCAAAAGATTTTAGATGAGATTGGTTTGGATTTGGATGGGATAAATGAAACAATGTCAAGGGGCGAAAGTTCCCTAATGACAAGGGAGTTGTACGGATGGGATGCTCAAGGGTGAGGGAAGGTTGTTCCCCCAATAAGTTAAATGTGAAGGAGTTAAAGGATGTTGAAAGAGTTTAGATGAGATTGTTTTAGATTTGGATGGGGTAAATGATCGGAGACCACAAGTGTGCTTAGTAAGATAAGTGGTATTGATGAAAATGGAAGGACCTTCCTTAGGAGGAATGTCATGTGCAGGAGGGATATTAAGGGATGATGTGGATGAAGGAATCATGGGAGATCTGATAGATGGGATATGAATTGGATTCAAGGTAGATGGAGAAGGAACTTTCCCCTGAATGAGGAAATCATCTTTCTCAATAAGATTGTGGATGATTGACCGAAAGGCCTTACAATGTTTGATGTCATGACCCGGGGTACGATGATAAGCGCAACTGCAATTAGGATTAAACCATGATGGCTTGGGACCATAGGGATTAAAGGATTTAATGGGAGGAAGTGTGATGGTAGATGTTCGAGTTAAATGTCAAAGGATATCTGCATAAGACCCCATTGAAGTATCATGGGGAAGGTAACTCTTGTGGGTTTTGATAGGATATCTTAGCTTGGAGTTAGGAGAAAAAGTGGATGTAGATTGGATGGGTGAATTTCATGTTTTGGAGGACAAATCAAATTTGGTTGGAAGGATTATACTATTTGGATGTGGATTGATTATTACAAGATGTCATAGATGGAGAGATTGATCCTAAAATAGATATTGTGGCATTGGATTGTTGAGAAGAGGGAAAACTTGAATATTTCCGAGGATGAGCATAGGGGATTGTCGGGGATGTTTTCCCGAGCCTTAGACTTCAACCGAGAAGATTTACCTCTAGTAGGGATGATTATAATTTCAACTAGAGGATCTTGATAGTGGTGGTGTGGTTATTAATGGAGAAAATGTCCTAAAACAAGATGAGGACGTTAATGGAGAGATAGGTGTTTGTATGATGTGATTAATGATATCTATGTGAGACATGGATTGTTTTAGTTTTGGCATGGGAAGAGATGATTTTGTAGAGGGAGAATGAAAACCATCTTTATTTGATTTAGGTGGATATGTTGGTTTAGTAGATGATCCAAAGGGTATCTTTGATAAAGTTACAGATCGAGAGGATTTGGTTAGTGTGATAGAAAAATTAGGCAAAGAGTATTGGGATAAAACTGATGATGTGGCCATGGGTGAAGATATAGGTAAAGATGTCAAGGGTAGGGATAGGTGTATTTTTGGTATGATAGATATAGGGGTAGTTGGGATAGATAGGGATGTAGGCATATTTGGAATATGTGGAGATGTGGGTGGTGTGATAACCGATGGAGTAGACCTTATGGGTATGGGTAATATAGTAAATGCAGGGCATTTTGGATGTAGAAGTAGAAGGGACTAGTTGTTTCATAAATGTTTTGAGGGGTAAGAATGATATGTTTGCTAAAGGAGTTGACGTCGAAGGTGGGGTTGTAAGGGTGCATGTAGTAGAACTGATTTTAGTTGGGATGGTTGTGAGAAATGTAGGTGTAGTAACAAGTGTATTTGATGAAGATGTTGGTGAATGAATAGGTGTGAGAGACATAGGGTTATGTGTGGATATGAGTGGGGCTGAAATGGGTGCTAAGGAGGAATCTAATGTGGTAGATTGGGGTGTATTTGAAGTGTGAAGTGGATGATATAGTTAAATTTGATGTGGATGTGATAAGGATAGGAGAAGGTGTAGGTTCAGGATAAATAGTGAAAGTTGATGTAGGTGTGACAAGCTCTAAATAAGGGATGGGAATAATGTCCACTGTGGGAACATGTGGAGTTGGTGATAAGATGGGATCTTGATTGATAGTGTCAATCATATAAGCATTTGATAGTTGAGATGTAAAGAGGGTGGCTTGATTTTTGGTGGTTGATTAGTTTGTGCATTTGAGGTATCGATTTGGATATCCCCTTGATTTATGAGTTGTTGGACATGATATTTGAAGGAACAACATCTCTCAATGTCATGACCTTTGACTCGATGATATTTACAATAGTGGGCTTCGTGATACCAAATAGGCTTGGCTTTGAGTTGTCCATGGGTCGTATGGGAGGTAGTTGGATAGAGTTTATGCTCATCAACTTATCAAATACATAACTATATGATTCTCCTAAAGGAGTGTAGTTGGCTGTTGATTGAGGAGATCATGTTGTTGAGACCATGTGCTTGATGTAGATGGGGATGAGGGTTCAATGACCATAGTGTTGGCCGCAGCCTTGAACTCGTCATTATGTGTGAATGGTTTAGTGGATTCAATTTTAGGTTTAATTGAACTTAGTTTAAGATGACCCTGCTCAATGGCACGGGTTTCAAGCTTACGAGCCATTGTGAAAGCTTCATCAAAGGTTCAAAATGATTGGATCTGGAAAAGTAGATGATATATGTTTGCACACCAAACGTGAGAATAATTGATGAGTTCGGTTTTTGGGATAGTGAAGGATAGTTAGTTTATAACATCATGCCATCATGTGATGAAGTTGATGATGGGCTCGTCTTCAAATTGTCAAATGGTATATAGATCAGCGATAGTGGTTTTGCGTGTGATATTAATAGAAAAGTGTTCTAAGAACAACTATGCAAGTTGAGTGAAAGAGAATAAGGAATGTCATGGGATATTGTTATACCAGTCTAACCGGGACTAGACAAAGACATGGGGAAAGTGTGAAGAAGTAGATCATGATCATGTGCAATAAGACAACATGCATGTTTAAATGCAAGGAGATGTTGTTGGGGATCTTCCTTATTATTGAACTTATTAAATGTAGGAAGTTTCAATGAGGAGGGTAGGGTTTGATTGGAACCGATGGATGAATCGGTTCATTACAGATTTGTTCATAGGATAAGGTGTTTTTGGGTGCTATGGTAAGGGTTTCTAAACTGGCCAACCGATTCATTAAGGCATGAATTGAATCACTCGAGGTGTTGTAAGGTTGAGATTGGATTGGTTGTGTGGTTTGAAAAGTAGTTTGATAAGGTGAATGATGTGTTTGTGGATGTGTGGGTAATGGGGAAATGTCGATAAGGTGGTTGATAAGTTTGTGGATAGGATGTTTATGGAATGGTTTGATAAGATAGTTGATTAATTTGTGGATATGTAGGTGTTTGGGGAGCATGTGTCATGGGTTGAGATTGTTGCATAGGCTGGTGTTGAGCAATAGGGGCATGACGATAAGTGGGGATATAAGTTAAGTTTTGAGATGGTTTGAGATGGTTGGATGTGCAGATAAAGATAAAACGGGAATGTAAGTGTGAAGAGGTTGAGATGGTTGGACAGGCCTATTAATGGTGGATGAAATGGAATTGTCAAAATGGGATGTGGGTGGAATGTGATCCACCAATTTTGGAGATTGGGAGGATTGAGAGATTATAGGATATTTTTGGAGTAAGAAGTCATATATGGGGTTAGGAGGAGGAGATTCGAAGTGTATCTAGAGGAGTGGGAGATGGTGGTGCAATCGGTTTAGGAAGACTAGCTTGACAAGGGATATGAGGGTTGGTGTCAAGGTGGGGACAATTTTGGATGACATGGTTCTCATGAGGTGAGACCATGGAGACTAGAGATTGGGTGACTGATGACGTGGTTTTGAGTTTAGTATCTTGTTGGGTGAGATCATCAGAAGAAGTAATATCATTGGATAGAGCAGATTGTTTTTTGTCTTGATTTGAGAGAGAGTGACAATAGGTGTGAAATAGAGAAACATTTGTTTATGTATGTTGTTGACAAACAAATCAAGTAGAATATTTTTTATCATCATGATTAATTTAGAGGATGTGAATAGAAAAGAAAAGTAGGTAATGAAGGTGCCTAAAGGAGTCTAAGGTTGGTTTTAGGTAGTTATGGATTGGGAGATGTCTGAGATGGTTTCCTGTTGGGTGTTTAAGTCCCAATCAGTTAACCAAGTGAGAGGAATGTTTTGATGTGTTAATTATGTTTGTGTAGTCTCAGGCAAAGTGTGTGATAAGTGAAATGTAGAGAGTTAAATCCTTTACTTAAGCTATGTAAGCAAGCAAGATGTAAAAGGTTCATTTTAGACCAAAATGAAATATGATATTCAATGTAGACAAATAGACACTAGGAAAGGGAAAGTTTGATGCAGAAAAGAGAAAATAAAGAAAAATGAGGAATACCTAGAGAATCACTTTTTCCTGGTTATTTAAGTGCGTGTGATAGTGATGTATTTTGAAAAGCGCATTAGTGGCATTGGAGGAAATGCTAGAGTACCCGAGTACCCTAAAATGGCACCGTTTATGTTTGCTAGATAAGGTTGGTAAAAGTATTTTGTGTGGTGTGTTTGGTTTAAACATTGGTCTTTGACAACGTTATTGTTTTTTCGTAACAAGCGTTGTGGACTTTACCTATAGAAACAAATAAAACAATTAGTTGACGTTGTTAAGGAAAATGATGCCGACGTCTAAAGAGCGTCATCATAGAAAAATAAGTAATCAAAATAATAAAATCGTAGTTCAACATTCCTAGTCAATTAGAGTAATTGTGATGCAAAAATGAAAATTATAATTTTAATCTATGAAATAAACGTATAAGATAAATTAATAAATGTTCAACCCATACCAAAATGAGAGATGATGGAATGATAAACTATACAATGTGTCAATAGATTCAAAATGATAAGTTATGAAATGAACTATAGAATGATAAACTAAAAAAAAACTATAAGACTAATCTATGAAGTAAATTATTAAATAAAGAGGAAATGCACTCGGTGAGTCGAAATTAAAAATTATTAAATAAAGATGTAGTGTGTGTGTGGTCGAGCCATGTGGAGTTCACATGGAGGGGTCCTCTTGGTTGGGGAAAGTGTGCATGGAGAGAGGTGAAGACCACGTGGGTCGGTGTATGTTGGTTGGGGGTGGAGGATAGGGTCGAGCCGTATGTGGGATGAGTGGAACAGAGAGTCGGGAAAAGGGAGAGGTGAGGTAGTTGGATAGTTGTGAGTGGAGGGGTGTTGGTTGGAAGAGCTCATGAGGGAGGAAAGTTAGATGGGAGCTCACCAGTTTGAGGGAGGATGCGTGTGTGTGTGGAGCTGCATTGGAGGGTTTGCATGGGAGGAAGTGGATGGGAGTTCGAGAAGAGGAAGATGGAGATCGGGGTCAATGAATGTTGGTGCAATCTCAAGCAGGAGTGCTATGGGAGTTGGGTGAGGATGAGATGTGGAAGGGGAAAGGAGCTTGGGTAGAGGGAAGGATCTGTGTGGGAAGACAGTGGGAGAGAGATAGCGAGCAGGTGGGAGAGGGAAGGAAGAGTGGAGTGTGCATGGTGAATGGTTGGGAGATGTAGAGGATGGCTTGGGTTGGATGGAGAGTGGAGTGGAGAAGGGGATGAAGCTGGATGTGGATGTAGAGAGCTCGGTGCATGGGAAAAAGCTCGATTGAGGGGATTTGTGTGGAACGAGCCGAGTGGAGCAGAAGGGAGAGGTAAAATGGCAGTGGGAGACATGGTGGAGATTAGGTTGACAAGATTGGGTGTGGTGGAGTTTGTGGTGTGTGGGGATGGGGTAGATTGGGCTCGTGAGTAGGGAGTCACTATATTGTGGGGTGTGGAGGATGGAGCTTGGGAAGAAGAGGAGGTCGAGTTGGATAGGGAGGTGGTTAGGACGGGGAGTGAGTTGGAGAAGTAAGAGAGTAAGGAATTGGGTAGAGAGTGGGATGGGATGTGAGGTGGCCGAGTGGGAGATGGGAGTGAAGCAGAGTTGGGAGAGAGGTGAGTGAAGTTAGGGTGGAGTGGTAAGCGGAGGGGTGTTGAGGATTAGGTAGGTGTTAGGAGATGGGTCGGAGGTGAGGTAGAATGCTAAGGGAATGGGTAGTTAGGATAATATTGTTTTTTTAAAAATAAAATAATTAATAATTTTTTAAAAATTTAATTTATTTAATAATAATTATGTGTATATATTTTTATTAATTTTTAATTAATATTATTTATTTAATAATAAAAACAAACTTGATATTAATTAGAAACTACCAAATGACAAGTCTATGAACACAACACAATGACGTACCTCGAAGATGGCAAAAATGACCACATGTACAAAGGACATCACATGGTGGGATCACATTAAATCTGTAAATGAGTAAGCTTACAAACAAAATATTCACAAAATCTATCACATGACGACCACTAGGAGAATAATGAATTATGTAATTAAACTTGAAAACACAACCAAATGATAAGGTTAATTTCAGATTTTCTTCCCATGCGGGTAGATGTCAACAGAAAACAAGCAGAGCATGTACCTCCTGGTGATTTCAATGAGTGACCATACTGACCTGAAATCGACAAAATACTAAGATATTGCAAACAAGCAAGTTAGAAAAGATGAGTAAAATAACAAACAAAATGACTAGATCTAGGATTTGGTCCCCTGGCAGTGCCAAAATGTTGTACAAGAAACTTTGTTCTCGAGCGGGGTGAAGGCCGATACTGGGAGCCACCAGCAACTTCGAATGATGGAGGGCTTAGGACCTCAGATGTAGATGTGGATCTATGGGTGCAAATAAGATAGATGCATGATATAAAGAAGCTAGATCTGCAAAACTAAAATAGATAAGATTAGATCACAATATGCGGGGTTTCTCGGACAGTGTCCGGTTCCAAGAGGATATTAACTCCCTTGGAGGATGTCAACCCCCATGTCAGACAAGATAATAATAGATCATGAACAGTAGTAATGGAATATAAAATGACAAGTAACTAAAATGATGAGGGACTTAGCTTGCTCTGCTATGGAGATGAACTAGGCATCGAGATGGTAAGATGATGAACCATGGCAAAGATTTCTCCCTCAAACTGGAAGAACTTAATTAAGCTCTTTCTTCTCTCTTCTCTAGGCCTAGGTCTCTCAGGTCTTCTTGAAAAATATATCTCCAGGGTCCTCAAAAAATCTATCTCCATCCTGAAAAATATGTCCTCCGAAATATGGGGAAAACCCATATTTATAGCTTGGATGTGAGGTTAGATTGGGGTTAACAAGTAACCGGGGTTGGGTAGAGTAACCTAAGTTAAGAGATATGATGTGATCACATGGGGACCACATGGCTTGAATTATTAGATGGAGTGGGGAGCATGATTGACATGGTAGGTGAGATGATAGATTCCATTTAGAAAGGGGTGTCGGATGGGTGTATTAATACCCATGGATTGAATAATTTGTGAGAGATGGGGGATAATGCCAAAAGTCAATTATTAAATGGGTTTATATGGAGCCCATTTAATAATTAATTAAATTTGGTTTTGAAATCCTATTCTTTAACCAAATATCAATTGGATGCAAATTTCACAAGAATATATCACTTCATACCTTACGAGTTCTATGTGGGTGAATCATGCTAATGCAGACCAATATCATAGATTTTATACAAATATTTATTGTGAAGATCGGTAGGAAGATATTGCATATAATGATACAGAAAAACACAATAGAATTAAAAGGATTTGAATAAATTATTTAAGTTTGCATAAATAAGACTCACTTGAGTAAGTAGAGCACAAAGATTTGAAGATTCCTCTTTTGAATCCCAACAACTTCACTCATTCAAATTATGTCTGAAAAGGAAAGGGAAAAATAAAAGATTTGTAAGTAGTCCACCAAGTAAGTGGAAGCCAAACTCTCCTATTCAAAAAAATATAAGAGAAGCCTTAACTCTATTTGTCTCCATACATATATGAATGTAAGACTTGGGATGATTGTTTCTCATCTAGTTTATGTGGCCCTTACATGACCATTAGGATCCAACTTCCTTAGGTATCAAGATAAATATTGGCTTAAGGCCAATGTTGACTTTTAAATAGATGGATATTTAATAAACCTATACATTCCAATATATGGAAGGGAAGATGAAGCCATGCAATTTTCTGCATGTTCTTGTATTGGCCATGTATCCCACTCTCATATTTATGAGCCAATTTTGTGGTTGATAATATTTTAGGCACATGCCTAGGTAATTTGCAAGGAGGGGTTAAAGTACGTTCTATTATGATCACAGTGAACTCCTGATAATACCAATAGGCCCCCCCACATTCTTGATAGAATCTCTTAGTTCGTGAAGGATTCTAGGATTTCCATTTCCATAGATGACATGATAGACAATGGGATAGAATATGTCACAAATATCCCCAATATTTAGTCCATGGCTGTAGTTGTATAGTTTAGAAAAAGTAACATGTACTGAAATAAGAAGTGTAGGTAACCAATTTGGGAATGATGGATTAAAAGACAAGAAAACAAAAAACATGACCACCAAGTAAGACAATATATTAAAGTTATTGCTTGTAACTTCCATATTACTACACACTCAAAAATTGAATTCAAATAATTAACCAAAGTTAGGTCTCTTTCCTTTCATGAGCATACTAAACAAGGGAACCGAGATTGATTCACATGATCATATTTTTCCTCCCAATAGAGATTGTTTTATAAAAGCATGTAAAATTTGATCCCTCTCCTTAATGGGGAAATAGGTAAACTCAACTTTAAATTTTGTTTAAATTTTGCTTCATTAGCTACCCAAAACCTTAATTCCTCCATGATGTCTTCTACACTATTAAATTCCTCAATAGTTTGTTGATTATAATATATATATATATATATATATATATATATATATATATATATATGACATAATACCTAGTGTTAAAATCATCTATAGTGATAGTAGAAGCAATATGCCTACTGTAGCATTTTAAATATGTTGGTTGTCTTAGAGTGTGTAAGATGTGAAGATAGGAAATGAAAGGATGTGTATCTATTTTATTGATTTTGTATATTGTTGCATATGTAAGTTATCAAATAATGTATCATTTCTCACTCCCTCACATGCAATCGCTTTATTTTAAATACGTCATTCCCATCAAGGATTTACCTTCTCATTCATGTCAACTCTCGTGAAATAAGCACGAAGGAGAGAGATCTACTTTGAAAATAGAACACACGCTACGATTTAAACTAAATGGAATTAAACCTTAATTTCATAGTAACTACTATAATATATGATATTATAATAATTATATACAATATGAAACAAGCAATAAGAATTTTAACAATGTAAAATCCTAAACAAATGAGAGAGGATGATGACTTAGGTGATTTTGTGTGATCCGGAGATGATCGGGAGTAAGTATATGTTGAATCTAGATAGAAACAATGTCAAACAATCTCGATGAGGGTTCGAGACCCTGGAAATGTTAAGGATAGAAGTGCCAACAAGAGGATAGGAGCGCCCTAGGTGTTAGTGACTTAATTGGGTGCATTTTTCCTCTCGGCTACTCGGGTTCTAGTTTTTTCTAGGCTGGAGGAGCTTCATTGTTGATCTCTCTTTGTTGTTATAGTTTCATTCTAATATCTCTAGTAGTACTGTAACCTACAAAATAGATTACTACCTACACATTCCCACAAACCACATCAAATCTAATAAAAAAAGATGTGGAATGGGGATTCAGACTAACCCCGACGGTCACTCGAAGAGTGAAATTATGACCGAGTGCTACACTACATCTCAAACTCTATGTAATTTTTTGTTCTTGTGTGTGTAATGATGCTCTAGGTTTCCCTTGTGACAAGTTGCACGATGATAGTGGGATAGATGTAGATTAAACTGAGTATGCAAGATGTGTGTAATGAAATAGAATGAACTCCCCTCCTATGTTGTGTATGCAAAATAATACAGCCCTTATCCCTTGTATGGACATGCTAGATGCATGCCCTGTAATTCTCTTGTGCCTTTGTGCAATCTTAGGTGATGATAGATAGTGCTTGGCCCTTTATTTGAGAGAAATAACTAAGTATATATATGATTCCCTTGTTTGAATTTTGTAATTGAAAACTAAAAGGTTGATCCAAAGTTTTAAAAGATAACCAAAAGGTGAAATTGTCCCAAAAGAGTAAGAAGAAGGAAGATAAGGAAAATGGCACCTAAAAGGGACAAGAGTCCCGGGCGCTTCTTTCTTAACTAGGCGCTAGTGTCCAAGTTCATGAAAGATAAATCGAGTTAAATTCCAACAGATTTGTAAGACGTATAAAGATAGTAAAGTGTAAAATACAGTAACCAAAAGGCCCAAAGGAGTTGTCAACCACTATTTTTATTACTTAGGAATAATGTATACATTAGTATACCATATGATCTAGAAATGTACCCAAGTGTATATATTGTGTGTCTACATTTCCCCCCCACTTTATGTTGTTGATTGAATACTCGATAGCATACAATAAATAGAAAATATGTACTATGTGATCCAGAGATAAGTGTATCGATAGAGTGATGAGCGGAAAAGTAGCATGAAGTGATCATAATGTGAAGTGTGTTAACTACGAAAGGGAGGTAGAACGTAGGGTTGAAGTGTATGCGTGTAGCGTGTTGTTGGAGCGTGTTCTGTTGATGTGAGTTTCCTCTTATAAGGACAGACCTATAAAAGAAGAGAAAAAGAGTAGTCAAAGTCCCGTATGTGAAAAATCAAATTAATGTATGTATGAGTAAGTAAAATGTATGGAAATCATTAGTTAAGGAAAGAGTGTACCTTATGTATAAGAGAGTAAAGGATATAAAGTTGTCCCATTTTCTTTGGATATGTTTTTGGATTTTGGCATCCTACCACCAAGAGGTGAGATTTTTGGCAATCTCATGCCAAGAGTGAGTTTTGGGGTGATCTCAAGAAAATGACAAGTTTTTTTGGAAATATCATGCCAAGAGAAGAGTGTTGGGGAGAGAGGTATGTTTTTCTCTCCTTCCATGATGCTTCTCAAATAAGTGCCACTACATATGGCACGTCCCAATTTCTAACCAAATTATAAGCTGATTTAACCAAATTGTAGCCAATTGACCTAATTCTATAACTGAAATTGAATGTCCGACATCGTATATCCATATTGTAGTCTAATGTACACTATGCTAAACTAAGAAATTGTCGATTGTAAACCCAAGACACTAATTCCCGGGTGGGACACAAACACCCATCATTTGTTGATATTGTGGAGCCAAATTGCTTGACAAAGGAGCTTATTTATAACTTGTAGGTTTACATAGTAACTGACATCGGTTAGTTGACCGACATCGGTCACCTAGCATACTAACCAACATCGGTTAGGGTAACCAACATCAATTACTTGTGCGTGATTGTTTATATTTAAGTCACGGGAATTAGATATAATATTTTTTATAAATTTGATCTAATGGTTGTAAATGAATGGATAAAGTGCCCTAAGTTTGTATATGCTTATATAAGCTAGAAAACTAGGGTTAGAGAATAGAATGAATCAAGAAGATTGGGAGAATTGTAAGAAGGAATTCTTGGTGAGAGCTTAGAGAATCTTGTGAGAGGAAAAGTACTGTACATCGTGTAAGGTGTGGAAGATTACAGATATTCAATTGTACAACCTATGGAATAATATATTGGTTGTTTCTTGGTGGACGTAGCCCACACTGGGTGAACCACGTTATATCTTGTGTATTTTCTTATGTTGGTTATTTATGTGTTTATTGCTTATATGTTTTAATCTGATATATATCTGTACAACTAGTTTGGTATAGCCACAACAACTGGTATCAGAGCTTTGTTTAAGGGTTGTGTGTGTTGATAGATTTACTCATAGGTATTTATGATTGAGTGGGACCACAACAATGGTAGAAGATAGTAAATATAAAGTATATAAATTTGAAGGCCGTAATTATCAGCTATGGAAGATGCACGCGGAGGATTATCTATATCAAAGTGATCTTTATTTATCGTTGGATGAGAAGGAAAGGCCTACAAAGATGACAGATGAAGAATTGAAGATTCTTGACAGAAAGGCTCTAGGATCTATAAGATTGAGCTTGACAACATTTGTGGCTTCGAATATAATAGAAGCAACAACCATGATAGAATTAATGAAAGCTTTAGCTAATTTATATGAAAAACCAAGTGCATTGAATAAAGTTTATTTGATGAAGAAATTATTTAATTCTAAAATGCAAGAAGGTGGATCTATGTCTAATCATTTGAATGATTTCCATTCTATTGTAAATCAATTAAAATCGGTTAATATCCCTTTTGTTATGATCCTCATGTGTGGATTTCACTAACGCCATGAGGTTTTGGTGTAACAATTCATTACATTTGGTACCGGAGAAACCACCGAGTTTGAATCCCGGCACGGGTGGCTACGATGGCATTGCGGTGTTCGCTTGGGGCTCGTATAGGGTAGGTAGTGGTCCAACTATACGGGCATAAATCTAGCTCGGGGTCCGGGTTGTGGAAGCATGGTGGGATGTTATGATCCTCATGTGCGTATTTCACTAAAGCCTCAAGATTTTGGTGTATCGGTTTGTTACACCTTTTGAAGATAAAGTAAAAGCATTGTTATTCTTGTGTTATTTTCTAGATAGTTGGGATAATTTGGTAATGGTTGTTAGTAATACAACATCTGCTACTAATATTTTGAAGTTTGATGATGTGATTGGTATAATTCTAAATGAAGAAATACATAGGAAAAGTTTAGGAGAATCATCATCTGGGAATGCTTTGAATGTAGAAAGTAGAGGAAGGAAAAAGGAGAGATCCAAGAGAAAGAGTAATGGGAAATCAAATTCTAAGAGTGGAAGATCTAAATCCAGAGGTAGAGGAATAACCTGCTGGAATTGTGGAAAGAAAGGACATGCAAAGAAGGATTGTTGGTTCAAGGAAAACAAAGAGAATGTACCAGAGAAAGGTAAAGAGGAAAATGTAGCATCAGAGGTAATGCAAGATGCCCTTATTCTCTCCTTGGATAGTAAAATTGAATCATGGGTTTTAGATTCAAGAGCTTCTTTCCATGCTACCCCAATAAGGGTTATTTCAAGAAATTATGTCCAAGGTAATTTTGGGCATGTTTATTTAGGAGATGATGAACCATGAATTATTATTGGTAAAGGTGAAGTTCATCTTAAATTGTAGAATGAAAATACATGGATATTGAAAGATGTGAGGCATGTGCCAAGCCTCGGGAGAAATCTTATTTCTGCAGGACAATTAGGTGAAGATGGATGCATGGTTACATTCACAACCAATTCTTAGAAAGTTTCCAAGGGAGATCTTGTTGTTGCAAGAGGAAAGAAGGTAGGAACATTATATTTTTCTACTTGTATTACTGATTCCTTTTCTGTGCTATCTACTTCAGATTCAGATGCAAGCATGTGGCATAATTGGCTAGGCCATATGAGTAAGAAGGGAATGCAGATCTTAAAGGAAAAGGGTAAGTTATCAGATTTGAAAGATGTAGATCTTGATTTCTGTGAGCATTGCATATTTGGAAAGAAAAATAAAGTGAGGTTTCTTAAAGTTGGGGCAATAAAGAAGGAGCAAAAATTGGAGCTTGTGCACTCAGATGTGTGGGGACCAGCCTAGGTAGCTTCTCATGGAGGATCCCAATACTATGTGACTTTTATTGATGATGTCATAAGAAAGGTATGGGTTTATTGTATTAAACATAAATTTGATGTTTTGAAACATTTAAAAGATGGAAATCCCTTGTAGAAAATCAAACTAATTTGAAGTTAAAGTTCCTTAGATCTAAACAATGGTGGTGAGTAATGCAAAGTAAGGTTTTCAATGATTATTGTTCAGTGAATGGAATATGTAGAGAAAGAACGGTTCCTAGAACTCCACATGAGAATGGAGTGGCGAAAGAATGAACATAACTATTATGGAACATGATAGAAGCATGAGGATACATGTTGAATTACCCTAGCGTTTTGGGTAGAAGTAGTAGATACAACGATATATTTGATCAACCGTGGCCCCTCAAGTGCACTAAATGGTGGAATACCAGAAGAAGCATGGAATGGAAAAGAGGTAGATATTTCTTTTCTTAGAGTATTTGGTTCAGAATCTTTTGTGCATGTTGATAAAGAAAATAGGAAGAAGTTGGATACTAAATCCAAGAGATGCACTTTCATTGGTTATGGTTATGGTGATTTTGATTCTAGTTTTGGGATTTAGAAGATGCTAAGATTGTTAGGATTTGTAACATTGATTGGAATGAAAAGAGAATGTACAGGATCAAGTTTTAGTACCCAAGAATTAATCGGTGAAGAATTTTATTGAGAAAATTACATTCTCAAATTTAAAACAAAAAACCACAGAACAAAGATCGGTCAGTAGCAGATCGACAGCGTTGGTTAGGTGAACCAACGTCGTCTATAGAGGACCCGACATCGGTTACAGGTGACTAACATCAATCACTTTATCGATTTGGATAGGAATTTCCAGGAGGTCTAGAATGAGCCTTAGGCACCCCAAATTTCGTAAGAAGGTCTCAAAGAGTAAGTAAACCTCCAGAAAGATTTAATCCTTCATTATTTTATCTTTTATTGACTAATAGTGGTGAACCAAAATTTTTGAAGAAGCAATGTAACAGGATACCTATGTTCAGTGGGAGCATGGCATGGATGAGGAGATGGATTCCTTGAAATAGAACCAAACATGGGATTTGGTCAAGTTTCTAGTAGGTAAGAGGACATTGTAGAACAAGTGGGTTTATAGGATCAAGGAGGAAGAGGGTGGATAGAAAAGATACAAAGCAAGGCTTGTGGTAAAAGGGTTTGCACAAAAACTAGGTATTGATTTTGGTGAGATATTTTCTCTGTTGTTAAAATGACTTCCATCCGTATTATTC
This sequence comes from Taxus wallichiana var. yunnanensis, assembly GCA_018340775.1. NCBI lineage: Eukaryota > Viridiplantae > Streptophyta > Pinopsida > Cupressales > Taxaceae > Taxus > Taxus wallichiana. The sequence goes on from CM031239.1 coordinate 930,938,711, forward strand.
TGAGTTTAGTTGCAGTAGAAGATTTACATTTAGAACAACTTGATGTTAAGATGGATTTCCTTCATGGTGATTTGGAGGAGGAGATCTATATGAATCAACACTTGGTTATGAAGTCAAGGGTAAGGAGAAACATGTGTGTAGGTTGAAAAAGAGCTTGTATGGGCTCAAACAAGCTCCAAGGCAATGGTATATGAGGTTTGACAATTTTATGCATGATCATGGTTATATGAGATGTGGATCTGACCATTGTGTTTATTTCAAGAAGCTTGGAAATGGGAGCTATATTATTTTTTTATTGTATGTGGATGATATGCTTATTGCAAGATCTATTATGCAAGACATTGGTGAGCTTAAAGAAATATTAGCTCACACATTTGTAATGAAGGATTTGAGTGCAAAGAAAATCTTTGGCATGTAAATTCTTAGAGATAGGAAGAACAGAAAAATTGTATTTGTCTCAGGAGGATTATATCAATAAGGTGTTGAAAATATTTAAAATGCAGGATGCAAAACCTGTAGGTACACCTATGGCTAGACACTTTAAATTGAGCAAAGATCAGTGTCCTACATCACATGAGGAGGTCGAGTACATGGCATGAGTTCCATATGCTTCAACAGTTGGAAGTCTTATGTATGTTATGGTTTGTACCAAACTAGACATTGCACAAGAAGTGGGATTTATGAGCATATTTATGGCCAATCTAGGTAAAGAGCATTAGAAATCAGTCGAATGGATTCCCAAGTATTTGAGAGGAAAATCTGGCATGAAATTATGTTATAGAGGGTCAGATACTACTTTACGGGGCTATGTTGATTCAAATATGGTTGGATATTTGGATGGTAGGAGAAGCACCACTAGATATGTATTCACAAAGTAGGTGGGACGAAAAATTAGCTAGATTTCAAGATTACAGAAGGTTGTGGCCTTATCTACTACAGATCTGAGTATGTTGCAGCTACAAAGGCTAGAAAAGAGATGATATGGATGAGAAGGTTCATGGAAGAGTTGGGAAAGGAGAAAGAGGATTGTAGATTGTACAGTGATAGTCAAAGTGCAATTCATTTGGAAAATAACTCAGTGTTTCATTCAAGAATGAAACACATTCAGTTGAGATATCACTTCATACGACAAGTGTTGGAGGATGGGAAGCTGAAGTTAGAGAAAATTCATATGAATGAGAACCCTATGGATATGCTAACGAAGCCATTGGCAAAGGAGAAGTTGGAGCTACACTCCACTTCTGTTGGTCTTCAAGTTTGAGACTTGAAGAGGAAGAAACAAATCAAGAGAGGAACCAAGGATGGAGTTGTGCGGGATAGTGCAACAATTTATCTCCAAGTGGGATATTGTTAAGATTGTGGAGTTGAATTGATTCACAAAGGAAATTATTTACAACTTGCGCAGGTTTACATAGTGCGACATCATTCGGTGACAAACGTCGATCACTGGCATACTAATCGACATCGGTTGGGACAAATCGACATCGATTACATGTACGTGATTGTTTATATTTAAGTCACGGGAATTAGATCTAATCTTTGTTATAAAGTTGATATAATGGTTGTAAATGAATGGCTAAAGTGCCCTATGTTTTTATATGTTTTTATAAGCTATAAAACCGGGGTTAGAGAATAGAATGAATAAAGAAGATTGGTAAAATTTTAAGAAGGAATTCTTGGTGAGAGCTTAGAGAAGCTTGTGAGAGGAAAAGTAATGTACATCGTGTAAGATGTGGAAGATTGCAGATCTTCAATTGTACAACCTCTAGAATAATATATTGGTTGTTTCTTGGTGGACGTAGTGCACTGTTTGGTGAACCACGTTATATCTTGTGTATTTTCTTTTGTTGGTTATTTTCATGTTTATTGCTTGTATGCTTTAATTTGATATATATTTTTATGACGGTTTTGTCTAACCCCAACACCATTCATGTTTGATATTGGGCTCTAGTGTGCTGCTACGTGTTTTTGATCCAAGTCTAATTACGGACCACTCGTGACTATTTGATTTTTCATTTTTTTGTTGTATTGTTTTCTTATGGAGCTCGAGCTGCTAAAAGGGTGATTTTTTCACCCAATATATGCCCCCCTCATTTGGGGTGCATGTGAGGAACTTTGGAGGATGTGACCCAAACGAGAGGAAATGATTACGATATGTATATGAGATTGGACACCTGGAGGGGGTAGGAGATGTGCATGGTAAAACCAAGGCACAGGTAAACAAGATGGACTAGTAAACAAGTGTTCTTTTGTAAAAAAGCTAGTATGCAATAGAATACAATGTAACAAACAACTATGAAGACCCGAAGGAACACGAAAAAATGGGTTTCATACATGGGACATTGCTCACAATGTCACAAGACAATCAGGTCTAAAGTGGACAATAACAAACAATGATCAAGCATGACATAGGGCATAGCCTACAAAAAAATTCCAAACAATAACAAGTAAGAAGTGAAAAATAGCCATGGTTGTATAGATTCTGCAAGGAAAATTCTACACATGAAGCACACGTTAGCATGTTAGAAAGATAATTAGTATGTCAAAGCATGTATATATCGATGAAAAATTAAATGATGGTGACGAAAAGTAGTAAATATTGTAAAGGTAGGACCTTTGATGTATGGAGAATAAGAGTAGCAAAGGTAGATGCCCCCAAGAACCTCGTCAGGAGTGGTAAAGAGCAGTGTCGAGCATCATGCACCATGTAAGAATCTTGATATAGGAGAATCTATGAGAATACCTTCAAAATCAAATTTCCTATTTCTTAGAGTCATCATGAGTGTGAAACAACTTGAGGATATTCTAATGGTGCATATAAGTCCTTTCAAGCAAAGCGGTGGAGTTAGGAATTTTGAGTTGTTCCTCTTTTTTGTTTTCCCTCTAAAAAGAGATTTAAAAATTCAAAAGGCCTAAAATGTGTGTATGAACTTGTAAAGAGTGTTCTAGGTGTGTTATGGGTTACTAAGTGCTTATTTAGGTTGGAAAGTGTCTAGTGAGGCGATAATAGGTGTGTAGTGAGATATTATGTACTTGTGCATCATTTAAATGTTTGAAATAATTTGCAAGGCGGTTATAAGACTCATTGAGAGAAGTTGAAGAGTCACTAGAAATTTAGTCCTAAGAAGTCGATTCTGACAATGTAGAGAGTAGCTACATGTAAGTGTGGGAGCTTGAGTTTGAGGGGAAGTTAGTGCATTTGAAATTCATTCCTCATGTTAGGAGGAGGAAGAAGTAAGGAAAAGCATAACATTTCTATGAAACTTGAGAGATGTGGGTATAAATTTTGATATATATTTAACTCGCATTGTTGAGCACTTTTCTAAGATTGAGGTTGCTTATTTCAATTCATGGAATAATAGCCATCTGTATCCTATGGAAGATGTTTCCAAGTTTGAGTTTACATACACTCTTTTTGGTATGCATGGAATCATAAAAGCGTGTGCCGAGGTTATTTAGTGATAGTTGATACTCGTTGGGGGAGTTTCTATAAGATCTTAAAAATAAGCAAGGGATTTTGTTCATGAGGTTGGAAGGTAAATTTTTATGGTGACTTATTTGTATGATCAGATACCTTGAGAAAATGCAAATTGTGTGTGTGTGTGTGTGTGTGTGTGTGTGTGTGTGTGTGTGTGTGTGTGTGTGTGTGTGTGTGTGTGTGTGTGTGTGTGTGTGTGTGTGTGTGTGTGTGTGTGTGTGTGTGTGTGTGTAGGCTATGTTCTTCAAGGAATGCCTCCAAGTAATAGAAATAATCTTTATGATAGGAGATATGAATGCCTTATCTATGGTGAATGGAGTAAGAGGTGGTAAATGAATGATTTGAAGGCTAGGTTGTGGATTAATTTGTGGGATGTGGTTTGCATGACATGTGTGTGTGAAAACATGAAATATTATGATTGAGATTGAGGATAGGGTGGTGCCATTTTGGAATATGTTGTTTGTATAGTGTGGACAAGAGTACAAAGCATGAAGAGTTGCTAGTTAAAGTACTACATGCAAGTTCAATTGATATAAGTGTTTTCAAGGTAATATTGAAACCCCTTTCTTTGAGTTGTGAATTGTTTCTACAAGTAACTAAAGAAGGAACCTAACAAAGGCTCATGTTTTTCGATTATTCCATGGTTTTGGTAATAAAAATTTTGACCTAATGTTGAACTATACCTCTATGAAAAATTTTAAACTCTAATTCAAGTTCTGGTGGGAGTTAGATCGAAACGAAGCTTCTCAAGCCCTCCATTGCATTGTTAGGGTTTCTAATAAGAAAGAGTATTAAAAATATTTAAACGAAGATTAAAGCCCCAAATTTTGGTAGCAAAAATCTTAGGAAAACTATTTAAATTTTAAAATAATAATTTTTGAATTTCATTCGTGTAATCAAAAGTTATTCTTACCAGTCTTGATAACATTGTGCGCACAATTTTGGGAGGCCTAGTCTAGAGGGTTACCTTGCAAAGGGAGTAGGAGATAGGCTTTAATTTCATGTTGGAAACTTTAAAAATATTTAAATGAAGCAAATTGGCCCTCATAAATGTATAGCTTGAGCCTTGAAACCTTATGGTGGTGAATCTATACATGACAATAGGTTTGTATAGACCTAGTGAGGGTTTGAGAACTAAATTGCAAAAAGAGAGGTACAAGGAATTATACATGGAGTCAAGCCCCAAATTTTTTCATGAATTTTAAAGGTCACATAAGAGACTTAATAAAGAGGGCTAGTTTTTCTAGGTGATACTAGATCACTCCAAGCACAACTATCCCAGGATACTTGTCTTAAAGGGATTAGGAGGCGGTGTGAGTTTGCATTGTAGAAATTTGAGGTGTGATGTCTTTGTATAAAATTCATGACTTATTCAAACATGTTTGAGGTGGATGAAGTAGGTTACATGAGTGAATGGATTATAAGGAGGCTTGAAGAATAAAATATACCATTTTTGGACTAAAACTAGTCAAGAACAAACAAGGGCGGTTTGAGTTTGAGCTAGAGAGGCAAGGTTAGTTGATTAGTCCTTTCCACTGAATGAGTGATTGAACTAAATTAGTTTGAGGCTATGTAACATGATTGGGAAGATTTTACAAAAGGTTAGAGGAAAATTAGATCATTGTTAACTATTTGAACCATAAAGAGTGAAAATTAGTGAAGGGAAACCAAAAGTAATATAAAGAAAGGTAAGTGCTTAAGAAGACCTCGAGAAAAGTAGTTGACTTGGGAACATGAAAGAACCTGATTTGGAAATGATGTGACAGGGTATGAAGATGATGGTTCTATTCATGATAATAAATGTCATTTTTACCAGTTTTAAGCCCTTGGGAATTGGGATTGATCCTCGGTGGCGAGTTATGATGAAGATTTTCTAGTAGAATCCTATTGGGCTCATTAAATGAACTAAATGTGAGATAACTATGCGTAGAATCTTAAAGGTCATGCATTCACCTCAAGATACCAAGTGATCATGCATGTGTGTATATAAAAATATAATGACATAATAAGTATCCAACTAGCATATGAAACCCAATGTAACATATAAATAGGATAAACAAGCAAGATTAAGTAGAACCAAGATTTACAGATATTGTGTGAAAGTGATGGTGTGTTGTGATATGCAAGTTGTGCGAGATGAGGGGATCTACGTTGTCCCCGGTGGATGTGTGAGAGATGAGGTTTATTTAGGAATGGTTTTTCAACTATCAAGTATGAACCGTAGAAATAGAGTGTGTCATTGGGGGAAAGGTATTGCATGTGAGTGAGTGTAGATGTTAGGGAAGTTTTCTATGAAGCATAGAGCATGATCGAGATAGCCAAGAGTGATGGAGGGGGGAAAAAGTGTGATGCCACCAAGTGTGTGAGTAAGGTTCATTTAATGCCCTTAATATTCATGCATGAACCTTGAGACACGAGTGCATCATCAGATAGTGATGGTACATTGTGTGTACTAGAGATGTGATAATGCTCAAAAAGGTAGACATGAATCAAAAAGTGTGAGAGATCAGCAAGATGTGACTACCGAGGAGGAAGTTTAATACCCCCGATCGTGCGCAGGGTGGGGAGTTAAGTAAACTCATCAAGCATGTCATCAGTGGTAGGGTCATAACCGATAGGGTTTGTTTTGGAGACATAGTATGTGATAGTGTGAGGTTGATCATAAAAAGAGCCAGTGCAGTGTAAATTATACATGCCCGTACCATATTCTTCATCAGTAAAAAGGATATTTTCTATAATTATGTGCATACCAGCAAGTTAGGTTCTGGGTATAGCCAAGAAAGGAATAATTGAAAATAGAGATGTGACAAAAAGGCATAGGAAAGGTAATGTCAATATGGCTGAGGTCAAGGGTGTCACCAATATAGTCGAGCCAAGATTGTTTGAGGGTGAGTGGAGAGGAACAATGTGTATGTGCAAGGAAGATTGATAAATGGAAGACACATAGGCCTTAAACAACAATAATGAGTACATATCCATGATACAGGTGGGGAGAATGAGGTAGGGGGAGGATATTAGTAAGTTTTAATCCTAATTGTGTTAAGCCTTCATGTGTGCAAACAGTGTCATAAAAAGTGGGATCGAATGGGATATGAGGCTAATAAGAGTCATGTATGAGTAAGGTGCATGTGAATAGATCGAGTTGCGAGTAGAGATAACCTGAGGAGATAGAGGAGGTGGCATAAGATCTAGTGTATGTATAGTTGTTTGAAAAGGAATCATTGTTGTAGTAGAGGGAGGAGGTTTGCTTGAATTGATATTCACCTGGGCCAATAACAATGAAGGTGTCTTGGAAATAGGATTCATTTATCTCAAGAGGAGTAAAATTGAGGTTGCACAACTTTTAATCGGTAAGTTCTATGACATTGACCTCATCATCGGAATCATCGGTGTGCACATTGTCTTACTTGATAACATTATCAAGGATATTAGGAGGAGTGGCAGATGTAGGGCTAAGAGAAGTAGTAAAGGGTGGAATAGTGGTAGTGATAGAGGGAGATATGGTAGGGAAATAAGATTAATGGTATGTGTAGGGATGGAAGGGGTGAATGTGGAGGTAGAAGAAGTAATGGAAGCACTAGATTCACCAACATTGTATGTATCAATATTATGGTATGGAATTGGATTAAGTGGGGGTATAGGCATGGCAGTGACTGGGTCTATTTGATAGAACCTAAATTGGTAAGGGTTGGAATAAATAGTATGATCATATCCATCACGTAAGAATTTAACACACTGATAAACCATAGAGGAAACATCAAGAGTAGCGTGAATCCATGGTCTATTGAGTAAATAATTGAACTGAAATGATGTATCAATGATATAGAAAGAACTGGGAAGGATTTTGGGCCTAACTCGTAAAGGTAAGGTGATGGTGTCGATGCATGTTCAAGTAGTAGAATCATAACCACGATCAAGAGTAGAAGATTTGGTAATTTGACTATCGGGAATTCGTAATTGTGTGATTAATGATAGGAACATAGATTTATGGAAGATCCCTTTGTCAATTAGTATGTGTTTGATATAATGACAACCAATAGTAGTTGTAATAAGAAAAGGTGATGAAGGATCACTAGCAGTGATGTAGGGGGATATGGCTTGTGGTAGGTTTTGAGGATTTTATAAGTTGGGCAAAGGTAACATGGAAATTTTTACTTACAAATTGAATAGAACGTAGGACAACCTCTAATGTATGACGACAATTTGGTGCATTGTGCAAAAGATCATCAAGGGATATTTTGGATGGTGTATTCTTTAGTTGCTCGATGATATCATAGCCTTTAGAAGTTTCGGAAAAAACTATAGAGGTGATATGTGTTGGAATAGAGATGGTGGAGCCGTGGGTTGTCGATTACGTAGAGTAGTGACCACATTAATAGTTGGATCGGACATTAGAGTGTTGAAGCGGGGAGGAATATGTTGGGTACATATTTGCATAAAATCGAGTGGTGATGATTGTCATGCTAGAAACCCTAGTGGGTGCATAAGATGGATAAGAAGATTGGTCCATAAATTCAAAATAAGGAGAGATAATGCAAATTGCATGTATAGAAGGGAGGGTTGGATCAGACGAGGTTCACAAAATGATTTAATCTAAATGGAATTAAACCTTAATTTCAAAGTAACTACTATAATATATGATATTCTAATAATTATATACAGTATGAAACAAACAATAATAATTTAACAATGTAAAAACCTAAGAAAATGAGAGAGGGATGATGGATTAGCTGACTTTGTGTGATTTGGAGATGATCGAGACTAAGTATCTATTGAATTTGGCGAGAAAAAATGTCAAACAAGCTCAATGAGGGTTCAAAACCCTAGAAATGTTAGGGATAGAAGCACTCATAGGAGGACAAGAGTGCCCCATGTGCTAATGACTGGCTGGGTGCAATTTCCGCTCAACTCCTTAGGTTTGGTTCTTTTTTGGGTTGGAGGAGCTTCGGTGTTAATCTCTCTTTGTCACTCTAGTTTCGTTTTGATGTCACTTTGGTATTACCTATAACCCAAAAATAGATGATTACCTACACATGACCACAAAACAAATCAAATATAATAAAAAATGTAGAATGGGGAGTCGGATTGACCCTAATGGTCACCTGAAGAGTGAACTTACAACCGAGCATTACACTACATCTCATACTCTATGTAGTTCTTCGTGCTTGTGTGTGTAATGATGCCCTAGGTTTCCCTTATGAAAAGTTGCACGATGATATTAGGCTAGATGTAGATTTTATTGAGTATGCAAGATGTGTGTGATGAAATAGAATGAACTCCCCTCCTCTGTTGTGTATGCATAATAATGCAGTCCTTGTCCCTTGTATAGATATGCTATATGTATGCCTTATAATGCTCGTGTGCCTTTGTGTAAGCTTACATGATGATAGGTAATGCTTATAGTGTTTTGGCCCCTTATTTGAGAGTAATAACTAAGTATATATGATTCCCTTGTTTGAATCCAGTAATTGTGACTAAAAGGCCAACCCAAAGTTTTAAAAGATGACTAAAAGGTGAAAAGGTACTAAAAGAATAAGAAGAAACAAGAGAAGGAGAGGGGCACCCGAGAAGGGACGGGAGCGCGCTGGGTGCTTACATGCCGTAATTGGGCACTAGTGTCCAAGGTCATAAAAGATAAATCAGTTAAGTTTCAACGAGTTGTAAGATGTGTAAATCCATTAATGTGTAAAAGACAGTAGGCCCAAAGGATTTTTCAACCACTAGTTTTCTTGCTTAGGAATCAGGTATACATTACTATGCTTTATGACCTAGAAATGTACTCAAGCGCATAGATTTTGTGTCTACGATTACTTCTAAGAAACTATGACATCACTAGAACCATTAAAACATGGCAAGCACTAGTGTTAGATGACTTACAACAACATACGACCTGCAATTTCCTACCTTTCCTTTCTTACCATCAACTTTAACTAGTGTATAATTCCCGGCCAACATTCCACATGTAACTTGCATGGAAACCAATTTTCGTGACCCTACCCACTCCTTCCACCCCTCCTCTTTATTTGCACCTTGGAACACCCCCATTCCCCATATATCCATAGAGAAATGTACATGATAGTCACTACTTGCTACTTCCTCTACTTCCCATTTCTTTGACTTGCCACATGGTTTTCTCCCACGTAACAACCTTGATTATTTTCCTCATACACATACAACACGTCAACCCTCTCCTTATAATTTTTTTTACTCCTTACCATCCACCATCCGCTCAAACCAAACATTCCACCCTTCCCCTACACCTCACATTTCTCGAATGTCCATACTTGTCACTTGCTATTAAAGCCCAATGTTGGTTCTAAAAAATGGTTAGATTTGTTAGCAACCATCCAAAATTTATTGATCTATTTGAAAAATTACTCCGAAATGAAAACAAGATTTCATGAAGGCTTACTTACTTTGTAACAAATGTAAATCTGAAAAAAGGGCAGCACTTCTCCTTATGGAACAATATGGACCCTGAAAATCAACCTTATGTTCTTAAGTATTTAACCCAAGTAGAGGAGATTCTAATCACACAGGTAAATCCAATCTTTCAAGTCACGTAAGCACGTGGTGGAAAATACAAATATTCATGCCACACCATAAGTTTCCTACAAAACATTTCCTTAGTAGCAAAATACCTTCCACACTACCATAGATAGTTGGACATTGTACTCATACAAAGGACATGGGCCCAACTAACAAAGTACGACTTCTAAATTAGTAGATCTCGTGTTTGGGTGGCCCTACAATATAAGATCTCCCATGATCCATATTACAAAGATGTCTTAATCAACAATGATGCCCTTTCCTCTCTTCCATATGATTCAAGATAAATGTTGCTTCCTCTCTTAACACATTCACAATGGAACCATCCCAAATGCATGACACTTTTATAAAGAATGGTAGTGATTCTTATGTTGACTATGTTGAATTTTTTTCATTCATCTTATTTTGTGCCAAAAATCACAATAAAGGAATGTAAAGAAAAGGAAATTGAGCAATTATTTCTTTCTCATGGCGATAACACTCCATTAACTATGTCATGCCACGAACTTAGACTTTCACCAATAAATGGATACAACACAGAGAGGACTTTTCTCCACGGTTTTCCCAATTCTTTTTCCAAAAAGGAAAGCAATGTTTCAACAATCACACATGAAAGAGGTTACCATGCATGAATGAACTCTATATTTGATGTGCTACCATGATGGTCATTTTGGTTCCCACCCACGGTTTTGTTACTTTACGATTTAAGATAAATTTGAATTAAATCTAAATTGTAGAGTAACTACTATTATAAATGATGTACAAGTGTTAATATACATAGAAGACACAAGAAAACAAGCATGTAAATGTGAAACCATAAGAAAGAGAGGGAGATAAGGAGACTTAGCTAATTTCAAAGGAATTTGGGAGTGATTTGGGAAAGTGAATAACAACAATAGAATTTGAAGAATGTCACGAGAGGCTCACTTTGGATGTTTTGAACTCGAAAGTGTACATGACAGGAGTGCCTAAGAAAGGATAGGAGCACTGGTGCTAGTGTATGGGCAGGCACTAATATCCAACTAAATGCTATGGATCTGGTTCTTTTAGGGTCGGATGATGTTCATTGTCCTTTCCTATATGTCACTCTAGAGTCATTATCCGATCTACAAATGTACCTACGAGATGCTCATGTCACACAACATTGGAGGACCCTTAAATTTTTTTCTAATGCTCAACGTGTATCGCTTACTTGCACCACATATTTAAAATATTCAATGAAGAAGTATTGTATAAACACCTTGGGGCAATAGACTATTGGTACATGTAATGAGAATTCCCTTATTTCCACTATGTTTCAAGCTATATTGCTTTTGTTTATGTACCATATTTCTCATTGGTTTGAATGGTAACATAGAGGCTCGCACATGTCCATAGTTTCTTGTGGCTTGAAAATGCTCCCAATGTTGATGCATTAGACTGGGAAGATATGACCTCTCTTGAAGCAACTAAACAATACTTCAATAAGTATGTTTCTGTCTAGAACCCCGACCCGCTTGCTGACCGGTTAGAGTTTGTTCACGAGTCACTTGGGGATGATCCTTACTTGTTTGATACAACACAAATAATGTCTTCCTCTCCACTTGTAGACCTTGAAGAACTACTTAATCATGTTCAACACCACACTAAATGTATTGAGCACACATGTTTACGGGAAAAATAGTCACACCTACAATGTCGGTCAATGCCTCCTAGAACACTCAACCTATTTTATCTTTGGTCATTGAGAGAGATGGGAAAATTAAGTACCTCCCTTCTAGAAATGATGATAGATTGAACATCCACAACCAAACTATGTTATCTATATGGAGATCCAACCCGTGCTTTCTCACCATGCGATCTGAAGTACATTAAAAATATGTTTTAAAGGAAAAACAACGTCGAAACCTATTACCAAATGCTTTCCACATTCTCGAGAGATAGTGAACCTAATTTTCTAGCACATATTGCCATTCAAAAAATTCTTATAAAAGGTGTTATTGAACATGACCTTAACGCACAAGAAACCTGCCACATGCTCCAAAAATCGATGCTTATTATGTGCAACCATTCTTTTATTTCATTAAATGTTGGCAAGAAAATATTGAGATGAGTCACCAAAGCTGAGTCTCAAATACAAAATGACCCTTTGTTGGATGCATATAGGGTCCATCCTTCAAGTATAGAGCCCCTATCTCTTATTCAGGTTACTTGAGAATAGAGCTATAACAAGTACCATAATGGTGATAAATGGAAATTACATTCATTTCAACAAGTGTTCTTGTCCACCCAAGAATTTGGGATGTTCCCCCTTAGGATTCAACGTATTTCAACCTTATTTTCTAGTTAGAAATCTTTTTATACAAGCCTTTTCACAATATTTTTTCCAAAATTGGCTCAACCCCCATGAAATCGGTTGTATTTGGAACATGTTCAAAAACAACTACAAACCATGACATGTTACATGTTATACCTCAAACACTAGACATTATTCGATAGTACATATGACTCGAACATCGAACACTCTTCGATGTGAATGGAAAATTTTGGCAAAATGTCTCAAAAACACCATAGGTCTTGACAATCTTGAAATGTTGGGCATCCAATAATTTTACAACCAACACAATTGGAACATCCGTGATGTACGCCATCCTTTGCAGATAATTGACCCATCTTTCATGAAGGTGAATAAAGACGAAAGAAATTCCACCAACATGCAGGTGCAAGCCCATCATCTACATTTCCTTTGTCTTTAGAACAACAAATGGCTCTTGATACCATACAACACCACTACTCAAACAAAATCCATTTATCTCGCACTTTGAAATTAATAATTCAAGGTACCACGAGCATAGGAAAATCATATCTCATAAATAAAATTAGGGGATCATTCACTGTTGCACCCACCACATCTCTCTCTCCTCTCCTTCTACTTTCACCTATCGGGGTTTTAACATTCAACATCTCTACATCCACAATCTATGTATGCTTTTGGATTCCTATCAAAGACCTAAAACCCCTTGATAGCCATGTATTTTCGTCCTTTCAAGAGTCCCTTAATGATATTGAGTATACCCTTATTGATGAAATGAGCTTCATTGGTCCAAATTTTCTCAACAAGATTGACTACCGCCCGAGTAGCTTTTTGACATTCCAAGACATTTGAATTCGGTAACATATTTATCATCCTCATCGATGACCTCAAGCAATTACCATCATCATGGAAATTCCTTTGTATGCAAGCTATTCATATGGAGCTAGCTTATAGAAGGGATTCCATTCTTCCATCTCCTTGAAAACAATATTTCGTCAACAAGGAACCACCCCACCACGAGTTTCCTTTCGCCAACTAATTATCCACATTCAAGAATCAACTCCTCTCTTTAAGGACTAGGAACTCCTTATGTCTTGCACTTTGAATCACACCTTTATCGGCATGAGATCAACAAATTCAAGGATGCACCACATTTGTTTGCAAAAACAACCATGTAGAATCCCACAACCTTCAAATGTTGAAAGCATTGAACATTCCTATCGCTCGGTCCATTTCTTAGAGTAACAAACAAGTTGTTTCAAGAGAACTTGATGATGATTAGTTGTAACAAAAATTTCTTCTTTGTAAACACAAAAAATTCATGCTTGTCGTTAATTTGTGGGTTGATATAGACCTTGCAAATGGCACAACATGCATAATCATTGACATTGTTTATGAATTAACCAGGGCACCACCTAAACTTCCACTCTTTGTTGTAATCAAATTTGATAGATACAATGACTGTGTTGGGATCCCTCCAACATGTTGCATATTCTAGTGCTCCCTATTTCAAGAGAGTATCACAGATAATCACCGATTAAAATGGCTTCGGGGTTAACTATCCACAAGTCTCGGGGTCTTATTTTGCATAAAGAAAATATCAACATTGGCAACACCGAGAGATAAGGTCTAACATTCACAAAAATCTCCGAGTTCCCTCACTTGTAGATCTTCACATTGCACCACCTTTTTCATTTTAGTGATACTAAAAAATGGCACATGCCCCTATGCTTGAAGCACACAAATATGAGGAGTCAAGACTACATTCACTCAACCTAATCCCACCATATTAAAAGGACCCTTTCCTTCCCTCTCCAAACTACAACTTCTAGATTGACCATTTCTTGTACCATTTTAGCTTAGCCTTTCATCGGGATACAAATTTATGTGTCTTTTTAGTAAATAAAAATGTTACACATGCTTGTTTCTCGTTCTCATAAACATTTGCTAACATAATCTCACAAAAAATAAACTACTATCTTGTCTCCATATTAACCATAATGTTATTACACACACACACATATACATACATTTTCTCTCCTTCTTCTCCTCTCTTTCACCAAAATTGTAACGGTATATCTTACCCCATAGCAACTACAACATTAGTTGTCTTCCTTTCAACCTCCTTCATAAACCAATTTCACCTTAATCCTTTATCTCATAACAACATCTCATTTCTTCCTTTCCAAAATTCTTTACCAAATGCTCCTACTTTCAAAATATGAATATGCAACTCACACCTTTTCCAATTCATGTATATATTATGGCAAGACATATGGGAAAAATGGGCTCTGTTGTAAATCTATGTTAATAATTATTTGTTATTGTTTAACACTTATAAATTTGAACAAAAATATATTATCATTTCCTCTTTCATTATGTCTGTATACACACGACTATAGCTATGATGTATGATAGACTATAAATTTTTATAGATGTTTGTAGCCAAAGCTTTGTATAACCTCTCTCATTTTTGAATAGAGAATTGCTTTAGGGCTTCAACTTAATGTTTGAACTTGATTTTATTTTTGAATGAACATGGAAACAAACTATACAACTTCACATTCTAAAGGGACAATTTTAAATTTATTAAAATTCTATACGAGTCACAATTTTGTTGTTATAAATAGATTAGATCATGCAACTCATTTTTAAAAATATTCTTGCTTATATTATGGAATGTACGATAAAAAAATGGATGTTTTGTCATTCCATGTTCACATTTTTTTGTTATTGATTTACGGTTCTAAATTTGAAGAGAACAAAAAAATGTAATTGCTTTGCAATAAATTTTTGCACGTATACCTTGCATCAACTATAAAGTTTCACATTTATTTTGACATTGCTTCAAGTTTAGTTACATTTCATACAAGGTTATAGTTTTTGTTGTTCTTAGGAAAATGTTACAACTATAAGGTTACAAAAATGTTGTTGTTATATGCACTTTTAGAAACAATCGGTTTATGTAGCTCCTGCCTTCATGTTAAATGCTTTACTTTCGTGCCTAATTGGAAATGATATACTTATAACAAGATATGGTCGTAAATGCCTTCTTTTGTTGTGGATGTATAGAAAATTAATTTTTGTTTATATCTTCTAAAATTTTATTCGAAAAGGTTTTTTTACTTGTCCTTTGAATCACCAAAGTTGCATCGGTGTCTTGCACTACCTCAAACCTTTCCCAACATGAAATTAACAACTTCAAGGATCCACCCCATTTGTTTACATAGAATGACCCAGTCGACTCCTACAACCTTCAAATGTTGAAAGCATTGAACATTCTTATTGCCTAATCCATTGCTCAGAGTACTAGAAGAGATGATTCAGGGGAACCTGATGATGATCAATTGCAACACAAAGTTTTTTGTTGCAAACACCAAAAAGTAATGTTCATCGTCAATTTTTGGGTTGAAACATGTCTTGTAAATGGCGTGATAGGCACAATCATCGACATTGTTTATGACTTATCTATGCCACCACCTGAACTTCCACTCTTTGTTGTAATCAAATTTGATAGATACACCGGTTTGTGTTGGGATTCTTCCAACCCATTGCATATTACAAAGTGCCCCCTATTGCAAGAGGGAATCGCAGACAATTGCCACTTAAAATGGATTGGGCGTTGACTATCCACAAGTCTCAGGATCTTACTTTGCATAAAGCAACTGTCAACATTGACAATGTTCACTGAGAGACAAGGTCTTACATTCACAACTATCTCTAGAGTTCCCTCACTTATAGATCTTCGCATTTCTCCACCTTTTTCATTTCAATGATACTTTAAAAATGGCTCGCACCTCAATGGTTCAAGCACACAGAAATGAGGATTCAAGATTGAATTCACTCAACTTCATCCCTCCTTGAAAAGGACTCTTTACTTGCCTCTCCCAACCACAACTTCTATTCTCACTTTTCCTTGTATAATTTCACCTCAAAATGTATGTATCTTTTCAATAAATACAATCTTACATACTTGCTCCTCGTTTTCAATAACATTTGTGTTGACAATCGCAAAGTAATGAACTACAATCTCGTTTTTCGTAAAAACCCTTAATATTACAACAATATACTCTTTTTTTGTCTCATTCATCCCCTCTCTTTCGCCATGATTACAACCAATACATCTTCCCTCCTATCAACTAAATAATTAGTTCTCTTCCTTTCAACCTCCCTCACCAAGCCAATCCACCTCATTCCTAATTTCCATAACGTCGTCTATTTTCTTTCTTTCCACTATTCTACACCAATTACTTCAAACTTCGCATGCGATATACCACCCATCCGACGACTACATACCTTTCGACATTTGCATTGTACTGCCCACGTACGATTGCTAGTTTTTAGGTGGGGGTTTGATCGTTTCTTACACATAGGAGAAGATGAGAGGTTACACACACGCTGCAAGCGGTCATGCCACGTATGACGATATTTGGATTTATTTGCTTCCACGTGTAAAAGCGAAACAAATTTTGTGGACGAGAACCTCCGTTGCCGATCCGATCTTCCAATTGGCCGGTGATGAGTTTCATTTCATTTAACCGTAATTTGCTATGCATTTGGACGATGTATTGGTGGGCCCGACACGAAAGAGATTTAGTGGCTGTGATTTGAAGGAATTGTGGCCGCAAATTTATTTAGCCGACGTGTCCCCGCCATGTACGGAATACTTTGAGCCACTAAAAACTGTTTGTAATGGCACTAGGGGTGCATGGAAGGGATATGAAGGTGGTGGGTTGTAATATTCCAAAATGCGTGTAGTAGTAAAATTTTGATATAAATTTGATTTTTGTTAAGAAGTTTTTCGTTTTTTTTCAAAAAGTCATTTAAAAAATGGTAATATTTTGGCCATATGTTGGAGTTTGAAGCCTATTTTTCTACCAAAAATATTTTTTTGAGTCTTATACATTAGTGTTGTTAGATCTAACACAATTTATCACCATTTGGTAAGAAATGTATGAATATGATAATGAAGTTACTAATAATTGTGGTATGTTAAAAATCCAAAGGCCTTGAGATTTATATCTAAACCTTTTTCAAATATTTGTCTTTATGGTATATGTACTAGTTTATTATTCATTTCTATAAATGTACTTAAAACTAAAAAAAAAAAAGGTTTAACATTAAAGTATAACAAATGAGTGTGGTGATAAATGAATGAGGGTTTAGAGGTATTTTGGATTATTAAGTATAAGAGAGAGGAAATGTTGAACAAGTATATCTATTCATTCTATAATTAATTGAAATTGTAATGTTATGGTAGTGATGATGTGGAAAGTGGTTTTACATTAACAATGCATTTACACACACACACACACACACACACACACACACACACACACACACACACACACACACACACACACACACACACACACACACACACACGAGATAATTTTCTAAGAGCATGGATAATTGATAAGAGGGTATTTTAGAAAAATATATGTTTCACCACAATTTAAGAGACAATTGTCAAAAACAGGGAACCTAATACAAGTTTAGATAGTGTAAGGAAGAAGACCTATAAAAAAATTGTAACTAGATCTCATTACATAGAATCGTATAGTCGACTAGAATCTTACGATATTTTTCGGAAAATATGAAAATTTGTGAATATGACTGATGACTTTGTTCACATGCTCCTGAACTCCAAAAAACCTTGCTCACTTTTCTAGAACTCCACACAGATCTCTAAAACATTGATCTCCTTCATGTGGCAACAACACCTTGCAATAAAAAAATTAAAAAAATGGAGATGTTTTGAGGGACATTCATATGATTATTAGGACCATTGATGGGAAAAAGTCTTTGAAGAAAACACACCAACTATAATGAAGTTCATCAATTAGTCTAGTATAATGCAAGTGTCTAATGCTTATCACTTTCAATGACATAATCAATACAACAATAAATACTAGAGGCTCTTCAAATTTCTTTAAATGCTTGAATGTTGTTCAAATGATTTTAATTACTTTTGGCATGGAGATGCTTCTCTATCACTCAAATCGACAATTCATTCATTTCTTGATTGTCTAATACACTAGTGTTCATATGTATTTATAGAAATTTTAAATTGAAACTAACACCTTATTGGCATGCATGTTGATACAAAATAAGTAGGAAAAGATGATAAATGATGGCCAAAAGCCCATGGGGACCCAAATGAGAATCAAAGGGCCCATATACAAGTACAATTATGACAAACAAGCCATAGATTATGGAAAATACGGGGAAGAGGAGAATTAAGAGAAACCTTGTCTAAATAGGTGTCATAAGACAAAAAGTAGGGAACATGCGCTAATACAAGCCTTATTTAGACCAATAAAATACATAAATACACTATAATAGTGTCATATTATAACTAATAATTAGTCTCGTACAAAACTTAGGTGTTTACAATTAGAAGGAGGGACTCTTCCTTTGTATCATCATCCTTTGACATAAAGACCATGATATATATGTTGTTGTGGACCAAACCTACTAACTAATATGGGGTTAAGTTTGAATGAATTAGGATTTTAGAGTTGAAGCAACAATTCCAAAATGTACTTAAGAGGTGTCTTTGACTTGGGGTAGTAAGGAATGTATTTTGAGACATTAAAGACATTTGAACAATATTTTTGGGATTATGAAGCTGCAAAGGAGGAGAGAGAAAGACCGAGCAAGGAACATACTCATCCCAAAACCAATCAATCGTTATGTTAATAAAGAGCCATTTCAATTGTGGAAGAATGTGTACACCCTTGATTCAAGAAAGATTTGTTGAAGCACTATACCTTATACCTAAACGTATAAGTTTTATTATGTAAATTTACTAACAAATTTAAAAAGGTAATAAAATAGTGTGTTATAAGATGGAAGGGTTATGAGTATCCAAATTTCAACTAATTTAATTTAATTTAGTTTATATATTAATATCGAATAAAGGTTAAGATTGAGTCATGGTACAATTAAAGGTATATACATAAGATAAAGGAGGGAAAATTTACCACATTCTAAGAAATACACAAGTAAATTAGAAGTAAAAAAGAGAAAAACAAAGTTAGAAAGCATTAGTGCAATAAAATGGAGATTAATGACTTGATTTAAAAAAGAAGGGCTCACATATAATGGGATGAAGCTTATTATTAAAGAGAAGCACTTTTAATACTTAAAATCATAAAAAAATGCATGAGGCTATCATGTGAATTATTGGGTTTACAAATCCTCACAATTTTTTTGAATATGAGATTTGAATATGGCCATGGGGTCTCTTCCTATGGTTGGTGTGAGAGGGTTAAAAGTAAGAAGTGATTAACCTAATGTATGCCTTGGAGTTTGGCAATCCATTGTGAGAGATCAAACATCTCTAGAAAGAAAAGGGATAAGTATATAGGTCTTCATAATTCATGATTGGTTTCATGAAAGTCTACAGAGACAAAAGAACCATCTTCTTAACTCATAATTAAGAGAGCTTTGAAAGTAAAAAATGGCCATTGGTCTTAGGTTCTAAAGAATAAATGTAGAAAATATGATGCTTTTGAGAGTGTGGTAGTCTATTTTCATGTAAAACCAATGAAAGTAAACTATGAGTTGAGCAAGAGGGACCCTCATGTTACTTGCGGTAACTAGAGTTTGGTATACCCCAACAATCATATAAACCCATTCGTTGAAGGGAAAATACATGTTTGAAAAGTATGTACACTAGAGATATGCTTTTTAAAAATTGGATTAGGAGTATCTATTAAAGCTTTGCAAGGGTGATCAATAAAATCAAGATCATAAATTCAAAGTGAATCAATGAGAAGGATTCCAAATTCGATAACAAGAATCAACATAATAGTATTTGAGCTTTGCAATGCAATCTTATTATAATAGGGCACTTAGGTGTTAAAAATAATTTACATTTATTGAATTATTATTGTTCTATTTTACATTCTAAACTATAAACTATAAAATGTTGAGTATTTAAGTGGTAGTAAAGGTCTAAAGTTTAAGTCTTAATTTATCTATGAAAATTAAAATGCCATCACAATAAAATCTAAAGTTACAACCATTAAATGTTATTTTAGGTGAGTAATGGAAACTATTTATAATTAAACCACCCATAACCAATAGACATGTCACTTGGTGGTAGAGCACTCCAATTAAAAAAAAAAAGGAGATCTTAATATCAAATCTTTAACTAGTTCTTAATTCTTGTAAATAAAATACAATTTAAAAGATATGAATATCAAAAGTTACACAACACTTTGTAAGGATGAGTTGAGTTTTTGCGCCATAGCCACAATTATTGACTTAATTTGACATTTTCATGGTATGCTTTCATATTATATTTTCTTAAATAGTTGTATTATTTTATTTTGAATAATATAATTATTATTTCATTAAAAATGCATAAAACATTTTCAATTTATTATTTACTTAATTAAATTGATAAATTTTTCTTTAAGATCTTAACATGTGGATATCATAAAAATATTCCTAAACTCTCCATGAAAACAAAATATTAATAATGAAGACATTGTAAAATATTAGTATATAACCTTATCTTGAACAAAAATTTCCATAAATTATATTATTTACTCACTTAATCATATATGTTATGGCCAAATCTAATCTAATGAAAATTATAAACCTAATCATATTAAATAGATTTACCTATCCATTCATCTGTAAACATTTTATTAAAAAAATAAAAAATGACCATAGATTTACCTAGTATACAATCTTGATGGTATATAATCTAAATTTTATTCAATAAAATAGAGTCTTATTGTTATCACGAGGAATACAAAATTGTTGCCTTTACCCACAACATATAAAAATAGTTTTTATTTGTTTAATTAAATCAATTGGTACTTAATTCACAATTATTTTCTCTTTGTTGGATAAGTAAAATATTAGTTTGTATTGAGATTATTATTGTAGAAATATAATTTTCTAGATGAATGTGGAATCATTCTCACACCACATATTGTTTGACCTGTAAAAACGTTCAATGATTTTGCTATTTTATAATATGGAGGCGGCCTCCAATCTGTCACCTTGCATCATTGCTCATTCATAAGCTTATTTTAGTCTCTTTCCCTTTTAACGATTTTTATTTTAGTGAGTGATATCCCCAAGCACTTTCAATTATAGTATGGAATCAAAAGGGTTCAATATTGTTCTTGTTTGGTTTTAGAGAGGATATAATCTATGATTTTGACATAATTTTTTTACACAAAATTATTAGATTATATGTAGGAAAATTACAAGTTTTATTTTCGCACTAAGTTAGTTTGAAAAAATCAAAAAATAAGGGATAGTTGTATTGGTTGCTCTAACTTATATGAATGGGCTTTGACAGTTTCAAAGTATTCATTTAATGTTGTGAGTTGGTTGAGTATGAGATGTGGAAGAGGGATGGATTAGAAGACCACCACTCTCAACTCTTAATTAATATGCCATTTGAATTAAGTTGATGGTATCAAGTGCAATCACCCTAGGAAATAATTCTCTCCTATGTGGTTGTGTATGACCATGGTCATTCATGTAGCAACACAAACACGTATTTAAAAAATAGATAAATTAGTAAAAATGCAAAGGCTAAGTTCGGACAACATGGGTCCGACTAGCAAAAATGCAAAGGCTAAGTTTAGGCAACATAGATTAGAAGAACACCACTATCAACTCTTGATTAATATGCCCTTGAATCAAGTCGATGGTATGAAGTGTAATCACCCTAGGTAAAAATTCTCTCCTAGGTAAAAATTCTCTCCATGTGGTTGTGTATGACTAGGGATGGTCATGTAACAACACAAACATGTATTAAAAAAGATAAATTAGCAAAAATGCAAAGGCTAAGTTCGGGCAACATGGATCTTGATCGGTTAAGGTGTTGGGATAGATTAACTATTAAAGTTTGATGTTTTTTTGCACAATAATTGTAAGCAACCATATGATAAACACCCACGTGAATGCAAATATTAAATCTTTCAAAGCTTAAAGCAAAAACACAATGCATATTTATCAAAGGTAGCATAACCACCAAAATTTTATTTAAAAGCTCTAACTTGAATTCACCGAAGTAAGAATAACTCTCTTCCACAATAAATACCACACACACTAGCTAGGGTTAGGGTGTCACGAATAGTTGATTCCAAAGAAAGTCTTAGAAAAGATCATAAATAGTAGAAATCAAACAAATCAATAACTTGGTTGATACTCTTTCCTATTAGTAAATGTGGATAAGTATACACCAATGAGTAAAATATCCGCATATTAAATGATAAATATAAATACATCCTAAAATCATACAATAGTATATGATAATAAAATACACTAACATTAACTAATACTAATCAAATGAAAAGGGGAAATATTAATTAAATCTAGCAATTAAATGACTAAATAGTTGAAAACACCAAAAAAAAAAGGCCTAAATTACTAATTACTTCAAAGAAAAATAATTTCCAAAGACTAATTAAATAAAACAAAAAAAAAAATTGTCTACGATATTTTTTGGATAATCCTACATAATATGTAGGAATAAATAAAATAAATAAACAAAATTGTATTTTATTTTTGCATATATTTAAAGATTAATTAAAATAAAATAAAAATTAAACAAAAGATTCAACAAACAAAGAGATGACAAGGTAGAGTCGTTCTTTGTTGTAGTGAGTGAGTAGTAAAATAGAGAGAAGCCTATTTTTTCACTTCTTTTTTGTGGAGATGAATATTAAGGTACAAGTAAAAACTTCTTTTTGATAATGAAATAAACTAATGTACGACTAATGTCTACTTCTATTTTGTTAGTGATTAAATCCTAGGACTTTATCTCAAACCAAAAGCCTTCATTAGTGGATGTTCAAAACTCAAATAAATAAAAATAAACTCACCATTGAGTAAATCCATCAAGATATATTTTTTTTCGAGGAAAAAGTGTTTAATAGTAGAAGATAAAACAAAGGACTGAAAAATAGAACCCAAAGAAACACATGGTGGAATCTTATTGATAAAGCTTTTCTTTGAATCTTCTAATATAGACCAGAAAATTTAGTGGAAAGCTTATGGAAGAAGTTGTATACAAGTCAATAATGGTCTAATGGAATATCCCCTTTCTCTCTGGGTACTATAAACGAGGATAATAAGGTGACCATTCTAAAAACACACACAAGAGGCTTGTACAATGCTAAATACAAGGATTAAGAAATACGACATCCCAAACTTTGTGAAAGATATATGGTTCCAAAGACTAAATCTACAATAGGAGAGTGGTGTCTAAGTAGGTCTCAATAATAGATTGATTGTAAAAGGGTTGTAATAAGATAAAGATACTTGCGTTAAGGTTGTAAACATGAATTTTAAGTATTAACGGGTTGTAAATCCCTTATGGCATATTTTAAGGTAAATACAAATAGATAATAATGCAACATGATTAAGATTATGACACTCTATTCTAACCGATGCATGACTAATCAAACAATCAAACGAAGCTGAAATAACACAAATTAGATGAGAGGCTAGAGACACCGATCTTTATGCAGACATCATTTGGGCATTAAATTTCCCTTAGGGTTAGCAACATCTTATGAGATATTTGATGTGGGGATCACAATGAATAGAAGAAAACTTAAAAATTCACTTGTTTAATAAACTTAAAAATTCACTTGTTTAATAATCTAAAGACTCAAAAAGATGTGTAGATCATGGGGTGTGCAATTCCTATGCTTGGGAGTCCTAAGTACCCAATGTTCCAAATCTAGACTCCAAAAGATCAAAAAGACTAACTTCAAGAACTTTAAGACATCAAGGGAAGATTTACGAGTGAAAGAAAACTAAATGAATAATAATGATCGATGGATAGAGCACTCAAATGCCATGTATATGTAAGGATCATGATTAAGCATCATATATTCTTTTAACTAATGGCATTAGTCATGGTCGATACTGATCAATTATCATAAATAAAATCCAGATAGTATTGACTATGGTCAATACCATCGACTCGAGGTAATGTGCTATCACGGGAAAGAAGTATTAGAGGATGGTGGAAAAATTTAAAGCTACTTTGAAAGGTGATATATAAAAAGGTATGTGTGTGTTGTAAGTAGATATAGATGTGACCGTAAAAGGATAACAAGTTGATGTCATAAAGAGACTATAAAAGGATGTCTTAAATGTTATAAAAGGTATCTAAGGTGTCATAACATGGACTGCACATCAAGGCCCTCTCATAAGTACAATCACCAACTAGTCTATTATAATCATTTTCGGTTACCCTTACTCCTAGAAATATCCACAAGGACATCACTCTCATGAAGTTAATCCATCAATAGTGTTTGTGAAGAGTAAAATTCAATTGAAGATCACCGTGTATACAAATTCCCTTACATGTGGTAAGAGTGAAAAATTAGGTGTATACATATGCCCTTAGTGAAGATCATCGCGTGTCACAAAATGTGGACATGGGATGGTCTCCAAAAAGAAAATGCAACAGTGAAATCAAAATCATCGAAGTGAATAATAATGATAAAAAAATGATTTCAAATAAAGAATACTTAGAGCATACTTAGAGTTTTCAAATAATGATGATTTTCAAAACAAAGCTTCCATTCACGTGATTCTCCAACCTGTCATAATAGATTCACGAGGAAATTCCATGCTCAAAATTTTTGTGTTTGGTAGCGATTGCCTCAACTAGCTGGTCTACAATGAAGTCCTTTGATAAATTTTTGATTCACACACTCTATGTCAAATTCACTTAACAAAACTAACCAATTGGCCATTCTAAAGTTGTAAGAGCTGGTTTTGATAGGATATATTTCAATGGATCCACTTTGGCTATGAACTTTGTTTTATGATTGATATAAGATAATGCCTAAGCTTTTGAGTGGTAAAGTCATATGCTAAACACGCCTTCTCCATATTACTTTAGTTAAGCTCATAGGAGATTAAAGTGCAACTAAGATAGTAGACAACTCTTTCCTTGCCTTGAGAGTTGTGTTGAGTGAAGAGTGCTCCTCTAACAACTTATGTGGTTGAGATATAAAAATGAAGGGGATCTCTGGGAGTAGGAGGAAGCAACACTTTGGTGGATTTTCTAGATATTGTTTTATTCTATCAAAGGCTTGCTGAAATTTTGTAGTCCATTAGAACGTTGTGCTCCTTTTAAGCAAATGTGTAAGCGGTGACATTTATGAACCAACTGTGATATGAAACTTCGTATGGATTGTATCTTTCCTTGGAGGCTTCGAAGTTGAGAGAGATTACGAGGAGGAATGTCAATGATAGATGTGACTTTAGAGGGGTAAAATCCAATGCCCGTTGAGATACAATGAAATGCGAAGCTTTACGGATGTGACACCAAAGACACACTTTTTAGGATTAAGCCACACCTTGTGTTCCCGTATGCACTCAAATATTTTTCTTAGAATGGTAGGATGAACTTCTCGAGTGCATAATTTTCCCAATATGTCATCCACGCAATCTTTGAATATGGTATGGAACATATCATGGAATATAACAATCATAGCTCGTTGGTATGTGGCACTAGAATTCTTGAGGCCAAATGGCATAACTTGATAGCAAAAGGTGTCACATGGTGTAGTGAAGGGAGTTTTATGTTGATCTTCGGGTGTAATTTTGATTTGATTATACTCCAAAAATCCATCTATAAGAGATAAAATTTCATGCCTTGTGGTGGAATCGACTAACATGGTAATATTGGGCAAGGGGAAGTCATCCTTGGGAAAATCCTTATTAAGATCTCTGAAGTCTGTACAAATTTTAATGCATGATGTCTTCTTCTAAACAGAGACAATTTTACAAATCCACTATAGGTAGTCAATTAGGCGGATAAAGCTTACATCTAAGAGATTTTGTAATTCCTCTTTGATTAGTAAGGATACTTGAGATGTATTTTCCTAAGTTTTTGCTTAACTGGTGTGGCATCTTTATGTACAACTAAGTGATGCACTACTAACAAAAAATCAAATCCGAGCATGTCATTATAGGTCGGGTAAAGACATCGAAAATTCACGAAGAAGTATGATAAAGGTTTTCTATTCTCAAGCACTAAGAGGAGCCCCAAGTTGAATGATTTTGGAACTATCTTCTATACAAATATTGACATCAATAGTTTCGTCTACAAGGATCTTGGATCCATCTTCCATGTGAGAAGGATCAGAAGGGAGGTTGAGGTCCTCGTCCACGGGAACACTAAAGAGGATTTCACCAACAGACGTGTCACTTTCATGACTTTTTAAATTTTTGTGTCCAACAACGACTCGAGAGAGGTTTTTACCAGGGGATGGTAAATTGTTATTTGTATTTTTATTATTTTTCTATATATTATGACTAAGTACTATAAATTCTCGATCTGAAGTAGGTTATAGGATGAAATTCAATCTCAAATCCTTTCTTGTGATCCCCGACCGAATATCCCATCGATCCCCTAAGAAGTCATTGATAGCCTTGTCATTCTAAAATATGTCTAATGGTATGTGGTCTTGTTGGTCCCATGAAATGAGGGGGGGTGTTGTAGGTCCAAATTAATAGTCGAATAAAGGTATTGTGGAATAAGTTGGTGGAGGCAAGATCCTCGTAGAGGATTCAAGGATTTCCTAGTTTGATGTTATAAAAAGAGTCCTAACTATCAAAAGTAGCATCATCGATAGGGGTGGGAAAATTACCGGACAATTTGTATCATAGACCATAGCGAGAGGGATTTTCAAAGATGGATACAAGTTCCGGAAGCCTTATTCGGTGGTGCATAGTCCTTTTCCTTTATATCCCACAAGTGTCATCATTTTAAGACCAATAGGGTATTTATTCAAGTCGTACATACAAGAAGGGAAGTCATTATTAGATAACCAAAATCCTCAAGAACCATGAATATTTTCATTTTCCAAAAGTCCTCCATTGAGGAAAGTAGATTCATCAAGTTGATAGGGAACTATCTCCTTCTACTTACACATGTTAGGCCTATCATAGCTGTGGGTGAGAGTAGAAGGTTTGTTATATGGAAGGAATTTTGATTTTTGTATTCCTCGATACCAATATTAATGATCTTGATACGAGTATTAAGTGGGCGATTAGAGGTGGAACGAATTTCATCCGGATGAATGCGGGTAGACGATGTTGGCCAAACATTAAATGGAAATTCTTGGGCATTTTTAGAAAAGGGACACGAGAGCGTTTGTGGATATGGGGTTTGTAGCATACTACAATACTAAAAGGGATGAGGATTAGTTGGAATTGTGACCTCCTATCAATCATGTAATAATTTCATACATTGATGGTAGGTGGATGGAATAGCTCGCATGGCATGGATCCATGGGCATCCAAGTAATAAGTTATATGGGAAGTCAAGATAAATGACATGCAATAGGGTGAAGCGTGTGACGAGATCCTATGGCAAGCTATAAGGGATAGTTCTTGATGATTTTTGTTATGCATTTCCATATGATTTGATAGTGATGGTGTTAGTTGTCAACAAATCAATAGAATGTCCACGAGGTTTGATGATTTGTAGACTACAAATATTCAAATAAGAACCATTGTCTAGGACACAAGGGGTTCATTAACTAGGCAATATCATAGCACGTTCATTCATATTGAGGTAATTAAAATTGATAAAATCAAAGTCAATATATCGGTAGACATTAGGAGGTGAAAGGGTTTAATTTACTAATATTTTGAATTAGGTATTGGGGGTAGGTTAGAGAGGTGGGCCAAAGGAGGGGTGGGGTTAATTTTAACATTAAACTAAAATATTTGACCCCTAGTTTTTAAAACTAAATACCTTAAAATTGTAAAAGGAGTGTTGTCATGAAGTTAAATTATAATCTCTTTTTGAATAAGGAAATCTCAATTAGGAGATTCTTAACCAAGAAATAATAATATTGTAGAAAACTAGGATTGAGTATAATTTCAACACAAATTATATTATTTCACCATCTTAATTATTTTAAGAACTATTGATAAATGAATAAAGTTTAACATTAACATAATTAATAATATGTCTTGAATGGATTTGAAATATCTTTCTAGAGAAAAGACATATTATGAAAATAATAATTGAGTGGAAAACATGATATATTTTCTATTTGATATATTAGGGTAGAAATAAAAAGGGGTAAATAAAATTGTAATGGAAAAATAGGTAAGTAAGGTACATGGAAAAAATAGGGGTATTTTCATTCTAATAATATAATAGGAGGGGTATTATCAATTGAATAATTGAAGGTAAAAACTAACATTAAGGGTATTCTTTAATACCCTTCAAACGAACATGTTATACCATACTTTTACTAAGTGAACCCTTCGTGGTCTATGAGGACCCACTTAATTGTGGAGTTGGCGATAATCGTCAATATACAATCATGGGGGTTCATTAGCTAGGAAATATCCTAGCATGTGGGTTCATATTGAGGTAATTAAATTTGATAAAATTGAAGTCAATATACCAGTAGACATGAGGGGGTGAAAGAGTTTAATTTATTAACATTTTGAATTAGGTATTGGGGGTAGGTTAGAGAGGTGGGTCAAAGTAAAGGGAAATTTAATTTTAATATAAAACTAAAACATTTGAACCCTAGTTTTTAAAAGTAAATACCTTAAAATTGCAAAAGGAGTGTGGTCATAAATTAAATTATAATCTCTTTTTTAATAAAGAAATCTAGATTCTTAACCAAGAAATATTAAGATGGTAGAAAACTAGGATTGAGTATGCTTTTCAACACAAGTGATATTATTTCACCATCTTAATTATTTGAATAACTATTGATAAATGATTAAAGCTTAACATATATAAGGTGATTTGTAATAGGTCTTCAATGACTTCAAACTATCTTTCGAGAGGAAATGCATATTAAAAAAAATTGAGTGAGAAATATAATATATTTTTGTCTAATATATTAGGGTAGAAATAAAAAGGGGTAAATAAAATTGTAATTGAAAAATGGGTAAGTAAGGTACATGGAAAAAATAGGGGTATTTTCATTCTAATAATATAACAGGAGGGGGTATTATCAATTGAATAATTAGAGGTAGAAACTAGAATTAAGTGTGTTCTTTAATACCCTTCGAATAAACATGTTATACCATACTTTTACTAAGTGAACTCCCGTGTATACAACAGGAATTATAAGAGGAACAAAAAGTTGGTATGCCATTGGGGATAAAAGTAATGTGTTGATTTGAGGACAAATTTCCTATCATCGCTCGAAATTATTCAGGGGTTAATGTTATTCTAGACTTTTGAGTCTTGTAGGACATGATTAAGTATATCTTTATACACCATGGAGGTTTTAAGAAGGTCCAAAATGAATATTTGCATTGGGGTTTTCTCAAGTTGTTTGAGAAGGTCATAGTGGCCTTTTGTAGTAGATGAGGGAGTTGGTATGACATTGATCGAGTTTCACTAAGTTGTGATAGCACAATTGGTGTTTTTATTTTTATGGTGGTGATATGGTTGTGAGTGAGAAGAATACAACCAATAATGTTAGAAAAATCAATATGTTTGGTAGTTTCCAATTGATAGGTTTAACCCTTATCAAGTGGTGGATTAGCTTGATCGAGCTTAGGGAAAGGGTTATAATATATGCTCAATTTTCTATTTGGTGACTTTGGTGGACTATTTCCATCGATTTCAATGTCACCGCAATCAATTAGATCTTGAATATAATTCTTCAACGTAATACGATGATCAATTGAGTGTGCCTTGATGCCATGGAAGTTGCTTAACTTACTCATTTTCATAATACCAAGTGGGTTTTAGTCAATTTTCATCGAGTGGTTTTGTGATTGGGAAAACAATTATGCATGTTTTTTCCAAATGACACATTACAAATAATAAGGATTCACCAAGGGGTGTGTATTATCGTTTTGGAGGTCTAGATGAAGTGTGATTTGGGGTGGTGATTGAATTTCTTGGACTTCTTTAGAGTTAGTGACACCATCTCCAAATACATTCTTGTTTTTGTTGAAAAATTTTGGCTTCTCAAAGGGTTTGGGTTCTTGATGCTCTTAGGGCAATAATTTGACTATGCCTTTGGTAATAAGAGATTCCTCAATGTGCATTCCCTTTTCAATAACTTCCTCGAATGTTGTGACATATTTGCATTTGTAAATGAAATGCAATTTATGCATTCAAGCTAGCAACAAAAATTCTAACGAGTTTTTTTTTCGAGGAGGGTTTAAGGGAAACAACTTGCAAGACCTTGCCATCTTTGTAAGAATGTAGAAAAGTTTTTATTGCTTGTTAGTTTAGTGTTGTAAAGATCCATCATAGTGACTTCGAATCGGTATTAAAAGAAAAATGTTGCACAAATTTCTCATATAGGTGCTGGGAAATTTGTGATGGACCCTTTGGGTAGGTGTAAGAACCTTTCTAAAGCTTTACCACCTAGACTTCATGGAAAAAGATGAATTAGGTAGTTATCATTATAAGAGACCTCCTGGAAAGCCATATACAACACTCCTCTAATCATCTTCTTACATATTCCATTATCATATTTAATCTCTTAGCTTGGGAATATTACTTGATCACCACCACAACATGGGAATCTTACTTGAGGTTACTCCTCATAGTCAGTATTCCTCACCGAATATCTTCTCGCCATCCACACCTCCTCCATTCCATTTGTCTCATCATTCCTCGACATTATCTCTTCCAATCAGCCCTCACATTACCATGTACATTGCATCCTCTTATCAGATCCTTTATCATCACCATCCTCATCTTGGCAATCTTACTTAATCACTCTTGTGGCATGAAAATCTTATTTAAGGGTTCCCCTTAAGATCAACTTGTTTTTCTCGCACTTCCCCCTCTACCCACATTTCATCCTTTCATTTCATCCTTTCATTTGACCATTCCTTCCTCTTTGTCTCACCTCCCAACCATCCCTTCCCCTAGTGACTATTTCCCATCATTATATCAAATCACAATTCATGCTTGCCATATTTAACTTGTGAATCCTACTTGACCATCCTCCTTTTGACCATTTTATTTTCTCTCATTTCCCCAACCTTTTTATTTCCTCCTTTAGGATTCTCTCCATCTCCCAACACCATCCTCATTCTTTTCCAATATGGTCATCACATTATATTCTCTTTTCCATATGTATCTCCATGTAGTTTGTTCTATATTATAGTCATTATATTTGTTCCATGTTTTATCTTTTTCACAATTCCTTCTCTTTCTTACCCTTTCATTTTCACCTTCTTTTCTCTCTTAACTTGTTTCTTTACTACTATTCCCACTTTCCCCAACCTTCCCATCCTTTCCTTTAGACTGTATTCATCTTCCACCACCACCCTCATTCTTCCTCATATGGTCCCTACATGCATCTCCATGCACTCCGTTCTCTATATTCCCTACCATTTATTTTTCCGCGCCTTCGTATCTTCTCTTCTCCTAACCACACTCCTCTTTATATCACTCTTAACATCAAGGTTGATCCCCCTCGAGTCCCATTTTTCAGTTTCATTGGCCACTCCTATTCATTTCCTCCTCTCTCTATCCATATATGTTTAAGTCCCTCAACACATCCTCACTATTACTATACATGTTACTCTCATATCATTCTCACCTCACATCAAGGTTGATTGAATGCATTTCCTCTTTGATCACTACAATTATTTCATTTCCTTTCCATTCTCTTCCTCATCAATTAAGCCATTACCTCTCGACTCCTTGTGATCTCTATCTCATCTTTTCAAGAGACCTCATTTCTTCCATCCTCTAGCTCTCTCGAGGGGCATCATCATATCCACCTTTAACCACTATATTTATGATGTTTTGAAAATAGTGGCCATCATCATATCCACCTTTAACCACTAAATTTCCGAAGTGGCCCATCGATCATCATTTCCAAATCCTTTTCTATTTCTATCAAATTTACCTCTAGGGTTATCTCCTTTCATCTCTTTTGTCTACTTTCTTTGAAAGGGATCCATTATCGCAACACCCTTCTAAAGAGGGGAAAATGCAAACACCTAATTTCTCCACCCCATTAATCAATTAATTCCACACACCATCAAATTCCCATAACAAATTCACAAATGATGAATCGATGGTAATCATGTAATTAACCACTTTGTTATCACTTAATGAAATTCTCCACATCACCCTCCACACCAATTCTCCACTATCACCCACCATCACAATAAAATATTGTGATTCATCCTCATGTCTCGACCATCACAATAAAATATTGTGATTTATCCTCATGATCCCCACCATCAAAATTAAATATTATGATTTATCCTCCATGTCTCCCACCATCAGAATTAAATATTCTGATTTATCCTCACCATTTGTCCACTAGCCCGAAATTCAAGTGTATGTACTATTCATACAATATTCACCACTATTCATCCATTATCTCAAAATATTGATTAATTAAGTTCCCTTAATTAATCTCATTTCAAAAACCTATAAATACAACCTCCTTTCCCTAACACCCTCGCCCCCTCCCCAATTATACCGCATTCGTCCATTACCTCTCCATTCTCTTCCTCGTCAACTAAACCCTTGCATCTTGACTCCTTTTAATCTTTATCTCATATTTTTGAGAGACTAGTCATTTCTTCCCTCCTCGCTAGCTCTCTCGAGGGGGCATCATCATATCCACCTTTAACCACTATATTTATGATGTTTTGTTTTAGAGGATACCATAACATCCATCATCAATCACCTTCTATTCTAAAAAGAATTTTTTTTGTTCTACTTTTGCTCGAGAGAATACTCTTATCTTCATCCAATAACTTCAACATAACATTCATTCCAAATTTTACATTGAGAAGAATCCTTTCAATCACCAACCATGCCATTAGGGGCAACATATATTGAAATAGTCATGCCTTTGAAGACTAATCCATCAATCCCTTCACAACCTGTTGAAGTGGCCCATCGATCAATATTTCCAAGAAACATCCATTTTGTGAAATCGTCTATCGATCCCTTCACAAATTGCTTAAGTTGCTCATCGATCATCATTTCCAAGTCCTTGTCTAATTCTATCAAATTTACCCATAGGCCCATCACATTTCATCTCTTATGTCTACTTTCTTTTAAAGGGTATCACTATCACAACATCCTTCTAAAGAGGGGCAAATGTAGACACCGATTCTCTCCACCCCCATTAATCATTTAATTCCTCAAACCATTAAATTCCAATAAAAATTCATGAATAATTAATCAATTTTAATCATTTTATTGACACTTATTATTACTTAATAAAAATCTCCATACCACCTTTCCACATCACCTTCCACATCAATTCTCCACTATCCCCACCATCACAATAAAATATTGTGATTTATCCTCATGACCCCCACCATCAAAATTAAATATTTTGATATATCCTCCATGTTTCCCACCATCGAAATTAAATATTCTTCAAGCGTATGTACTATTCATACACTATTCACTACTATTCATACACTATTCACCACTATTCATCCCCATCCTCACCCCGACTCCCCCTCCAAACAATGCCCCCATCTCCCTGCCCCCTTCCCATGCCTAATGAGAGCTCTTACTATGCCCCTTTGATTACCAAGCCTTTTTGTGTGGAAATCCCCATCCTAAGCCCTCATCATGTCCTCACAAGCCTAAAATTTCATTGTGCTTAAACCCCTCTCTCCATTTGGAAGGAACAAAGCAATTTAGAAGGAGAAAAACAATATTGTTGGGTGATCGTGCATAAGAGGCATACCATGTCAAGACACCTACATTCTCTCCATCGTCGGGCACATCTCGTATCAATAGCCCGATCCAAGGTACATAACGGAAGTTGGTAAGAGGTATTGTGTTTTATATGCAAATGTTTCTTTATTTTTGTTGCTAACTTTTGTTATTCACAATTATAACTCTATTGAGCATTTTTCCAAGCTAAATATCACAACTATGTAAACCAAAAACTAGTTGTAATTCATTAATAAAATATATAATCTTAACTTTCTTATAAAAATACACTTAATAATGAGTCATCATAAAGTTTATAATTATTTTTAAAATTAAAATTAATATATGTAT
This sequence comes from Taxus wallichiana var. yunnanensis, assembly GCA_018340775.1. Lineage (NCBI taxonomy): Eukaryota > Viridiplantae > Streptophyta > Pinopsida > Cupressales > Taxaceae > Taxus > Taxus wallichiana. The sequence goes on from CM031239.1 coordinate 930,973,043, forward strand.
TATTATTTTCCACTATCGATATATGTAAGATTATTTCAAATATCGAAATATATTTATTTGAAAAATATTATGGGTTTTATAAAGAAAATATTTTATAATGATGATTGAATGATGTCAAATTTAAAAATAAACACACTTACAAATATATATCACCCACAACCACCTCAAAAACATCATTTTGAAATATCTCTCAATATTATTACAGCTTTAAATTTTAATAATTTAAACAAATTATAAAAACATACCTCACTTCGCAAAACTTAATTTTTGGAGAGAAAACTTAACGCTTTAAAAGTTTTTTTAGAAAATTAAAAACTTAAAAATAATTTTAAAACTATTAATTTAATCCTACTATCCAAATTATTTTGATATTTAAATTTCATTCATAATTAACTTGTCACATAATTCTAGAAGTTAAAATCTTTAAATCAATTCAAAAACTCATAGTATGATACAAAAATATTAATTAATACATCAACTTGAATTCAGTTTAAATTTTAATTTAAATGAGTAAGCCATCTGCAAATTCTTATACATTAAATGTATTTTTATTTCGTCTAAGAGAAGATCAGTGTAGGTTCAAATAACAAATTTTGTATTAATTTGCTTATCAAAAAATAAATGTTCTTAAACTGACACTACGAAATTTATTTTGTAATATACTTGATACATAAGTGAACTAATCTAACTTCTACTATTCCCATGGAGTATCGAACTAACTGAAAAAGGCTCATTCACCAACCAATGCAATCAAGAAATCTTCATAGTCTCCACGAGTTTCCTTTGCTATCACAGACTTGAGAGATAAGCTAGTCCTTGACATGAATTGTGCCTTGATATCTTTCATGTCAACATCAGCTCTGGTGACAACAAGTCTGGTGAGGACCTCATCATCAGTTCCTATCCCTTCCATGGAGGAGCGTAAAATCTACAAATTTTGTGAAAGATTTTAAAATCAATATTTTGGATCACACTTTGTTACCCATCATCTTACTAAAATTGTGAAGATAAACTTAAGGAACCTCAAAACTAAGAAAACACTAAATTTAAAATTGTGAAGATAAACTTAAGGAACCTCACAACTAAGAAAACACTAAATTTACAATAGTCAATCACAACAAACAACAGCAAATACCTTGGGTGAGGAAATAGAGAGCCATATAAAATATGAGTTTACACACTGTTATTTTTGCATGGGTATGTATATTGTTATAGTTTTATATGCACATGAAAAAGATCCACATACTTTAGTTAAATCTATTTGTGTGGAACTTTTATATTCCTAGTAATTATTGTTAATTTTTGCTTCATACCTTTGCAAAGTACTTAGAAGGGGAACGGATACATTTTACTGCAGTTTGAATTGCATCCTGAAAATCTTCTGACTTTTCTTTCTTCAAAACCTAAACAAGTTAATTTACCCCATGTTAGCAAAATTTTGATCCTTGATACAAGGGTTTTCCATTCTAAATATGCCAGAAAAATAATATTGAAGTACTGCATGAAAACATTTGAAAATAATTTATGAAGCCAAATAAGGATATGATAACACAGCTTTGAAGTTAACCAAACCTGGTTAACACTTAAGCTAAAATCATCTCTTAGTTGATTGAATGTGGCATTCAGTTGGAGTTTGCTCCTTGTACTTATTATCCTGATTATCTCATGAGTCTTAGCTTTGTCCTTTATTGCTTCATGAAGCTTTTTTCCTTCAGACTTGGCAAGATTCATATCCACCTCTGGACCTTCATATCTAAAGGAACTAGCAAGTGCAAAAAGCAGCTGAAACATTAAGACATCCAACCATGTCAGCCATACTCATCCTTATAAGAAAGCATTAAATATTATAGTCTAAAACATAACATAATTGCAAATAGAAATGAAACAGAGCTTAAACAATCCATAGTGCATGCATGAGATAAGATATTAATAATATTAACATTCACAAGAGGCCAAAATTGGCCTCATATGACCAGAAAAATACAATAAAGTGCAAGGAATACTGAGTGCGAGCACAACTCTACAAACCCAAAAGAGTTCATAAAATAATATGGGCATGCATCCAAGAAAAAATATAGGGAAAAATATAATATCCTCCGAAGCCTTATAGATCTCATCATATATCTATAAGCTGGTGATGAGGTCTGAAAGTGAAACAAAAAGCAATCCTCCAGGAACATAGTATTGTGGAAGGAAAGTTTTTGGCCATATGTTACAAGATATCTTTAGAGAGAATCCATCTTCAAATTGCAAATATGCAATATAGTGGTGCTGAAGTTTTGAGGAAAGGGATTCTTAAGGTTCTAACCATTTAGACCGTCGGTAGAAACTATAAATATCATCTTTGATACCTCAATTTTTATCTCCCTTTAGGATAGATCTAGTGCGTCAATTCAAAAATTATTCCAAGGAAGTTCGTCAATAACTACAAGAACTAGCAAAGCGGAAGCCTTGGCATACCAACTACAATAGATCCCCAATGTGCCAACTACATCAAGTATTTGAATGCTTGATTACTCTTCTCCTTGATTTTGAATAAGCTATACATGTTTTATACACTATGATTGCTTCTATCCTAAACCCATTTCATCTAATCCACTCACAGTCCTATGAAACAGTTTCATGCGGTTTTTAGCACTCTGGGCAATCGCTTTCTAAGTGTGCACAATATTTACAAAAATGCACAATGTGTCACAGTGTATCATTTTTAACAACCACCAAGAAAAAAACAAAATTAGAAAAACATCTAAGCAGGCTGATTTCTTTGAAAAAAATCCTATGTATATTTGCCATAGATAACTAGGATAGGAGTACCGTTTGGAAATCCCCGCTTATATGGGAAGCAATGTCCTCTTCCAAAGATTTTTTATACCGCAGATGATATGCTTTTCTCACCACCAATAGTTCACTCGGAGACCTAGAGCAACAGATTTCAACCAGAACTCTGTCCTTTGTACTCCATTTCATTATAGCTTCATGTGCTAAGACAGCATCACGTTCGGCAGGTTCCAACATCCACAGAAGCATAGCTCTCTTTTCACATACCAACAATAACATTAGATTATTTTCATATATGACTTAAAGTGCTAAAGTAATGGTAGACAGGAATAGCCATTAGTGAAGACGTTATGTTTCTATGATATTTTACAACCAACAAGCTTAATAGGTACAAGAGAGACCTATAGCAATTTTCTTGCAATTGATAAAGATCTCTCAAAAACCTTAGCCAATTTAATATATTGTGAGATTTCTAGTCAAACAAGATCTAGTGTTAGGTTGTTAAAAGTCAGTTTTACGTTCTCATATCAAATAAAAAGGCTAAGCAACTATACTTTAGTTACAATAAATCCATAATGTTTACAGCAAAAAGAAACACTCATCTATAGGAAAGAAGAAATAGTAAGGAGATAACAATAGAACCTCAAATTTCCTTGTAAGCTCTGATTCTATTCGCTTCAGAAGAACCTCATTGTACATCTTCTCATAAGTTTCCTTTATCAATTTGCGCCTGTATGCATTTCTATGGGCCAGTATATTTATGACTGCCTTCTCATTAGTCCCAAATCCTGGAAAAAAAAAAAAAAAATCACATATAGTTTAGCACACTGCAGGACATAGGGTGAAGAATAAAATAATTAGATTCACTTCATAAACATATTTCAAACTAAGCATTGGCATTAAAATTGATAGAATTTCAATCTCGCTACATATGCACTCATCTCAAAGAGGTTGACCAAATTCAATCAGAAGATTCAGAGAACTTAGCAACATTTATTTGTTTTCCATGCTAGGTTAGTACTGAGTAAGGATCCTGGGTTGAGGATTTGTTGTTATAAACTTGATCTTCAACTGCTAAGAAATGTTATCATAAACCTCCAACCATTACTCGATAGCTAGCTCCCTGTGATAATACAGCCATGATCTTCTTACTGGGACATTTCTTGTCCACAAAGTTGAGTGGTAGATTGAAAAGTAAAACCCTTACTAGTTTAAAAAACAAAATAAGGGAACCCAAAAATGAAAACTGGATGGGGTGACTTTGACAGAATGGATCCTCCTAGTTGTTGCAGCTTAGCTGAAGGAGATTCTGATATTAGGTGCACGGTTATTCAGCATGTTGTAATCGGTTACCCAAGGGCAGAAATGCTATATATAGCTAGGCTGTATCCCAAAAAAAAAAAAAAAAGTGGATGGGGGCAGGGATTGATCTTAAGCTGGTGTCAGGGATCAAATTTTAAGTCATGTTGCATAGATCTTGTTAGCAGAGATATTGCACTCGGCGATCCTGATGATGCAGAGGTTACACCTTTAATAGCAGGAATAATCACCAAAGTCCAGTAAATGGTAAAATATTAATGGTCTCCTTTCTACATACCCAGCAAGAGGGGTTTCCAACCACATTCATGACAGAAACAGGATTGAAAGGGTAAAATTGAATTTGTTGAAAGACAAGGAAAACTACGCATGAAAGGGTGTAGAAATCTTTGAAGCTGTGTGGTGAACAAATTGTGTGTTATTAGTATTCAGAGAGTTTGAGGCTTCCATATCATAATGTATCACAACAAAACCCACTTCTGCAGGTGTCCTGTCTAATAATGAATCAATGCATTTCTTCTGCAGCATTTCCCACTGCCAGTCGATTTTTAAGCCAGAGAGGAATCACTATAAGTACATAATTGAATTAGTCATGGACCATTTTTTACTGCTAGCAGTTCCTAAACTATCGAGACAACTACAAATAATTGTACTGCACTCTACTGAAATGGGCTCACATTGTCAGTGATAAGAAGACTTATAGTAGCAATAAAATGAATTCATATGCATTAAACAAAAAATAAAGCGCACGCGCGCGCACACACACACACATATATATATCTTAGATTCATCAGACCTTCAGTGACAATGTAGAAAATTCATTAGCTTTGGAAAATAAACTGTGCATAATTTTTTTCCTTCATTGTTTCTGATTTCATCTATGATCTTCATCATCTCATTAATTTCATAATTAATAATGTTTCTATTTTTATTATATTCTTATTTCATATTTTTGCTCGGCATCCCCTCTCCTCTTTTTAAGGGGTTTAAATTTAAAAAAAAACATAACTTACATAAATTTCTGAAAAATACCTTACCACCTCAAGTTCAATGCATATTGAAATTGTTTTTACATATCTCAAATTCTTATATTTATGCACCACAATTTTTATTTTAATAGGATGATGCTACAATAAAAATTGTTCCTTTAATACTAGTACAGATACTTTAAAAATATTTAGAGCTTTTTAGATTTTCTACAAACCATAATTATTAAAAATTTCATTTCCATTGCAGGAGTCATTCACCACCGCCAATAGGGTTGGGGATCACCACCTCGCCACCATGGGTGGGTCTCTCCTCTTGCTGCAGTGCCTCATACTGCTGATGGTTGGAATCTACCCGCCACCGCCATCATCTGACAAGTTCCCTCGCCTCAACCTCGCCATTCCTACTCGCAAGGAGGCGGACAAGGAGGAAGAAGTTGCTGCTGGTTGGGAGATCCCAGATGCTGGCAAAGACTTACTTGGCTCGGGTTGGCCGGATGATCATGATCCACCCACTTCGGGCATGTTTGTTGCTGCTGCATGATTTGGTTGTTTGTCTGTTTTTAGGCGATGCCTACTTTTTGTAATCTCCTAGGCTTGGCCTAGTTTGTCGTCCTTCTTGCTTTGCTCGTAATTTTGGGGTGTGCTCTCATACCACCTTCTTTTTTGTTGAAAGCTATCTTGTATCGTATTGAATTAATATAATATAAGACCCTTTTTATTAAAAACTTCATTTCTTTCATAACATATTTTCAATCTCGATACACTAATGTGCGAGGCTTGGAAAAAATATTTGTAAAAAAAAAAAAAAAACTCCCAAATCCATCCTATGATTTTTTTGATTAAGATAGAGACTTCTAAATGACCGAAATTTAAAGTTAAAATTAAAAATAAACATGCTCACCACCCCCTAAGATACCATTGTAAAACGCCTCTCAAAATAATAATAATAACCGAAAAAACTGATACGCTGATAACAAACTTATAAAAATATCCTCAATCCTTACATTTGTACAATATTCCATGTATCTATGCAATATTCCAGCAATCCACTCTTCCCAAAAATATATAAATTACCTTACTACCTCAATCCTTATACGTGCAGTATTCCAGTATTGCACCTATCTCTATAATGTAAAATCTCTTAGAAGAGAATTGTGATGGAAAGTCGCCAAATTTACAGTTAAACTGAAAATTTTAATCTACAACAGAACTCTTGTACAAACTATTTTCAAATCAAATACTTCTCCGGTTAATTTTGATGTTCTTCATTAAGGGAAAAATAAAACCCAAGAATCTTGACAAACATAAATTTAAGGACATTGGGAATTCTGCCGGAGACAATTTACAAACCTTGAAAAGCCTTCCGGAGCTGCTCACAGTCCTCTTCCACAGTTGGCAGTGCCACAGGCATTGTAATTGAAGACATCCTTCCCCTGAAATAAAAAAAAAAAAATAAAAAAAAAAACTCTGAAGGCAAAATTCAACTTGCAGGCTATTGAAATATAGAATGATTACGGAGATCTTGAGGACTGGATTTGATTTCAATCTATATAGAAATCTAGTGGGTATACAAAACGATTTTTTTGAAACTTTTGTCAGAATGCGGTTGGTTGAGGAATCAAGGAGGTATGTTGTTTGTAACGGATAGTAGGAGGAATTTGGAGGGTGTACAGGTGGACAGGACAGGTTGCATATGACAGAGACTCATGAAAGTTTTAAGGCCGGCCTCGTTCAGGGCCGGCAATGATGATATGGTATTTTGACCTGCCACCGTTAGCACATTCTGTTATTGCCGGCAGCTTTTCCATAAGCTTATATCTTGAGTTTGCTCCCTCTTATATTTATGTAAATAAGGAATAAATTTAGGGCTTTTCCATAGGTGTATGTTTTTTTCTCTCTTAAATATGTGCAAATAAGGAAGAAATTTAGGGCTTTTTTACTTTTGGTTTTTACTATTGGAACAGACCTTTATGTTAATAAAAAAGGAAAGTTATATAGTATGGGGTGACCGGACAACTCACGGTCCCGTAAAACGCCACGAGGGTAACAAAAGAACGCTACATGGGCAAACACAAAATGCCACGAGGGTTTTACAAGAGCACGCCCAAAAGCCAATCAAAATTCAGCAGACAAACATTAAGCACACGCCGCTGCCACACCGAGGAGGGGGATGATCATCCCGGGAGGGATGAAAGCTCCGTTAGAAGGCTCTGCGGACGACGGATCCACTTCCCAACCCTCCTGCTCATGAAACCGCATCTGAATAGGCACCATAATTCCCCACCTAGGGGCGAGAGATCCTGCAAGAGTATTCATAGCCGGTGGCGGAGAATCCGTGCCGAGGAGTGATGGCAACGCCTTTCCTCTCGGGGGTGGACTCGAGTCCGGCCCGAGAGGATGTTGGGCGCGGCGATCGCGAGAGATACCCTACACGCAAAATGCACCTATGTATGTGCATTTCCCATAAAAATTCACCATCCAACATACCATGCACCATCGAATACCCATGACGTGTCATATTTCGCGGTGTTGCAGTGCAAGTCATTGCAGTGGTCTGTCAAGTTCTTTGGTGCTCCTACATGGGAGTGTTTAGAGGACTATTCGGTTCGGCGAGGGCTACTGTCATTGGCAGTGGGTGTAGGTGAGGCATTAAGCTGCGCATCGGAGGAGGCGCCTTTACCGCCAAAGCTCTATGTTTTCCCTGTTTTTCGCCATGTTCCATTTTGCTTTAGTTATTTTCATTGGCGTTTTTGTTAACCCAAAAACCTCCATCTGCGAGAAGCGAAATTTGTTGGCAAATTTGCGGAAGAATAGAAGGTAGGCAAAGGGCGATTTCGGAGAATAAGAGGCAACTCTTAGGTATTTGTTTTGCCCTCTATTGCTATTAACATCCTTTAATTGTTTAGTTTCCACTGTTACACGAAGTCAATTCAGAATTCCACTGTTACTCTTACATGTAATACTATTAACATATCCTTTAACATTTACAAGTAATAGTGTTACATGTATAATATTATTGAAATTTCGATGCATACCAATGTTTGTGGGGAATTCATTATACATCGCCAGATACTTATCCATATGGACAATATAAGTTGAGGCATACTCTGTAGTAGCAATTTGATTAGTGCATATGGGACTAGCAATTACTAACAAGGCTAAAACTAGGAAAGGAAGGTTGCTCATCTCCATTTCTAATTGTTATTCTAAACTAGTACTCCTCCATAATGAGGTATCATAGCCAGAAGCATTTATAATACTTCCTGCGTTCAAACTTTTATCTTTGTGTTTCAATCTAATCATCGACGAAAGCTAAGACATTGAAAAGGAACGATAACGAGATCATACCAAGCCAAGAACACAGATACTAATCAAACACCATGATCCATAAGATGAAAGCAATTCACCGAATAACTTTACATAAAACCTTTGCAAATAAATGACAAGCAATATCATATATTATTATGGAACTCAATGCAATACATTGAGAATGGGCCTTGCTTAAATAAGCGAGGAATAACAATCTAAGAACAATCCAAGGTCGTAGATCAAGCCATAAATCAAGGAAATAACTAGTCATCAAAGAACTAGTCAAGACCATAGATTTAAGAGAGAACTAGACATCAAGGATCTAGTCAATACCATAGATCAAGGAAAGAACTATACCTAACAACTAGATAATATCTCCTAATATCTAAATAAGATAAAAGAAATATCCACACACATAAGTGGGTGAGGATAAATACAATAAAGGTAAATAAATTACATACGCGAATATGAGCTAAGGTAAATACCTACTCTAACACCCCCCTTCAAGTGAAGCTAGGGGCCAAAAATAGAAGTGGCATGTCCACAGTATGAGTCCCGACAACTAGGCCTGATGAGGTACTCATGTATAATAACTGGGAAAAAAGTGACACTGCAAGGTACCCAAAACCAGTAATAACAAAGTAAAGAGAGTAAAGACCCGCTCCAAGGCATCCCAAGAAGCTCGGCTCAAAAACTCGTACAATGTTAAAGAAGTTTGGTGTGCACTGTGGTCTGAATCCACTGCTTGATCACAAAACTCAAAAACAAATGACATTGGGCTCCACCAGAATAGCTCCATACAAGGAGATTGTCAACGGAGTGATGTCGAAAGTGTAAAAAAACACCAAACATAATTCGATCAAGTGCTGCAAATAGGTGTGCCACGATCCAAGAACAATAACCAAAGCAACAAGGCAAGGACACAAAATCCAGAGTGTCACGATCTAAGAAAAGCCAAGGTAACAAGGCAAGGACACAAAACCGAAGAAGCAGGATCAACACCACACCCTCCCATACTGCTGAATGGGTGGAGTGACACTAAAAATCTGTATGAGTTGTCAAAACAACTACTCAAACACTGAAAAACTAACACTGGGCTCCACCAGAATAGCTCCCCCATAAGAGAGACTGTCAACATGCCAAAAACATCGAAAATACAGATACAAAATCTCTCAACAAACAAGAGAGATACACTACACCTGCTAAAGAAAAATGCTCAAAACAAGAAGCATCACAATGCATAAGGTATAGAAAGTGGAGCAAGAGGCCGAATGGTGGAGGAGCCACACCTGTAGAGTCCTCTCAATGAATGCCTATGTCGTCTCCACGAGTGATCAGATATCCACCCCAAATCAACACGGATGGATGAAGAAGATGCCTGCATATGACTTGGTGCAAAATGCACAATGGGTGCATGTAAAAGAACATCAGAATGTGTGTCAGGTTGATCATGTCTGACAACTGAAATATTAGGTTTCTCAAGCCTGAGTGAAGATGTAGAACTCATGTGTTGCTCAGGATCCTCAGAAAGAGTCGAGCAAACAAAAAAAGGAGCTTTGTCAATGTGTGATCCCAATGAAGTATCTACTCGAAAACCAATGTCATGATGATAATTCCACTTCACATGTGGAATAGAGGAAATAATACCCTGTGAATGTCTGCCAATGACTCCACTAGTGAGACCCATAAAATGGAGCATGCGAGAACTGAATGTAGTGGTATGCTTCCCAAAAAAGCCATGCAACTGAGCAGAAGTAGGATACACAACATGCGTGCATGTAATAGGCATGATGTGGAAGAACATGCAAGAATAAGCCTCATAGGTTTAGAAGCATCAAAAGCGAGTTCAAGCTCAAAGACTGGCAGATCAATGTCAGTGGGTACAAGAGCAACAGCTGCAAGTGGACTAGGAGCATGGATATGGTTGTCCACAATATGATGGTGATGTTGTAGGCTAGCAAGTTTGTTCTGCAGGAGTGTATTATTGTATCCTTATCGTGAATGAGTGATTGTAGAAGAGAATTTCGCTTCTTGAGTGATCTATTTTCTTCCACAAATTTTACAATATCCTCTTGAAGTCCACATACTTAAGAGAAAAGCATATCATTCTCAGAATCCATGATAGGTACAAACTGCAACTCCCAAAAATTTAGGACGTCGGGCTCAGCCAAAATTGCATCCACAATTGATTACAACACTCCTCCATATTTGACACTTTATAATTATAGTGAAAGTCACAAAATAAATAACTTCAATGGAAAGAGCACGAAAAAACAAGCACTTTTGTAAAAAAACGACACTCAAAACCGAGTTACCGATCAAAAGATACAAGCTTTTTAATATTTTGCTCTGTTATTTATTTTAGTTACCACTAAAACAAAATAAATTGTTGTTGCCTTCACCACACAAATAAAATTAAAGGGGACTGAAGTTAAGCACCTACTAGTAGGAATCACACACAACTTACTATTTTGGGGTGTGTCGAGTGTTTTCGAGAACGTCACATCCAACTGCCGCTTTTGGTAAAAATTACTATTTTTGGACTGTGTAGACAGTGACCTTTATTGCCAAAAAAATAGCAACTGCTTTGATTTGCTGAAATAGTAAAAGCATGCACAACATTCGTGGACCCCTGCCAAAAGAGGAAAGATCCGAAAACCTTCCTGCGCGCAAACCGAGATAGATACGATGCAACAAAAAAATGTAAAAATAAAAAAACCACAAAAATGACGCTCTCAGAATTGGCCAAGTTCTGATCGGTCTTAGGGTTTTCACTCCTTTCAGATCCAATGGAAGCCTCTGTTTTGCATAAAAATGCACATAGTAACAAAATATGACCAAATCCCAAATATATGAATACACAAATAATTTATTTGCAACATAAAACTTACAGACGGATGTCAATAGCAATCACCGCTCGATACCATGAAAGGAACGATAACCAAATCGTAGCAAGCCAAGAACACATATACTAATCAAACACCATGATCTATAAAATGAAAGCAATTCACCGAATAACTTTACATAAAACATTTGCAAATAAATGACAAACAATATCATATATTATTATGGAACTCAATGCAATACATTGAGAATGGGCCTTGCTTAAATAAGCAAGGAATAACAATCTAAGAACCGATTAAGGTCGTAGATCAAGCCATAAATCAAGGAAATAACTAGTTATCAAAGAACTTGTCAAGACCATAGATCTAGGAGAGAACTAGACATCAAAGATCTAGTCAATACCATAGATCAAGGAAAGAACTAGTCAATACCATAGATCAAGGAAAGAACTATACCTAAAACTAGATAATATCTCCTAATATCTAAATAAGATAAAATAAATATCCACACACATAAGTGGGTGAGGATAAATACAATACTGAGGTAAATAAAGTACCTAGGTGAACATGAACTAAGGTAAATACCTACTCTAACAGGCATTCCCAACCTATTATAAAGGAAGGAGATTATAGTAGTTTTGATTAGAGTAGTCTTTATCTATTCTACTAACATGGATGTCCAGAATCTTAGTAGTTTTGATTATGTAAATGAGTGAATCCATGCCATATTATCAAGATTGTTGGAAATGAGAATTATCAAAATCTTTAGTAACTTGACCTATAACCTATTTAACAACCATTTCATAGGCTCTCCGAAAAATCCAAGTCCTAATATCCATCGAGACTGATGCGATTAATATTTAGTAAGTAAGCATCTTTGGAAAACACAACGACATTTATGAAATTAAAATTTTGTAACTCACACTAATACAACAATAATAGATTATATTTATTATGTATAATTATTTATTTAATAAATTTTTTTATTAATTACATAAGTCAAAATGTGTGGAAAACTTTAGTGTTTTTAAACACGTTGAAAAACACAATGGATTAGTAAATTTATTAAATAATACTTATATGTTGTACTTAAAAATCAAATAATACGAGTATTGTGTCATTAATTTATTATTTTGGAACTCTTTGATTACAATGAAAAGTATATTTTGAATTTACTTAGTACCAATTAAATGACTTATAACATCATAAAATATGTGAATAGTGTCTCAATAACTGCAACTGTTAGGAAATAAGGGATAAAATATGGGAAATAATCCCTCACGTAATCACAACAAAGAGAAAATAATATGTAAAAAATATAAAAGATCTGAAATAAAAGTGTAGAATAATAAAAGAACAACACAAAGAGAGAGTAGTTAATGTGGTTAACCCAATTTGGGCTATGTCCACCAAGAATCACTTGCTCGGATTTTATTACAAGCCACCGCTCTCTCAATGCAATACCTGACTTGTTTGGAGTTATGCTCAATAAACTCTCTGAAATTCACACATGAATTGGACACATCTGTAATGTTACATAATCCTACCATATGCACAAAACCACATAAGCAAAGAATCGCTTAAGCAATTTTACAAAACCGTGGGTATTAAAACCATGGGCCAAAATCGTCCCATAAACCTATGGATCAAAAATCCTTCCCATATGAGAAAAGCACGTTTCCTGGTATATCAAACACATTTTAAGGCAAAAAAAAAAATCGGGGCTGCACCCTTGCTACCGGGGTTGTCGCTGCCTTGGACCCCGCTCGGTCTCGGCCGACCCCAAACCCCGGAGAGACAACTGTGGAATGTGTACAATACTCTTAGTGTACAGTCTTCAACACTTTCACACATGAAAACAGGCTCTATAACCTAACAATGTCCCACTTGAAGACTAGTTTTCCTCTAAGCAAGCTTATCAACCCTTCAATAGTTTCTGTGAAGACTAACCAAAGCTGAACAAAGCTTCAGCTTTTTTCCTTGTGACCACCTTTGTCATCATGTCCGTAGGATTCGATTGGTATGAATCTTCTCCATCTTCAACTTCTCTTCCTCCAAAGTTATCCCGATGAAATTATACCTTAATCGTAAATGTTTCGTCCCTAGAGTGGAAAGCGAGTTCTTAGCTAGGTGTATAGCACTCGACTATCACTATGCATCTTTCCTTCCTCCCCGCTTATGCCCCGATTCCTCAAGCAATTGTTGTAATCAAATCATTTCTTTGCTTGCCTCTATGGTAGCAACATACTCAGCCTTCGTGGTTGACAAAGCCACCAACTTATGTAGTCGTGAAATCCAACTTACTATTGTCCCACCTACAGTGTAAACATAACTGTCATGATCCTCCTGCTGTCTACATCTCCAACCATATCTGAATCTACATAACCACACAAAGTGGTGTTTGATCCACTGTAGCACAAAACTGTCCACATGGTCCTTCTCAAATACTGAAGGATCCACTTTACTTCATGTCAGTGATCTCTACTTGGATCACTAATAAATCTACTCACCACTCCCACTGCATGGGCAATATCAAGCCTGGTGCACAACATGGCATACATCAAACTGCCAACCGCTGATGAGTAAGGTACCTTGGACATCTGGTTTCTCTCCTGCTCTGTCTTGGGACACTGATCCTTTGATAACTTGAAATGGCCTGCCAAAGGAGTCCCAATCGGTTTAGCATCTTGCATATTAAACCTCTCTAAGACCTTCTTAATTTACTCTTCCTGAGATAAAGTCAACTTCAATTCCTTCCTATCCCGAGATATCCTCATACTAAGGATTTGTTTGGCTACCCCCAAATCCTTCACAATAAAGGATTCACTTAGTTTCTTCTTGAGTACTTTTATTTCCTGCATGTTTTTACCTGCAACCAGCATGTCATCCACATACAGACACAAGGTAATATAACTACCATCCTCAAATTTCTTTGTATACACAGAATGGTTAGAATGACATCTAATATAACCTTGCTCCATCATGAAAATATCAAATTTCTTATACCATTGATTTGGAGTTTGTTTCAAGCCATACAAGCTCTTCTTCAATTTGCACACCATCTCTTATTTACCTTTGACCTCATAGCCCTCTAGTTGTTGCATATATAGTTCCTTCTTGAAATCACCATGGAGAAATGCGGTCTTTACATCAAGTCTGTTCTAAGTGCAAGTCTTGTTGTAACTATTCCTAGAACAGTTCTAATAGAATTCATTTTTACTACGGAGAAAAATCTCATCAAAATCTATACCTTTTTATCTGCAAACCCCTTGACCACCAACTAGGACTTGTTATGTAATGCTCTTTTTCCTTCGGGTAGCTTCACCAAATCCCATGTCTGGTTCTCCATGAGAGCCTGATGCTCCTCATCCATGGCTTGCTCCCACTTCTTCCTAACATCTACCTGCATTGCTTCATCAAAGCTCTCTGGCTCTCCACTATTAGTGAGTAATAAATAATAAAGAGATGGAGAAAAATGTTCATGTTCTCTTCTTACCCTAGAAGACCTCCTCAATATAGGAGTTTGGGGTTCCTGTTGAGGGGGTTCCCTGAATTCTTTATTCGGAAGATACTCTATTCTTTCTTGAATTCTTCCTTGTTTTTCTATAATTGCGCTTATACACGACTTTCTCATTAAAAACCACATCCCTAGATCGAATGATTTTCTTGTCCTTAATACTCCAACATTTATATCCAAATTCATCACCACCACAACCAATGAAAGTACATTTTTTTATTTAGCCTCTAGCTTGGTCCTATCATCCTTGTCTATATGGAAAAATACCTCACATCCAAAGACTCTAAGAAATGAATAATCAAATTGCTTACCATACCAAGCCTCCTCAAGTATGCCTCCTTTGAAGGCACTTGAGGGTCCTCTGTTTATCAAGTACATAGTTGTGCTCACCACTTCGCCTAAAAGAAAGAGGTAGTCCCGCATGTAACCTCATGCTCTAGCACATTCCATTATTGTTTTGTTCATCCTTTTAACACCCCATTTTGTTGCGAGTTCCTGGAACCGTCTTTTTTCGTGGATTCCATTCTTAAACAATTAATCATCAAATTCATCTTCTACAATACTCCCCTCCATTATCTCGACTGAGACATTTTAGCTTAAGACATGTTTCATTCTCTACTAAGGATTTCCATTTAACAAAAGTTTCAAATACATCGATTTTTTTCTAATCAATAAACCCAAAATTTCATTTTTGCATCATCAATAAAAGTAACATAATAACTTGAACCCCCAAGAGATGATACCTAAGTGGCCCCACACATCATAATGCACCACTCTAACTTACTCTCTTTCTTTGTAGGTCCAACCTTGAGAAACCTTGCTTACTTACTGTTTCCCATATATGCAGTCCTCACATAACTCCAAACTTGTTTCTATATATCCAGCAAATCATTCTTTATTATTTACATGCCCTAATGGCTCATATGATGGGCCTATAGCGCCACAATGTTGTATCTACTTCTGAAGCCACAATATTACAAACATTAGTGTTATAAATGGTTAAATACAAGGTTCCAACCTTCTTACCTCTTGCCACCACAAGAGCACCCTTGGTAACCTTCTAAGAGTCCGTTGTAAATATCACAATACAACCATCACTTCCAAACTGGCCTACCGATATCAGATTTCATTTTAAAGTAGGCACATGTCTGACATCCTTCAATAGCCATGTATTCCCATTTTGCATCTTAACCCGAATAGATCCTTTTCCAACTATATATGCAAGGCTCATCATCACCAAGAAAAACATGCCCAAAATCCCCTTAAACATAATCAACAAAATAATGCCTATGTGGAGTAGCATGGAAAGAAGCCCCGAATCTAAAACCCAAGATTCAACAATATTGTGCAAAGAAAGAATCAAAACATCTTGACATACATTACCCGTTGCCACATTTTCCTCCTTGTTTTCTTCTTGTTGTTTCTTCTTGTCCCGAAGCTCCCAATAGTCCTTCTTTGCATGCCCAGACTTTCCATAGTGCCAGCATACTATCTTGCTTTTGGATTTTGACCTTGCCCGATCTTTCAATTTTCCACGGCTTCCTCTATTCTTCTGTCTCCCTCTAGTTTCCATTGTCAAATAATTCCATGAAGTAGAAGATTCCCCAGATATTTTTCTTTACATTTCCTCGCTTAGAATCACCCCTACAACATCCTCAAACTTCAACTTTGAGTTAGCTAGAACCGAGTTGCTTACCACCATTACCAAGCTATTCCAACTCTCAAGTAAAGAGCACATAATTAATAAAGCCCTAAATTCTTCATCAAATTCTATTATAACTGAAGCTAGCATATTTACAATCGTATTAAAATCATTTAAATGATTTGCTACTAAACCATTCTCAGACATCTTCATATTAAACAAATTTTTCATTAAAAATATCTTATTAGAGGCAAAGGGTTTTTCATACAACTTCCCTAATGCATCCATCAGTTCTTTTGTAGTCTTTTCCTTTGAAACATTAAATAATATCGAAGATGCAAAACACAACCAAATTGTCCCAAGTGCCTGCCTATCCAAAGAAATCCCATTCCGCATCCATAATGCTCGAGGCTTTGTTCACCTTCTCGCAGACAGTAGAATATAAAGATCCTTATGATAAAGGTAATATTCCATCGTATCTTCCAAAGAATAAAATTATGCCCATTGAATTTATCAACCGTTGATCTTCCATCATTTTTCATAGCTCCCACTCAAGCTAAAACTTTCCTTGTGATTCAACACTTTAGAAACCAAACCGTGCTCGATACCAATTGTTAGGAAATAAAGGATAAAATATGCGAATAATCCCTCACAAAGAATCGCAATAGTAGAAACTAATATGCAAAAATATTATAGATCTGAAATAAAAAGTGCGAATAATAAAATAACAACACAAAGAGACAATATTTAACATGGTTCACCCTATTTGGGCTATGTCCACCAAGAATAACTTGCTCATATTTTATTACAAGCCCCCACTTTCTCAATACAATACCCAGACTTGTTTGAAGCTATGCTCAACAAACTCTAAAGAATTTACACATGAATTGAGACACATCTATGCAATGTTACATAATCCTACCATATGCACAAAACCACATAAGTAGACAATTGCTTAAGCAATTTTACAAAACCGTGGGTATTAAAACCATGGGCCAAAACTGTCCCATAAACCTATGGATCAAAAATCCCGCCCATATGAGAAAAACACGTTTCCCGGTAAATCGGGCATATTTTAAGACCCCAAAAAAATTCGGGGGCCCCGACGAGACAATTGTGGAAAGTGTACAGTACTCTTAGTGTACAATCTTCAACACTTTCACACATGAAAACAGACTCCACAATCTAACACAACCTATGTGACATGTTGTGATTGACGGTTAACACTATTACTAATTTAAATTGAACTCCTCTTTATGCCACTTTATTTTGAAAGTAGTACTTCTTTAACATGTTCTATCATGGTTATAGGTTCCTATCATGGTCATAGAGACCTTTTCCCTATATAGACAAAAAAGTTCTATTTCCATTGACCAACAACTAAATGTCTATATGACAAGATCAATTTCATAGTGACTCATCAATGACAACTAATCTTCTACACACAAAAATCAAGTTCTCAAATTTGAATGGTAATTAATATTTAGTGATTAACATGTGGAAAATACAATGTGTTTTTCATTATGCTAAAAAACGCAGTGTGTTTTTCAAAGCATGTTGAAAAACACGACTGTTTTCCACACGTTTTCATTTATGAAATTAAATTTTTTCAAGTCACACTAGTATGACCTTAATATTTGTATTTATATTTGTTAACAAGAACCTTAATAATAAATGTCTTGAAATCCTATCTCAAACATTAATATAATTATAACTCAAACATTAATACAATTATAGTTAAACAAAATGAATGTGACTAATGTTATAAGTGTTTGAGATGATTCTTAATATTATCTATAAGTTTGATATTCTTAACATTAGAATAAGTTTGATTTTTCTGTATTCATTATATTTGTAAATAATGTTAATGTGCATATACCATTTGCATAGAGAATTTTTTTATTAGTTGTTATATGTTGGTAATTGTAAGGTTGTCAATGTATCATGTAAGTTGAAGCAAAATAAATTCACTATTGTCATACTCTCACTCTCAATTTGGTATATGGGGGAAAGTGCCTCTGCAAAGACAGGAATCGGTGCGTTTTGAAGGGGTTTGCCTTAGGATGCCACATCGATACACCCAACTATTATTGTGTCTTTGAAGGGACGTGCCCCTTAGGATTCCGCATCGATAGTTGGGTGGTAGATTGTGTTGCATAGAGGTTTTTAAATCCGCCCCCGAAGATAATTTATTCATACATCAATTTGTCATGGATATTAGCTTTTTGAAATGGCATTTTCTTTTCTGTATGTTTTTCATATTAGATGATGTATACTAGTTTTGTCATATAACATACTAACTTTACTTCTATTCTTCTTTTTGCATGTGGTGTTGTATTTAGTTACTCATTTGTGTAGTGAATATGAATACCCAAAGCTCCATTCCTCTCAATCTGTTGGTAAAATGAAGACATACAAAAATACAAGCCCCCACATAAATTGAAGAAGATGGGAGTTCACAAAGAAAGTTTGAAACCTACCACAGTTCCAAAAAAATAGTGCACAATTTATTTACAATTTGTAAATTATATGTATATTTTTGACAATTTAGTATTCCATTGAATACGAGTTATTCAGAATGTATAGTAAATAATTTTTATTATGATTCAAAAGTTTAGCACCATTTCTAAGTTTCAAATAGAAATGTGAAAATTCTACACATTATAATATTGAGTTTGTATTATCCACAAAATTTAAAATACATGCATTGCAGGGAAATTCAATATGCTAGTTTTTTCTATTTTTTTAATAATATACACTAACAAAATATAAGTAAAACTATAGATGTAGATAATCTACACTACTATAATTTACTCACGGATGATAAATCCTTAAACAAGGTAAAAAATTTCAATCATGAATAATATACATCACCTCCAATTTTAACGTTTTGTGTTGATAATCTGCATAATAACCCAAATATTATATGAAACACCACTTAATACCTTGTTTAACTCTTACAATTGTTAATTTACACTATTTGAAGATGAAAATATGTGATATTTTTCTCAGATTATTTATCTTGGTAGGAATGCAATCTCTTTTTTTGGAACTTATTTTTGAGTAAGAGTCGAGGCAAGGTTGAATACATTTTATATTTTCACACATTCTATTATTTTATTATTTGATTGTAAATTATAAACGCATGTATGAATTTCTTATTATTGTGAATTATCATTAGAATTGTGGGAAATACCACAATTATACAAATATAGATTTTGCACATTGTTTTTCATTGTGGATCTTTTCATAGTCTTTGTCACATTATATTTATTCACAAAAACAAATGTGGGTGGAGTCCACAAAATTGGATTCACAATTTTAAACCCATATTCTTGTAGTGATAGATGATCATATCGTGATACACATGTACATTGGAAGCAGTAGGCAGTCCTATAAATTGTTGTTTTCCTTGCATTTCAATACCCTCTTGTATACATGTGTTTTTGAATTAGCCAAAAATGCATATGCTTCCAATGATTTAAGATGGTATTCATGCTGATGATGATCAATCACAACTCAAAATTCATTTTGGAAAGTATGAAATAATTGTTTCATTAACGATGCCAACTTCATGTAATAATTGTTAGGATGGGAAGGAAGCCCAAATGGCAAGGCATGTACAATCTTCCTGTCTAAGAGATAACAGAGGAAAAGAGTCAATTTTCGAATGAAGACTTGGAATGGACCCCAATCGGGATGAGCATAACACCAACCTTTGTGCAGCCATCCCGCTTTCAAGACTAGAGGCATTTGTAAAGGGAGAGGGTTTCGTAGACAGTTTGGAGACTACATTCGTCCGCACACATCACAATTTTTTTGATATAGTTGACCTAAACCACATAAAACAAAGACATATTCGTGGTTTGAACCTTTTCTAACACTTCTTTTTTTGTATGTGCATTTTGATGTTATTTTTAAAATGCATGACTCTTGGTGTTCTTATGGTCCATAGGACAATATAAATAAGCTGGCAACAAGTGAAAGAGTGAGCAGGTATCAAATTAAAAGGGGTTGTCAATGTCACTTCAATGTGAAGGTTTTATATGGGAGACCGACAGTGGCAATAATAATATACAACAATTTGTTTTATTGTAATGTAAATGGTGAGTGTTGTCATGGCATAAATGAAACTACCATTAATGACCCCCGTGGTGTTGTTGCCCCATACTTATCAAAAAAATGTAAAAACTACATTGAGAGTCTTTTGTTGATGGGTGTTTCCGTGGACACGGTGTACGGCAAACATATAGAGGATCCATCCTTGGTGGGTATTATTAGAGCTCAAATGTGCACCCATGCCTAAATCATAGAAAATTCAGGATTTGAGACAACATGGGATTGTCTCCAAGTTGTGGGACTCGAACTGAGACAAACCTCCGAAGAAGGCCGACTTCCTCTACTTACTCCTAATGCTAAACTACTCCTAGGAATTGAAATGCAACTATCTAGCTCTACTCTAACTTTCCAAGAGACCAGGGTGAGAAGGAGATGCATAAAACATAAACCTAAACTAGAGAAGGAGATAACACCAAAAATAAGGGGATGAATACTTAAACAAGAGTGAAAATGGGAGAGAACGATAATGAGGAGGACCAAAACAAAATCCATAGATTAAAATCACAATCTAGAGATCCACTTCCACAATGCACAATAGATACAGACCTCTAAAATAACACATACAACACACATTCGAATGAATGAGAGGCAAGAGAGTGCAATAAATGAATGAGAGGTAAGAGAGTGCAATAAAATTGGTATTTTTTATACCAATTTACTTTTAAATCACATGGAATAGAAAATTAATTGGGTAGTTATGAAGATTTAATATCAATATTGGTTCATTGCAAGATTCATTATTTTATATTATACTTACGTAAAACAAAATTGAAGGAGACTCCCTCTTTGATGAAGTGACCATGACCACACCAATGAATCCATCAAGTGCATGAGTGCTAGAAACTAGCGGGTAGTAGTTTATTCAAGAGAATTTTAACAAGAACAATCATATTGTACTTTGACCTAGAACATTTTTTGGTAAGACTCTTGTATATAATTAGCTTGGATGGAATTAAAGATAGAACATGTAAAACATATTGTGCTTAATACAATACAAAATATCTCCTAGATAAAAGATTCAATCAAATGAAATAAGCACTATGACAATTGATTATATCATAAAAAGGCAAGTGTTAATCCCTAGAAGGTTGCAAGCAATGTGATTTCACACAAAGTGTATAAACCATAAGTGGGATGATTGATATAAGAATTTTTTTTATGTGGGGTAAGATGGTCAATAAGGTTATCCTCTTTCTCTTTTCAACAATATAGATTAGGATGTATATAGAAGACTAATCTAGGGCCAACACACAAGGAAGATAAAATACTAAGTAGTGTATGAGATGTGGATCTACAATACAATAATACGAACTCCACCAAATGTGTTGGGTTCTAAATATTGTCGAGGGTGGAGGATGAAACCTCTTTTAGGAGCTTAGGTTGTAGGATTAAATAAAGAGGCAATTGCATTCCAAATATATAAGTTATAAGAATGTAAGCTAAGAAGTGGATATAGGCGAGGACCAATAGTAAGAATAATGCAATAAAGAAGAGCATGCTACCTAATCCTAGTTTAAACTATGATACATCAATCATAAATTAGTCAAAAACAAAATTACATAGAGGAAAAAAGGCTATAGATACTTAACTTTGTGAAGACACAATTGATCCATTAACACTCCTCTCGCATAGTTAGTAGCACCTTATGGGAGATTTGTTTAAATGAGAGGATTATTACTCGTATGGATGTCTTATACATATAAATGAATGATTTTGAGAGATATCAACCTCAAATCCTTTATCTTGGAGATAGAAACTGAAGGTAACGAGGAGAAGGTAAGGGCTAAGTGATGATGGTTTTCGGCATAAATGGCCTCCAAACACAGGAATGGATAGGAATGGATTGGAATGGAATGAGCGGAGCTTAGAGAGCAAAGTGAAAAACACTACAGAAATTGCAGATAATCATACCTGTGCTACCAAATGAAGAAATCTGTAGAAGCCAAACTAAGTATTCTTAGATTATAGAATTTTGTTTGGTATTATGATTTGGGGGGTGGGGTGCGCCAGGCTTCTGCAGTAGTGCAATACAGAAGCGACGCGCGAGGGCTCTGGTAGCAAGCTACCTGTGTTGAACCCTCCCCTAAAGAAATAAATTTAATATCGTGTGGTTCATTGAACCACGTATCAGATATTAAACTGATAAGAACAGATACTACACTTGATCTTAGCCAAAAGGCCGAGAAAGGTATGATTTCTTCTACCCTTCCCTTGTCTATCTCTACCCTCCCTCAATCGCCATTACTCCTTCCCCGCCTCTATGTGGGATCAATATATCACCTGCTTCTCTCCTCCTCCTCCTCACGCCTCAGCTGCTCACATTCACGTTTTTTTTCCACCATTCCATTCTCTTCCCTCCTTCTGTAGAGAGTTACTTTTTTATATACATCAAATAATTTGCCCTGTACCTGTTAAAGGAAAATGCGAGCACTTCAACGAAACGGCTGCAAAAATTTAGTAATAATTTTGCTTAGGGAGGAGGATGGATATATTACAGCCACAATTTAGTGATAAATTAAGACTTCGCGAGGTTGTTAACTAATTGATAAAGTTCCTCATAATTTGAGTGCCTCTTAATACTTATTTACGATTAGTTTTCAAAACTTATTTCCCTATTTTTTAACATTATTGGTTTGATCAAGATTTTGTCTATGCCTACCACTACACTAATTTACTATTGGAGCCGCCCTTATATGTTATTTGATTTAGAGGGATAGTTAGTACTTTTGTGGTTGATTTGATAAGGGGTGTGATTGATAGTATAAGTGTAGGAATATATATGAAGCATTACATTTAAAGGTTGTATCTCTACATTTCAAATTTGTTACAACTTGATCATAAATCGAACCCTGCCCAAGCCACTTGTGTAGGAGTAATGGAAATACCCATAGACTTCCGAAAGAATCAAATTCAGTTGAGAAGAAGTAATTAAGATGCAAAGTATTTATCTAAAATGATATATAGATCGCATCATATTCAAACAGACTGAAAAAAAGGGTTGTAGCGATGGCAAACATGGGTAAACATACGTGAGCCCACAGTCATGAAAAAACAAAGAAGTACATGCCAAATATGTCAAAAGGGTTGCTAAGAAATTATTTCGCTAATTGTTTTGACAAAAAAGATGTTTCGTGATGTTGAATGTGGGCAGCCTTTGCAAACCAATTCAATTTTGTTTCTTATGGTTTTCGTATATCAACAATTAACCGATGCAAGTAATAATAGTTGTTTTTTAAATAGATCAGGTTCCAGAGACTTTCTTCTATTGTTATCAAAATATTGGCTAACTTGGATATGTATGATGTTGTGTAACAAAATTGTGGACCAATGCAATGAACAACATCCATATCAAAACCAAAAATTGTTTGCATCTATTTGGGTTTAATAATACTATTGTGCATAATTACTGAGACTAATCATCACAACATACCCAATGAGGATTGGATTTGTAGGCTATGAATACTCTGTGAAGTTGAAAGTGAGGAACATTCTATTTTTATATTTCCTATCTAATATGAAATTTAGGGGATATATTCTTTATTTCATATATTGCACAAGGAAATGGATAATAAGAGCCATCTTCTATAAGACCAAAGGACCTCCTGATGATCTAAATTATGACATTCAAAGCTGTAGAATTTAGATAAGAGAAATATTGTCATCTTTAGACCTCAACTCTTATGTCCCATAAATACATATCTTGGTCCTGGAAATTTTTGGATAACTCATCGAATCAGTTGTTTTTGTTGAATGTGTGTGATTTGTGAATTAGAGAAATTAATGGTTATTTTGTCAAATACTCTGGTTCTATTATGTGACAAATTAAGCAAATGTTTGGTAAGAGCTCTAAAAACAAATTGTTAGCCAAGTGAAATGAAACGGAATTATTTTTGAATAAAAATTAGAATCAGATGAATACATTCTGCCATTACAAAGTAGAAAGTCTTTTAACTTCAATCTGGAAGAGTGATTTTGAATAAACATGATACTACTAAGACAACAATTTGTTGCGATCTAAGAGTTGGTAAACACTTGTTCGGAAGAGGATCCAGTCTCTAACATGGCAGTTTCTATTTTCCAAGAGCCAGAGTTACTAATATCCATGCTCTTTGAGAAATCTTTTCGCAATTGATTAGCAAGACTCAACTTTACAAACTAAACACTCAAGTTGTTCAACCACCGTGTCATGTAAGAGTTCAATCGTACAACCAAGAAGAACTTCACATAATAGTTCAATCCTAGAACCAAGGAGAACTTTTAACGTCCGCTACCAAAAAAATTATAAGTATTGAATGTTTTAGGCTTTTACAAAATAATTAAAGGAGACATCCACTTAACACAACCTACAATCAATTTTCAAAAGAGAGCATTAAGCTATGATAATTTTTTTACAAAATCTTATCAAATCAAAGCTAATATTAAATCACAAAAACAAAAAAAGATCCAAATGAAGCTGTAAATTATAACAAACAAAGATACACATAATTGGCAAAATATTACCAAATAATTTTTATTAAAAAAAAACAAAAATCATGAAAGCATTGTCAATAAAGTGAAAAATAAGTTACATTACTAAAGACATAATATACAATACAAAGAATTTCAAACAAATAAATTTTGAATTAAAAATGTTATTAAAATAATTGTAAAAATGAGAAAACAAAACCTCTAAATTTAGGTATTTATGATTACTCTACAACACCTCATGGCAAACCATCTACAACATTGCAACAATCATAATTCCAACACAAAACTAATATTATTTAAAATTATCTTTAAAAACGTCCAAATTTTGTTTTCCTTGTTTTGTGTAGAAGGCCTATAGCTTTTTTAAACCCAGCATGGTTTCCACAATGAAAGTAACCATATATATTTTCAATAGACAATGGTGCCCCGATCTTGCCTTTAGGCAAAGCGAACAACACCGAATCCATCAATGTAATGAATAAAGGAAAGAGTGATATCTTAAAATAACATTTAGCACAAAGTAGATTCTTATAGAAACCTTTCAAAATATTAATAGGCTATAACCTGCAAGAGCTTAAATTTTTTAAATTAGCTAAAACAAAAATCCACAATTAAGCCCTTTTTTCAATTAAAAGAAACATTGTTGTTTTGTAGTTTATTATATTATTATTAAGCTCACTTTTGTTAGAACCTCTTTGGTTTGCGAATATTTATTTTCCTTTTAAATGTTTATGGTTTGATTCTAAATAATAAGAAAAACTTCTCCAGAAGGTATTTTTAATCTTTGAAGTAGATGTTTGCGACATTGTATGAGGATGGATTGTAGATGATGCCACTTCTTCTGCCTTGTCATGAGTATGATAATTGCCAAACCATTACTTTGGTAAATTCTGAATTTCCAAACCCTAATATAAATATCAAAGCAGGGTACTTAGGTATCTAATTCTTCAATTGGGAAAATAATGTATGGATTAAACTTGTGACTACCAAATCTGTCTGGCAATAATGAAATCTAGATGATTTAAAGTGGATGATTCAATCTATAATATTAGAGCAGGGAATGTAGAGAATTAGATATGAGAAAAAAAGTTACCATTTTTGCGAAGCTAAGAGTGGAAACAGAAAATCCTTGGCATACCCAATGAGAAAATCAAGCATTCGTTGCAGGTTTAGACTTAGTAAATCATAATGGTTTGTCTGTTCCTTGGAAATTCATGAAATGACATAGAAAACCACATCTACAATTAGACAATTAAAAAAGTAATTACTTTGTACACCGATTGAGTGACACTGACCCACTTACTATAATTAACACTTTTATAGACCTGTAATCACTTAACCTCTAATTAAAAGAATAGATTTCATGGGTTTTTAATGTCTATGATGAGTTTAAGCACCCAAAACTTATAAAGAAGAAACATTAACATGTGGCGGACTTGCATATCCCATACCTACTTTTGATCAACACCGTGCCATTTTTTGATAAAGGAGCTAAGCAAAACAAAGATCAAATACATGAGGGGCGTTAACTGTAGAACATAATTAGCTGGAGCATGCAGATATGAGATGATATGTATTTAAACTTGGAAGACACTTTTGTTACTACAAAAAAACACACTGTTGGAGCTCAGGTTCATATGAAATTGGTAGAACAAACAGGTTACACAATCGGAACACCAAATGATCACGGGACTGTCATGGATCTGATAAAAGAGAAAATTAGGTGAAGCAAAAAGGATGTCAACGCACAAATCTACGCATGGAAGTCTCATAACTACATGCAATCTGGTTATACTGATTCCGAGAAAATGAAAGTGAGAAAATCCACAGCATCATTTAACTACAAATATTCCAATAATTTTTCAAAAACACCATGTGACCTAGATTGTGGCGTAGAAATTTGGAAAAGATAAACAGATAAAAAATAAAGAAACTTACTTTATGTCGTGCAAAATAGGGGTCCAAGAGTGCATGAATAGAAATTTTCTCCACAGATTGACGAACAAATCAATAGTCACAAGAAAAGGATCCAAACCAAATGCTAAATACTCATTTACTATGCATAATATACCCCGTAAAATATTCAACATGCAAAATTATAAACAACCAAACTAAGAAAAGCAAAATTAAAAAACTAAAAACAAAACTCCTAAAAATAACAAGGAAAACCTGTCATTTAGGCTGTCAAATTTGACACAGTCCCATGAATGTCCGTAAAGCCTTTTCCCATAGGGGTAACGCCTTCGGC
Source organism: Taxus wallichiana var. yunnanensis (assembly GCA_018340775.1). NCBI lineage: Eukaryota > Viridiplantae > Streptophyta > Pinopsida > Cupressales > Taxaceae > Taxus > Taxus wallichiana. The sequence continues at coordinate 931,000,272 of CM031239.1, forward strand.
GTAAAAAGAGAGTTACATTAGCAAGGGTGACCGGAAAACTCACGATCCCACAAAACACCACGAAGGCAACAATAAAATGCCCAAAGGGCAACCAGAGAGCACAAGAACTACACCAAATCAGAAAACATTATGTGCAACCCACCACTACAAGAAGAGGAGGAGGAGGAGGGTCATCTCGGGGAGGGATAAACACTCCACTAGTTGGCTCGATCAAGGGAGGGTCCACCGCCCACCAACATGCTCGGGGATCAGCATCCGCAAAGGAACAATAATTCCCCAACCAAAGGGCGAGAAAACTAGCCATAGTATGTGATTCTATAAAATTTGTATTTTATAATGAATCTTAGAGTACATAAATGCAATATAAATGAAATATCTTGAAATATAAATGCTAGGTAATCTATTTCATTTTACAAGTGAAAGGAAATAAAAATGATAAGATACTTACCTAAATTTGACTTACCTCGCGATGACCTCAGATTGTGCAATGTGGTGGAACGTGTAACACCCACATTTTCAACGTTTTAAACCACATTAAATCTTAAATAAATACTTAGGAAATTATAGAAAACAAACACTATTGAAAGGGTTGCAAGGGTGTTAAACCCTAGAGTACATTTAATTAACTCCTACCAATAATTTTCTACATTACATTAGGTTGATCCAGCCTAGATTAATAATTAAATATTATTAATCTATTTCTAAAGTTATTTCTAGTTATAATATTCTAACAATGCATCCATTAATTCCTTTGTGTAATGAAATTACTAGTATAATCCAAATTATGAGCAGCAATATAACACCAAATAACACAATATTTCAAAATAATGATTTCAATATGCAATTGTAATAGCTTCGCCACTTCTTGTGGGGCAACCTCCACCATATAACAAGACTCAAATGTTCAAATGATAATGAACTACTACCTACAATCCTCTATATATACTATTCATATGTTATGGCCATCACTCAGTGCCGACCTATTAAGCATGAGAAAGTATAAATGATATGGTAAACCACAAGTCGGCTACTCATATCCTAATACAAGCAATAGGTTAAGGGCGTAGCATGCCCTTCCCCTTCAAACCAACATTGTCCTCAACGTTGAATAATCTGGATGTTGCTGCAGAAAACCTTCATCCTCCCAGGTGGCATCTTCTATGCTTAGATTCTTCCACTTGATCAGATATTCCTTAATGTCTCGGTTCTCACCTCTTAAGACGTGCGTGTTTGCAGAATCTTTTACGGATCCAAAATGATTCTTCCTTCCTCATCAAGTTAAGTAACTCTATCTCGGGCTTCAAATTTTACGTCTAATAACCTTCTTCAGGCATGAAACATGGAATATTGGGTGTATGTGTGAAGATGGAGGCAACTCTAGTTTATAAGCAACACTGCCAATTTTTTGTAGAACCTGATAAGGGCCATAGTATTTAGGAGCAAGTTTGTTGTCCTTTTTCTGTTGCTTTAGAGACATCTGTTTGTAAGGCTAGAGACGTACAAAAACCCAATCACCAATTTCAAAATGTCTTTCACTACGATGTTGATTTGCTTGTTGTTTCATCCTGTTTTGTGCTAATGCTAAATTCTCCTTCAAACTAGCCAAAACTTGTTGTTGATGTTGAATGTGTTCCTCAACATCTCTGACCTTAGTTTGCACCCTCAAGGAGGAAGTGATAGAAGGTGGATGGTAACCATATAATGCTAAAAATGGGGTCATTTGAGAAGAGGTATGAAAAGATGTGTTATACCACCATTCTACAAGTGGTAGCCATTTAATCCATCTTTCCTGCTTATTTGATACAAAACAACGTAGATACCCCTCTAAGCATTTGTTGACCACTTCCATTTGCCCATCAGTTTGAGGATGATAAGATGAACTGTGAGCTAGCTAAGTACCCAAACATGAAAATAATTCCGTCCAAAAATTACTTGTGAAAATAGGATCACGATCACTTACAATTATCTTTGGGGTTCCATGTAGCCTTTGAACTGTCTCCAAAAAATTTATTGATTGTACTAGCTGCAAATGGATGTGATAGGGCACAAAAATGGGCATATTTTTGAGCCTATCCACAATCACGAAAATAACATTCTTACCCTCTGAACAAGGCAATCCGATGATGAAATCCATAGATACCTCCTCCCATCTCTGGCTAGGAATTAGTAAGGGTTGCGCAATGTGACACTGGTGTCTTAATTGTTTCCCCTTTGTTCTGTAGGCACACTAAACACTCTGATACAAACTTTTGTACATCCCCTTTGAGTCCTTCCCAAAAGAATTCTCTTTTTATTCTATGATATGTCTTCATAAACCCAGAGTTTCCTCCAACAGGCGAGGCATGTAGCTCTGCAATAATCTTATGGTTCAACTCAGAATCTTTACTCAAGTATAACTTGTCCTTGTACCATAGGGCATTACCTTTCCACTCAATTTTTTTAGATGTCATAGATCCTTGCTTGATATTCTATATTAGAGATTGTGTATCCTTGTCTTGATCCCATTCCAATCTTGCTTCATCCACCCAATCGGTCATCAACATGGACATTCCACATAGTAAGGCATTTGCGGATGTATCCCTTGGACAATACATCGGCTACTACATTTTCTTTACCCTTTTTGTATATGATTTCAAAATCATAACCCAACATTTTTGTTACCCACTTTTGTTGTTCCTCAGATGATAACCTTTGCTCCAAAAAGTATTTGAGACTATCATGATCAGTTTTTACCTTGAAGTGTCTACCCATGAGATAGGGCCTCCATTGCTTGACCGCATGAAGAATAGCCATCATTTCTTTCTCATAGACCGGTTTGAGCAGATATTTTCCTTTGAATTGGTGACTCTCAAATGCAATTGGTCTTCCTTCTTGCATTAGAACTACTCCCAATCCTGATCCTGAAGTGTCACATTCAACAATGAAGGTTTTTGAGAAGTTGGGAGTAGCCAAAACTGGGGTGCTGCACAAGGCTTCCTTCAGCTGCTCAAAGGATTTAGTGGCTAAGTCTGTCTAATGGAAGGCATCCTTCTTTAGCAATGTAGTGAGTGGGGTTGCTATTCTACCATATCCCCACACAAATCTTCTGTAGTACCCTATTAGTCCTAGGAACCCACGAAGATTTTTGAGAGTTTTGGGTCTTGGCCATTCCACCATAGCTTTGATCTTTTGAGGATCAACTTTGACGCCTTCATGGGATACAATGTGACCCAAGTACTCTACCTCTTGTACACCAAAAGAACATTTAGATGGATTTGCATAGAGAGTATGTTTCTCCAAAACTTCCAACACTTTATTTACATGTTGTAAGTGTTCTTCCCATGTCTTACTATAAATCAATATGTCATCAAAGAAAACTAATACAAATTTTCTTTAAAATGGCTTGAAAACAGTGTTCATCAAGCTTTGAAAGGTTGAAGGTGCATTTGTAAGACCAAAAGGCATTACCAAAAACTCATAATGGCCCTCATGAGTCCTGAAAGCCGTTTTATGAACATCTTCCTCTTTTATTCTAATTTGATGGTACCCGAACGAAGATCTAATTTTGTGAAATAAATAACACCATGTAATTCATCAAGTAAATCATCAATTACTGGAATAGGAAACTTATCTTTGATGGTATACTTGTTGAGTTCTCGATAATCTGGACACATCCTCCATGTTTCATCCTTCTTACGTACCATGACCACTGGGGAAGAATAGGCACTCTGACTAGGCCTGATGATACATGCCTTCAACATTTCCTGAACCATTTTCTCGATCTCACTTTTATGGGAATATGGGTATCTGTATGGTCTGATGTTAGGTGTTTGGCTCCCTGGAATCAACTGAATGGCATGATCATGATCCCTAACTGGTGGTAGTCCCTTTGGAATTGCATCAAAAATAGATGAGTGAGCATCAACAATCTTTTGAAGATCAGGTGGCATTGAAGACTCTGTATTTTGTACTTATATGGAAAATAACTTTTCTATAAATCCATCTACTCCTTTTCTAAGAACCTTCTACATCTGATGAGAGCTAATAATCTGTGGAGACTTAGCTACCATCCCATTCAATTGTATTGTCCTTCCATCTGAATGAAATCACATGAACAATTCTTGGAAATTCATCTTTATAGTACCTAAGGTTGTGAGCCATTGGACACCCAAAACAATATCTTCCCTTGTTAGGAAATTAAATATTAATGTTTACATTATAGTTTGTTAGTTAATATTTAATATTTTTATATATTAAATATTAGGTTTGAATGTATATTTTTATAATATATTGTTTCAACAATATATTATTCTTAGAGTTTGTTATACCCGTGAATAACATTCGGGTTAATTGTTGTGACTCCTTCCTATTTTATAGGAGGTTGTTTAGCTGTTATTATGGCTATATAATAGCCTAATGTATTTCATGAGATATACTGACAAATAATATATTGAGAATACACAGTTATTATTATATTAGTGTGCAAATCTCTCTGATAATTTATATTTGGTATCAGAGCAACGTTAATGGAATTCTAATGATTTTATAGGGGCAATCAGATTATTCATTGTCCCTATGAATGACATTCGCATGGATGATAGTTTTCCTATTGGAGAAGGTAGGAGTTGTTTCAATTAGAAGAGTTATCAAAGGAAGAATACTTACAGTCAAAGGCGCTCTCATTTGGCATTCCTCCTTGTTCCTGGTCATTGCCATTGTGTTGATAAAATATACGAAAGTTGCTGAAGAGATATTTGGATCTACTTTGGTTGCATCTTTCTCTGCATTGTGGTCTGCGAAGAACTCTGCATTATTTTAGTCTTGCATGAATCAAAACAGTTGTGTTTTGCTACGATTTGGGGTTTATCTTCGGTTGAAGTTCAGTGCTAGATCACATACATTGCTCTGACTGATCGAGTTGATCCCTATAGTCTTTGAAATTCCTTCCAGGTGTCAAAGTCTTTCATATGCGGGAGAGTATTATTTGCAATCGAAGATGTGATTTTGAGGTCGATTTTCTGAAAAAAAGACATTTTGGAGGATGAAACGTGATTATCAAATCTATCAGAGGTTATTAAAAAAATTATCTACAAACCATGTAGGCCTTCTCATTTGATCCTCTCTCTGCGTATTTAGCATCTGCCCACGTGGAAGCAACTATTGTGAATCGCTGCCATCTTGACAAGTAAAGCGAACTACAAAGAACATTTCTTATTGATGCAAGTGGGAATTCTATCACATGCGAGTAAAATTTTTTTGAAAAAGGCTCTCAGGACTTGTATTTCAACCTCCTACCACCGTGGACTTTCCGTCTTTAAGATCGCTCATGTATCGATCTGGTTTGGAATGTTTTAATTCATTCTATAAATAGTTTTCGTTGACTATTCAACAATCGACTTGCATTTCACATAATGAGCTCAGTTGTTCATGAATATGTATGGCAAAGTGACGTGGTTGGTTCCAGGCGTGAAACCGAGATTCATATTCAAGGTGTGCAACTACATGCATTCGTCCATGCATTAGTTGATGTGTCCTTTATTAGAGTGTAAGTCGTGTTTTATGTTGAGATTTATTTATTTATTTTGTAGTTTGGAGTCATAAAAAGTTGATGTCATTATTCTGCCCCATATAATTGAAGTGTGTGTCAATATCAAATTCTATAAATTTAGTCTAGTAAGGGTCTCGTATTTTTTTAATGTCATATTCATTAGTTTATTAATTCCAATTTTTAATTGGAATTTGTATTTTTATAGTATTGTCGTTATATAATAGAGTCATGTTATTCTTGGTGTCAGGTGCCATTTTTTAAAAGGAGTTGAATAATTAGTAAAGTCATTTTGCGTCGTGAATTTGGTAAAGACATCATTATATTGTCATGTTATTCAAATAGGTGATTTTAGGTTTTTTTGTTGTCATTTTTTATTTTAGTCAAAAGTCATGTCATTGTAAAAGTCCGAAAATAAAAAAAAATTTGCCTCACGGATGCATTTTCGGTGTTACCCGAAGTCGGAAAAATAAAGTGTTTCACATTGCGGGAGGGAAGAAAAGAATAAGCTCAATGTGAAAATAAATGTGCTTCATGTTCACATCTCTGCTGAGTTAGCATCACATATATTAGAGGATGGAGGCATCGAGAGGTGGAGGTCGAGATAGCAACCTCTTGTCGGTCCAATGACCAATGAGAGCCGTGTAGAAGCTGTGGTGGCATATGTATGGTGTGAGTATATGATTTTCAGTGTGGTTTACTTTTTCTCAGTGTGCTTCAGTTTGCAGTGTTCCTGTTTTGTGTGGTATTTGATGGATGTTGGAAAGAGAGTTGTGTTGGAGCGCAGATGACTGTCAGTGATCCTCTGACTGACTTGGTCCTCTGACTGCCGTACTTCTTTGGAAGATGGTCAGCTAGAAGAATACGTTCACTAGCATTAGTGACCATGTGCAGCAAGACCTAACTAGCAAGATCCATTCAGGAGTATGTTCTTCGATGCATTTTGCTTCTTAGTATCTATATGAGTGGAATTTCACATTGTGGGGGGGAATACATACCAATGTTCCATTCCCATTCTGCACCCAAAACGACTTAGTCAAGGAAAGCTTCTAGTGGTAGTGGCAGTTTTCTATGTTGTTCGAGATCGAGTGGCAGCGATCAATGACAGAGACTACGATTAAGAACATTACGATTCTTATAGGAAGTAATGTGAAATATTTTCTGTATTTCTTCTATTGTGTGGTTTTGTGATATGCATGTTGTGTTTCCTAATAATTCCCTAATGTATAAGCATAGTGGTGAATAGTAGCACCAAAGTAAGTCGAGTTCATGGATCTTGAAAGGGTTTGTGGGAGGATCCACAACCACACGAGGTGGACAGTTGATGAGGTTCATGTCACGTCAAGGTTTGTGGTAAGCCTGTTTAAAACCATGGAAGGAGAGAGCCTTTCTTTTGGATCAAGGTCATGAGTTATAGAGTTGGACATGCCATAGGGGTGAGCATCTTGTAAAGGAAGTGTGAAAGTTCTAATGCTACCATGTAAACATTAAGGGGGGGAATGTTAGGAAATTAAATATTAATGTTTACATTATAGTTTGTTAGTTAATATTTAATATTGTTATATATTAAATATTAGGTTTGAATGTATATTGTTATAATATATTGTTTTAACAATATATTATTCTTAGAGTTTGTTATACCCATGAATAACATTCCGGGTTAATTGTTGTGACTCCTTCCTATTTTATAGGAGGTTGTTTAGCTGTTATTATGGCTATATAATAGCCTAATGTATTTCATGAGATATCCTGATAAATAATATATTGAGAATACACAATTATTATTATATTAGTGTGCAAATCTCTCGATAATTTATACCCCTCCCATAGAAATAGCAAACATAGGTGAGTCTAACATGTAGTCTCCCATGGAAAGCTTGATACTATGGCATTTTCTGTGCACTTGATTTGTCCCACCATCCGCAATCATAACTTGCATTTATAGAGCTGGGTAAATAAAACAATTGAGGAGGGCATCTAACTTACTATTTATGAAGTTATGAGTACTCCCCGAGTCAATCAACACTGTCACCTTTTTTTTTGAGATAGCCAATAACCTTGAGTGTTTGAGGAGTACTAATACCTAAAAATGCATGGCAAGAAATTGTAGGTTGGTGATCCTCTACTTCCTCTTCTACTGGTTCCTCAACCTCTCCTATAATTTTAGCATCCTCATCATCCTCATTACCTCCATCAATATAGAACAAATTCTTCTCAGCACATTTGTGTCCCGGTCCATATTTTCTATCACAGTTAAAGCATAATCCTTTTGCTCTCTTTTCTTCCATTTGTTGAGGAGTCAGTCTAATTGGCCTAGAAAATGAAGGGGAAGAGATACTACGGTCTTTGGTGTTAATGAAAGGCAACCTCCTACTACAAAGAAATTTTTCCTCTGCTCGACGTGCCATGATAATAGAATCAAAAATCTTGAGTGGATTAAACATACGTACCTCATGCTCGATGTGGTCCTTAAGACCCCCAAGAAATAGGTCATTCAGATTCTCTTCTGGTATATTCTCCACCCTTAAGGATAGGTTATGGAATTGATGCACATAATCTTTGACTGATCCTATTTGTCATAAATTTGCTACTTAACTAAAGTAGTTCTCTGCGAAATCTTTGGAACTATAGTGCAATTGCAACTCCTCGGTAAAAATTGTCCAAGTGACATCGAGACCATTCTTCTACCTCTGAGCACATTACCATCAATACCAAACGAATTGGTCTGGTTCAAGATACAGGGATGCCAAAGTCACCTTTTGTCTTGATGGTGTTTGATGTAGCTCAAATAAGTTCTCCATTTGATTTATCCAATTCAGGGGATCTTTACCATAAAATTTGCGCATATCCACTTTCGGCATCATGTTCCGTGGTTGCGAATAAAATGGATTCCCGATTAGGTTGGAAAAGTGATCCAACATGGTTATTTTGTCCATGATTTTGAAATGAAGATCCTCCTTGGTTGATATGGGATGGATTTGGGCCATACTGTTTACCCTTTACATGTTGCATGATATTATCCAACCGATGATTGATTTGGGCTATGTCTCCTTTAGAGATCATCTCAAATTATACATTTCGTAGCTCATACTCAAGTTGGCTCACCTTATGATCAACTGAAGTAAACCTAGTCTTTGAGGAATCTTTATTTACCCTTACGAATCCATCTCTTCAATAAGTATCTCATATTTATCTAGGGTTTTACCGGAGTAACTTAGGATTCTTTTTTTTGCTCTTGTGGAAAGCCCCGCCATGATATCAAACCTTAGGGTTTAAGGTCTCGATACAAATTCGGCTGAACAAGAAAAAACATAGAGAAGATACTAATACCATTTTTTTAGAGCTTTTCGAAAATGTAAATAACTTGAAAAAAATCCACAATTTTCACCCTAGGGAGCGATTTTATGAAAAACCCGAATTTGTAATAACTTGTGAAAAATAAATTTAAAAAGTCTAAAATTTTTAGGGAACCTTGCTTAAAATGTTTTACAACTCGGTAAAAATATCTCTAGCCAATTCGTTGTGGTCGAAAATATATTGTGGAAACAAAAATTTGGGTTTTTACCTAATTTTGGCCTAGATCAGCTCGATACCACTTGTAATGAAATTACTCTTTAATCAATTAATATCCATACCCCACACTTATAACATTTACCCTTGGTTAAATTAATCCCCTTAAGTCATTAGCTTTAATGTCATCCACTATACCATTATTTAGTTACTATAGTTTTACTTCCATTTAATTATTTACTAAACCATAATAAGAGGGTTACATTTAACTTAAAACACTAAGGCCCCTAAGTGGCCCCATTTACAAATTACACATACATTTAATTAAAATATATATTCCCATAAAATATCCTCACCTAAAAGTTGTAGGATTGATTCCCTACCATTTAGATTGATTCATTTTAGGCCCTTAGATATTAGGTTTTCATTCTAACCCTAATCATCCTTATGAAATCCTTTTAACCTTTTTCTCCCTAGTTTCCTCATTTGTTCTCTTTTCTTTTCTTTTTTTTGTAGGTTGGAGGAGAGGAAGCCATGAAAGTATGAGAGAAACCATGGAGGAATTTCCTCTAGGTTTTAGTATTGCATTGGAAGGAAAGATCTTTCCCCATTTGGCTCACTTATTTGTTTGCATAGATCTTGTAGAGTGTAGTTATTTTCATTCATTTTATTGGAAGGATTCATCCACAAATCTGGTTGAAGTTGTTTAATGGTTCTCATTTTCTTGAGTTACATTTGGGGAAAACCCATTTCAAGGATCTAAGTGTATACACATTTATATACATATATACATGAGTGTATATATGTATATACACATATATATGCTTGTAGATCATTAGATCTACATTTTGTTCAAGTTTCATTTCTTTAAAACCCTGGTTTGGCAAAAAATCATGTTTTTAACAAACTGATTCTACGCATGGTGACCAATGGTGGTAGTCGCTTGACCAGCCATAGTACACTACGGCTACTGACACGGTTCCACTCACTAGTTTGGTTTAGAAAATCTAGTAAATTTTATAAAATAGTGTATACAAGTGAATATATCCTCAGATATATTCACATGTATACATTTTGTGTCATTTTATAGTTTACCATAATTCCGAGAGCTCTGGTTTTACACAAAAAGTAAGAGTTTCTAAGTTTAAAGTTGAAAGTGTGGTTTTATATAATTTTAAAGTGACCGGTGTTGGTTAGAGGATTATTGATGCCGATATATATCCGATTTACAGTTATTATTGAAGATTTAGTATATTTCAAATAACACAAGTATAAAATGGATATTTTCATATCTATTCATTTAGATGAATCTTTAAATAGATAAGTAGAGTTCCATAGTTATTGTATATGGTTTTCTAAGCATAAAATTGTATAACTTATTTGGAAACAATTTTTCTAAAACTATAACACCATACAGTAACCGATGTCGGTATAGGGTCTACCGATGCCGGTTGGTTTCTACCGATATCAGTCCTGTGTGAGGAAGAATGTTATAAAAATGATATATATATATATATAATATATATATATATATATCCATATTATATAGATATATATATATATATATATATATATATATATATATATATATAAGATATGATATTATATATATACTATTTTAAAATAAAATGAAGACAAAAAACAACTATGAAAAGTAATCAAATTCATTTCTTGATTAAAACACTAAATTTGTAACATTTTTCCTTGCAATAAAATGTAGAAGTTTGAGTATAATATCAACTTCAATTCATTATTTTCACATATACTATTTGGAGAACAAAATAAGATACAACACACTTAAATAACTCCTTTTTCCATTTCAAGTTTACAACAATACAACAAAAGAACTCAACAACACTTTCTTTAACAACATCATTCTTTTCCAAAGAATACATATTACAACTTGAATAAAATCCAGAATTTGGAGAGTTTCATTTCCAACCAAAAATACAACTTAAGCTTATTCCTTTCAACTACAACATTGTAACTTGATAAATAGAATTACAAGACTTTTATTTTAAAATGCAAGAATTACAAGCCTTCCACTCTAAGTGGAAACAACATGGCTAAATTTTACAAATGTAGGATTCCTTTTGTCTTCTACAAAATACTCTAAGTCCAAATCTTCAACTTGAGCTCCACCATTTTCTTCTCTTCAAGCACAACAACAAAAAGAAGGGGGTAGGCAATGCACTCTCCACCCAACCAATAATCCAATGAGGAGAAGAAGTTATTCTCCTCATTGGCCCCCGAGCCCCAACCATAGAGCAATAAGAAATGGATACAACCAATGAAACTTTCACAAATTCTTCCACAATACAACACACATGCCAACAATATTTCAACACACACACAAGCACAAAATAACAATATCAAAGAATGCAACTTTTCCAAACAAGGCTTGAAATCTCTAAGCCAATGGAGAAAGGAACTATGGGAAATCACTTATGCCTCCCAATGGGATTAGGTGCCCACCTTGAAGCCTCCAAAACAAAAAACAACCCAAAACAAGACTCTTATGCCTCCCTCAAATTCTCTTATGCCTCCCTCAATCTCTTATGCCTCCCACAATCTCTTATGCCTCCCTCAAATAAAACATATAAGATAAGTAAGCATTTTTCTTATCTAAAAGGTGGGGCACCCAACCCAACTCCCTCCCAAAATGTGTAACAATACTCTTATGCCTCCCTCCAAAATATCCCCATAAACCTTCTCCTACACCATACTTAAGGCCATACTACCCAAGCCCAAAAATATGCACACACAACATTCATTTATTTACATACACACACATATATAAAAATAAATTGCATGGGTGAAGTTCCTACCTTTCCATTGTAAGAAACTTGATCCAAAATCACAACTCTAAGCTCCTTCCAAGCTCAAGCCCAAATCCAAGCAAGCTCCAAGACTCCCAAGAAAGCAACTCAAGCTAAAACTCCAAAATAACCATGCACAACAAAATGAAGTAACCCCAAAACCATCAAATTAACTTGCATATATAGAAAAGAGGAGAGGAGGGTGAGGTGGCTCCATGTAGGATGCCACATCACTTCTCCTCAACTCCACATCACCAAGTCAAACATCAAACCAAGGTTAATAAATTGGTGGTTGAGGAAATGACAACCTCTTACACACAAACTCTTACCCACACCTCTAAAGGACACAATTAAAACTCATGTAAGAAAGTGCAATAAATATCACCTTTTACCTTACAAATCACATAATGGGGTCTATTTTTGACCCCTTAACCCATAGGTATAGTTGGTAGATGAATTTAAGAGGTGTGGGACAAGCTTAACTTGTCCCACAAGCCTCCAAAAATGGCCCTTAAGCCCAAATCTGAATTTGACATGCAAGGTTGAGTACACAACACTTAAACCAATAAAAATCCTTTCAAATCCAAAATAAAATCAAGGAAAATCTACCAAAATTAAATACCCCTTGGTCACATCTCAAATTAACTTAATAAACAATGATTAATTAACTTAAATAAGAGTACATTACTAACAATAATAAAGTGAATTACATTACAAAATAAATCACATACTCACAAATAATAAAAAGGAAAGGGAAAAACACACATAGCCCATGGTCACAATTTGAGGTCATCCCCCCATGGGGACCTCCTAATAATCTAACAACACACAAAAATAAAACTGAACATAAAGATGCCATGGTGACTTCTTGTTGTATCCATCCAATATTCCACTATGGTTGGTCTCATATCCCCTTTTTTTTTTTGTTTGTATATAATCACTAAAAAATCAAACAATACCTCCTTCGGCCTCGTGGCCGCATCAAATACATCAATAATAAAATACATGCACATCCATCAATAAACATCATCATATCATGAAGTCATCATCAAAGCTAAGAAATGCTATCATTTGTTTATCATTTCAAAAACATCTCAATTCTACCATTTCATCAATATCAAGTGAGATCACAAGATTAGTTCAAACACCAAAACATAGTCAATATGACAGAAATTTAAAATGTATATATATATATATATATATAATATAAAACATCATCATCATCATCATAATGCAATAATGTCTATCCATGCCTCTAAGAATCCATACAACCATAATATGAATCACAACATATCAATAGTCAGAATATCTCTACCATCTATCATCATGCTAAACCAAAATAACATAGTAAAGTCCATGTCTATAGTCCATAGTAATCAAAATCAAAATATGATAAGTGTCGAAGAGGAGTGGGCACTACATCCCCCTCCCCTTAGACTTGAATTCCTCTTGGAAGTCACTGAAATAGGTGTGGAAACTGGGCCCGTAACAAAGTAGCATCCTCCCATGTAGTTGCAGTCTCATCATACCTATCCCATTGGACTCACACCTAATCAATCTCATGGCCTCAAAGGCCCAGGGTCCTACGCTCTATGATGCGTATGGGCTCCATAGTCACCTGCCCCTACTCTACCTATAATGCATCCAATCTAATACATGAGAAGGATCTAGAATGTATCTCCTAAGAACAAAAACATGGAACACATCATGCACATGCGAGACAAGATGGGTGGCAAGGCTAGATGGTAGGCTAAAGGACCGATCCACTCCAAGATCTTGAATGGACCCACAAATCTAGGAGCTAGCTTAGAGCCTTTTCCATAATGGATAGGGATCTTATGAGGTCTGACATGAAGAAACACCTTTGTGCCCACCTCATAACTATGGTCAACTCTCTCCTCTGATCTGCATACTTCTTTTGTCTATCTTGTGCCTCCTGCAATCTCTATCAGATCAAAAAAAACAACCTTGCTCTCCATGTCCTATAACATAGCTGGCCCAAGAGATACTTTGTCCTCTAGTCTGTCCTAACTCAAAGGTGTCCTGCACTCCCTACCATATAACACCTAAAATGGAGCCATACCAATAGAACTCTAAAAGTTGTTGTATGTGAAACTCAACCAAGTACAAATACTCCTCCCATCTCGATTGATGATCCATGATGTACATCTAAAGCATGTCCTCTAAAATCTGGTTCACCCACTTAGTCTATCCATCTATGTCTCTGGGTGATAGGTTGTACTAAAATTAATGCTCATCCCAAGGGCATATTGCATGGTAGTCTAGAAGTGTGATGTATATAAGGGATCGTGGTCACAAATGATCTCCATGGAATCCCTGTGTAGTCTGAAATCTCATCCAAGTACACTCTAGCCACTACACTAGTTATATATGTGGTCTTTACTAGAGAAAAAATGAGCCACTTTCATCAATCTATCCACCATGACCATGATGGCATCGTGGTGGTATCTCGACGTAGGTAGCCCTACTATAAAATCCATGGAAATGGTATCCCATTTCCACTCGGTATGACATGTGGGTAAAGAAGGCCAGCTGGATGTTGATGTTCGGCCTTCACCCTCTAGACACTCCAAACAACAAGACACAAAATGAGCTACATCTCTCTGAAGTCCTCTCCAGTGGTATAATTGTCTCAAAGTGGCATGCATCTTCTTCACCCTAGATGGGATGAATAAGGTGCATGATGAGCCTTTGTCAATATATCTATGTCTCAAACCTCCATCCCTGGGTACATAGATCTGGCCTCTGTGTCTAAGAATTCCATCGACTCTAATGTAAATCCATCAAACTTCCCCTCAAGGGGTCTCTAAGACTCAATCCGCTCTAGCTGAAAGGTAGAAGCTATCATGTGGAAGTTGTTGCAATATCCTACTCCGTAAATCTGTGTCCACTGAAGTAGCCATAACCAAATGCCTCCGATGACTCAAAGCATCTGCAACCACATTCTCCTTCCCTTCACATGCTCAATCTCCATGTCATACTCACAAAGAAGCTCCATCCAATGCCATTGATGGGTGTTGAGATTGGGTTGTGTGAAGAGATGTCATAGGCTCAAATGATCAGTCTTGAGAATGAATCTCCTACCTAATAGGAAATGTCACCAATGCACCAAAGTGTGCACACCATACCGTAAGCTCAAGGTCATGAGTTGGATAATTGAGCTCATAATCCTTGAGTTTTGGGACTCAAAGGAAACTACATGGCCATCCTGCATCAAAACACCTCCTAATCCTGCCAAAGAAAGCATCTATACACATGAAGAAATCCCTCTGTGGATCTTGAAACTGCTAGAATAGGTGTTGTCGTAAGGCATTCCTTTAGTGTCTGAAGGCCTACTCACATCTATTTTGACCAAAAAACTTCTTCCCTTTCCTCTGAAGGGAAGTGATGGGATGCACAATATGAGAAATCCTAAACAAATCTCCTATAATAGCCTACCAACCCCATGAAGCTGCACCTTGGTCACACTAGTCGTACTAGCCAATCCATAATATCTCTAATCTTGGAAGGATTGAATGTGATACCTTCCCATAGAAATAATGTGGCCAAGATACTGAACCTCAGACTGAAAGAATGCACACTTCTCTAGGTTCCCATAAAGTTGTTACTCATGAAGACACTGTAGAACCTGTCAAAAAGGTGCTCCTCCTCATGCTCCTCACGTGCATGAGTATATCAATATGTCATCAAGGAATATGAGCACAAAGTGATCTAAAATTTCCTAAATACCCCATTCATCAAACTCATGAACATTGTGGGGCATTCATTCGGACCGAATGACACAACTGTGAACTCATAGTGGCCATATTGAGTATGAAAGGTTGTCTTATGAATATCTACCTCGTGATCCTCAGTGATGATGGTAACCAGACTTAAGATCTATCTTGGAAAATATGTGGCCCCCTTCATCTAATCAAAAAATTCATCAATGCATGTGGAAGGGGTAATGATTCTTGATCATTACTTTGTTCAAATGGTGGTAATCAATACACAATCTCAAGGATCTATCCTTCTTCTTCACAAAAATCACTAGTGCACCCCAAGGAGATACACTAGGATGAATTAGGCCTTTCTCAAGAAGGCCCTCCAGCTATAACTTGAGCTCACAAAGCTCAAGGGTAGTCATCCTATATGGGCACGTGTGAGATAGGCTCCGCTCCAGAACCAAATCAATATGAAAGTCTATCTCACGTGGGGGAGGTAGACTAGCAACTCCCTAGGAAAAACACAAAAACTCCCTCAAAATAGGGTGATCATCAAGTGATGGCCCACTAGACTCATCCTTATGACTGTCACTAATAATGATAGCATACAACTGGAAACCTCATCATTGCACACCGCTTAAGTTACATAATGGATATGGTGTGAATGGATACATGTCTCCTAACTCCAACAATCACTAACTCAACTCCCAGATCATCAACACAAGATATAACCTTGTTGTAACAATCCACTCTAGCTTTGTGGGAAGATAACTAGTCCATGCCCAAGATAACTCCATACAAACCCAAGGGAAGGATACGAAGATCCAAAGTTGTGGTAAAGGGTCCTAGGTCAACTACACACTCCTTGACTAAGGAGTCCACTAAGAGCTTGGCTCATAAGCCATCTCAACATCCCAACTAAGGCCCTACCTAACTACCACAGCCTTGCATCACTCTACTAATGAAGGAGAAATAAAAGAATCTGAGGAGCCTGAATCAAATAAGATAGAGGTAGAAATACCACCAATGCTACCTAAAGTCTCAATAAATGTGTCCCTTGGTGCTCAACCTAGTGGTTCTTGACTACAACATAAATCTTGTGGCTCCTAGCCATATCACCCTACTATAGGCTCTGAAATAGGTCCCTTACCCTTGTTATTAGGTTCTCTAGACACTCTCTCTAATGATGCCCCTTGTACACCGCATCCGTAAAAACTACCTGGTCCCCTCCAATGAGATGTGGCTCTGCAGTAAGTACTCTAGTGGTTTGTGTCATGGATCCGATGATCCTTCCATGGACTACTATGGCCACTGTTGTTGAGCTCCAATGGAATGAGCTCTTGGTGGTGCTCGAGTCCTGATGGGTCCCCTAGAGGAGGCCCCATACTTTGTCCCCTTTGTGCATCAACTCTCTGTGGAGGTCTATATGGTGGATGGTGATCTTTGTTGTTTGTGGCTATTGTGGTGGTCTGAAAGAAGACTATGTTGAACCATGTCCACCATGAGGAGGAGGAGGCTCGACCCCTCGATGACTATCCTACATCTATTGAATATGGCTCTCCTCACTCTATCCTGGCCTTGTGTCTTCCCCTGGTCTCTCTGATAATGTAGGCCTTCTCTACGGCCTCAGCTAAAGTCTCTATGGACAATGAATGCACTTGCCCCTCCCAAATCTAGGTTCAAGCCCCTGATGAACCTATGTGGATCCTGACCTGCTCATCCTGCATGTAGTCGACATACTTGAAGAAAATCCAAAAACTTTCTCTCATACTCTCTACTATCATGCTAGCATATCATAGATCATGAAACTCATCGATCCTCTGTTGTATATAAATCATCTAGACAAGTATCGACTCCTGAAATGCTCCTCAAAGAGCTCCCATGTAACTATCTCTGAATCCACATGGAGCTTCTTCTCCTCAATCCTCCACCAAAACCCTGGCTCCATCTCTCAGAAGGTGGATGACAACATGAGCCTTCATGTTTTTAGTACATGGACATAGCTTGAAGCATCCGCTCAAGCTAACCAACCATGCCTCTTCCCTGAAATCCCCAGTGTCTCTAAAAAAATGAGATGGGCGTAGCTTCAGGATCTCCCTGATATGATCTTCCACTATAGACTTTCTGCCTCTAGGTCTCTCATCATAGTCATCTCTTTGTCTAGGGCTCCTAGATCTCTCTCTATGTCTTGTAGCCCTATCTCCATGTCCCCTATGAGGTGAACCATGTCTAGCTGACTCCACATGGGAGTTCTCTCTCTCTATGCTCCTCATTGTGTCAGTGAAGGGTGTTGAGCCTCATGTGATGGCTCCCTATCATGTTGGCTAGGTCATCCCCCCCTATTGCTCCACCTTGTATAGCTGCATTGACCTCATGTAAGGTGTAAAAATTTGGTAGTATAGCAAAAACAACAACTACTCTCGAGGGGTGGTAGATCTAACTCGATGTGCAAGAACTCATCATCTAGTGTGCCTCTCCTATAGACCAAGGTGAGAGTTAGTTCATCATCATCTAGGTTTTGTTTCATTTTTCTAAGTTTCTACGTTTTAAGTTATCACAATGTCATGTGTTCTAAGTTTTAGAGTTGTGCTAAGTTTACTGTTTGTTTCCAAGTGTGCCCAGGGTCCAAGCGTTGAACCCATGACTCTGATACCAAGTGTAATGCCCACATTTTTGATGTTCCAAACCACATTAAATCTTAAATAAATACTTAGGAAATTACGATTTTTTTTTAAAGGGTTTGTAAGGGTGTTAAACCCTAGAGTACATTTAATTAACTCCTACCAATAATTTTCTACATTACATTAGGTTGATCCAACCTAGATTAATAATTAAATATTATTAATCTATTTCTAAAGTTATTTCAGTTATAATCTTCTAGCAATGCATCCATTAATTCCTTTTTTAGTTTAAGTTTATTTCCTTTAGGAAATTAATATCCATACTCCACACTTATAACATTTACCCTTGGTTAAATTAATCCCCTTAAGTCATTAGCTTTAATGTCCATCCACCATACCATTATTTAGTTACTATAGTTTTAATTCCATTTAATTATTTACTAAACCATAATAAGAGGGTTACATTTTAACTTAAAACACTAAGGCCCTAAGTGGCCCCATTCACAAATTACACATACATTTAATTAAAACATATATTCCCATAAAATACCCTCACCTAAAAGTTGTAGGATTGATTCCCTACCCTTAGATTGATTCATTTTAGGCCCTTAGATCTTAGGTTTTCATTCTAACCCTAATCATCCTTATGAAATCCTTTTAACCTTTTTCTTTCCCTAGTTTCCTCATTTGTTCTCTTTTCTTTTCTTTTGTTTTGCAGGTTGGAGGAGAGGAAGCCATGAAAGTATGAGAGAAACCATGGAGGAATTTCCTCTAGGTTTTAGTATATTGCAATGGAAGGAAAGATCTTTCCCCATTTGGCTCACTTATTTGTTTACATAGATCTTATAGAGTGTAGTTATTTTCATTCATTTTATTGGAAGGATTCATCCACAAAATCTGGTTGAAGTTGTTTAATGGTTCTCATTTTCTTGAGTTACATTTGGGGAAAACCCATTTCAAGGATCTAAGTGTATACACATTTATATACATATATACATGAGTGTATATATGTATATACATATATATGCTTGTAGATCATTAGATCTACATTCTATTCAAGTTTCATTTCTTTAAAACCACTGGTTTGGCCAAAAATCACATTTTTTAACAAATTGTTTCTATGCACACAGGTGACCGGTGGTTGCGACGTTGACTCACTGCCGGTATGCATGCATGCTTGGCTACCGACACCGGTTCCACTATCGACACCAATTGTCGAAAATTTGGTAAATTTTATAAAATAGTGTATACAAATGAATATATCCTCAAATATATTCATCTGTATACATTCTTGTGTCATTTTATAGTTTATCATAATTCTTGAGGTTCTTGGTTTTGCATAGAAAGTAAAAGTTTCTAAGTTTAAAGTTAAAAGTGAGGTTTATGTACAATTTCCAGTGATGGGTGATAGTAGAGAGGATGCATGTCGGCGTATATAGATTGATGTTGGTTAATAGATTTATATTTCAAATAACACGAGTATAAAATGGATATTTTCAAATTTATTCATTTAGATGAATCTTTAAACAGATAAGTAGAGTTCACAATTATTGTATATGGTTTTCTAAGAATAAAATTGTATAACTTAAGCTGGAAATGAATTTTCTAAAACTATAACACCATAATAACCGATGTCGTACAAGGTCTCTATCGACACCGGTTAAGCTTACTGTAAGTATCGGTCATCATGAATGAGGAAAAGAATGTTATAAAATATATATATATATATATATATATATATATATATATATATATATATATATCAAGAACAAAGTTTTTATAAACTATTTTAAGACAAAAATATATGAAAAGACTAAATCAAATTCTTTTCTTGATTAAAACACTAAATTTGTAGCATTTTTCCTTGTAATAAAATGTAAAAGTTTGAGTATAACATCAACTTCAATTCATTCTTTTCACATATACTATTTGGAGAACAAAATAAGATACAACACACTTAAATAAACTCCTTTTTCATTTCAAGTTTACAACAATACAATCCAAAGAACTCAACAATACTTTCTTTATAACAACATCATTCCTTTCCAAAGAATACATATTACAACTTGAATAAAATCCAGAATTTGGAGAGTTTCATTTCCAACCAAAAATACAACTTAAGCTTATTCCTTTCAACTACAACATTGTAACTTGATAAATAAATTACAAGGCTTTATTTTAAAATGCAAGAATTACAAGCCTTCCACTCTAAGTGGAAACAACATGGTAAATTTTTACAAATGTAGGATTTTATTTTTTTGTCTTCTACAAAATAATCTAAGTCCAAATCTTCAACTTGAGCTCCACCATTTTCTTCTCTTCAAGCACAACAACAAAGAAGGGGAGTAGTATATAATGCTCTCCACCCAACCAATAATCCAATGAGGAGAAGAAGCTATTCTCCTCATTGGCCCTCGAGCCCCAACCATATGAGCAATAAGAAATGGATACAACCAATGGAAACTTTCACAAATGATTCAAAATAAAACACACATGCCAACAATATTTCAACACACACACAAGCACATGCTTTAGCTAGTTAGAACTACCTCTTCTTTCCTTGTGCATGAAGGAACATCCCAGCCCCAATTCTTATATAATCCATGTTTGTATTCAAGAAAATGGCCTCGAGAATTTTTGTGTATCTTTCATTGTATTGCTGCCATAATCTTGCTAGGAATTGCACAACCAAGTTCCTCTATATGTATTGAGGAACTTGAACAAGTCATGCAGACCTATCCTCATGAACAATCAAGTTCAAACAACATGACTTTCACTGGGAAGAAAGTTCATCTCCTCGAGTATTGTTTTGATAGCCCATTAACATGCAATCAGACCAACTCCTACATCTAGATGAGGAATATTTAGCACGATATGCTAGGAGTGAACAACACTTCCAGAACATGAACCAAGCTTTTGATAGGTTGCAAGGACAAGGTGATGTTCTACTCCAAAACAATAACGCTACCCCTCCACCAACTGAAAATACTACTAATGAGGGGTGACAACATAGTGAACAATTCATAGTAGGATACCATACTCCTCAACAACCTCCGAGGGTTCAACAAAAAGCACCTAAGAAAAGCATCACCCCATCAATGGGTGATGTCATCTTGGCTTTGGTATACAAAGTCAAGGAGCTAGAGATTTCCCAAAATGTTCAAAATTCATACGTAGGGAAAACACGAACTTCTCCCTATCCGTAGAATTACGGACCAATACCTACTGGACAGAATCCTCCAATTTATATGGGTACTCCAAACCCTAGAGATCTACTTACAGGACGTGCACCTTGGGTAGGCCCCCTCACGCCATGTATGGATATCTGCAACAGGCACCAACCAAAAGTGCATTCTCAAATTCCATACCATTTGGAAATGCAACGTTCCCTAACTTTGTGCCTTTGATACCATATCAAGGTAATCAATCCCCCTATGTACACATGTATTCTAAATCTCCACAGGGGGATATGTACACCTACCCAAGTCCGTATGGACAACATCCGGGATTGCATACGCCCAAATCTATGTTGTCCTATTTTAGAACCGATGTAACCTCCACCTCCCCAACAAGGATCTTTAATGGTGGAAACATACACAATGGGGACCTATTCTGAATATCTTAAGGAGCCTCTAGACTTCTCCATTTGGACATTCATGCTCCCGAGACCCTTGCTTGATCTTCTAAAATTCAAAGGGGAGGGTGATCCTAATGCCCACATTAAAGCTTACGCAATGACCATTTGAGAGCTGCTCCCATGGGATGTAGTTGTTGCAAAGATTTTCCTAAGATGCTAGAAGGTATTTCTCTCGATTGGTACTATAGGATACAGAGGCTTCAATACACTCATTCAAGCAACTCATATCAGAATTTATTAAAGATTTTGATATGAAAAAACTTTTGAGAATAGGAATCAGGGAATTCCTTCATATCAAACAAGAGCATAACAATTTTGCAACCCACTTCATTTAAAGGTGGCGACAAGTTCTCTACTCCTCTATAAGCGCTCGAAATATGGATCAAACAGAGCTTTGTGATTTGTTCCTCCACTCTCTCAATAGGGAGACAAAGGAAGAGGTTCAAAATTTCCCACTAAGGAGCTATGAAGAGGTGTTAGAGGGTGCTCTTTGAATTGACCAAGCAGCCATTGACAGTGGTTGTAAGAATTATGGAGCTAATGGAAGGTTAGTCACCCCTAATTAAAATAACCCCAGTTACTCCAACAACACGAATAGTAACCAAGGATGAAAAATACTCAATAAGAATCGTGGAGTCACAACGGATGGGGTGACGGACCAACCTAAGAAACCTAATGTTGTTAATGCTCCCAATGCAAGCACTTCAAACAACCACAATAACAATGACAAAAATCAAAGAAACAATAACTTCTCGCCCTCAGTCAATGTTGTAGATTTTAACCGTCAATAACAACAACAACAACAACCTCAACAATCAAGAAAAACACAGACCCAAGGCCCTAACCAATACCCAAGTGGGTATCCAAACCAATTTCAAAACCAAGGGCAAGGGTTCCCAAATTTTAACCATAACAATCAACAGCTAAACAATAACCGTAATTTCGGGCCACAACAAGGTGCAAACCAAAGGCCTCAAGATTACAATCCTAATTTATATTATGGTTTCCATAGGGTTTGCGGGCATGCATGACAATTGTAACAAGTTTTTACAACATTTTACAGAGGATCAAAGACAGTTATTTGTTGACATGTTTTTGGCCAATCCGACAGCACCCACTCAAAACACCTACATGCGACTGGTATCTCCACAGAACACACCGCTTGGAATATTTAATGATCCTCTCCCCACATGTCCAAACGATGGTAGAATATATCCCAATGGTTCAAACAAAGGTATTGTAATAGGGATCCATGATCACGAAGCCTCAACTTCGTCAACCCCACAAGTGGCATATCCTTTGGATGGTCGCCAGCAAACGAAAATTTTGGGGTTGGTGGAGTTCAACACTGAACCTCAAATCAATTCTGCCACTAGAACCAAATATTATTCTTCGCATACTATCTCGATTTACCCGACCACATCGATGACATTCGCGATACGCTAAGAAATCCAAGTAGGAGCTTACGATTTTATCAACAACTTAACTAAGACCTTCTCTCACATTTCCTTCTTAGATCTGTTGAAGAATTCCCCTGCTCATTAGGCCACCCTACTAGAAGCGCTAGATCTTGGTCATTTAACTAACGTCACCCCTCCTCTAGAAGCATAAATAAACCAATTCTAATTGATGTGTATCCTTTATAGAAGCCTGAAAGAGATGTTGGATTTGTATTTGACATCAGCAAGATGCCTACGGATGCTAAAATAACTTATAGAGGTGATCTGATGTTGTTTTTACAAGTCTGGATTTACAACAACTATGTAAAGCGTGTGATTATTGATGATGGGGTAGTGGCCAACATAGTCCCCTTCTCTTTCCTTAAAAATCTAGGGTAGAAAGAGACCAATTTCTCTTCGACACGAAATATGCTGAGAGGCTACAATAACCTCAAAGCAACGTCAATCTGAACTATATTGATTTTGGTCACCCTTGGACCTATGATGGTGCTAATCGAGTTTTATATTATAGATCGAGAAACCAACTATAATATGATCCTTGGCCATCCTTAGATTCATCGCATGAAGGTGATTCCCTCCACTTTGTTTCAAGAAGTCGATTCCTACATTTAGGGAAGGTCTTTGTGGTGCAGGGTGATCCAAAACCCTTCGACATACACCTAGATAACTTGAAAAAGAGGTCAAGGATCCACTATTAGTTTGAGCTACCTACAAATCATTTAAATAAACCTGTAAGCTCAATACCAGAGGAAAAGCTAGTTCCTATAACAAAGTTGGAAGTCTTAGGTTTGATTGAAGGCATTCTGGAAGTCAAAGATGAAACCATCATCGTAGAGAGTATCGTTAGGAACTACGATAAAGATTGTTGAGATATTGAAAAATATTTACCCATTCTCCTTCCTTTCGATTCTATGGGCATGGGACATACCATATGACTCGGTTCTCTTCAAGCAAATAAGGTTTGTATGGTTGAGGTAACTTAAGTAAAGGAGAAAGATTCAAAAGATGATCTAACATTCATTTTTCCAAATAACTGTTGGACTCTCCATTTTGATGGAGCCAAATGGTATTTTGGCGTTGGGGTAGGTGTAATTCTTACCTCTCCTAAGGGAAAGATTCTACATTTTGGCGTCAAATTAAACTTCGAGTGCACAAATAATGGGGCCGAATACGAAGCCCTTCTACTTGGTCTCATCATGGTGAAAGAATGGGTGCTCTCAATATCAAGGTGCTAGGTGATTCACAACTTGTTGCAAATCAGGTATCTAAAGTATATGAGACTAGAGCTAAGCATTTGCAACTCTACAAAATAGCAAAGTGTTGAATTTAACAAAGAGGTTTGACTTCATATCAATCGAAGCAATTCCATGAGACTAGAATCTCCTTGCAGACTTGATGGCAACTTTTTCTTCTCACTTTACTCCAAGCGGTGATTTGGAAGATTCAAACTTCACGGTCTCAGTTCATGTAGAACCCTTGGTTCGTAAGACGTAAATAACTCCAATGTTGACATATACAGAGATCGAAAGTAATTCACTGTCATTGCAGATCGCATTGACATTGGAAAATAAACTCTAGAATATCTAAACGCTCTCGTAGAATTACATATTACGCATCACGAGGTTAATCTTTCTCTAATTCCACACTCTTATTCCTATTTTTGAAATCCCATGATAGAATCTTCCCCTGGGAGGGAACTTGAAATTTGTGAGGTAGGAGAAGAGGGGATTTAGAGTTGCCTCCGGTCCCACCTAAGTTTGAGGAAGGCAACACCTCCTTAATTGAGGGAACAATCAATATAAATATCGGGACCAAGGAAGAACCAAATATTTTGAAGCTAGGGTCCTCTTTAACTCCTGAGGAGGTTGAAATACATACCTACATTCTCAAGGAGCATAAAAAATCATTCGCGTTTAACTACAAAGAAATGACAGGATTACATCACACATTGTGGTACACAATCTCATCACCAAACCAGATGCTAAGCCAATTAAGCAAAAGTCAAGGCCCATGAAGCCAAAGGTGGCCCTCATGGTGAAGGAAGAAGTGATGAAACTCCTCCAGGTGGGATTCATCAAGCCATTTGATTACTCACAATGGGTGTCTAACATAGTCCCCGTTCTTAAGAAAATGGAAAGATCTCGCATCTGCATAGACTTTCGGGATATAAATAAGGCTTGTCCCAAATATGATTTCCCGTTACCATCCATCGATGTTATCATTGACATGGTGACTGGTTTCAAGTTGTTGTATCTCATGGATGGATTCTCTGGGTATAATTAGATTAGGATCTTTGAAGAAGATCAGGCCAAAACTATGTTCATAACTCGAGGAACCTAATATTATGATGTCATGTCGTTCGTGCTTAAGAACACCGGTGGTACATACCAACGAGCTATGAATTATATATTCCATGATATTATACATTAAATTTTTGAATCCTATGTGGATGACCTGTTCGCTAAGGCTAGAAAGTGTTGTGATCACCCAGAGGTGCTTCATATCATCCTTTCTCGCTTAATCAAATACAACATCACATTGAATCCTAGAAAAGTGTGTGTTTGGTGTAACAGGAGGCAATCTTTTGGGGTACATCATATCTTCATGAGGAATTGATGTGGACCCAGCCAAAATATGAGTTGTATTGGAAATGATTCCACTAACGAATGATTCTGGCATCAGATATTTTCTTAGAAAACTCATGGCAATCCAAAGATTTATCCCTGACTTGACCTTTTCTATTCACCCAATCAATAATTTGTTGAAAAAGGATTATAGCATTGATTGGACAGATGAATGAAATGAGGCCTTAGAGTCGATTAAAAGATTCTTATTGTCCCCTCCTACGCTCATGCCGCCTAGATCAGATCACCCTTTGATCATGTATTCACGAGCTACGAATGTTTCGCTAGCCTACATGTTGGCTCGGGAAGATGATGATAAATGAGAACGTGCAGTCTATTTTATTAGTTGAACATTGCTTGATTATGAGATGTGTTACACCCACAGAAAAGAGTGCCTTGCCATAGTATTTCATGCGACAAAGCGTTTAAGAAAATATATGTTGAATCAAGAAACAAGGGTTATTTTTAAGACAGATCACTTGTAGACATTCCTCACACAAGGATCCTTATCTAAGAAGGTCGGGTTCTTCATAAATCTAATGGAAAAATTTAAGCTAATGTTTGTTAATAATAAATCATTAAAGGAAAAATCATTGTGGACTAGTTGGCTGATAATCCATTAGATTGAGGCAATCTAGTAGATCTAGACTTCCCCGATGAGTGTGTATACTTTGTCAAGACTAGGCCCCCATTTTTGTGTGTCCATGGTATAATGACATCATTAATTTTATAGTGGACCATACGTATCCAAAAGGGACAACATCACAACAAAGAAGGTGACTACACATCATTTCCGCTAAGTATGTTATTTTAGAGCAAGTGCTCTATCATAGAGCCTTCGATGGAATGTTGTTAAGATGTGTTGACACAAAATAATCTGAAAATATTCTTTATGAATCACATATCGTAGGTATATGGAGCCACTTTGGTGGCCACACCACTTCTCGGAAGATACATCGATGGACTATTTCTGGCCCACCCTAGAGTATGATGCAGCGAGAATTTGTGCATAGATGCCACAACTGTCAAGAGTTCTCCCACGAGATCCACATACCGGCACAAGATCTACAACCAATTGCAACCCCATGGCCCTTTTCCACGTGGGGCCTAGATTTGATAGGGAAATTCTCCCTCATCAATAGATGGCCACAACTTCATAATCACGGCCACAAAGTACTTTACTAAGTGGGTAGAAGCCATGCCTCTTACCACTATGTTCAGTGCTGTGATTGCCAAGTTCATTCTCGAACGAGATCATCTATAGGTATTTGGGGGTGCCACGAGGTCATTATCTTGGATAATGACACATCCTTCAAAAATGACGAGGTACGTAAATTGTGTGAAAAGTTTGAGATAAGTCATCCCACGCCTTCTATTTATTATCCTCGAGCCAATGGATAGGTTGAGGCTACGAATAAGACATTAAAGTCCATCCTCCTTAAGATCGTTAAGGAGAACAAACGAGATTGGCATTTAAAGATTTTTCTAGCCTTGTGGGCCTATCAGACGTCAGTTAGAACACCAATAGGGGAAACCCCCTTTTCTTTGGTATTTGGTGCAGAAGTAGTTTTACCGCTCGAGGTTAAAATACCGAGTCTCCATATTTCACTGCAAGGAATCTTGGGAGAAGAAGGCTATTAAGAAGCACAAATCTCTCAGTTAGAAAGTATTGATGATGTTAGACTTAATGCTTGAACAACAACACAATATTTATGTTGACCGGATGGCTCGGAAATACAACAAGAAGGTTTATGAGTGTGAGATATAAGAGGTAGATTTGGTCTTAAGACTTGACATCCGGATAGATAAAAATATCGGCGAGGAATAAAATTCAGACCCAAGTGGTTGGGTCCATATCGAGTAGTAGAAGACTATAAAAATGGGGCATTTCACCTATGTACACTAGAGGGTGAGAAGTTTAATAAATCTATGAAATCTCTTCACCTGAAGAGGTATTATGCATGATCCATTAGCATTTTTCATATGTACATTATTGCATCTACATTGCACTTTCATTTGCAGTTCATTCTGTAAAATTTGTGATCAAGGGACTTATTCTTATAGCAACTCCTAAAAACTTCTAAAAAAATGGCAAAACATTCAAATCATATCTCTTCAAATTTTCATGGTATCATCAATTATTTTCAAATCATTTCATCAGTTCAAATAGGATAAGAAAAAGTTTTGACCGTGACCATACCAAGGCCTACATACTTGGTTCTTCTTATAGTCTCTTTCTAGATTAGGTGTCTTTTCCTATAGTCTATTCTAGAAGCTTCATGGTGTCACATCTATCCCATAAAGATATCTTTGGAAATAAGAACATACTAAACATTTTTCCTAGATGAGTAAGTCAAATGAAAATCCATAGAAAAATTTATTTTACACATTTCTTTGCCCTACCAACCTTCAAAGATTGAGCCTGCATCTCTTCTTTGGTGATGTAGTGTTAGGAAAGGAGAGAAATTACCTTACTCACCTATTTCTTGTCCACATGAGTGATGAGTACATGATTCCTACCGATAGAATGGGGCAAGGTGTAGGGGGTCACTTTGATAAACTTGAAAGTTACAAACAATCCATTCAAATATTACGAAATCATAAGTCAAAAACAAAGTGAGTTAGATCTCCAAAATTCCAAAAGAGTTTAAAACCCCAAAACCATATTTTGTCAACCAAGTATCCATCTATGGATCTAAGTCTAGATGAATTGGAAAGTAAATCACATTCTAAAATATGAAGTAACTTGAGTAGGGTGAGGTTATAGTGTCAAACTGTTTTCTTTCTCTCATCATTACCATTCAACAATTTTTTGTAACTTGTGCCCTTTCCAGCTCTTGGTGTTGAGCCCTCACATCCTACTAGTTGCGTGGATTTGGGAGTGGGGAAAGTACATTTACTTATCATATCATTGTATCACCACGTTTTCCAAGACAAAATGAAGTATCAAATATTGCTTGAAGAAACTAAAGTTCAAACATCACATTGTGTTCACATTATCATATATCAACATTATAAAATACAAAAAGAAATCATTCTGTTATCATTTCACATCCACTGCATGCATTCTGAAAAGCATAGAAAAATAGAAATTCTAAACGTCTAGAGTACACATGAGAAATAAACCAAAAGAGAGTCAACTCAGATACAATGGATTACCGAACCAAAAATAAAAGTCTGTATATATCATGGTGGGTCAAGTTTGTATACAATGCCATCACGCACTAAGGCATGGTCAAAACGCTCACAATGAGCTTGAAATATATTTAAAAAAATTGTATAGTTCTCGACAAAATGGAAATAAAGAAATAAATGGCCCAATGGCTTGTTAATCCTGTGGGATCCCTCGGATGGTGCGCGGCCACATCTAGGGCTCCTATTACGGCTATAATGACGCTAGGAATGAAACAAATGGTGCGAGTGCTCATGATGATGCCCGCCACCCATGGTCTCATTGCGGGAATGGCTCTGCCTCATTAGACGGTCTCGCTACCTCATATTTGGCCACACGGGTATAAAGGGAGGTCACCACCTCTAATGTCCTCTAAACAGGAGAAAACACATTAGTGTGTCTACCGGAAGCTAACGGCTGCCACGAATCCTCGATTAGCTCGACTCGGGTCTTCCCTGAGGGAATCAACAAGGTGTCCACACACACCCATCAGATAAGCTCTTGCCACTCATGTGCGATCACCGTAAGAAAGGAAATAAGAAGAAACAGATAAGTTAGAAAACTACAAGACGCGAATCAAGAGATAATACCAAAACTAAATATTTCAAATTGATAAATTTCAAGAGAAGAGTATCAAACATACTCGGATCTCTAGGCATCTAGGTAGGGTCAATGATTTTTGTTGCCTATAATAATAGAAGATGTGGGGCCTTCCCAAAGCTAGAGGGTAAACATTGTCTGATCACAGAATCATCATCCCCCTCTCCATCTAGTGAAAATGGCTCCTCTAAAACCAAGGTCTCTCTCTCTGCACTAGCCTCCTCATTTGCTGCTCTCAACATCTCCTAAGTGTCATGACACTCAGGATCACTCTCCTCTACCATATGGGATGCCTCATCAGTATCTACATCATCCCCCTTATCCTCCTCCTCAGTCTCCTCTTTGATTGACTCCTCCTCGGTCTTGTCTCTTGTATGCTCCTCAAAATCTAAGACTACATCAATAGGCTCATCCTCCTCTCCACTATAAGCGGGAGAGCGACCACAATCTAGAGTAAAGGCACTCGAGGGGCACCAACTTCCCGTAAAACATGAACCATGTCCCTAATTGCAATAGGTACACCTAGGGTAACCATTGTCCAGCTGGGATCTCCTCTAGGGCCCCTCCGGGCTTCCTAATTGGTTCTATAGACCGATACCACTGGGGGAATTATGTCAGTATATGGTAGGCAAAACTACTGAGGAACCTGATCAAATGGATGAGTCTCGACTCTCCTATCCCTATTAACTAATTGGCCTATGGTAGAACAAGCTACCACCGTGGTCACCTCCTACCCCCATAACCTGCCATATTCTGGTAGGGAGTGGCAACCATGTCTGTCCTAGTCAGAGAGGCCACTTACTGATGAGGTTTCCTAAGAACTAATATAGTCGTCCACCTCATTTCCTGGACAACCCCTGGATCCAATACCTATACTCCCCTTCCATAGGGGGTGATATGCTCATATACCCAGCTCATAACAAGATTGGGGTGGCTCAGTGACTCGCCCTACAATCAGAATAGCCTGTATAAGTCATGGTAGGTAGTCCCTAGGATGTCTGCTCCCCAGGCATACCTACAGCCATGTCCCTCAATTTGTGCGATAATAGGATCCCAACAGTAGAGAAGGGTGTCACCTCCCTTTTCCCTGATCAATTGCGAGAACAAGATACCCATAATGGATTTCCGACTAATAGGAATAGGAGTGGTAGTAATGGACCATACTTTCATCCCCTTCTTTGAAATAGATGAGACAATGATGTCTCCCATATATATGGCCCACTATATCATCTCATCCTTGGATGTTGTCTCGAGAATCGTCTACTCCCAAGTATCGGAGCCCAAGAATACAATATACATCCTCCAAGGTGATGGTCCACTCACCTCTGGCACCTGCAACCGGAAAGTGTTCCAGTCTGCGTCCCAATAAGAAAATAAGTCACACAATATGTGACTAGCAGGGGCAACATGGGGAACACGTGTAATCCTCCATATGCCTACCCTCTGGAGGGTGTCCCTCTTGGCCTGGGTCAACTGGTCCAAAATCCCAAGGAGCCAATCACACTCCCTCTCTCAACTCCAATGGATGTACTCCTCCTTCTTCTACATTCACCAAAACATGGAAAAAAGAGCAAGTTAGTAACGTATACAAGAAGATAAGCTCACCAAAAACATGAAAAATCCAAAAAAAATCAAGTTAATGTATGTTTTAGTCATTCTATTTAGAACCGCCACCCAATGGAGAGCGGAGGTTCGAGGACCTCCGCCCAAACAGGTAGCGGTCCTGTGTCGATTTTCCAAACATGCCCTAACCTTAAAAAATGCTCAAAAATGCAAAAAAATACCATTTCTGACAAAATAAAAGAATGCCCTATGGGCCCCCCCTAGAAACTCATTTAAGAAAAAAAAATGAAAATAATCCCCCCTAGGTGAACTTTTCAACATTTTTACATTTTAGGTATAAAAAGAAAAAGTGAAAATAACCAACCTTAGACCGCATTGGTCGATCTCCCGCACGTGGAGGCATGATCACTATCTCGCAACGGTCATTTCGGGCCATACTCTCGCTTAGAAACGGTCATTATGAGTCTAGAGCTCCAAATTTACCAAATCAAGAATGCACAAATGAATTGAAAAGTGAGTTCGTTTTTATATATATATATATATATATATATATATATATATATATATATATATATATATATATATATATATATATGTTATTTTAACCTCATTTTGAGTGTATGTTTTCACAGGGATGGAGCGTTGGCATAGGTATATCTCTATATCCCCGCACAAATGGTAAGTCCTCTTTTCGTTTTGATTTAGTGTTTATTTTTCAATATTTTATTTATCTGCACTTGAGTCTTCTTTTCCTCTTACAGTAAAGCAGGAGTTTGGGGACTGTTGAGGGATCTATTACAATAAGAACAAGTCTCTTCACATGCTTTCTTGATTCATCTAGTGCACATTATCAAATCATTTCCCAATGACGCACTCTTTCTTTATGGTTCATTCTTGATTGTTGAGGGGTCTTATCTAAATGAACCTCGTCATTTATACACTCGGGGCATTTTTAATCTCCTTCCCCTACCCTCATCATACTAACATGAGCTTTATTATACTATTATGACCACATCATATTTTTATAAGAACACAAGTGTGTCATTGGGGGTAAGTGTAGACACCTTTGAAATCATGTCATAATCACATTGGTCCCCTACCAAAGCCCTATAATCATTTCCTCATCCTCAACACCTTACCACCTACCTCCTGCACCCCCACACATTTTAATTTAATCACTTTAATTAAATTAATGCCATTTATCTCCATATATATTAATTTAATTATTTTAATTAAGTTAATGACCTTTTAACACATTAATTTAATTATTCACATTAAATTAATTCACTACCCTCACACACCTATTTAATAAAATTACCTTTATTAAATGCACCTCACCTAACCACCCCCATCATTTGACCCATTAACCTAAACCCTAAACCAATGTCCTAAATAAAACCTAACATTAGACCCATCCCCTCACCTCACATTAAAAGCCTCCTAAGGTCAGGTTTTCACCCCGAGGAAAAGAAGAGACCCTTATCAAATGGCGGAACAACTTCCCAGGAAAATTTTGAACAACCCAAGATATCTCACCCAAACCGATGTTAGTTCACCCTAAACTGATGTTGGTTCAGCCTACCGACGCCGGTTATACCGGAATGGACCAAATGGCCTATTTAGACCCATTTATAGCTCTATAATACGGGTTGGTCGTTGGGTTATTGTTTGGAAAACTTTTGATCTTGAGTTTGATCTCTTTAGACATGACAATGTAACGAAGATTGATTTGTGATAAAAAAGGCAACCAAATACACTGCACAACAAAGTGAGACTTTCTTCCCATCATCCTCCAATGCGTAAACTTCTTCATTATTCTTCAGACCTATACCTCACAGAAGAGTAAGTATCCTCCTTCCATTTGTTTCATTTTCTTATCATCAACTGTAGTCTTTGTGGTAAAAGGAACCTAGTCTTTTACTCTCTATCCATTCCCTCTCTCTAGTTGTAGCCACCTTCCATACCCAATCATCCTAATACTTGGCCCAATTGCCCATTTTGACCTCCTCAGTAGTCTCAGACCTTTGCAACATATCTACACCCCCTCTATGATCAATCCTTGTCTTCTATCCACTCCAATTTTTCCCCAAAACTCCAAAAACCTAGACTATGAGATTCCACCAGCCTACCAGACTTAACCTGTGCTGGTCATCTCTAATCGTCGCTGATTACAAAGTGAAACCGTCATCGGTTTCATAAAACCGTGGTTAGTCTCTATGTCACTTGATCTCTACGAGAACAACACCGCCTCCGACATATACCTATTTGAACACGTATTTGACCTTTAGATCTATATCTAACCTAGCCTATTAGCTCAGATTCACCTATAACCAACCTACTTGACCTCTGGATCTCCTTCTAGCCTAGCCTGTTATATTAGATCTAGTCTATTACATTTGGTATGAGATGCCTAAATCATATTAAACTACAGTAGGACAATATTTACTTTATTTCAGCATTGAATTGTTTTAAACAGTGGATTGATAACCATCTAGGAAGTATCGCACTTCCAGGATCTAGCACATGCTAGGCAGTCCACTGCATATATCGTTTAACTCTCTTTGGTGGTCTTGTTTTGATTTTTATACAGGTAGTTCCTCCTATCCAAAAGGAAGGTCTCACAATCACTTCGATTCAAAATTCAAATACGCACGCATACAACCTTCAACCATCCCAAACTAGGTATTCCTCTTACCACCTTTACCTTATCTGTTTCGTCAAGTACTTCTTAGAAAACTAAGAAATCAGGTGAAACATTTTGGCACACCCCATGGGACCCATTTGGGGTTCCTTGCATCTTTCTTCATTCCTAGGTGAAAATTTGTGTATGTGTGTTTCCCTTCTAATAGCATTCACATTAATACCTTCTCCTGTAACAACCTCTTCTTTATATTTGCTCGAAAGACACATTTATTTTGGTGTATTTAAAAAGAACCTTCTTCCCCTTTGTTTTCTGCATTTTAGTGAAAGAGCATCCCTCTTCTTTTTCATCTATTTTTTTATTGAATATCATACTTTCAATTTGGGTTTAAAACAAGTGCACTGCATTTTGATTTAACTCATTAGCTCACATTAATTGAGGGCAACCTATACGCTAGAAGTCATGACCAGCTGATGGTTGACAAATGAATCGTAGAAAAGAACTTCTATCCTTTTCTCTTTCTCTGAGTCTTACCAAACCACACAAAAATTAAAAATACATACATTCTTAAACAACATCCTACCTGGAAGAAGCTATAGGTGATCACATGATCATGGTACAGTGGGCACCCAGCTCGCTGCTCTATCGAGTCATACTTTAGAGCGAAGCCCGCCCCGCCATAACATTCTTGAAACCTCACCCTTTAGAATTCTTTCTTCGTAGGAAGCCTTCCTCACCAAGAAATTATATTGTTCTGTTCATAACAGTTAGTCCATACAAATAGCATAAGCTGAACAAACGTAATAGAATAGGCACTCTAGGAACGTTCTTTCTTAGTGTTCTGCTTGATTTGCGTTTTGAGGTGAGAGCTTTCGATCATTATTTTTGTCTTTCCTTGCACACTCCCAATCATAGTCGGTGTATTCTGACTTCGTCGGAAGTGTGCCTGGACCACATCTACATCATTCTCAGACTTCTGGGTTTGATTCAACACTAGATTTTTAAATCACAACCATCTTTCTTATTCTCTATTTCAATTTCATAGTAACCGGCTACGGTTACCTTTAACCGACATCGGTTTAACCCAACTAGTGTCGTCAAGTCTTCTTGGATACCTATCCAAAAGACACCTATTTCACTTTCTGAGCTGTAAAAGGATCCTATCACCTTTCATATTGTCATTACTTCAATCACAATCACCTTACGTCTCATCCTGTGTGAAAATTGTCAGTCTGGGACCATCATTTAATAGACTGTTGGTTTTTCACAGTGGATCGCATTGGTTAAACCTAACTGAATTGGTTTACGAATCGACGTCTATCAACTGTGTGCTTATTTTACAGCTCACCAGCCGACCTAATTCATTCACCGTTGACTGTTTTCCTAGTTCTATTGTGTTTTGTGCCATTTAGACATAATACAGTCTCGCCAAATCAGTTCCTACCCACATGGTGCTGACCCATAGTCAGGCGAGTGCCCTCGTATTTGACACTAGTCAACTACTACTCCCACCTAGCCCTTCATCACCTAGTCCTTCACCACCTTCCATCTCATCATCTATGGATCCTAATCAACCTATCACCATTCCTACAGTGCAACACGAAGTTTGCACAACTAGTGGATTGGAATCCCGCTATTTTGAGCCACTACCTCACCCATGCCTCCACTCGAGATGCCTCAGGTCAATTGATCTATGGCATGCCCGTATCCTTATCTCCATCCCTAATGACCGCTTCCACCTCGGCTCCACCTCCTACCCCGGTGACCTCACCGGTTTTATGCCCATTGTGTCGCAGCTAGGTCCCACGCCAGCTTTGACCGCCGCATCCACCACCTCTATTGCACCCGCAGTCTCCACCACACCTTCATCCACCACCCAAAACATAGCATCATCTCGCACCTGTTGTCTCATATATACCAGTTGCAATGCTACCACCCTTAGTGTCGGTAACCTCTACCCCATTTCAAAATGTTGTCCTTTCGATTCCCCAATCTCTACCTCCCATCTCTACTAGGGTCACTACGAGTGTCCCACCCTCACATACCTACTACCAGCTGCCCCCTGTTTCATCGGTCATTTAGTCTAGGTACATACCCTCTATGTCTGTCTCTCAATTCCTGCCTACTTATTCGACACCACCATACTCTGGAATGTCGTATTCTTTATATATCCAACAACAACCTCCTTTCACCTCGGGGGTACCCAATCCTCACAACCTAACAATGAATTTATCAAGTTAATGATGGACAAGATGCAGACATTAGAAGCATCTATTTTTGGTGCTCGCAATTCTCTCACCTATGATGAGATTTGTAATGAGCCTATTCACCCATCCATTCCCATTCGCCCATATCTCGTACACTGGGAGATGCCTAAGTTTAACCGCTTTAATAGTAAGGAAGACCCATAATAGCATTTGTGATCTTTCAAACATGGGTGTTACTTAATTTCCCATGATGATGCTTTGCTTTTGTGAACCTTTCCCATGTCCCTAACTGGTCCAACATTGGACTAGTATAGTGGATTACCTAGACATTCCATCTTCTCATTCAACCAAATAGCCCAAGCCTTCTTGGATCATTTTTTTGATTAACATCGTCAAGAAGGTTACCATGACTGATCTTTATTCCATGTGTCAATATGATGATGAATCTATCACAAATTTTGTCACTCGTTGGCATAGCCTAATCAACCAACTCACTTTCCAATTACCGCAAACTGAGCTCATAGAGCTCTTCACATGAGCCTATGCTAGACATATCTCACCTACCTTACAGACATTTGATGAGGCTTTCACCATGGCACGTAAGCTCGAAATTCACGTCATCGAAGAGAAGAAGATATAATTACGAAACAAGAATTCCTTGTTTAAATCACACAATACTTCCTCTTCCTCAAAACCTCAGACGAGTTATTCCAAAGCCAAGGAATCGCCAACGTAGTGATATCAAGGCTGGCCCGCCATCCATCCAATCATGTTAAACCTTCATCCAATCATCACCGGGTCCAAACCTACCAATTCGACACAAACAAAATAAATACACCTCAATTGGGGAACCATATTCATCTATTTTAGAAAAGCTTATTAAAGCTAATGCCATCACCCTTCCTCCTATAAAACCACATATTGGTTTTGATCCCTCTCGCCCCATACCAGGTTGGTATAAGGAAAATGACTATTGTAACTATCACCGGGTAAATGGTCACAGTGACAGCAATTGTATCACCTTTAAAAACATTGTTCAGGGAATGCTCGAGAGCGGAAAGTTAGTCCCGGATAACCCTAATGCACCTGCCAATCAAGACCTTCATATATTCAAGAAACCATTCCCTAACCATTCCCCATCTAATGATCAAACTGGTGATGTCTCACACAATGAAAGTAATATATGAGAGGTACATGTTATCTTTATAGACTTATCACTTGATTCCCAAATATCTCCTATCACCTCCCTCGAGGAAATCCTAGCCCGAAATCCTCTACCCGCACACAAACCTACTTTATCCATTCCTCTACCCATAGAGGAAATCCCTTCACCTCCCCGTACACCTGCGGAGGAGTCTCTCATTAGCACCGATATCATTTCCCCTTCAACTTCCCTACCCAGTGAGCTGCTACCAATTGTACTTCCTCCACCCACAAAGGAGTACCCATCATCTTCTCCACCTATTTAGGATCTAATATATTTGTCGTTACAACTCGGTGACCATTCTCCATTAGCTACCCAAGATCTTGCAGACCTACTTTTGGCTCTCTTACCTATAGAGGCCAAAGCAAGTGAATTCCCTATTTCTTAGATACATTTTATAGGAATCGCCACTCGCTCCACATCTACCTTATCTACCACATTGTTGTTCTCCCGTTGGCCGACCGCCTAGACTATGTTGATAGGTCTTCACTTTGGGGGCGTCATACTCCCGGTCTCGACCCAAATGCAATTATCTTCCATTGACACTTCTACCATTTATCCGAAGAAGTTTCAACAACCCAAACCACACATGAACATAAATCTCTGCACACCTTCTATTGCATCATCCTCATCTATACTCACCTCTCTACCTACTAGCCGATGTGTTCCAACACCATATCTTATATCTAAACCCACTAGTGTTCTAGGGGTCACACCCACATCAAACCTTGCACATCCTCCTGTAAGGATACACTTGACCACATCTTCCCATATACCTATTGAACCAATCCCTAGAGCTAAACGGAAAACCCAACCTTCTAATCCGCATGCACCAACCTCACCAACTACACCTTTATCACCTTCACCCTTACCATCCATCTTGGGACCTCACCCCTCTACCTTAACAAAATCTACTCTCTCCAGGGTAAACCTAAAATTCCCTTGACCCCTTTACCACAGCCTACAACTCTACCTAGGCGAACCTTACGTCCTTCATCACCATCTATAACTTCTTTGCCTCCTATACCACCATTACCTTCTATACCTCCTTCACTGCCCATGACATTTTCTTCCACCTCACCTGTACCTCCCTCTCAACCTCGACCAACACCTACCGCTACACCTCAATTGTCCCCTTGGGTCACTCACCCTCTCCCACCATCTCGCCTTGCCATGTACATCATGTGCTCCCCTACACCTCTACCTAAGAAAAATCACCAAAAATCGAAAAAACTAGTAATTTCCAAAGAGGTGGTTAAACCTACCCCTCTTCTTGTTGCTGCATATACACCAAAGAAAGTACAACCTAAATCCAAGACTGCATCACCTCAACTACCACCAAAACTACCCAATATTCCAACCAAACCTACTTTCATTCCGCATTGTGATCCACATGTAGGATCATACTCCACCATCTTGGCTAACCTCCTAGAATCACCCTCCCTCCTCTTCAACCTTATGACCCTCTTAAGCCTAAGCCGGAAGGGTTTGATGATACTAAAATTTGTGCTTACCATCGTGTGCCAGGACATGATGTTGAGAACTGTAAGGGTCTAAAGGCTGCCCTCATTCAATTATGTCCTTTTGACCCCAATTTTGATGACGATGACCTCCTAGATGATGAACCTATTTCACCCCCACCACCTTCTTCACATCTTCCTCCTACACCTATACCACAACCTCCATCTTCACCACCACAACCTTCCTTTCCATCTCTGAAATTTGAAATTAACATGGTTCGCATCAGAGAACTTGCCATGCCTCCACCCAAATTTCGTTGTGCCCAACTCACCTCACAAGGATTTTCTCCTCCAGTAGGTTTTTTCTTGTCATGTCATTATACCACTCACCCTACACCTTCTCCATTTTCCAACTCCCCTCAAATCAACATGGTACACATCACTACATGTGCGCAGAGGGGCAAAGAAAAGGCAATTGACCCACCAACCAATCCTATACCCAACATACCATCTGCACCCATACCTTAGATAAATATCCATGGCCCCACACACGCCATTTGTAATGGCATCACACGTCGCACCATTCTCAAACAATTACATCAATCTCCCCTCAAAATGTCCTTATATGATCTCATCCAAACCTTGGAGTCACATCGTCAAGCTCTCATGGAGGTCCATCAATCTATTGAGGTTTTACCTAATGACCCCACACCTGTAGCATCTATTATCACACCTCATCATGTCTCCTCACTCACCAAATTGCCATCTACCTCATCACCTCCCCACGTTCATCAATTTGCTATCCTTAGTTTCTTGAATGACGAAATTATCCCCCACCAAACCAATGACCCAGATCCTACTCTTTTCATCTCCATCCATATCAATAATATATGCGTCTGACGTGTTATGATCGATGGGGGTGCTAGCATTAACATCATCTCCTCCAATGCATTTGAACAAATGCGCATACCCAACAACTACATGCATAAACATCCAGTCATGTTGCATTCATTCAATGATGCTATCACCTCTACACTCGGCACTATCATCCTCCACATTTGTGTGGGTTCCCGTACTGTCCCCGAGCTATTCTACATTCGGAAGGGGAGTTTTAATACAACTTGTTGCTCGGAAGACCTTGGATTCATGCCATGGGTTGTGTTCCTTCTACTTTGCACCGATGTGTAAAGTTCAAACATGAAGGATGTTCCTATACCATTCGGCTGACCCATCACCTTTCAAAACCTACAACATGCTTTACCGACCCAATGATGTCCTTGTACCTGTTAAGGCATCTACCTCCCTACCTACATCTTCTTCACACATGACCCCATCTAATGAGTGCCGTTGCAACCTCACCTTCACCCAAATCTTCTATTCCCACCACTATTATTGCTTCTACTAGTCACACATTAGCTTCCCAACTAACCGACACCTCCTCCGATCTAACTTCTAATGCTTCCTCCATTCCAGCTACCAATATATAAACCACTGATCCCTTGGAAGGTGTTTTTCAACGCCTCACTATGGGGGAGTATCGCTTGTACAATGTCAATACATTCCTTACTCCACAAGAGTATGGAAACCTTCACCAACATCCTCACTATGATCACCACATAGGTGAGCGTCTCCTTTATGGTCCTCCCCACCTCCATACCCATCTTACCTATGGGGGAATTGATATTTCCACTTACACACCCGAACCACCATCACAAACCCGACCTTTTTCGGATGACCTTCAGTTGCTTACCAACCACCGCTTTGCTCACACTTTCCTACACCGTTGTGCTTGGAAGGGTTTCGGATTTGGCCTTTATGAGCAAGGTCATCACACCATTATTTCATGTACCACGCGTAAACACAATGATCATAGTGGAATCATTTTTACCAAACTACCTGCCAAAAATCCCCGTATTGAACTCATTGAAGACATTGACCCCTCTCCACCTTCTTCACTTAGCTCACCTTCACCACCTTCACCAACAGAGTCAATGGATCCTGAATCTATCCCTCCTACCTTTTTTTTCCATAAATACCATTTCCTTGGGACCTCTAACCTATCACCACGATGGCGAGGCTCCTTCCTCTATTCCTTTCTTGTATCCTGATATGATAGGGGATGATACTCCTTCTATTAATGTCATTCAATGTCAGGATGATGAATCCATACTCACCTACCTTGGTGTGAAGACTCCTAGATTCACCGATCGTTACCTTCTAAGACGCAAAACAATGTTGAATGAATTGACTATCAAGTCAACATCCACACTCGGGATGACCCCTACATTCTCAAGATCGGTCAATCTCTCGGATGTTCTTTGAACAGAAGCCCTCACTTATTTTCTTAAAAATCATAGCCATGCTTTCACTTGGTCCTATGTTGACATGCATGTCATTAATCCCACTATTGTGGTCCACAATATTGTAACCATTCCCGATACCAAACCCGTAAAACAAAAGTTGAGGAAAATGCACCCTCGCATTTTCTTCTTGTCAAAGAAGAACTTCAACACCTTCTCTCAGTTTCCTTCATCTTACCCATCGATTACCCCCAATGGATTTCTAACATCGTCCCTGTCACTAAGGTGACAGGGGGACTTCACATTTGCACCAATTTTCGTGATCTCAACCTTGCCTGCCCTAAAGACGATTTTCCTCTACTTGGTATTGACCAGTTGGTTGACCTTACCGCTGGCCATGAGATGCTATCACTTATGGATGGTTTCTCGGGTTATAACCAAATCTTTCTCGCCCCAAAGGATCAACACAAAACCACATTTATTACCCCTTGGGGGACCTTCTGCTATCGAGTCATTCCTTTTGGCCTTAAAAATGCTAGTGCCACGTATTAAGCTATGACCTACATCTTCCATGATATCATGCATCGCATATTGGAAGATTATGTGCATGATCTCTTGGCCAAATCTAAATTTCACACCAAACACATCGCCATCCTTGAAACCATATTTGACCACCTCATTAAGCATTGCGTTCACCTTCAACCTAAAAAGTGTGTCTTCATGGTTCTCTCAGGAAAGCTCCTGGGATTTATTGTTTCCCTCCGTGGTATAGAAGTTGACCCTGCTAAATTCAAGGCCATTTTGGAAATGCCTCCACCCACTAACCTTAAAGAACTTTGTAGCCTGTAAGGTAAATTGTAGTCCATTTGCCATTTCATTTCACAATTATCTGACCGTTGTCAACCATTTCATCACCTTCTCAAAAAGGATGTCTCTTTTAAATGGGATGATGACTGCCACAAAATTTTTGAGGCCTTAAAACAATACCTTCTCCAACCACCTGTACTCATTCCACCTAAAGATGACCAACCCTTCTACCTATACATCTCTCGCTCATGATCACTCCTTAGGGGCTATGCTCACTCATCATGATGAACAACATAGGGAGTAGGCGGTTTATTACATAAGTCGTACTCTTTTGGACTACGAATCTTGATACATGCACCTTGAAAAACTTTGTTTAGCCTTAGTTTTTGTCATCACCAAACTTCGCCATTACCTACTCAACCACAAAACCTATGTTGTGACAACACCGACCCCTTACACTTCATGTATGCTAAGCCTTACCAAAATCAACGTTTCGTATGTTGGCTCATGCTTCTTTTCTGACCTAGACCTCGAATTCATCCACCAAAAATCTATCAAGGGCCAGGCCATTCTTTGATTAGCTAGCTCGATGCACCTCTTTTGGGAATCAATCTTCAAACTTTGATTTCCCGACGAATCCATTGCTAACCTCTCTTTGGATGATGACCCTTACCAAATGGCACGATTCTTTAACGGTTCCAAATGTCGGCATGGGGTGGTGCGGGTATTATCCTCATTCCTCTTGATGGTGAACCCATGCCTTTATCATTTAAACTCGAATTTGAGTGCATTAACAATATCACCGAATACGAAGCACTTGTATTGGGTCTCATGATTCTTATGCCTTAGATGTCAAATCCATTAATATCTTTGGTGATTCTCACTGGTAGTAAACCAAGTCAATGGTTTTTATCGGTGTCATAATGAAATCCTTCAAGAGTACAACGTTAAAGATCATGCCGACTACCTTTGACCACTATAAAATTCAAATCGTTCTATGATCCACCAATAAATTCACGGATACCATGGCCTACCTCACTTCTCAGATACCTGCTTCACCTACCGATTCAAACATCTTTGTTACCATAAAATGCATACCGAGACCTTTTTATAAATCTTGTTGTGTTAACCTCGTCTAAACTGCCTCCTTAAACACACAAGACCTTAGGTATAAGCAGCTTGCAAACTAGTTTTCCCTTTCTATATTGCCTCCTGATCTCACACGTAATGGACAACGCGCCTTTCTTAAAAAGGCCTCTCATTATGTCATCATGGGTGGCCTTCTCTATAAATGAGGCTTTGACAGTATTCTCTTACGATGCCTCACCAGC
The DNA here is from genome assembly GCA_018340775.1 of Taxus wallichiana var. yunnanensis. Taxonomy (NCBI): domain Eukaryota; kingdom Viridiplantae; phylum Streptophyta; class Pinopsida; order Cupressales; family Taxaceae; genus Taxus; species Taxus wallichiana. Next base: position 931,043,477 of record CM031239.1, read on the forward strand.
TCTGAAATCCCCTATACCATTAAAGAAGTTCACGATGGCATATGCGGAGGTTAGTTCGGTGGTTCCGGCTATTGCTAAATGCATTCTTCACCTAGGCTATTCTTGGTTGACCCTTAATCATGATTGTTGTGACTATGTTAAGCATTATGTAAAATGCCTACAACATGCCCATCTTCATCATACACCTAGTCATGCCTTATAGGTTGCTCGTGACCTTTGGCCCTTCTCTCGGTGGAGTTTGGATCTTGCGGAGAGATCGATCCCCACTTTTCCCTAAGACATCAATGGATCATCACCACCACTCGAATATTACATCAAATGGGTTGAATTGCACCCCTCATCTCCACTAAAGTTGAGAAAATATGCAAGTTCATCAATCATCACATTATTTTTCACTTCAGTGTTCCACATCGCCTTATTAATGCGATAATGGCAAACAATTCAAAAACAAAACTCTACCGAAACTTTACAATGCCTTCGGTATCCAACTTAGCTTCTCCTCACCATATTACCCACAAACCAATGTCCAAGCCGAATCCACTAACAAAACCCTAAATAAAATTCTAATGAAAGTGGTTAACGATACTGGGAAGGATTGGCATACACACATTCCTTTTGCTCTTTGGGCATACCGTACTAGTATTCGCACCTCCACCACTGCCACTCCCTTTTCTTTGGTCTATGGTACCGAGGTTGTTTTGCCTCTCAAAGTCCAGATCCTGTCTCTCCACATCTCTCTTCAATATATGCTTACTGATGATGGCTTTCACCAAGACCGTTTAGCACAACTTGAGTTATTAGATGAATGTCATCTTCATGCCCTCGACCATCTCCAAGTCTACCAAAAATGCATCAAGCGTGCCTATGAAAAACGTGTCCATGAACGCACCTTCAAGGTTGGTGATCTCGTCCTCAAGGAAAATCAACATGTAACCAAAGAAAAAAAAAACAAACGGGGAAAATTTGCTCCTAATATGCTTGGACCATACATCATGACCCATGAATATAGATGAGGTGTTTATCCCTTGTCTTCACTTGATGGTAAGCCCGAACCCGAGCCCCTCAATTCCTTGCATCTTCGACCGTTCTACTGTTGACTTCTAGTCCTACATCACTATTTATCTAGTTCATGCTCATCCCTTGAGTGCCATTTACCTTTTTCTTTTCCACACCTCATCTCCAACGACTAAACAAGAATCATGTGATTACCCGTCACCCTTTTCCTTATCTTAAATATGTGCACCACGGCTCTACACATGGCATGTTTCTCATGAATAATTTTCATCTTCTTTTAGATGAGATCCCATGGTCGTTCACCCTTTCCTTCTCAACAAGAACCAAATGCTTCGTTATAGTCTCGTCCATGACTTAAAAGCCAAAAAAAAATATGAATCCCTCAGAAGGACATCTTTTAATATAAGGGATTAACTCCTTGAGTCAAACTTCCAATATGAAAGATGGTTCCCTCAAAAGGACATCTTCCGCCTTCAATGGTCACTATAAGTGGGCTGCTCCCTCAAAGGAAAACTATAAAAAGCTCGTAACTCTCTACATACTCTTTCCAAAAAGAGTACTATTTTCTCAAAATCAAAATTCAAAAGCTTCCCGCATCGACTGGCAGTCTATCTAAAAAGTCAAAAAGAAAAAGAAAAAGAAAACTAACCTTTTTCATCATGGACTTGCCTATTGTGATCTTGGCTCTATTACCCAAGGCATTCTATTTCCCATTTTATGACCCAATTACCTTCACCTCCTTACCTGTTGTCTCTTCACCTCATACTGCCTTAAGGGACCTACTGAACCTATGACATTTGGTGATTCTGTGACTATTCTTCACCTTTAGAGTAATCAATCATGCAATTTCTTTAGGGTCTTACGTTCACTAGCCTATATGTAGATGTGTTTCATATGTTTGATCTTTGCCAATCGGGTGGCTTTCTTGCCCCCTCTTATCTTTTCTCTTCTTCATTACCTTTTGATCTTCCTATATAGGACTAGAACCTTGACACCTGTCTTTTGGGATTTTCTTCTCCCACCTCAATCAACCTAAAATCACTTTTACCTATCTACCTATTCTCAACCCCAACATCAATGCCCTCAACCTAATTATACCAATGACCTAGAATCAACACTACCTATTGACCTAAAATCACCCATACCTATCTACCTATCCTCCACCCAACCTAATTGACCTTGACCTAATCATACCTATGACCTCAAATCCAACCTAACTATCAACCTCACTACCTATTCTTCTATCTTCTCATATTATTTCCTAGCTTATGGGAGAACTACATCGGTCTGAGGTCCCTTTTTACCGGGACTATGTAGGCAGCACTTCCAGGGCATGGGGCCCTGGAAGGTTAGCTTAGCCACTCTTTACCCTAACCATTTTCCCCACCTTTACCTGATTTCCTATTCATATCAAAAACCTCGACATCTAAACCATATACCACATAACTTTTACCACTTATATTATTTCACATTTTTGTACATAAGCAACATTTTTCCACATTTTACATCATCTCATGTTATATTGCCATTGTTATCAAAATACCGAAATGAACATCCATGCCTAAACCAACCTGAGTCAATCCATGCCTAAACCAACCTGACTCGATCCATGCCTAAACCAACTTGACTCGATCCATGCCTAAACAACTTGACTCAATCCATGCCTAAACCAACCTGACTCAACCATGCCTATCACCTGACTCAATCCATGCCTAAACTAACTTGACTCGATCCATGCCTAAACCAACGACTTAATCCATGCCTAAACCAACCTTACTCAACCATGCCTATCACCCGACTCAACCATGCCCATACCCGACTCGATCCATGCCTAAACCGACTGACTCCATCATGCCTAACTCACCTAATTTCCATCCATATCAAAGCACCAAACCCATATGTCATCCATATCAAAGTAACAAATCCATATCTCATCTAACACAAGCCATAAACCAATATCTCGTCAACACATCAACACATCACAAAATACCATGTATCTCATCATATAAATCAATAACTGTGTATCTCAAAATACATGCCCATCTCATCATGGCCATCATCTCAAAATGTCGGCACGCAGGCCGATATACAATACAAAATGTCATCAGCACGCAGGCCGGTCTCATATATACAAAAAGCATGAATGAATCAATACAAAAATCTTTGGCACGATCTAGTATCATGTACAACATAATAATAAATACAAAATCTCTTCAAAGACGTAGGCCAATATCATATATAATACATACAAAAATGACTTAGTACGCAGTCAATCCATAGAAGGTCAATCATTTCCCCATCGATTTCGGGAATGCTCCTTGTGTGACTGTGTCTCTCCGACCCCTCTACCGCACGTGTCTAGGGCCCGACACCTACCTCACCTCCTGCTGATGGCCCCTCACCTGGGGCTAGCCTCTGCACACTATTGGCCTCACCATGACCCTTTCCCTAGGCTCGTCGGCCTCCTGTACTCTCCACACTATGAGTGCGGGATCTAGTCCTCTCACTGGAAGCATGCTGTGCTCTGTATTCAGCATAGGAAGGCACATCTAGCCCAACAGCTAACAAATGATCCTGGTAATACCATGCCTCTCCTAGGGCATCTCTAAACCTAGCCATGGGCACTATCTATGGAGGTGCCATGGGTCCCGCTACCTGTGTGGGTACCTGTACAATGGGACCCTGTCCCTGAACCTACATTGAGCCATGTCTTTGATACTAGAGCTCGAGTCAACCCCGGAATCTATGCTTGTTCCTATATCTCGGGCCTACATGGTAGTAATCTATGCATGTGCTACTTTGTTAATTAGCCTTGTAGTAGACCCGTGCTTTGCCTCGTTATGGCTGTGGCTAATCTGGCCTGTAAAGCCTACACTGTGCTCCATCTCCGCCTACCTCCTCTCCATTTCCATCTCCCCATGCCTCCGCCTGTGTAGGTACTATCCTATCCTGCCTGCACTGAGCTTGCAGTGTCACTATCTGGGCCTATAATGTGGCAACTGTGCCTCTGTACCTGTCAGTTACCCCTGCATGATCCCAAGCTGCGTCACCAAAGTAGCCACCTACCCCTATAGGGCATCTCTCTAGATTGTGATTGTGGCTAAGTCTTGTTTCCCCGGCCTCGGTGGTATAACTCTCGCCGGTTGCTGCCCACCATTGCCTGTATCCATCTCGCAACCCAAGCATCATCAATTTGTGTATTTATAGGCTACTCCTCTTTTCCGGTCAGCCTTTATGGGTCATGGTGGAGACATAGGTCTCTCCACATCATCTCTCCTGTATTGTGGGAACGGAGGTGGTACACCCTGGACTAATCCAAACTGGCATCTAACCCACTCTACGGGTATCTACTCATGCTCACCCGCTCTCCTCCCCTCTATCCACAAATGTATCTATAGGCCAACTAGCTCTATGGCCATCTGTTTATATGAGGGGAAGCCCACATACGGCCTCTAAATGATGTCCACCCCGGAAAGCCCCTCCAACAACCTCCTGTAATAAGCTACATCATGAGTAGCTTTGGCACCTCGGGCCTCTCTCATGGCCGGTACCCACCGCCTATACCTCACTCTCAAAACTCTCCGTGGGAATGCATCTACCTAGGGCATCCCCTCTGGTCAAACACAAACAATGTGCTTGTATTCCCATCAATGTAGTAGTACGACACAACAGATGTTGAACCTCTGCAGTCACCCGTAGGCCCATAGCTCTCTATACACCTACATCAACAATGCAAGTGCCCATACGAACCGTGTCCACTATATCATCATGTCATGGAGGACTCCCATCAGTGACATCGGGAATCTCCTCCTCTCGCATCCGGCGGTGTGAAAGACACCGCCTCCATCAAAAGTACCACTAACCTCATCTCCTCTGGATGAGCTCTATACATCGCTCCATAGCTCATGCTAGCATTATGGAATGTTAGGTCTGCTACACCCTCACCAAAAATGGGTGCTAGTAGCTCCTTAGATGCCTCTGAAGAGATAGAATAAACTTGGGCCCCTAATATGGGCAACCGCAGGATCCTATAGACGTCCTCTAGGGTGATCATCATCTCACCCATCGGTAAATGGAAGGTGTTAGTTTCTGAGTCCCAACTATCGATGAGCGAAACCATAAGACTCACCTCTTGGACTACCGCCGGCAGGTGGCGCCTCACCCCTATCAACCCCACCTTTGCAATGTGCTGCCACTCCTCCTGCGTTGTGCTCACCCGTACTATTGATAACAAGGGCAGCACCCGGGCCCTCATTCGCAGCTCATCTCGGGCCTGCATCCCACAAAACAATGTATTAGTACACCTTCCCAACTTACCTTATTTTACCCCACATCCCGACCTAATCTCTTTCCCCACCCCATCCCTTTTGGCCTTGTCCCTCACCCAAACCTACCCAAACCCATCTACCCGAACCTATCTACCCTAACCCTCACCCAAACCTACCCAAACCCATCTACTTGAACCTATCTAACCTAACCCTCACCCAAACCTACCTAAACCCCTCTACCCAAACCTACCCAAACCCATCTACCCAAACCTATCTACCTTGACCCTCACCCAAACCTACCCAAACCCATCTACCCGAACCTATCTAACCTAACCCTCACCCAAACCTACCCAAACCCATCTACCCGAACCTATCTAACCTAACCCTCACCCAAACCTACCCAAACCCATCCACCCGAAACTATCTACCCTAACCCTCACCCCAACCTACCCAAACCCATCCACCAAACTATCTACCCTACCCTCACCCAAAACCACCCTCAACCCTTCCCCACCTACCCTACTTTCTCACCCTAAACCCTTCCCCTCTCACCTAACCCTTCCCCACCTAACCTATTTTTGGTCCCAACTTACCCTTAGGTTAACCGACATTGGTTATCATCAACCGACCCCGGTTATCCCCTGACCGACCATAGTCTCCCTTTGACTGGCACTAGTCACTGTTCTTGTGACCGGTACCAGTCACTACCCACCGACGTCGGCCACAAGTTGACTAACGTTGGTCACTGTTGTGCCGCATGCCCCAACTTCCCAACCCTACTTTTTCCCTTCCTAGTCATTCTACCCACCCAAATCTCTCCTTCCACCCCTAATTGTTCCTACATTACCCTTTTTCCCTACCCCCTACCCTTCCCCATTCCCATTGCCCTCCATTTTTTCCATTTTGAAATTCTTCCCCCAAACCCCCATTTTTTCATATTTCTTATCTTCTAACCAATTAACTCAAAAATCAATACCAAAGGTTCAAATCCTACTTGATCCCACTGCCACCATCATGCTGGAACCTCCATCCTCCATGCCGCTCCTCCCGATCCCTCTCCAGCCTCCACCATCCAAGAAAATCCTCCACCTCTCTCCACCAATCACCTCGCTCGATCCGATCTCGCAGCCCCACCTCTCACCCAATCAATCTCACCTATGTGGCTCACCAACCAATCTCTCTGCCGTACTCTTTTGACCTCTTCCTCTTTTCTCTCTTTTTGTCCTTTTCTTCTCCTTAACAATGCACAAATGAATTTTAAAACGTGGGTTTTCCACTTTTTATACCCTACCCGACTCAACTGACATCGGTTTCCCATTAACCGATGCGGTCGATGCCCTAGCCAACCACCATCGGTTCCTCTCCACCGTCATCGGTTCATACTGACCGCTATTGGTTACCCTGCCTACTCATTGCCCTCACATTGACCTCATTTTCCTTACCTTCCTTTTCTTTTTCCTCCCCTACACCTACCTGGACCACTTTACCTTCCCTCTCAGCCCTCCACCTTCCTTAACCTTCCCTCGTTATTCGTTGATGCTCGCTTATCTTACCCCTACCCCGGCCTTACCCGTGCTGTGACCTATCTACCTGGACCTGGAAAACTATTTGTGACCTTTGAACCGATGTGCTCGTTATACCTTATGGCATTGTTACCTATGTTGATTGACCTAATGACCTTACCTAGCCTATTTCCATGACCATTTATCCTGACCCTACCTTTGGTGTACCGAAACATACCTAACCATTCCTGCACCTAACCTACGTTGTGTTTCCTAACCATATCCTATACCTTGGATACTAGAATCACTTCAACCTTGTTTGGATAAACCTATCGACCTTAGACGATGTAGATTTTGCAAGCTCTTCAACCTGGTACCGTGTTGTAATTTATACGTGTGCGTGCATTCAACTACCACTACCTTTGACCTTGGCCCGTTTACCCGTTTACCTATATGCCCGATTTTCCCTTTACTCCTTTCCCCATTTTTTCACTATTCTTCTTCACATCCACTTTTATCAAACCACTCGCTGATGTGCTCTACCACCTCATCAGTTCCTGGTTTGAGGGGGATCACCCTCATTCCCACTTGGGGCAACCACACTCTATTTTTGTTCACGTCGCTTACCAATACAAGCTACGCAACAAGAAGGGGAAAAATGTAGACACCAAAATCATGTTGTAATCACCTTGGTCCCCTACCACAGCCCTATAATCATTTCCTCATCCTCAACACCTTAGCACCTACCTCCTGCACCCCACACATTTTAATTTAATTACTTTAATTAAATTAATGCCATTTATCTCCATACATATTAATTTAATTAATTTAATTAAGTTAATGACCTTTTAACACATTAATTTAATTATTCACATTAAATTAATTCACTACCCTCACACACCTATTTAATAAAATTGTCTTTATTAAATGCACCTCACCTAACCACCCCCATCATTTGACCCATTAACCTAAACCCTAAACCAATGTCCTAAATAAAACCTAACATTAGACCCATCCCCTCACCTCACATTAAAAGCCTCCTAAGGTCGGTTTTCACCCCGAGGAAAAGAAGAGACCCTTATCAAATGGTGGAACAACTTCCCAGGAAACTTTTGAACAACTCGAGATACCTCACCCAAACTGATGTCAGTTCACCCTAAACCGATGTCGGTTCACCCTAAACCGACGCCGGTTATACGGAATGGACCAAATGGCCTATTTAGACCCATTTACAGCTCTGTAATATGGGTTGGTCATTGGGTTGTTGTTTAGAAAACTTCTGATCTTGAGTTCAATCTCTTTAGACGCAACAATGAACGAAGATTGATTTATGATCAACAAAGGCAACCAAATACACCGGCACAACAAGTGAGACTTTCTTCACAAAGATCCTCCAACACAAGAACTTCTTCATTATTCTTGGACTGCACCTCACGAAGAGTACGTATCCTCCTTCCATCTGTTTCATTTTCTTATCATCATTTGTAGTCTTTGTGGTAAAAGGAACCTAGTCCTTTACTCTCTATCCATTCCCTTTCTCCGATTACGCAGCCACCTTCCATATCCAATCATCCTAATACTTGGCCCAATTTCCCATTTTGACCTCCTCGGTAGTCTCGGACCTTCGTAACATATCTACACCCCTCTATGATCAATCCCCGTCTTCTATCCGGTCTACTTTTTCCCCAAAACTCCAAAACCCGGACCGTGAGATTCCACCAACCCCGACTTAACGGTCGTCGGTCATCTCTAACTATCGCCGGTTATAGTGAAACCATCATCGGTTTCATAAACCGTGGTTTGTCTCGTGTCACTTGATCTCTGCGAACAACAACAGCCTTCTCCTGACATATACCTATTTGAACACCTATTTGACCTTCATATCTGTATCTAACCTAGCCTGTTAGCTCAGATTCACCTATAACCAACCTACTTGACCTCTGGATCTCCTTCTAGCCTAGCATGTTAGATTAGATCTAGCCTATTGTGTTTGGTATGAGATGCCTAAATCATATTAAACTACAAGTAGGACAATATTTACTTTATTTCAGCATTGAATTGTTTTAAATAAAGTGGACTGACAGCCATCTAGGAAGTATCGCACTTCCAAGATCTAGCACATGTTAGGCAGTCCACTGCATATATCGTTTAACTCTCTTTGGTGGTCTTGTTTTGATTCTTATATAGGTAGTTCCTCCTAGCCAAAAGGAAGGTCTCACAATCACTTCGATTCAAAATTCAGATACGCACGCATATAACCTTCAACCATCCCAAACCAGGTATTCCTCTTACCACCTTTACCTTATCTGTTTTGTCAAGCACTTCTCAGAAAACTAAGAAATCAGGTGAAATAGTAAGGTGATAGAATTCACCTACCAAATACCAAGCCATCGTGAAACAAAGTGGGATCATGTGCAATGGAAGAAGCATGAGTATAGGAGCCAAATTAAATGTCATGTGGAGCAGTGTCAATGATGGGTGATGCGAGAGTGGGAAGTGTAAATTCTAAGGGTTGTGGAAGCCTATGTGTAGCAATAACATGATGTGGCAGGTGAGATAGTGCAGTGATGGATGGATGCGATGGAAAATGTGTATGAGTAACAACCTATGGGGGTGGATGAATAATGACCTTAGAACTAGATGAAGGAGATAACTTAACTAGAGTAACAACACACCTACAAGGGAGAGGAGATATAGACTGCTCACATGAGTGAGAACCAAAATAAATGACACCCTTGTCTTCTAATTATTTCAAGCAATCATGGAGGGCATAACAGTTGTTGTCCCTATGGCCAGTGATACAATGATAGTTATAATAGGGTCTATCATGTTGGAGTTGTAAGTGATGTTGTGGATGGTGCTGGTTAGAAGGTAGGAGAATCAAGCACCTATCAAGAAATGCACGCAACACATCATGAGGCCTAACGTGATGAGAGAAATGTAATTGTAATCGTGAGACAGTGTAGAAATATGAGGTGTATCTGACGCATAGTAGGATATGATGGATGCGTATGTAATGGAGTATATTGAACTTACTTCGAGGAGGAGATGGATATCGTGTAAGGCACTCAATAAATGACAAAGTGGAGAATAACTAGATTATTTAGTAGTAGTAACAACATGTGGAGGATCTATAACATGTGTAGCAATGAGGTATTGTTCTAGATCAATGACTCGATAGTATAGAACCATGCATGATTCACATTTATCATATTGTAATATTTGTTTTAATGTTGGAATCAAACCACGAAAAAAGAAAAATTTCTTCTGTAAGTTGATAGGTTGAAAGACTAGTTTGTGCATACAAGCATTGAATCGCAAAATATAGTCCATGATAGGTTCCATTTTTCCCTGATGCAAATTAGGTAAATGATCATATGTAACTCGAGGGCCATTATTGATGATGAAGCGATGAAAAATTCTTCTTCCATCTCACAATAAGTTCTAATACATCCAAATGGTATATGGGTATACCATTGGAGAGTGTCATCCGTAAGTCGTGGCGAAAGGCCTTAAGTAATAATCGATCATTATAATATGAAGCCATAGCCATATAGTAATGCTTGAGATGTAAGTAGGGATTTCTAGTACTATCAAAACATGAAAAGGTAGGCATGATAAAATCCTTAGGAAATTCTGAGTTGTGAATCTTTTTGGGAATGGGATTACCATGCAATGAATTATTATCAATGGAAGCATAATAGGCCTTTCTTTATAATGTAAGAGATTGGACCTGAGACTTTAAGTGACCAACAACATGCATGAGGGATAAGATATCCTATGAAGGAATAGTAAAGGATGGCAATAATGTGTTAAGTGGTTGTAATTTTCCATTATGAGTAATCATAGGGATATCAAGGGTAGAAAAAGGATATTTCGATGCTAAGGGAAGACTTGAAGGTGGTGCGAAAGGAGTAATAGAAGATGAAGGACACGGAACATCCATAAAATTAGTAAGAATAACATTAGAAACATCCCCAGGAGATGAAGTGTCAAATGGAGATGAAGCGACGTGAGGATATGAACTAATAGATGGAGATGAATCATGCATGTTATTAGATACAACCTCAAAAGAAGATGACAATGGAGCAGGGGATTCACACTCAAAAATATGCGAGGAAGTAGACTATCAATTATTTCATCGAAATCAAAGAGAGACTCAGATAGAATAATTTCATTAAGTGTATCATCAACATAGTATGAAGGATAATGCAAACTAGTATGTGATGTATCATGAGAAGCATTGTTAGAAATAGAAGCAACATGAGATGTAGCTAGAGTAGTGTCTTGACTTGATTGAGAATCAACATGCACATGTGTATTATCATCAAGGCCAAGCATGAAATTAATGAGAGTATCATCTAGATTTTATTTGGAAATTTTAGAAGGAGGATCATGGCTAATAGTATAACATGGTGTACAATGAGTGAAGCTCATCGGATCAGAAACAATGCCAATGGTAGAATTATCAAAGCTAGTAGGCACATTGCATTCATTAGCTAAGAGTTGTTGAATATGATCGACATAGTAACATTATGATATAGAGCAATGAGCTCAATTATATAGGGATAATTGACCATAATTGAGCTCATTGCTCTATATGAGTGGACCATAATAAGAATAGTCCACCCATACCATTACTCTATAATTGACCATAATTGAGCTCACTTCTCTATATTACCTAACATCACGATATAGAGCGGTGAGCCCTTGATAAGAATAGTCTACGCCCATATAATGATATGTATGTTTTGTTTATATAAGGATCTCTTGTTTGAATTTCAACACTAATGACCTACATGTCGACTAGTACCTCGAGAGATGGGAGGGAAAACTGAAAATACTGACCTCAAATGTAAAAAATAAGATCAAACATAATGAGGACAAGGGCACCCAGGATGGACAGGAGCACCTGCCACTCCCGTCCAACCCCGGCTGCTATTTTCAAGAGACAGAGATGACTAAAAATGAGTGATAAATGACAGACAGGGATCCCTGAGACCTAACCAAAACTTTGTGTGTGAGTGAAAAGTGTTCAAGATAGACAACAATAATGACCAATAAGATAGATGTATGGACTATGGAATGGGTCATCAATGAATACTTTTCTTACGCAAGATCTATATATAAAACAATATACTTAGCGGTATGATAATAGTGTTAAGTACATGATTTTGTGTCTAGAGTTTGTATGTTAGGTGGTGAAGAGCCCCACCATGGAGAACTAACAATGACCTTCCCCCTTAGAGGAGGGCTCTAACCTGGTCCAGAGGAAGATGGAGTTGAAGAGCGACCCCAAGTAGAGGCAAAGCGATGGATGTGAGAGTAGATTTTCCAATGCGGTCCCGTAGGTGGTGACCGCCGAGGCGAAGATGGACGGGGTGGTGGAGGCAAAGAATCGAGAGACTCGACTCATCAAGAAAAGCACACTCCCATAGTGTGTGAGAAACTCTGTAAATGAGCAAACTCCAAGGAAACATTTTCAGCTTGGGCTTGAATTTGTATGTGCACAATAGACAATATAACCACTTTGTCATTAGTGGAAAAGAAAGCAACAAATTGATCATTTTGGAATATCAAAGCATTTCAAGATTTCCAAATATGAAAAATAATACAAGCTCTAAATAATTTCCATAGAGTATCAATATAATGTGGCCAAGGACTAAAATCTCTAAACAAAGCCAGACATCAATGAAAGAATTCCGGATGGTAGGGTTGGAAAAAAGAATGAATCCAAGTCTAGATAGTCTAAGCATGGGGACAAGACCAAAATAAATGCTTAAAAGATTTAGGTCTAGAGCAGAAGGGGCATTTAGGATTAGGGATGCCAATGTGACTAAGATGCTCTTTGACAGAAAACACCGATAAATAAGGCACCAAAAGAAATTATCAATTTTAGGCTCAATAAGAGAATTACAAGTGTGGGAAATCCGAAGAAGCCGGTGGAATGCAAAAATGAAAAACCCAATGGGCATTGAGTTCGAAATGAAAAGAAAGACTAGACTCAAAATTTGATAAGTAGTTCCAACACTGTAGCGGAGGAAGACAATTTCATGATTCCACTGCCAATCATGCCACCAAGTGTCTAGAGGTTTAAGCCCCAACTTGTGGAGCATAACATTGGGCATTAATTCCTGAATTTTGTAGATAAATGGGAGATCTGAATTGGAAAGATTAAATTTTGTCTTGAGATTGAGCTAGGGAATCCAGTCTCTGTGGGTGACCAAATCTTGGATGGTATGAATTCCTTTGTGAGAAAGCCAGAGAGATTTGATGCCCGAGTTTCCATCAAGTGGAATATTATCATCAGTGATGATGGGAGACCACCAAATATTTTGAGAATTGAAAGAGAGCCTAGTGTGAAAGCCATCGCCAATCCAACACAACAATGGTTTCACTGTCTCAAAGTATTTTCAGATGTTTTTTCCAAAAAAATGTTAGTGAATCTTACCGAAGCCCTAGTGATAATAAGGGTGTGCAAACCAATATTGTTCCAACATTTTTTTCCATACAAAGCACTAGAAGCAATACAGTTCCAAAGCAAAATTTTACAGGCTTGATCGCCCAACAGAAAACACACAACCCATTTAGAACATAAGGCCACACTTTGTCAATAAACATCACTAATTCCTATACCACATTGATCGCGAGGGAGACAAAGGACCTCAGGTGCCACCCTATGAAAGCCAAGTGAACTAGAAATTTTACACCAAAGATAGTCTCATAAAAACTTAGCAAGTTTGGAAAATGAAGCACGGGAAGGGCACTACATGCAGAGTAATACACATGAGTGGAAACAAGAATCTTAGTATACACTTGTAATTTTCTAGCAGGAGAAAGTGGTTTCAAATACCACCAAGAAACCTTATGCTCAACTCGCTAATAACATATTGTCATAGAGTGGTAGTGTTGTTATAAAAAAACAAAGGAATTCCCAAGAATTTGAATTGATCACCTCTTCCAATCCACTTCTAGGGGTAAGATTTCAACCAGTTTGGGATAGGTAAGCAACTTTTCTAATAACCTAATGTCTTATTCATCTGAATGGTGGATCCAGAAGTAAGGCAAAATGTATCAAGGAAGTCAAAACCGTAGCCACATTTTGTTCGGATTTAATAATAGTAAGAAATGAATCATTAGCGAAATGACCATTAATAATTTGTGTCACATGACCAGGAAGGAAAATCACCCGAATATGATCTTGAGAAACATGAGGAGAAATAAGATATCTTAAATCATCTACAACTAGAACAAACAAGGTTGGCAAGAAGTCACTTTGTACACACCCAATTTTGCACGGTGCAACATTGTCGAATAGTTCATAAAGAGTGTCATTGATACTTGTACTTTAATGATATTATATCTGTCAATCCAGAGCGGTGTCTATGGTTGTTTGTAACAAAGGGAATAATAGGAATTTATCTCGGACGTACTTAACAACAAAATTAATTGTATAATAAATGACTACAATTATAAAATGTTATGCATGGAAAGCAAAGAATATTACGAGAAAAAATCTAAGGATTTTTAACACAAGTTAATGCTTGAAATGGTAAATGCATAAAAAATGACAAGAAAGGAAATAATAGTAAATCTCCCTTCTCATTGGGGAGGAGTGGCCCTTGCCCCTTCCCTTCAATTAGGTTTAAGGCTGAAATTCACACAAATTTTTCCCTGAATATACATCTTTTATTCAATTGAAAGAGTATGATTTTATAATGATTCAAATAACTGAACCAAACCAATAAATCTAAATACATTAGCTCTTTTATACTAGATAAATCCTAGTCCCTCTATGAGAGAACTAGTTTATTCGTAATAACTAACATATACTAAACTGACTGTTGACTAAAACAATGACTATCTATTTTAAGGAATACAGTTGTGGAAGAAGTAGTCTTTGAGGTGTTTGAACTGGAATTAATATTGCTAACTGTAGAGGAGGTCCATGATTGAATCCTTTGAGGGAGTCAATCAGTGCTGGAAGATTCTTCATATATTTGGTTGATTGTAGGGAATTACGGTGATACTAAATCTCTAGGTGTTGGCTGCGTCATGTCTCCCAGCAACTGGAGTAACTAAACCTCAAAATTGACATGAATGTAGGTTGAGGTAATGGCACATGTTTCCTATTCATGTTTTTATGCTACCATTTATATCACCAGTAGTTTGAGCTATCTATCTTCTTATGCAAATACCTTATTTCAAGGAATTCAAAGTTGATGACTGGACGAGCTCGATGTTGTGCTACAAATCCTATATTAATGCGGAGGTGATTCCTATGCCAATGCAATAATTGATTCATGTGTCGGTGCACTAATTGAGTCATGTACTATTGTAATTTTTTTAGATTGTTTAACACTTTTGACCGGAGCTTAGAACCGGGGGTTCTTGGGTCCCCTCCCTTAACAATGTCCAATGACCAGATGTAACAATTCAACACAATCCCAACGATACAAGCCAAACCAAGATGAGCTGTTGAACCACCATCCTAGCCACCAGGCCACGCGCTTAGCTAAGACTACCACCACCAAGAGAAGAGAAACTAGACTCCACCGCCAATGATGCTAATACCACCACCGCTTATGAATAATTATTGCCAATCTAGATTATCGATGCAAACAAAACCACAACCAATTTGAGCCACCATCCTATCCCTACGGCCACTAGCCAGTGCCACCACCGAGAGAAGACCACTAGTCACAACCATCGGTGGTGTGTCAACCAGCCACCACCAAAGGGGATCGCGCCTAGGGGTTTGAATATGGGTGGATCCGGACTCCAACCATCCATCTTAGTCGATCCACCAAAACCCCATTGGCATGCGCTATTGCAATTTACTCATGTGATAACTCAAGATATAATTTTCCAAAAGTATTGTTAATGCTTATAAAAAGATCAATTTAAGCCATTTTTTAGGAAGAAATAACAAGATAAAAATAATAAGCATATGCACAATAATTCCTTCAAAAACACAGTAAAGCATTAAGTATAAGTAGTTAACATTATACATCGTGCAATATGATATAAAAATAGTATGGGGATTCACATGGTTTAAACATAACAAAATGGGGGTTCATCACTCCCCCAGACTGAAGGTTTAACAACTCCTCCTGCTACCTATTGTTCAATTGTTCTACAATCCTTGAACAATTATATTCATTGGAAAATGTCTGCCAAGTTTCATCCAATGTGGTGTTACAAAATCCAAAGAACTCAACAACATTATCTCTCTAAGTATGATAACTAGCCTTAGGATGATCATTCATTGAATTACATTTTTGTACTAGTGCAATGACCAGTGGGGGCATGTACTGCATGCCAATCCATTTTTCCTGTAGCTCTAGAATAATATTGCAGATGTCTTTGGCTCTTTTTAAATACCATCAAAGTTTTGTTGCTGAAATAACCTCCTTCTTCTTATATGGTTTTGCAAGAAGTTGATATCTTACCTGACATGTGAGGAAGTTTACATTGAATGTTGGATTTACCTGCTCTCTAAAATTTTTGACATGAATTTTAAGGATATTTGTGTATCTATCTACTAGACGTACACAATATACCTATGACCGAAACATGTTAAAGAACTGAATTGGGGCAGGTAAATCATGCCTCATCAAGAGGTTAATTGTATATTCTTCTTGAATAAATGTGGCCATCTAATCCCTCCATTCACCTTGGTGCCTGAGAGTAGAGATGAATGCTCTTAATTGTACCTCTCCCACATAAAACTTTATTGGAATTTCAATTTGATCAAGGAGAAGAAATTTGTGCACATAGAATTCACACAATTTTTTTATCAATATGATTCCCTTCTATATTTACACCCAAAAGTTGTTTATCATCATAAAATTTGATGTCCTGCATGACACGATCCCTAGATATCTTCCATTTGAAAAAATTCTCTTTTAGAAACAATGCATAAAAATTTGAAGGAGGTCTACAAGAAAGAACTTGGTCATATAAACGACTGAGAGTAACCACATTTTCTTTTAAAAAAATCCTCTTTCAAATTCTAGTTTTCCTCATAAACTTCCCTGAGCATGTAGCATTCGTCCATCCACTTGACCATTCCCTTTAGAAAAAAATTGGGGAAATGAAAAGTCAGTTTGAGCAACATATTCTTCCATGGTCACATGCTCTGGTTCTTCCCTATTTTCTTGCAAGACTGTAAGAGATGTGCTAAGTTCCTTTGTTACGCCTGAAGGGATTGTATTTATTTCTCTCTCTCTTCCAGGGATTTCTGTAGCTGAAGAATTACCTCTTCATGTTGTGTTATAGTCTACTGCAACTATTGAATTTCTTGATTTTTAGTAGTTTCCAGTTGGGATAAATTGGCTTCTTTGGCCTCAAGAAGTAACTGAAGATGGGTGATTCTTTCTTGAGCCAATTGTAGCTCAAACTAGATTTTGGAAAAAGACAAAACTTGGGGAATAATTGTATCAGAATCAGGGGGAGAACTAGGTTCTCCCTCTACCATAGGTGTTTTCCCTTGTCTTTAACAAGTGACTCTTCAGCTATGGCTATGGAATGTTCAATTTATTTTTTTATATCAGGAATAGACTGCGACACTGATATGTGAGGAGACACAGATGGAGTTTTTACTAGGGTTTGCATTATTGCGGTTGCCTCTTATTCTTCATGAGAACAAGGATTTTCAATTGGAGTTTCATGCAGGGAAGGTGTAGGCCTAGAAGTCCTAAGGCACTTTTTAGGTCTCTCAGAGGTTGAGGGTGCTTGCTCCAGAACTACCTCAGGCTTTAAGGAACATTACTTTTGAAAATTCAGCCATTTCTTAATTCCATGTTTCTTTTTAATAAATTGATTCTTGCAAATCAAATGAATTAAACCCTAGAAATTTAAATATGAGGCACCCCAATGAAACTTTTCCGTAGTAGAACAAATAGAATCATATAAAAATTGAGGTAAATTGATCTTATACTAGGGTTTATTTTCACCATGTCAGAGGTGTATTAACATTCTTAACACAAGACCCAACACAATTTCATATTGCCCTTCACATGTAAAGTACTTGATCAACCATTTGGCCACTTTTGCCCAAGGTTCAGGAAGGGTTATTATCTTGATTCCTTTATCTTTACCCTTATTGTCTATGACTAATTCTAATTTCTCATTCTTTCCAACTAAAAATCTTTTAATTACTTCAACATACATTGTTATGTCACTTACTGCTAACCCTTCATAAGGTATTCCTAAAAGATGGTTGATAATAGTTGGAGTAAAGGGAATTTTCTTACCTTGAACCATAGAGTGTCCTTCCTCCATATTTCTAGAGAATTCCTCAATCATTGCTATGTTGAATTCATCATAAGCCAACAGAAAGTCCAACCATTCCGGTTTTCAAATATTTCAACCAACTTGGCATCGTCAAGATTCCACATAATTTGTTGTTTCATGTCTCAATTGAGGCTCTATGTCGAGTTTGAACAAGTAGTGAAAAGAAAAAAATGGGTACATGATTGGAAATGCGGGGTTTGTAGGGTTGTGGGTAAGCACAAGAGTGAATGGTGGTGCAAGAGTGAGAGGGTGAAATTTAGAAATTAATAGTGGAGTAGAAATGGTTTGAAATGAATATAACTGAATTGGGAAAGATATGATGGAATCCCAAAGTGATGATGACATTGATTGGGTGCATGTGAAGATTATGGTGGAAGTGAATTACGAATTTGGTTGGGATTTACGAAGTGTGCAAAGTTATTGGAAATGGGAGAGACAATCAATTTGCACGATGATAATAATTAACACTCACAAATTAAAACTTTCCTATATTCAAGAAGTGAATTAATTACACATACCTCTCAAATGAATTTTTCACATCCTCGCCGTCATTTCCATATCGGTTTAATGTTCCATCCACACATAGTCCTTAGTTTATCATGATGCTAGATTCAGGGGGTGGTGACCGTTATTTACGGTTTTATGTCACCTGAGTTTATTTTTTTCAATTTTTTTAAGAAGCAATGGCCACCATTTTTGGTTTTCATCCAATCCTCCAGAGGATGATGACATCCATTTCTAGTTTTTAGTTATCTCCTCTTTATTCCTTGATAAAAGATAGCTCAGTTCTAAGTTATGTTTTACAAAGAGACTTTGTCCACATACTTCAAAGATGAATCTTTTTTAAGTTCTTTCGAAACTCCTCTTTTTATGTATGTTTATGGTACAACATCGGTATATGCCCATCAACCAACATTACTTTATTCTCTCCATCAATTGGAATTAATTGGAAAATTCCATCTTCAAATACTCGTTTAATATATATGGGCCCATCCACCTTGTTTGCAACTTCCCTTTAAAATATTTTTATTTTAAATCAAATAATAGAGCCCAGTCCCCTTCTTGGAATGTTCTCGACTTTACGTGTTTTTCATGTCATACTTTCCTCACAGTCTTTGGATGATTTCACTTTGATGCAATGTCGAAGTATCATTCATCCGGCTCATTTAATTGCACAATTCTTGCTTGTTGTGCCTCGGATAGTCAATTCCCAAATCGGTAGCTATTCTCAAAGTCTGAATCTCAAATTATATAGGGAGAATGAGATTATTTCTATAGACCAATTCATAGGGAGAAAACCTTGTGGTTTTTTTCCAAGTAGTTTTGTACACCCATATTGCTTCAGGAAGTTTTTAAACCCAATTCTTCCTTGAGATATCCATTTTTTTGTTAAGATATTTTCCAACTCTCTGTTAGTAACTTCTACTTTCCTGTTGTACTATGGGTGGTATGGAGATGATTTTTTTGTTTTAGATGGTATGTTACCACAAAATAATTGATTACCCGGCATGAATTGTGGTCCTTGATCTGACATAATGGACCTTGGTGCTCTAAATCTCTTAAAGATATGCTCATATAAGAAATATGTAACCTTCTCATCTCTTACATATTGTATTGCATGCACTTCAACCCATTTGGTGACATAATCAATACAAACCATGATGTACTCGATCCCTTGAGAGGTTGGGTCAATTGGTTCAATAAAATCTAACCCCCACTTTTCAAATGGTTCCAAGAAAAATTGTGGTTCGAGTGGCATTTCAGATGCAAATGTCGGTTTCCCCATCCTTTGACATTGATCACATCTCCATACATACTTTCTGAAATCCTTAAACAAGGAAGGCCAATAGTAACCAACTCCTAGAAATTTTTCAATGGTCATCTGAATTGAATAATGCCCTCCTGATGGTTCATCATGGCATGCTCTAAGTATATCAATCACTTCATTCTCACCTACACACATGCGTAAAACATAGTCAGGTCCACATTTGAAAATAATTCCATTTAACCATTGATCTCAACTCCCGTGATGAAATATTTAACAATAGAATGATAGCTCGACACTTTAATATGGTTATTAGAAAGCATATGTTTAAATTTTTGAGAGATATCATGGGGTAAGTGTAGGAAGTTGATGGACAAATATAGGGTCATCCGTGGACATCATATTGCAAATAACAACATAATATCAACTTGTAGGGATTATTAGCAATACATACACTCAAAATTAGACAAAATTATATTAATATGAATCGTAGAATCTAGAATCTAGTTTCTAAAATACTAATTTTTGTAAAAAATGGACAAGATTAGCTATATTAAACACTCAAAATTCAATGACTTGGTATTTTTTTTTTTTTAAAAACGCCGATAAGATTATAGTCCGTTTGCCCACAATTTGGATGACCAAAAATTGATATATATTTTTTTCCTTTAGTGAGAAGTTATATGCCACTATCTATCTTGGGATAGATTTTATTTTGTATTTTTTTGAGTAATATTTTATTTTTATGATTTTTTCCGTGAAAGTGGTATGAAAACATAAAGAAAAGCAGAGCACTTTCCGTTTACGCCATAACTTCATCAAAAATATTGAAATCAAATAATTTTTTTGAACATGTATATAATTTCACCACGGTTGGGATGGTATAAGTTTTATCACATTTTGATAAGTGAAACAAATTTTGCAATCTTAAACGTAGACATAAACATTCACGGGAAAAAGTGTCTTAAAGACCTACTATTAGTAAAAAATTATAAAATGATATTTATCCTCTTCTATTCACTTTAAAATCAGTATTTCTACAAAGATAATAGTCTCCCCTACGCAATGGTACCATTTTTATGACATAGTTTTTACTTTTCGGCATGGTTCAAGTCCATGGAAGACTAAATTTGATGTTTTGTTGTTTTTAATGTAAAATTCAGGATTTGATGTCCACTTAATTGTCCCCCAACTTGGTGCACTTACCCCGTGATGGAAAAAACATGTTTCTCTATGTGGTTATATCTCAACTCATATTACTTCACCATTGTTTGGCTAAAGAGAGACACTTATTTCTCCAAACCTTCATTATTCTACTGAGTTAGCACAATCTGCAACATTGTTTTATGCACCATAAGCATCGATAATGAAGTCCCTTTTGAAATTTGGGTTGATGAGAGTGGGTGCTTGAGAAGTTTATTTTTGATCAAGTATCAAAACTATCATTGGCTAGGCATAGCATCAAACCTAGGCGGTCATGAGATAAATCTCCCTCATTTAACCGGTGAGGCTCCAGTGTCGGATTTGTCGATAAAAATGTGTTATTATCTATCGGGGTTTTACTTTAACCACTTAGTTCATGAACCATAACTAAGAAGTTTTGCTTTAACCAGTTATGAACCATAGCAATTTGTTTAAGAAAGGAAAGTTATAGAAAGAAGAAGAAGTAAAGGAAATACGAGAGAAGAAATGGGGAAGATGTGCATCCCGATTAGTAGATAGCGAGAGATAATTGCATGCACATAGAAGAAACTTAATAGATATGAACACACATAATTATAAAACAAAGGCAGCTCTAGATCTAGATCTAAAATAACACAAAGTTTATCAAGAGATCTAAGATTCAAAGCAAGAAACACAGTACACCGTGACACAAAGTTCTCCGGAAACCTGCTCCTTTGTATTCCTTTGCTCCAAGTTGCTCTCAGGGGTTCAGCACAAAGTCTAGAACACAAGATTGTTGCTTACAAATTCTGATCGATCCTTTAACCGGAGGTTCTTCTCCTACTTATAGAATGTAGGAGGGAAAGTACAAATAGAAGACTCAAACTGAACTAAAGCATGAACAACAAGTAAAGATGACATTTGGCAATCATCCTCAACTAACTTCTTCTTAAGTGACACATGTATCACTTAACTAATAGAATGGTTCCACATGACTTCAAGTAATGGTTGTAAAACCAATAACTTAGAAGTTTTACAATTTCATCCGGGAACATAGAAAATAGAAGAAGAAAGAATAGAAGAAGTCATGCCAGCTGTAACATTTATGTCTTCTTCTTGTTCTGATATCGGATATACTTGTCGAACATGTAATTCAACATCTTTCCATCTGTTTTAGCCACTGCTTCCTTCTTTTGTCTGAATTAGTGACCCTTCATTCAACACTTTGTTGCATGCTTCCACCTCTTCCAAACTTGGCCCAAACCTCGCATGATATGCACTGCACGGCGCCACCGATCTCTTGATAGAATTCATCGTGAAAGGCTTGGTAGCTTTATCAATTCTCTTTTGTACCATCAGAAGAGAACCTTCCAGGGAATTAGGCACCTCGTTAGAAACAATCCGCATGTATGAAGTAACACCTCCGTCCACTCTTTCCTCAGTGAAAGAAATGATACTGTCTGGTAAATCTGATGTTCTACTCTCAAGTGCCTGCATCCTCTTCACAAAACTCTGCAGATTTCCAAGCGGAAGATCTGCAAACTCTATTGCTTCCCCTTCTTGACTTATCAAATGCAGTACAATCATTTCCACAATCAATACATCTCTCGAAGCTTGTTGATCTCGGCTAAAATACTCAAGTTACTCTCTACAATTTGTATTCATGCCTTCTATGCTTTCCATCGATTGCTTTAGTTGATTTCTTTGCATCGTTCATAACCTTTAGGCGGGTGGCACTTCCCAAGTTGTACATGAAGCTTGCGAATAATCGAGATCCTTCCATTCGTCAATAGCCTTTACTTGATTGCTTGCGTCCTCCATTTCCTGCATAAGATGATCACTCACCTGCTTTGAAATGGGCTGAATGGAAGGTTTAGCAACCTTGGCTATGATCTCACATAATTGAGATACTTGCTTAGCCTGTGCTCTTCTTTCTCCTCCTTTTCACTATCAAGCCTAAGGAATAAAGCGTCTATCAATGTTTGCGTGTCCTGCTTCAATCCTTCAGTGGTGGCTTGACCGAGTGGTACTTTGGTCACTGTCACATCTTCGCCGTGAGCTCCTCCTCTATCTTTCCTTCTGCCGGAATTGATATCTCAGCAAACTTCTCTCCCGAATTCTCAATGATCAACCTAGAAGTTGCTTTAGCAACTTTAGGCCTTCTGTCTCTTCTGCTCAGATCCTGGAGTAGCTGCAAGTCGTGCTCCTCTAAGTTCATCTCCATTCTCGCTTCTGGAACCAACTGCAAAGCCAACCATTCCGAGAAATTACTTCTCGGAGAGTGAGAAGTCGTTGAGTGCACTACCATCTCCCACTCTGCATCCTCTCCGTCAGAAAGTGCCACAGTGTCATGGCTGCCATCCTCTGAATCATCCAAGGACAAAGCTCTTTGAACTCTAACCATCTGTAGCTTGACATCTCCTCTGGAGCGGGTGATGAGCAAAGTGGTGAGGAGAGAAGGAAGAGCGTCGCGGATTGATGAAGGCATGGAAGCGTCCTGCTTCTTTGCGGTGCGATAGTTGGTGAAGTCTTGGAGTCTTTGGAGAAGCCGGAGTCAAAGCTATGGTCGTAGAAGTGATCTTCTCTTTCTCTTGAGATCTTCTGTGTACTTTCGACTTCTCGGACCTTCTGCTGCTTTCTCCTTCATGCTTTCGCTTGAGGGAATCTCTCTGTGCGAAGTTGCCGTGATTTGATTCATCGATGCTTCATCAAGGCAATATCCCTTCAAGTGACCGGTTTGAAGTATTCACCAACACGGCTCTCGATCTTTCTTGATTGTGTTGCTGACCTCCCATGTTATTCTGCGGTATGGCTTTATCTCCTCCCATTTGATGGTAAGTGTCAAGTACCACATTCCCATCATCTTTAAGATCATGAGTATCCGCGCTAGTCAAAGTCGAACACTTGCTTTCTTGTGACTGCTGAAATCTCTCTTTCTAACCTCGTACTCACTTCCGCACTTCATCTAGAAATCTTCTAACGAAGGCACATGTGCGTACTGCTGGGAGATTGTCTTCCTGGCTACTCCAAATGGATCGAAGTTCAGCCGTGCAGGGAAGAACTCTTGCTCATACTCGGATAACATTTGCGCTTCCATCCCTCGAGCTCTGTGAATGCTAATGCAGTTGTAATATCCCACAGTGATTGGGAAGAAGCCCGTAGACTTGTGCCGCTTTGACTGAAGGTCGTGTAACTCCACAAGTTGCCTACTTAGCTCCATGGCGATCAATCTATCATTCGGATACCTGGGCATCTTTATTGGTTCTCCAGAAAAGCCCGTAACCCTGAGGTATGTGAAATCTGCAAATTGAATGAATAGACTGCCAATCTTGGACACGGCTTCCCACGCTTCCTTGCTTACCTGTTGGCCTTCAAGTCTTTGTCTAGCCTGCAGATGAAATCGTAGAAGTCATCGTTGATCACTTTGAAGTCTTTCTACTTTGTAGGTGCGGAAGGCTGCGGGTAGCACTCGAAAATGGGGTCCTTGGAAAGAACACCACATCTATCCAGCTTGGAAAAGACACCTTGTGAAGCTGCAGCATACACCAAGTATGAAGTCATCTTGAAGCTGAAAGTACGCTTCACGTTCCGAAGTTGCTCACCGATGTTGCTGCTAATAATTTCCGACCAATTGATTATAGAATCAACCTTGTTGATTTCAATGGTCTGATGAAAGTATACATCCATGTACGGAAAGTGTAGGCATTCGCCGCCATTCATCTGCATAGCAATTTTGACATCATCATCGCCTCCTGCAAATTGGACCGTGGAAGAGTTCTCGGGAACTTTGAAGGGGATCTAGGCTTCTTCATGAACCATTTATTCATGATGCTCACACAATCAGCTCTATGCTTCTCCCATCTCTTGTCGGCATCACGAATGCTAATAGAAGTCACCACCTTTTACATGCTTTGGAATCTTGAACAATAATTGATGAACTCTGCGTCAAACAAATTATTGTCTTTCCCGAAGCATCGCTTGATCTGGATGAAGGATGATAAGATCTAGCACACTCCATCACAAACTCGGCAATTGGGTTGTACATGGAAAAGTTGCGGCTCGGATAATTCCACTACTTTTGACCGCACATGAGTGAAGTCTTTCCCGCTCTGGATCTATCAATCAAATCGCAAGAGGTTCGGGCCCAGATCTGTGTCTCCTATGTGCGCAAGTTTGGAAGTAATGCATGACTCCATCGTGCTTTCTTTTTCATCTCCTTCACCATGGCTTTGTCTATCTTCGTCGAATAATTCTTTTCTTCTAACTTGGCGGATTTCTTCAATATTGGTGCGAGATCTGGACAATTCTTGATTCGGAGGATATTTGCGATGTATTTGGACATTGATAAAAACTCCTTTTCTTTTGTAAAGCACCTGTAATGAATTCCTACAATTTATTCAGACAAAAATGGCCACCGGAGCATGAATAGTGAATTTAAATTATAAAAATCTGCACTTTTCAAGCCTGCTGCCCCAAAAATTGGTGTTTAATTTGCACATAAAGAGAGCATAAATCCTTTCAATCAACACCTGAGCTCCTGTAACACCTGTGAAAACAATTATGCAGACAAAGATCAACCTCCTCTAATGCATGCGCCAAATCTGGAAGCTTTTAGCCTTGTTAGCACTTTGTCTGAACAAAATCCTTCCTTTAATGGGGGCGCACTTTTCCTCTTGGCTGCAATTCTTTACCTGTGAATTAAATAATTCACCCATATGGCTGCCCATGCTTATATAACCTTCATAATTCTATAATTAATAATTGCCCTAACAATTAAAGGTAATTAATTAATTAAAAATCATGTTTTTCTCTTTTAAAAATAGCATGTTTAAGGACACCATCAATAAATTAAATTAATCCAATTTAATCCTTCACACAGACACTTCACTTAAGCTTCACAGTGTGCTTTGACCATAGCCACTGAAAATAGAAATTAATTTAATGTTTTAATGCTTTAAAAAACATTAAATAATACCCAAATGGGGCGCACTTTTTGAGAGGAAGAGGGCAGCCACTAAATAAATTAAATTTAATGAATTTAATTCATTTATTTTATTCCATCTTTGACTTGTTGACCTCCTCAAGCTTGGCGCACTTTTTGAGAGGAAAGATTAATTAAAATAATCAATTTAATCCTTTTATTCTCTCACCAAAGGGGGCACACTTTTTGCACATGTAATTCTATTTTTAAGAATTTTTTTCATAATGGGATTCTTTACCTGTGAGGCGAGCACCAAAATCCCATGATCCACTTAAGTGATTTGACTTTGACAATGGGATTATTTACCCTGCAAGGCAGGCACTAAAATCCCATGATTTCACTTAAGTCACTTTCCTTTTATTATATCATGGGAATTTTTACCTGCAGGCGTGAGCAATAAATTCCCACACTGCTGACCTCTATTTTTCCCACTGCAGCTTAAGTGACTTTTATAACACGGGAAAAAGTACCTGTCAAGAGGCGGTATAAAATTCCCACCACACTGCGGCTTATATTTTCCCATCGCATGACTTAAATCCTTTGTTTTCCAAAAATGCGCCCATCCCCAGGGCTTTCTGTGTGCGACTTCACTTTTTCCCAGTGATCCAGACCTCCGATGGCGACTTCCTCCGGGCATAATGTGCGTATATGTTTTCCAGCTGCTCCAGGCCAAAAATCGGGCTTACCGGCGTGAAGGAATTGCTCCAGAGAAATTTCATAGAAAACGAAACAGGACACCACAAAAACACGAAAAATTGCCAAAAGTTGCAAATAAAGCCCAAAACTTAAAATAAGTTAAAACCCTTATGGCACATAGGAATAATAACATATTCGCTCATAATAGAGTTAAAACAGAGCGCAAATAGCCTCATACGGGGCTCAAAATAATTAAATACAAATTTCCCATGCAGACAAATCCCGACGACGAGAATAAAACAATTTTGGGCATCGGGTATTTGGTGAAAAAGGCTAATGTGGCTCTTTAGAATTATTTTGATGCAATACAAGAACTTCAGAAATAAAAACACAAAATGACCCATTATTTTAAAAGTACGAAAAATTTTCGGATAGGGTAGTCGCAAATTTCGGGTGAAATCTAAGTGACACCACTATCCCTACCTTCTTTGGTCTACTTGAAAACAACATATTTCTTAAGAATTAGAGTGATATGTTTGACTAGTCCCTGCAAAGTTAGGAATTAAATTCGAAAAAATTAATCTTACAAAGAAAAGACTACAATTCCTTTAATGATCCGGTAATGAGAGAGAGAGAGAATGGTTGAGATCCTTTTTTGGTTTATAGTAATATATTATTTTGAGACTATATGGCCCAAAATATTTCCTTGAGGAATAAAAACATGTATTTGTTTGGATTGAGTGACAACCCAAACTCTCTACATATTTAAAAACCTTCTCAAGATGATTCATGTGATCCTCACCCACCTTGGAAAAAAATGTGATATAATCCAAGTAAATGAGATTAAACATGTTTATGAAGCCCTTAAAGGTAGAATCCATAGCCCTTTGAAAAGTAGCACCAACATTGGTCAAACTAAAAGGAATCTTCTCATAGGAATATGTTCCCCATTTGGTTGTGAAATTTGTATTATACTAATATTCTTCTTTGACCAAGATTTGATTTTACGAAATATCTATCCAAAAGAGAGAAAAATTTAACCATTTCTATTATGTGTAAAATTTGGTCCATGGAGGGAAAAGGATAGTGATCCTTGAGGGAGGCTCTATTTAGGTCCCTAAAGTCCACACAAAGCCGATTTCCCCATTTTCTTCCTAACTAGAACTAAGTTTTCAACCTAAGAGAAATACTTAATAGGAAAGATGATTTTGGTTTTCACGAGTTTGGATAACTCTTTTCTCATAAGGGGCTCAAATTTAGGATTTCCAGGCTTCTACTTTTATCTGATGATCTTGACCTTATGATCAAGGTCAATGTTGGGAAATATTTAGGTTGAAACCTTTAAGGTACTCATAACTCTATGATGTGAGGATCCTTCTGCATAGATTTACAAACTATAGAAAATAAAAGAACAATGAAATAAAATTTGGAAAATAAATTTTATATCATAGGAAAATTCAAGGGGAAACCTCCTTTGAGAAATCTCAATACAATAATATTCAAGGATACATTTCTTGGCCTAAGAACTCCTTAATATGTTGATTAACTAAAATGTAATACGTGCACTAGTTAATCTAAGCTATGCACTGCTTGTAAATAAAGTAAATAAATACAGTAAAGAAATATGTAAATGACCCAAAGAACTAAACAAATGTACATAAAACCCCTCATGTGAAAGAGAGAAGAGGAAAGAAACTAGATGAATTAAAGATGCTAGTGGGGTTGTGTTGTAGAGGTATTGGAAAATCGGGAAGTAGGAGCATTGTGTAGGGGCACTTTGAAAAGGATGGATCTCGAGCACTATGGCTGGATTGGGGCACTGGTAAGGGATTGAGGAACCTACGATCACTCTGGGCTAAAAAATGGGCACCCTGGTTTGTGTAAAACATTTGATATTGGTTTTCACGGAGTTCGAAAAATGGTCTCGAAACCCTCATTATGTGTGACGTCAAGTTCACTGCACTACTTTAGATGTCATTATTATTCCAAGATGAATAGAAATACCTATAAAACCCTAAAAATGTCAATCCCTAAAAAATAAAAAATGCATATGCAAAGGTCGGACTCACCTCGGATGCCACAATAGTGGTCTTACTAAACAGTGTTACACTAAATTCAGACCCAACTATAGTTACGTGTGTGTGTGTGTGTGTGTGTGTGTGTGTGTGTGTGTGTGTGTGTGTGTGTGTGTGTGTGTGTGTGTGTGTGTGTGTGAAACATGCCCTAGGTTGCTCTTGTGTTAGTCACACTTTGTGATGTAGTGAGCTAACTATGTGTAGAAATGTAATAAAATGGTAGATGGAATAGAATAGAATCTTCCCCTATGTTGTGTGTGATGCAGATGTCCTATCCTTGTGCCTTGTGATGGAGCTATGTGGATGCAAATGATCTCTAATGCAATAGATGGATGCAACTCTAGGTGGATGATAGTAGTGATAGCATTTGGTCCCTCATTATGGTCTCATAACTTTATATTTATAGGTTTATCTTGATATAATTTTGTAATTAACCCCGAAATGGCCGGCCACTAAAAATATAAAGACCTTAAATGGCTAGAAAGAGCCCAAAAAGTGGCGGGAAAGTCAAAAGGAACAGAGGTGCACATGGGCACCCCAGATACTAGACTAGGAACCCAGATCATAGCTAAAATGATAGAAAATGATGAAATATGACTGGGAATGTGTGTGGTGGAGGTTGGGAATGACGATATAAATCAAATAAAAATCCAAGAGATGGGTGGTAATAAGTACTTTCTTCACTTTAAAACCCTCTAAATAGTAGTATAATATTGAACTAAATAATGTCTAAAGTGCATGATTTTGTGTCTTCATTTTCCCCACTTTATGTTGGTGAGTGAAAATCTTGGTAACATAAAGTAGATAGAGATGCTTACGATGCCGATGTAGAGTGACAAATAAGGCATGCCTAAGGACTAGACAAAGTGTGCGATGATAAAAAAATTATGGAGCATGGAAACTAAATATGAAAATGCACAAAAAGTGATGAGAGCAAACCTAGGGTGGAAACACGGGTGTACATGGTTAGTCTACGAGGTGTGTCACCGTGAAGTGTTTTTGTTGATATTGTTGTTATGGTTGCCACCCCCATTTGACTACTTATTTCTCATACGATTGGACCTACAAGGAGAAAATGATCAAGTAGTCAAATATATATGTATGTAAGTGTAAAAACGTTATGTAAAAAGATGCATGTAAAAGTAAAGTATGCGAAATGAAAATTTTAAATGTAACATGTGCACTGATGAATGCCGAGAGAAAGAGTGTAAAAATGATATCCTGTACTATCAGGGGTTTTTGGGTGATCGATGCCATAGGCCAAAGAAATATAGGGAGGAAATGCTATGTGTCCTCCAACATTTAACTTCTTCCCTGAATGTGTGTGAAGATATATCTGTACTTTCCTAGTTTTTTGGGCAATCGACACTGCAGTAGAAGAAGTATTGGGAGGAATTCCGTTGTATCCTCCAACCATTAATTGATCCCCTGAATGCTAAGGACTATCATGTCCTATAAAAGCTGCTTATGTATGGAGTTTGTAGATTGGTTTGAACTCACTCACTTTATGTAACCCATAATGCCAAGGGAAAAAGTGCCTTTGAATCTGAACCAATGTAAACGTGTTGTGTAGATTGTAAAACCCCAAATGATGTGCCCCTCTTTAGAGGCACATGTAATGCATGCAGATAGGAGAATGCGGCCCCAAAAGAGGACCAACCACATGTACTATGAAACTATTCCCTACATGGGGAAGGGAAATCACTTGGTAGAAACCAAGGCATGCACAAACAAGGAGGCTAGCCAAAACAAGTGTTAGTATGAAAAAATCATGCATGTAGAAAGACAATGTGTAAGCAACGTGAATAGTGTAAAATATACCAATCAATGTAGTAATGCAAACACACAAGAACAAAAAGTAAGCCCGCAAAAAGGGGGTTGCAAACATGGGACATCACTCACGATGTCGCAAGACATGCAATTCCATCATGGCCACATACAAACACACAAGTGTACACACCCAACCAAGGGGGATTCAACCCTAGGAAGATTAGGTAAGCTGCCTAGGGCACCAACAATTAGGGGCACCTAAATATAAAGATTTTCAATATTTTTAGATATTATTAGAACTTTCCATTATTAGAATATTTTTACTCCTTTTGTAATAGGGGCCCTCGACAATTCTCTATATAGAGAGAGAGGGCCTGACTCTTGGCCAACGATCGCCCTCTCTATTCTCTATATTACTCCTTTTATATACCAATTTCTCCTAATTAGTGATTTATTATAATGCTTATGAAAATTTTAAAATATGATAATGTATGGATATTTTATTTATTTAGTTGATGGGAAAAATTATTAACAAAATTTTTTTAAAAGGGCATCCAATTGATTACTTCATAGGGCGCTCTCCCGACATTTAATTCGGCTCTGCACCCAACATAAGGAAAATCCCACATACAAGAAAAAAATGATAGACAATGTAATAAACAAGTATGGAAGCAAATATCCTTGCATAACCAATGCTCCACATGAAGCACCCGTTAGCATGTTAGAAAGAAAAGTAGTATGTCAAAAGCGTGAATAACCAAGTAATGTAAAGTTCTAAGTACAAATGAAACAATATCACCACGAGAGAGACGAATGTGGATGCCCCAGGTGACTAGTTTAGGAAGGGTAGAAGGACAACATCCATACTACGTGTAGATACATATATCTGCAATCACCACTAGAAAAGATGTGAGCACACATCGTGGATGATATAGATAAATGACATACAAGTAAGCTAACTAGTATGTGTAATAAAGTGACCATGAACAAGCACAAATAAGCAAGAGTAAAAGCAACCATAATATGCAGTATGTTGTGGATGGATGAAATGGAATGCAAGATGGAATGATAGGAGCCACGTGCCCCCCGAGTGAATGGAAATGTATGTAGTGAGGTTCATTTGGTTTTTCCCTCAGTAGTCAAGAATGAACCATAAACAAGAGTGTGTCATTGGGAAATGGTCAAAGTGTGTGTTGTGTCTAACGTGCTGTGATGAGTGTATGTGTGTAATGGTGATGATATGCAACCTAGAAAAGATGTATGTGCGTGAACCCTATAGCCAAAGTGTATATCACAACATGATGAATGGATGAGTGATGATGTAACCTAAAGCATATATCACTACTAGATGAATATAGGGAGTGGTAATGTAGCCTAAAGTGTATACCACTACAATATGAATAATAGGGGGTGGTGATTTAGCATAAAGTGTATACACACTTTGCTAGATGATAGAATATATGATGATTTATCCTAAAGCATATGTCACTAGGCTATAAATTTCACATGATGAAAGGTCAAATAGTAAATGTGTGATGAATGTAAGGTCCATTTGATTTGTAAACCCTCGGCATTCGAGTATGGACCAAGGAACTAAAGTGCATCATAGGGTAGTGAGTGTAGTGCATAGAAGAGTATGTAATATGTGTGATTGATAATAAATGACCATATGATGCGCAAGATGTGTGATATACAATGTATAGGATGCAATGAAATATGTGTATAATGTGTGAAGTGTAATGTATAGAATGGCATGTAATGTATGTAGATAGACTAGTAATGTAGTATGTAGGATGAGTAGTGTAAGATGCTAGACGTGTAGATGATGTAAGTATGGTAAATGTATGATGTGTATTGTGTGAATAGATGCGGAGTGTAAGCCCTATAGTGCAGCATGTGGAGTTCATGTGCAATAAGCCCTCAACAGTCAAGTGTGAACAAAAGCACAAGAGTGTGTCATTGAGTAGTGCTAAATTATGAATGCATATGCTAGTGGATTAATGTATGAGAATGTTAAAATGATAGGTGTGTAAATGCGAAGATGAGTGGGGGTAATAAATGTGATACACCCCAAGTATATATGAATGAATAAACTAACTAATGATAATGAAGGATGAAGGTCCATCATTCCATTTATCGATAATGATAACATATGATGATAAGATGTATGAATAACAATGCTAAGAGAAGGTATGTGCAAGTGATGTAACACTATGTAAGAATTTGAATGAATGATACCGATAAAAAAGTGTGCCTATGATGATGAGAGAGGGGGATGTGAATACTATGTCCCAATGTATGCGTGATGAAAGAGGCTATCATGTAATATCATTGAGGAGATCATCGCTCTCAGGATCATGGTGAATGGATACGCATTGGTGAATTGATAAGCAATAGTGTCTGGTTGGTCGCATAATGATCCATTAAGGCGTAAGTTGTACATGCCCATAACATATTCCTCATTGGTGAATGGAGGAAGTGGAAAACCATGTGCATACCAACGAGTGATATTTTGAGTGTATCCTAGGAAAGAGCTATTGCAAATGAAAACACGTCCAAAGGGCATAGGAAATGAAATGTCTATATGATCAGGATCTAGAGTGCCCCCAATATAATCAAGCCATGATTGTCCTAATGTAAGTGGTGAAGATCAAGGAGTGCGTGTGAGAAATATTGTGAGGTGAAAGATACAAAGACCATAAAAGGAAGTGATGGTGACATACCCATAATAAAGATGAGGAGCATATGGTGTAGGATATAGGTCCTTGAAAGCAAATCCTAAGTGAGCCAAAATCTCATGTGTACATATAGTTTCATCGCATGTAGGATCAAAGGGAATATGTTCCCAGTATGAATTATTCATGAAGAGTGTGTAAGTAAATGGTGGGAATTCTGATGTAGATGGTGTAGATGAAGTTTTATTTGATAGGGCAACATCTGTAGATTGGACATGCCCCTAATAAGGAATCATAACATTAGTAGTAGTAGGTGGTAGAGAAGAAATGATATCTATCACACAAAATGGTATCGTTAAGTGGTGGTAAGTGAGGTGGTTCTTCTATAGGTTGGGGCTCATCTATAATATCTATGTGCGGAATAGGAATAATAATATTAGAAGCCCTATCACAATCTTTGGAAGGGGTCATAGTAACAAAAATAGTGTGTTTAATGCCTTCATGTAAGAATTTGACACAACTATGCACATGAGAGGTGACAACTTACATGACATGAATCCATGGCCTACCAAGTAGACAGTTTTAGGAGACCGGGAAATCAATGATGAAAAAATAGTGTGAATAGTTTTTGGACCAATAGTAATAGGTAATGTAACATGACCGAGACATGGGAAAAAAACACCATCATAAGCACGTAGTGAAATAGAATATGGACTAACATCAACAACGGAAAGACCTAAAGCTTCAAGGAATGACATGGGACACAAGTTAAGTTTAGACCCATTATTAATCAAAGTGCGCTTAACACCTACATTATGAATACGACATATGATATGGAGAGGCAGATCATTATCAAAATTATGAACATCAATGGGAAGATTAGACTTGAATACTATGTGTGAAGATAATGCATCAAAAAATGGTTGATAAACCACATATGAACACAAATGCGAGTAGTAGTAAAAAGATGTTGGACTCTATGTAATAAATCAAGATTTACAAGAAAATAATCATTGATTGAGATACTCATGATGACCAAACCCTAGGATGACAAGCAATGAATGAAGAAATTAAAAGTGTGACTGAAGGGAGTGTTGAAACATGGAGTTCACCAAAATGATTAACTAAAAATGTAATATGTGCACTAGTTAATCTAAGCTATGAACAACTATAAATAAAGTAAATAAATGTAGTAAAGAAATATGTAAATGACCCAAGCAACTAAACAAATGTAAATAAAAACCCTAATGTGCAAGAGAGAAGAGGAAATAACTCATCTGAATAAAAGATGATCGTGGGAATGTGTTGCGAGAGGTGATTGAAAATCGATCAGAAGCGGGAAAGACTATGTAGTGCCCCAAAAAGGATGGATCTAAGTAGTATGGCTAGACTGGGGCACTGGAAAGGAGACAGGGATGCCTACGGGTGTTCTAGTTTGCAAAATGGGTGCCCTGGTTTGTGAAAAATCTTCAATACTATTTTTCACAAGTTCAACAGATGGTCTAAAACCCTTATTATGTGTTGCATCAAGTTCCCACCTTTGCTTGAGATGTTATTGCTATTCCAAGATGAACATAAATACTGCAAAACCATAAACAAACATCAAACCCTATAAAATTAAAATTTATATACAAGGGTCGATTGACCTCGGCTACCACAATGGTGGTCTTACTAACTAAGTGTTGCATTACATTCCAGACCCAAATGTAGTTCTATGTGTGTGTGTTAAACACACCCTATGTTGCTCTCATGTCAGTCACACTTTGTGATGTAGTGAGCTAACTATGTGTATAAAATGTAATAGAATGGTGGATGGAATAGAATATAATCCTCCCCCTTATGCTTTGTGTGATGCATATGTCCTAGCCTTGTGCCTTGTGATGGAGCTATGTGGATGAAAATGATCTCCAATGCAATAGATGGATGCAACTCTAGGTGGATGATAGTAGTGATAGTGCTTGGTCCCTCATTATGGTCTCATAACTTTATATTTATAGGGTTCTCTTGATCTAATTTCATAATTAACCCCGAAATGGCCAACCACTAAAAAGATAAAGACCTCAAATGGCTAGAAAGAGCCCAAAAAGTGGAGGGAAAGTCCAAAAGGATCGGGGTGCCCATGGTGGGACCAATGCACCCATGGGTGCCCTAGTACAAGCTTGGGTGCCCAAGTCACGAGATAAAGTTACAGGAAATGACAAAAGTTAATAGGGCATGTGTGTGGTGGAGGTTGGGAATGATGATAGAAATTAAATAAAAATGGCCGAGAGATGTGGGTTAATTAGTACTTTCTTCACTCAAAAACCCTCTTAGTAGTATGAGACCGAGACTAAATAATTTCTAAAGTGTATGATTTTGTGTCCACATATACTAGTTATATTATAAAAATTACTACTACCCATACATGTGGGATAATACTTAATATCTTACGGGACGAGTTACAAATCATACATGTTTGTCACATCTTCTACATTACTAATGAAAGGAGAAAGGTAAGACGAAGGGTCTTAACACATGAAAATATATCATTATAACATTGATATAAGGAGATAAAATCTTGTTAGGAAATATTTAGGTTTAAACCTTTAAGGTCTTCATAACTCCATGAAAATATAACACTATAATTTTGACATGAAGGAGATAACAACTTGTTGTTATTTTGTACTACATACCTTTCCTAACATCAAATATTTTTCTTATTTGTATCTTTTTCATTAATAATGGGCATTGTACTTCTTGAAACATTAGATATATATTTGAGAGTCACTAGATGTGTTGTTGTTATGCCTCAAAGGATAAACATCACTACGATACACACCAATATTAGTGATAAATGATCGAAGTGAGTTATAAGTGATTCAAACCGTATTTTCCCACCAGGCATGCCAATAATTGATGTCATGTGAGATTGCATTCTTTGTTGAGGTCGAGCTCAAAAAATCGGAAACATGGAATGAAATTCAAGGTGTGGGAAAATGGTACTTTTAAGGTCAATCTCCAGAGAACGCTAGTTCCTTCATTTCTATCTCACTACAACTAAATATAACCATAATTGAAACCTACTACTAACTAGTTTTGATGCACCAAACTAAAACATGGTTCAGATCTAACTCTAAGAGACATAGCTATAACTTGGCATGTGAATTTCCAAAAGAATACACCTGAAATTCCACATATAATGATCACAACATGTTAAAATATTACAAGAGGACTGAGATATTCACATTAAACATGTATGCATTCAAAGGAAAGAGATCACACTTGCAAAAATCAAGAAATTATTCATTCACAATTCCATAGAGCCGAGGTTCATGAAAACTTCACAAACCAATTACGAGAGGTCTGCAAGTAAAATCTTAGATCTTAAAGGGGTAGAGCCATATAACTTAGTAGAAAATACCATTTTTTTGTGCCCTTACACTTATATTTATAGAAAAATAGAGAAGGAAGAAGAGAAAAAAATCATGCCCAACAATGAATAAAATCAACCACTCTTCCAACCACTAAGGACCAATCAAAATTCAATTTTACATACCAAGTGTGGGAACATGAGGTTTCTCAAATCACACTCCATCAAAATGTCTAGAAATGAATTCAAGTGTCATTCAAGATTTAATGTTGGTTATTGGGGTGGTTGGGCATTGATTGAGTTGGGAGCGATTTTTATATACTCTGTAAATTTTCTAAATTCCACAATATTGTATTTTTCTTTCATGGATCTCAACACCATTTTTGGATCCTATATGATCCATGATTGTGTTCTGGCCCCTGCATTTTATCGGTGATCTCCTTCTCATTACGTGACTTTGATCTCGCATTCCAGATCTTCCCGCTTCCTTGTTCCACATTCCACACTTTGCTTCGTGGAGTCCTTTTTTGTGAATTTTATCTTATACCGTGGATCCAATTATTTTTCTTCATCCCACGACCTTTCCATATTTCACGAGATTAAAATTCCTAGCATATTCATTTATCATCTGCCGCATATTTACGTGACTTTACTACTTTTTCACGAAGTATATCCCCATGGCCTTTCTTCTTTATTTCACATTGATCCGAGAGATAAAATCGGTGGAAAAAGTTTCCCTAAATCTCCTAGGATCACTACAGTATGATAGAAGACTCGAGAGCTTTTCTTTGCCTATTTGGATATGAAAAATAGACTCTATTGGAGCAAGTTACCATCCATAGAAGATGTCAGTTGAAAGAACAAAAATAGGGGCAACTACCAACGTTGCGACATGTGACAAAGTGAAATGAAGCAAGAGTTTTAAAAATTAGTTTTGTGAATTTGGTCTTGAAACTTTTTTTTTTTGGATGGGTGGGGTCCCACTATTTCTTTGGTGGGGGCCTTTAGCGAGGGTTGACACACTTTTTTATCAGAGGGGTGTCTTTTCCATCATTATTTCATATTAATATGGCCACAATTTTGTGTGTATATAAAATTGTGGCCATATCAATAC
This sequence comes from Taxus wallichiana var. yunnanensis, assembly GCA_018340775.1. Lineage (NCBI taxonomy): Eukaryota > Viridiplantae > Streptophyta > Pinopsida > Cupressales > Taxaceae > Taxus > Taxus wallichiana. The sequence continues at coordinate 931,081,088 of CM031239.1, forward strand.
ACAAAATTGTGGCCATATCAATATGAAATAATGATGGAAAAGACACCCTCCGATAAAAAGTTTTTGACCCTCGCTAAAGGCCCCTAGCTAGCAAATAGCGGGACCCACTCTCATTTGAAAACAAGCTTCAAGACCAAAGTCAAAACCAAATTTTATATATATATATATATATATATATATATATATATATATATATATATATGCCTAATATTTTAATTGCATTATGAATGTGATACTTGTATTAGTTATCAAATATTATATATACATATATATATATATATATATATATATATATATATATATATATATATATATATATATATATATGCCTAATATTTTAATTGCATTATGAATGTGATACTTGTATTAGTTATCAAATATTAGTATGCAAATATAAGAAAACAAACTACAACTTGTTCCCTTATTATAATCCTTCCAACAAATAATTCAGATTGAGAAAAGGATATAAAGATTTTATACCCACACTTACAAATCAAAATGCAATATTGCTCCTTTAATGTTTTCGATGTTCTCAAGATGATGGATTAAGCTTGCTTGATTCATATTTGAGGATTCAATTGGACAACACCTCCCATTGATTTCCTTGGATTTCTTGATGAAAGATTGAATGATGATAGAATGTAGATGAATGATGGATTGATTGAATGATTGAAGAAGATAAAATGGTAGAGATTTGTTATGGATTTCCAAGTTGGCTTCCATGGAGGGTGGCATTCTTATTTATAGGTGGAGGAAGGAAAATGGAGGGTTGAGATCTTGCCATGTAGATGGAAGATCAATGGTTGTTGTTGCATGAGAGGGTAGAAAGATCTAGAATTGGAGAATTATAGAATTTAGAAGAAGCCTCCATTGAATTAAAAATTAAATGCAGGGAGGGAAATATATTTGAGTTTTTAAATATGGAGGGAAATTTAGAGAGGCTTTTAGAAATAGAAGCCTCTATATTTAGAGGATTTGGTTAGCTTAGAATTAGGTAGGATTAATTGTGAATAGGAAGAATTTACATAGAAAGGCTAGGTGTAGGGTAGGTGCGGGGTAGGTCTTTGGGTAGGTATAGAGGAGGTGGATAGGTGGGTATATGAATATTAAATTCTTATAAAATGATAATAGGGATTAATAGTGGGATAATAGGATATAATAATGAAATAAAAGGGATAAATGATAAAATGGGATATTAGATAAATGGTAAAGGGATTAATAATAATTAATCTCGCGATTAATTATTATGTGGATAGTGATGATGTTATTTGCGGGACAAATTAATCGTAATTGATCATGTCGACATTTTAGATGTCTACATTTTGCCCTCTACATGAAGGGTTATTACGGAGAATGAACATTTAAAGAAAAATAAGAAGAAAAGATGTTAGGATGGTGATATGATGCCCCCTCAAAGTGTTAGGAGAGGAGGAGCGAGGCGGGTAACCAATTGAAAGGGGATAGGCACAAGTTGGTATATGAGAGAGGGTTAGAGGATTAGAAGATTGATTGAAAGGGTTGGATTATAGGATGCCCCAGTAGAGGGCTAAGATTAAGGATATTGGATTGAGATAATAGAAGGATTGTTGATGAGGATTCATGATGAGAGGATTAGAATATAGGATAGAGGATAAGAGGAGTAGGATATTATAGGATTAAAGGAACATGAGATTAAAGGATTAAAAGATATTTTATTTGGAGTAGAGGATGCCCTAGTCAAAGCATGAGAGGTTTTGAGGATTTTGGATTATAGAATGTCAAGGGGTTAGGATGAAAAATTTGAGGATGCTGGATTTGAAAATGTTAGATGTGATGATGTGGGAGTTGAGGATGTTACATTTGAGGTTTGATTGACTAGATAGGAAGATAGGGTATAGGATGTTGGATTTGGAGGATTAGAAGATTGAGGATGTTTGGATGAGAGAATAAGGATTGATTTTGGATCGATTTGGATGATAGGAAATTGATGAGGAGAGGATTGGGATGATGATTGATGAAGTGATGAGAAATAATGTTTGAGTTTGATTGATAAGAGGATGTTAGAAGATGCCCCAGCCAAGGGGTGAGGATTTTGGATGTTGGATGCGAGATGATAAGATTTGGATGTGGATATTGATTGATTGATAAAGGATTGATTGGATAGGAGGATGAGGAGGTTAGATAATTAGATGATGATGAGGATTAGGTGTGGATGATGATAAGGCTAAAATATGATGATATAAGGGGTGTGCTACCATAAATTGCCCATTGTTATCATCATTATCAATTGTGATTAATGATATGGCATAAAGCAAGATGCACCAAGGTATAAAGACCATGATGATTGAATTGCCAAATGCCCTTGTCCTCATATCATTGGACAAATTAATGTAAAAAGTGGTCCTCATATCATTAGACCATGTAAAATAAAAAGAAACAAAAGGGGCCTCATATCATTGGCCAAAATGTAAATGCAAACAAGCAAGCAAACACACACAAGAAAAAGCACACACATTGCATTTTTGTATTTTTTTGAATTCTTTTAATGTTTTGATTTTTTAGATTTTGGATTTTGGATGTTTAGATTATTTTATGTTGGATGTTGATATTTTGGATTTGGGATGGGGGAATGGTTGAGGATAGGTAAGATGAAAGGATTTAGGATGGGATAGCTCATGGGATGTAAGGTGGGATGCAAATTTCTCCTATAAGTCCCAAAGTGTGTTTGGGTAGGATGAAAGGGAAGGATTGAGGGAAATTGGATAGGTTGGATAGGATAGGGATGGGTTAATAGGTTAAGATTATATGGGATGTGGGATGGGAGATAGATAGATAGGATGATGGATGTGGTATAGGATAAGAGGGGGGATATGGAAGATGATAAGATAGATGCGGTGTGCTCCAAAGTGTAAAGTAGGGTGTCCTATGTGGATGGATGGATGGGTTCGATTGGATCCCAAGTGTAGGGGTGGATGGGAAGCAAGGGGTATCTAAAATGGATAATTCCCCTAGTGGATGGTAATAAGGCTGCCCCCAATCATGATGATGAAATTTGAAAAGGGACATGATGAGGATTGGATGAAAAAGAAAGGATTTTCGTCTTCCCACGGATGTTCAATCCAAGGGAAAAAGGATGTAGATGTGATGGATGGAAGGAAAATGACATTAGTGATGAACAAAAGATGATCCTAATGACACATGTTGTAAGGAAAGAGTTAGACTAAAACAAAAGTGTGACCAAGGTCTAAACAATGTAATATACTGAGCCCTATGTTTCTACAAGATCAAAGTGTGTGTGATTGTGATGGTTAATTACTTGCTTGAAGTGAAGACTTAATGGGTAGTATGTGAAGACAAACTAGCCAATGTATAGGAGTGATTAATTCAAATAGATGGATAGAGGGTAAATGGAAGGCTAAGTTGTGCATTGCTCCGCTACCATCCAGGCGTCCATAGCCCTAATAGAGATGCATCTTATTCTTGTCACAACATTTCTCTACTACTAGCCAGGCGTCCATAGCCCCAGTAGAGATGTTGGAAACACCCCTAGAGAGTGTATTGAAGTGGATTTTATTTGAAATTTTTAATTTTTATATGATGTTTTGCTTTTTAATATTTGGTTTTTTTTTGCATAAATAGGTTCCAATCTCTTGAGAACTCTCAAGGGGTTAGCAATTACTAGTGGCTTAATGGGGGGATGGAGATGAGTGTGGAGATGAAATTGGCTAGAGTGTCAAAAGACATGCCCAAGGGTCTTCACCACAATTTTATTAAGTATGTTAAAGTGTGTGGATCTCTAGGAGGACAATTGTGCTTGAATGTTGGAGGTAATGATAGACCAAGGTCACATGGTTATAATAGGTACTATTGTCTTACAACATGTGTGAGCAAGTTGATCAAGTGTTTAAATGAATGGATTGGAAGAGGATATGAATGGATGTGATGATAAGAATGGATTATATGCAAAGGTATTTGGATGTTGGATGGAAGGAGGATGGGTGGGAAGGAAATAACATCCGTGTGCAGGTGATGAATTATGTGCTCAATCCATTTTTAGGTGTTTGGTATTTATAGGGGGATTAAATGATTTGTGATTAGGTTAAGTGGTTGGGATGGTAGGATAAACAAGAGGAGTGGTAGAAATGTGTTGTGATGGAGTAGTGGGAGGGATTTTGTTAGTGTTAGGTTTATATCCTAAGCCTAAACGACTGGATTTTGATGAAGGGAGATAGGTTCGCAAATGCCTTGTTCATGGATGCCTAAGATTTTGCCTCAATGTTTCATATTAGTGAATATATTTTTGGATATAGGATATGAAGTGGATGGGGAAGATGATGCCATGTGGTCATCATGAGACTAAGGGGTTGTAGTTTTTCATCTGCTAAGAGGCCAAACTTAATAAAAGGATGAGAGGTGAGATTTGTTTTGGTTTTGGTTCGTGATGGATGTTTGGATGTACAATGAGATTTGGATGGTTGACGATGTTTAGATATCGAGTGGGATTTGGATGGTGGAATATGGTTAGGGAGAGGATTGGGATGGAAAGGTGGTGGATAAAGAGGTACAAGGATAAAAATCCCTTGGTTAATGAGGTTTTGGACATAAGACCTAAATTGCATGCAACAATTGGTCAAATGTCCATGGGTGCAATGGAAGTCAAAATAATAGTGTTCCTGATACCAAGATGGTTTGGGAAGGTTTTGATCATGTGATTTGATTATGGAATGGATGATCATGTTGAATTTTTTTAGATGATGGAAGATGGTGGTCAAGGATTTTCATAAAGGAGTGAAGTGGTTTGGGTTAAATGGTTTGGAGGGAGTAGGAAGTAAAGGTGCATGATTTGGGTGGATTATGAGATGTTTTAGTTGATTTGGATTTGTGAGTTGGATTAGATTGTTGTGGCTTAAAAGATGAAGGGGTGGATTAGGCCTGGGGGCCGAAGTGGATGGTTTAGGCTTGGAGGCCAAAGTAGATTTGGTTGATTTTGGATTGGTTAGAGTATGTGGTTTTGAGGTAGATGGTTTTGGCTTAGGATTAGATTGCTTGCTTCATATTTTTGGACTCAATTGGACAACACCTCCCCTTGATTTCCTTGGATTGCTTGATGAAGGATGAAGGATGAAGGATTGAATGATGATAGATTGTATCTGAATGATGGAGTGATTGAATGATTGAAGAAGATAAAATGGTAGAGATTTGTTATGGATTTCAAGTTGGCTTCCATGGAGGGTAGAATTCTTATTTATAGGTAGAGGAAGGGATAATGGAGGGTTGATATCTTTCCATATAAATGGAAGATAAATGGTTGTTGTTGCATGATAGGGTTGAAAGATCTAGAATTGAAGAATTATAGAATTTAGAAGAAGACTCCACTAAATTAAAAATTCAATGGAGGGAGAGAAATATATTTTAATTTTTAAATATGGAGGAGGGGAATTCAGAGAGGCTTCTAGAAATAGAAGAATCTAGATTTAGAGTATTTGGTTAGCTTAGGATTAGGTAAGATTAATTGTGATTAGGGAGATATTACATGGAAAGGATACGTGTAGGATAGGTGTAGAGTAGGTGGGTAGGTGGGTGTAAGAATATTAAATTATTATAAAATGATAATAGGGATTAATAGTGGGATAATAGGATATAATTACGAAATAAAAGGGATTAATGATAAAATGGGATATTAGATAAATGGTAAAGGGATTAACAATAATTAATGTTGTGATTAATTATTATATGCATAGTGATGATGTTATATACGGGACAAATTAATCGTAATTGATCATATTGACATTTTAGATGTGTACAGACTATATATATTACAATATAATATTGCATTGGAGGACTCGAGCTAAATTGGGTCAACTTGGCGAGCTCCTCTTGACCAACTCGGTGAGATGTCATCTCACTACCCTTGTTGCTTGGTGTAAACCTCTCACCGACCTCCCATACTTAACATTGTCACATCACCAACATAGCTCGTCAAGTCACATTTATCCATAGCCAAAAACAACGATCGGCCTTACCACTTGGTGTCTAAACATAGCCAGCCACCTACGTGGCATCCAAAATAGAGTATGCATGGACCAAGCCACAGTAATAGTGGGCGAGTTCAAGTCTTTTAAAGGATTAAAATAGACCTTACCCCATAAATGTGGGATTATCCTCCCAACTTGGCGAGAAAATGGATCCGTGGGAGGTTGGGTAGTTCAAACCCCTAATGTCCCACTTACCAAAAATATGAACTCACCACTACACCAAGATAGCTCGGACGAGCTATTAAAGGAGCTTCGTTTATATTTGAACCAGATTTTGATAGGCCTATGTATGTGCGGAATCATAGTAGTTTTGGAAAATAGATGTTTTAGAGCACTTAGGAGTGAACCAGTCTTGAATCCATCTAGGAAGTTGTGCAAAATTTAAAGACGAATTTGGTGATATATTTGTTTTTCCATTTTGGAGTTCATATGCCATTTTTGTAAATATTTGTATGTGTATCTTTGATGGAGAATTGAAGGACAATCAACTACGAAGTTGGGAACAAACACAGAGAGTGAACACTAATTTTTTTAGAGCTCACGAGGTTCTTATGGTCATCTTGCATGTTTTATATGGTTCATTATTTGATTTGTAATCTTTTATTTGTATTTGAAAATCTAAACATTAATGGATCGATTCTAAATGAACCCGGGGATGTAGGAATTCCGAACCCCATAAACGATTCATGTGTCATGTGTTTTTGATTTTGCATTCATTTTCTTATAATTTTCAGATTTTTAAAGTCAAAATTTTAAGTTGGATGCAATATTTAACTAGTTTGACAATGTACGAGAATTTGATTAAATCGGGTAAAACAAAAAATATGATGGTTCAAACGGATAAGCGATATGGATAAATTTTTATTAGTTTAATTCAGTTTGTAATCATTTTTAACACACAATTGAATTAGAAATAAATCAGATTTTAATTAGTTTAAGGTCATAAAAATTTGAGCATCGATAAATTAAAAATCATGGTAAAAAGTTAAACAAGTAGTGAATTTTTACCGGTGTTTACAGATCATGTTTAGTATCAAAGTAGGCTGATTTGATAGTTTGATTGCTTCAGATTGTGTAGTTGGTTCATTTGTGATTGGAAAGGTATAGGTGCACTATGGGAAATTTATCAAAAGAGGAAAATCTTGATGAACTTGAGGCATTCAACCTCTCGGATCCAAAAAGACAATGTTCTCTTGAGATCCATGTATTATTCCTTAGAAGAGGAATGTGAGAAATTGAAAGTAGAATTGAAATCCAAGGATGAGATCTTGGAAAAGTTACAAACTAGTGATATGAAGGGGAAAAATAATTCCGTTTTGCAATCAAGACCTTCCTCTCCCACAAATGATTCAAACACCGTAATTATACCACCAATAAATGAATCTTCCCATTGTAAATTAGTTGAAAATGATTTCTATAATTTTGAACAACACACTAAGGGAATAGGTTCAAAATTACTTTTTAAAATGGGATTTAATGGAAAATCCTTGGAAAAGAAGGCCAAGGAATTGCTAACCCCATCCAGGTAGAGGATAGGCCTCACCATGCAGGTTTGGGATTCAAATTTGGTGGTCAGAATGAGAAAGGTGAATTCTCTAGGAAAACTAAGGATGCAAAGGAGAAACCTCCACCACAACCCACAAAAGGTAAAAATGGTAATGGGAAAAAATATAAAAGCGTTGATTTTAAACAATGTAAATATTCCCATGTTCCTTTTGATTATAGTACACAAAATTTGTGTACATTTATCCATGAAATTTTTGTGGATTATTTAACCACTGTGTAGCTAAATGATGGAAAAGGAAATCATTGTTGGGAAGTATTGTTATCCAAATTTTACCCCAGGACAAAATTGGACAACATGAGCCTATTTCATCATGGGACCAAAAATATTCATCCATAATTATTCCAGTCATTTCAAGTAATTTTTTAAAGGAGCATTATGGTAATCCGTGAGGTGCGAAGTCATCTTGTTTTCTTTCCCCTTTGCAGTTTTGGAAACTCATGGTCTAATCAGACCGAGGAAATTGTCCCTAACAGGCTATATTCATTCATTCAGGTAGAAATGATCGAAATTAGTAAATCAAGCTTAAAGGGTCTTATTGTTCTTACATTTCCCTCTAGTTTTAAGAAATATCCTAAGAAATTCATTTATCAGAGAAAAATAATGTTTTGAGAGGATCCTCATTAGGGGGCTGAGTCAAGGGATGACTTGCCGAGTAGCTCGACAAGCTATTCGGTGAGCCAACCATGAGGCAAAAGGACGTTGCATAAGTTGTGGAAGACACGAGTGGCTCCATGAAGGAATGCTTGTATTAAGAAAACCAAACCGTGAGATCGTGCATGGTAAATAATGGTAGCCAAAAATCATGTGGAATGACTCAATAGTTGAAAAGGACCTTACAAATTTTAGATGGCAGAGATCATCAGTTCTAGCCAAACTCAGGGGCATTATAAAGTCAGCAAGGCAAGCAAATAAACTAACTAAAATCATAGCAGAAAAGGTTAAGCTCATGCAATAAGAGGATCCGAGTTCAAGATGTAGTCAAGTCACGTGGAGGGAGCTCAGATGATGATGTTTGGAGCTCAAACATGAATGATTCAACAAGATAACTCGTGGGCTTGACAAGGAAATAACATAAAAAAAGGGGCTCAAAATGAAATGGCTTGAAACGATCTTATTAGTTTAGAGTGAGCATGGAAAAACTTGATGTCTTGAGGGGATGGTGTTAATGATATGTCCTGAAACTCGGTTGAGCATATCGGGTAAGGGAGGAGTGAGCTCATGTGGAGATGGCCGCCTTCATACAGAGTCACACAGGTGAAACGATTCGATCAAGGTCAAACTTGACTTAGCAAGGAGAATTGGTATGCAACCCAACTCGATGGGAGAAATCAACAATAATTATCTCACTCAACAAATCCAAGCCAAGGTGTATGATAGTGGGTTTGGGGAACTTTTGGTTCATTTCTCGGTCAAGTGGGAAAAATGGCATCGACATCCTATACTTCAAGTAATTGATGTGGAAAATTTGGAAAAGTGGAGATCGAGAGCCAATTTTCTGAATAAGTATGTGGGAAAAATGTCATCCAAATTCCGAGAGAACCCATTTTGGATAGGACACTTTTCGAGTTGAAAGCAGCACGTCACTCAAATTAAGTTTCGAACTAAGTCACCAGATAATTTCTATAGGCATATGAACTACGTGAAATGGAGCTAAGCGAAGGATTATTTCATAAGAAATGTAATGGCTTGGATCGAGATAAGAAGATACAAAAAATTATTATGAAGGCTTAGTCACAATGCTTGAGATGATTTCCTATGGAATCTGAAGTGAGGGTCATTGAGCTCGACTCGGTTGTTGAGGCCAAGGCAACAATGTATATAACTTTCAAGGCTCTTGGTAGCAAGCTCAAGAGAATGAATGGCCTTGGTGATGTAAATCCGAGTCAACACAAAACATGTGGATTAGATCGATGATGATCTTATCGGTGAATAGTAAATGAGACTGGTGAGTGACTCTTTGAAGTGAAGCAACTTGGCTCTTAGTCGCATGTAGAAAGAGATGATGGGTTAGATCTAGCTTGTCGGGGTGTCAAAGTTGAGATATGGCTCGACTTGTGGTTTGGGTGAGTTGTCACAGGATCAGCTTGATGAGCTCTTGTCTTGTGGGGATATATGTACAAATGGTGAACAAGCTAGTGATCTTTTAGTTGAAACAGTTGGCATAAGCTAGTGATCAGGGTTAATAGAAGTTTGGCTCGACATGTTTTACATAGGAATCATTTTGGTGAACAACTCTCTGGTCAAGGAGGTGATTTTCTCGAAGAAAAGGACTTAGGTTCATGAAGGAGCTTTGACGACGAGCTAAGTCATTAGTTTGAGGAGATTTTTTTGGGGAAAGAACAAGACAACTTCACCTTGGCACAAATGGAGAATGATCGATCTTGGGTAAGAAGGCCATTGTAAGAGAGTTTGAACAAACCATAACCATAACTCAAATCGCAGGATGAGGAGCCAACTCGGCTCAATGGCTTGATGATTGAGTTACTCACCTAGTGAAGTACTCGCAAAGAGGAAAAGAAGAGTCTCGGTAAGGCTGAGTCAAAGCTCAATTTCACGTTGGTGTTGGGTAGACATGACTCGGTGGATAATAGGTCGAGTGACACAACTTGATTGGATCATCCAACTTGGGGAAGACACTCGAGCTCGACGGAGCTAGTTTAGTTTCAAGCTTGGATTGAAATCATGCTTAATGATCAGGTCACTTGGACGAGGAGCCAAGTTATGAGCAAGCTCACTAGGACATGGGGTGTCAACTAAGCCGTTGAGAGCTCGTCACATGGGCTCGTAGGTATGATTCTTTGGTTACATGGTGGAGACAAGTTTTTTCTCAGTGTATTGCGTAGAACTTAGCTTTGAGTGGGTAACAAGGTAGCTCGAGGGGAACTCACAATGAAGAGCCAACTCGGCTCGAGATTGGTGCCAACATGCTCACCATGACCTTGGCTCCGATGAGGATCCATGCTAACAATGTACGACACACATGGAGAAGTGGGAATTAGGAACCAATTTTCCAAGGCAGCGTATGGGAAAAATGGCTTTGAAAGTTCGGGATTCCCACTCCTATCTTGCGAGACTTTTTTGATAAAAATGCCATGTCAAGCTTGGAAAATTGATGTTTAAGCTCCCGAGACAAGATATCCAACAAGGAGTACATGGACAAAACAACGTGTATTCCGAGTGAATTGGGGTAGGTTACATATGCATGGTCGAGTTATTGATGAGTGGTCGTGTTGGTGTAAAGTGTGGGAGCGTGCTCATAAAGATAAGCCCGAGTCTTTTGGATGAGAATTCGGGAGACCCGGTCGAGGCGTTGAGCCCTCAATGTAATACACGATGGGAAGGTTAGAGGTTATATTATGGAAAGATTGACATGATGGACAAGGAGCCCGGTCAAAGAAAGTTATCATTACACGAAAACCAAGCTACGTGTCAACTCAACTCGATGGGTCGAGCTAGTGGTGGAGACCGAGTTAATATATGACATGTGAGAGACCAACCTAATGGATTGATGGAGGATACAAGGGGTCCCACCAAATGTAAATTTTATTTTTATTAAAATATATTAAAAATATTATTATTTTTAAAATATTTTATTAAAAATATTATTTTAAATTAAATAAGGATAATTTCAATTTTTGAATTTATTGTGCATAATGGGTAAATGCAATTAATGATGTAATTAAACATGGTGGCCATCATATGCCATTATTGATGCCCTATAATTTAGGATTTCTCCATCCTTTCTCTTCAACTATATTTTCTATAAATGTAAATTGGAATCTCATTCCAAAGGTTGGACAATTGAACAAGTGCACATTTTTCAAGAATCCTCTCTCTTTCTACTAGTTTTGTGGATTGGGGAACTTTCAAGCCTCTCTTCCAGTATTGTAATGGAAAATTTTTCCTCTTCCGAATGTATTGATGCATTGTGCACGTGATTGAAGTAATAAAAGTGTGTGTTTTGTGAATATTATTGGTCATTTCATCATTCTATCTACTTTGTTGTGCCTTTCTCATGATTACAGGTACACTGTGTAAATTCAAGTTTCCATTGCAGTTTTTTGGAGGTTCTGTGCTTATCTAGTAGTGGAGTTTTATATGTGATTGGGTTGTGATGCTTTCTCATCCTTCTCAGTTTCATCCTTCTTCACTTTGGAAGACCAAAAACTTGTTTTTTTGATTGAGTTTAACAAAAGGAACACTTACTTCATAGTCTGTGGTGTCTTGTTTACCCTCTCTAAGTTCAGTAATAGGTGAAATTGGAATGTGGTGTATTTTCTCACCCTCTTCAAATCAACTCTTCTCTGTTTGAAGATCATAAAGTTGTCTAGAAACACCCTTTCTTCATGCATCACCACTTCTAGTATAGGATTTATTTCTTGCAAATCTCTCTCCCTAATCCCATGAAAATGTTAGCATAGGTCTAGTTAGCTATTTTATTACATTAGAAGTAGTGTTGTGTTTAGTTTAGGAAGAGGAATCGGCCTTCTTTGGAGGTTCACCTCAAGCCCAATTCCCACATCTTGAGAGGTGATCCCATGTTACCAATCACACCGAAGGCCCTATCCATCAACTAGCCATTCGGAGGGTGAAATGATTTGGCGATAACAATTTTTGGCACGCCCATGGGACCAAAAGAGTCATATCTTTCACAGGTGTGTGTATTGTGTTCACTCCATTTCATTAATTTGTTGTGCTCTTAGTGAAATTTCAGCCTTAAGAGGTATACCCAAGTGCAACTGGCGACTCCATTGGTCAAAGTAACCCACTCTCTGTGTTGCAGACTTTCATTTTTACCCATTTCCATCTAGTTTTCTTCCATATCTTTCCATTCTTCTCTCATTTATGAAGTAGTGCAATCATGGCTTCATTTCCACATTGGGATTCCCACTTGCAAAACGAAAACTCTTTGGATATTTAGGATATTATACTCCACCTTAAGACCGGTTTCATGATGGATATCTGTTTGAGCATGCATGTCCACATGAGCAAGATGTAGATCAATTTGGTCATCCACCAATATGGGGGGCTACTGAAGAACAATGGCATGCAGATTCTAGAATATATCCTAAACCCGAAGAAGAACACTTTCAGAAGAAGTTTCGAGAGTTGAAGTATAACATTATGAAAATAAGGATCAATGAAATGAAAAAGGAAGCGCAGATTGGCTTCAACATTCCATACCCATGGAATTGCCCTATACCATGTGATTTAATCCTTAGCAAAATTTTGATTCATAATTGAAATGATGACTCAAGTTGGAGAATGGATCAAGAAGAGAGAATCTTACGAATGTAATGTTAGTTAATCCTATCAATGGGAGGTCCCTGCATTACTACCTATCAACCCTCTTCCCATGTTCCCATCCATGTAGTTTCAACTTGAGCCTCATAATCCTAACCTTCTAGTTGCAACCCCTACGGTGGAATTCACTGCTTCATCTCTTATTCCTCCATCCCATCATGTATCTTTCATGCCTCATTCTTCTAAAGTTCCTTCTTTTCTACAAGGGCCATCAAGACAAGAATTTGAATCTCTTCCACTTCCTCCAACAGTGAGGGAATTAGTTGAATCTCAACCCGCCCCTCCTCTTGTAGTCCTAAACCCATTTTGGGAGGAGCATCATAGAGAAATGAGAAAAAGGGAGGAGTATATGGTTGAGGAGAATAGTAAGGAAGATATTGCAAACAAATTGAAGGAGTGGGCTATAAAAATGAACATCAAGAAAACTACACTTCTAACCAAACCTTCTTTCAAAGTTGAGGCTCAAGAACAAGCGGAACAAACTAGTTTTGTACCAGAAACAAATCCAGAGATGAAGGATGAAGACCAAAAGTCTACCCATTCAGAATTTAGTATCCATATTGGTTCCATATCATTTAGAGGAGTTCGAATCACCACAAGTGGCAAAACCTAGTTGTAGAAGAGAAAGAGTTAGTCCCAAATCTGCTAGGAGAAAAGCATGTGCAAGTTGAAGAAGGAATACTCTCAAGTGTACAAGGTAATTATAATGAGTGCAATGATCCAACTGCCATGCATGTCAAGAGCTTGCATAGTTTTTGGAATGTTGCATTATTCCTCCAAAGTCATTACCACATACTACAAACTAGTCATGAAGAGCTTTAGGTTGTGAACAAAGACCATATAGGTTCAGGGGTCTCCTATGAAATTTTAGAGGTTTCAAATCCTTCCCCCTCTTTTCTTTGCAAAAATATGATTTCTTAGATGGATTTGATCTTTCTAATTTCATGTTTGAGAATGAGGACTATCATGGTGAACAAAATCCCAATCTAGAGATCACCATGGTAAAGGAATTTGAAACCTTACCACAACAGGGAATGAAGGAGCAAGCTATTTTTTAGATGTGGAGGAATTGAATCTTCCATATGGCTCATTAAACGAAGAGGAAAAGGAGCACATGGAAAGACTGAGTCGATTCAGAAATCTTGTGCGGAGATGACATCATTGAAAGTTTCTTGCTCTCAATTGGGGAATCTAACTTAGTTGATGAACCAATGATGATGGAAGGTTTTATTTTGAATAAGGAGATTAATAGTGCATGTCAATCAAAGGAGGAAGAATTCTTAGATGAGAAACACATTTTAAACATTTGCAACGGTTCAACATTGGAGACTGCAAACAATCCAAAGGAGTTGCATGTTGTGGAAGAACTCCTTATTGCCAAGGAAGAAAATGGGAATGAAGAAGACATCACTTTCATACCATTTATTCACAAGGAAGATCAGTTGTTTGTAAATGGGCAACAAGAGGGAAATCATATCATGGACAAACATATTTTTCAAGGATGTCTTTCAGCTAGATTTCTTGTTAAAGTTGAAGTTCAGAGAAGTAGGAATATTCAATGGGTTAGACCATGCCCCATAAGGTATTTGGCTTCATTAAAGCCAAGGGAGAAGCCAAAACCATCACATTCACTTAAGAATGCAAGGATGAATTTTACAACCCCAAGGATCATTTGCAATGTCTCTACAAAACAAATGTAGAACAACTAAAAGAGGCATTCTTTCTCTTTCCAGTTGATGCCTTGGTGAACCAAGTGGAGAATTGGGCTTGTTTCAGTTTTCCACTCTCAGTCTCAACCATTTTTGTTGTCAAATCATCTGCATGGCTGCCCATTGTGAGGAAAGGGAGTTATTTTACACAACCAATGCAAATTTTATTTAACTCACATGTGCCTCAGTTAGCGTAGAGTAGACATAGGTTTGTTTTTAGCAGAATAAGTGTTTGACACACCCTACATGTTTCACTTGAAGCATGTATGGTTTTTAGTTTTAGTGTGTGTTATTTTCCATTGTTTCTCTTGCACAATGTGTCGAAGGTGGAATTTTTCAGGAGAAGAGAAATTCAAGTTTCAATGAGAGTTTCATGATATTCCAAACTTAGCAGATGTTTTATTCAAAATTCCGTAGTGTGCCATAAATGCAAATAAATAATCAAATTCAGTCTATTTCCTACTTAGCATTACCAAAAGATCCAAGGTCATCAATGCCAAGGAGACTTTGGGATCCATTATAAAGAATCAGATTAGTTTCGGGATTCCAACATTGACTCCATGCCCAATGGATGAATTAAGGCTATTGGAATCATGATTAACAAGCAATCATTCCCAAGAGGTCACCAAAAATGTTATCCAATTTTACCCTAGGACAAAATTGGACAACAGGGGCCTATTTCATCCTGGGACCGAAAATAGTCATCCATAATTATTCTGGGTCATTTCGAGTAAATTTTGTTTTTAAGGAGCATTATGGTATTCTAGGAGGTTAAATTGCGAAATCATCTTGTTTTATTTTCCCTTTTCTAGGTTTTGGAAACTCGTGGTCTAATCCTAAGAGTGAGGAAATTTCCCATGTGGCCATATTCATTGATTCAGAATAAATGATCGGAATTAGTTAATCAAGCTTAAAGGGTTTTATAAGTGCTTGCATTTCCTTCTAGTTTCAAGAAAGATATTAAGAAATTCACTTATCATAGCAAAATAATGCTTGAAAGAAAATCCTCATTAGGGAGCCGAGTCAAGGATGAATCACCAAGTAGCTCGATGAACTATGGGTGAGCCAAGCTTGAAGAAAAATAACATTGCATAAGTTGAAAGGTCTGAGTGGCTCCACAAAGGAATGCTTGCATTAAGAAAACTGAACTGTGAGATCGTGCATGGTAAATAATGGTATCTCGACAATCTATGGAATGAATTGGTAGTTGAAAAGGAGCTTAAAATTTTGATATGGCAAAGTTCATCAGTTCTAGCCAAACTCGGGGGCATTATAAAGCCAAGCGGGGGAGAAAATGAACTAACCAAAACCATAACAGAGAAGGTTAAGCTCACGCAACAAGAGGATCCAAGTTCGAGATGTAGTCAATTCACATGAAGGGAGCTTGGATGATGATGTTAGGAGCTCAAACATGAATGATTCAGTGAGATAACTCATGGTCTTGATAAAGATATAATATAGATAAAGGGGCTCAAAATGAAATGGCTTGAAACTGAGCTTAGTAGTTTGGAGTGAGCAAGGCAAAACTTGATGTCTTGATGGGATGGTGTCAACAATATGTCAAGTGAAACTCAGGTTTCTGAGCATATCAGGTAAGGGAGGATCGAGATCACAAAAAGATGGCCACCTTCATACATGATTCATACAATGGTAAAACACGTTGATCAAGGTCGAGCTTAACATAGCGAGGGAGAATTGCTATACAAGCTGGCTCGATGGGAGAACTCGGCAAGAATTAGCTCACTCAACCAAGCTAAGATGAGGTGTAGGACAGTGGGAGTTTGTGGAATTTTTGGTTCATTTCCTAGTCCCGTGGGCAAAATGGCATCGACATCATGTACTTTTCATTGACGTGGAAAATTTGCAAGAGTGGAGATCGAGAGCCAATTTTCTAAATCGGTATGTGGCAAAAATGGCATCCAAATTTTGGAGTCCCCATTTTGGATAGGATCATTTCATGAGTTGAGATAGTGGCTACGCCACTCAAATTAAGTGCCAAAGTGAGTTACCTAGGATAAGTTTTGAGCTTACAAACTAGGTGACATGGAGCTGAGACAAGGATGATTGCACAAGAAATGTAATGGCTTAGATTGAGCTAAGAAGATATGCAAAATTATGATGAAGGCTTAGTCGCAGTGCTCAAGGTGATCGCCTATGGGCTCGGAAGTGAGGCTCATTGAGCTCGACTCAACATAGTTGTTGAGGCCATGGGCAACGGTGTGTATATTTTTAAGGCTCCTAGCAGAAAGCTTAGGAGAATGAATGGCCCTAGTGATGCAAAGCCGAGTCAACACAAAACATGTGGATTATCTCGATGATGAGTTTATCAGTGAATAATGAATGAGACTAGTGAGTGACTCTTTGAAGTGAACCAACTCGACACTTAGTCACGGGTAGAAATAGATGATGGGTGAGATCTGGCTAGTTAGGGGTCTCAAAGTTAAGAGATGGCTCAAATCGTGGTTTGGGTGAGTCGTCAAGGATGGCTCAATAACCTCTCGTCCCGTGGGGATACATGTACAAATGGTGTAGGTCAAGTTCATTTCAGTGATCTTGTGGTCAAAATGGTTGGTGAAAGCTTGTGAGTAGGCTTAATGGAATTTTGGATCAACATGGTTTGATAAGATTTGTTTTGGTGAAGAGCTTGGTCGAGGAGGCGAGTTACTCAGAAAAGGATGCATATTCATGAAGGATCTCTAACGATGAGCTAATTCATGGAGTTTGAGGATATTTTTCACGGAAAGAACAAGATGACTTCACCTTGGAACAAATGGAGAATGACCAATCTTGGGTAAGAAGGCCATTGTAAGAGAGTTTGAATGAACCATAACCATAGCTCAAATCGCAGGACGAGGAGCAAACTCGGCTCAATGGATCGATGATTGAGTTACTCACCTAGTGAAGTACTTCATGAAGAGGAAAAGAAGAATCTTGGCAAGGCTGATTCAGAGCTCAATTTCATGTTGGTGTTGGGTAGACATGACTCGATGGATAATAGGTTGAGCGACACCACTCAATTGGATCATCGAACCTAGGGAAGATGCTCGAACTTGACGGAGCTAGTTTAGTTTCAAGATTGGATTGGAATCATGCTTAACTCACAAGTTTTCCAAGCGATGTGGGAACCAAGTTATGAGCAAGATCACTAGGACATGGGGTGTCAATCGAGCGGTTGAGAGCTTGTCACATGGGCTCGGAGGAATGAATCAGCCGGTTACATGGTGGAGACGAGTTTGTTCTCGGCGTATCGTGAAAAAATTAGCTCCGAGCGAGTAATAAGGTAGCTCGAGGGGAGCTCACAACTAAGAGACAACTCAGCTTGGGCTTTGTGCCAACATGCTCGGTCGTGAGATTAGATCTACTAAGGAACCATGCCAATAATGTGTGACACTCATGGAGAAGCAAGGCATTAGGAACTAATTTTCTAAAGTAGCGTATGGAAAAAATGGCTTCAAATTTTTGGGATTCTCACTCCTATCTTGTGGAATTTCCTGATATAAATGCCATGTCGAGCTTGGAAAAATGATGTTTGGGCTCTCAAGCCAAAAAATCCAAGGAGGACTTGGCAAAATGACGTGTATTCCAAGTGAATCGGGGAAGGTTGCACATGCATGGTATATTTATTTGGCGAGTGGTCATGTTGGAGTAAAGTGTGGGAGCATGCTCATAGAAGAAATTAATCCTTTGAGTATTTTGGATGAGAAATAGGGAGACGCGGTCGAGGCGTTGATCCCTCAATGCAATCCATGATGGGAAGGTTAGAGGTTATATTATGGAGAGATTGACATGATGGACAAGGAGACCGGTCAAAGTGGGTTATCATTACATAAAAACCAAGGTACATGTCAACTCAACTCAATGGGTCAAGCTAGTGGTGGAGATCGTGGTAACATATGACATATATTATTATTTTTAAATTTTTTATGAAAATATTATTTTAAATTAAATAAGGATAATTTCAATTTTTTAATTTATTGTGCATAATGGGTAAATGCAATTAGTGATGTAATTAAACATGGTGGCCATCATATGCCATTATTGATGCCCTATAATTTAGGCTTTCTATATCCTTTCTCTTCAACTAGATTTTATATAAATCTAAATTGGAAGCTCATTCCAAAGAGTTGGAAAATTGAACAAGTGCACATTTTTCAAGAGTCCTCTCTCTTTCTAGTAGTTTTGTGGATTGGGAACTTTCAATCCTCTCTTCTAGTATTGTAATGGAAAATGTTGCCTCTTCCTAAATGTATTGATGCATTGTGCACGTGATTGAAGTAATAAAAGTGTGTGTTTTGTGACTATTATTGGTCCTTTCATCATTCTATCTACTTTGTTGTGCCTTTCTCATGCTTGCAGGTACATTGTGCAAATTCAAGTTTCCATTACAATTTTTTGGAGGTTTTGTGCTTATCTAGTAGTGGAGTTTTGTATGTGGTTGGGTTGTGATGCTTGCTCATCCTTCTTAGTTTCATCCTTCTTCACTGGAAGACCAAAAAATTGTTTGTTTGATTGAGCTTAACAAAGGGAACATTTGCTTCATAGTCTGTGGTGTCTTGTTTACCCTCTCTAAGTTGTAGTAGGTGAAATTGGACTGTGGTGTATTTTCTCACCCTCTTCAAATCAACCCTTCTCTGTTTGAAGATCATAAATTTTTCTAGCAACACCCTTTCTTGGTGCATCACCACTTCTAGTATAGGTTTTACTTCTTGTAAATCTCTCTCCCTAATTCCATGAAAAATGTTAGCCTAGGTCTAGTTAGTTTTTTTATTACATTGGAAGTAGGGTTGTGTTTAGTTTAGGAAGGAGGATTCCGGCCTTCTCGGAGGTTCACCTCGATCCCATGTTACCCAATCACACCAAAGGACCTATCCATCAACTAGCCATTCGAAAGGTGTAATGATTTGGTGATAACAAGAATTTTGAAAAACCATTCTCATACATATAGTCGTAAAAATGGTAATCTAGGTAAGTTTCCTAAAAAAGTGGACAAAATATATTGTACCCATTGTCACAAGAAAGGACATGAGGTTAACATGTGTTGGCAGCTTGATTCAAAACAATAGTGGAGATTTGTGGAAAAGGGAAGCAATGTGAAACCAATAGTTACAAATATAACCCATGCAAATAACCAAGTATACACTGAGAAAATTGAACCACCAAAACAGAAAATTTAATAAAAAAATTGTGTAAACAATTTCTTAATTTCATGTTTGCATAGTTGATTAGCATGCATATTTTCAGAGCATTTTGTGGGATTATTCTAAAGGATGAAAGGAATTTCTCGTATTTCATTTTTGATTTGAAATATGATAGCGGTGTCACATGTAAGGAAGAGCTAAGGGATGAGTTTATCATACCCAAATTATACTTCTCACATTTAAGCCGACAAAATCCATTTTGATTTTTTTGATGAGTATGCAAATTAAGTGGGCATGCTTAGAATGTTTATTTTTGGAAATTTGTGTTCCAAAGATATTTCTTATTGATTTTATTGTGCAAAAGTATGGGCACCATTTGTATTGTAATTAATATACAAAATTATTGTGTCCACACAGGTATTTGCACATACCTGAAGACCCTTTTTTGGGCATTTATTTGTAACTATCCTATGTGGTTACAATTAGTGTGTACATTGATTGCACTAACAAACTAGTTTACAGATTTTTCCTAGTGATCTTTTCACAGGGATAGCAGTTTCATCGTTGTTGGTATGTAGACACGGTTTGTTTCTATCCTATTTGATTCGAGAATATTGGGATATATATTTCATTGATAGATTCACATGATTCAGTTTTGACTCTACCTATTTTTGGCATGTGTGGTCTAAACATTTTGGATCATATTTGTGATATATGTATTGATTGGCAATTTCAAAAGGATAGTGGACACTAGCTATTTTTTACATGTAGATGTATTTATACATTGATCTATTTTGGTGGAATTGTATTTACATTATCAATTGGGTAGTTACCTCTTTTGGTGAACAATTGTCTATTTTATTATGATAGATTTTGTGTGATGATAGTTATAGTTATCGGGATTTGATAGTTCACATATCTTTGCGCAGAGATTGGCGTAATCACGCAGTATCAATGGACGATTGCCTTCTACGGAAAACACTTTTCTAATTTTAATTAATCGATTTTTTTGTGATTAGCTAATCAATAATTTGTAGTGATATAACCCATAATTCTATTTCTATGGATCATGTATGTGTTTTTGATATGCAGGAAGATGATTAACAACATTTGTGGGTGAAAAATAGATTTTTGTGGACAAAAATCCTTCCTAGTGGGGAGGAGTGATCCAAATATCAAATCAGTGGGAAGAGTTTCCCTAAATCTCCTAGGCTCACTACAAAGAAGGTAGAAGACTCGAGAGATTTTGTCACATGTTTGAACATGAAAAATGGAATGTTGGAGCAAGTTACCACCCACAGAAGATGTTAGTTGAAAGAGAAAAAATAGGGAAACTAGCGAATCACGCTGCAACACATGGCAAAATGAAAGGGGACAAGAGTAAAAAAAATTGTTTTTTGAATCCAGTCTTTGATGCTAATTTTTAGATAGGTGGGCCCCATAATTTATTGGTTGGGGGCCCTCAGCCAGGGTCAACACAATTTTTTATTGGAGGGGTGTCTTTGCCACCTTTATTTCATATTGATATGGCCACAATTTTGTATATATATGCCTTATATTGTAATTGTATTGTGAATGTGGGACTATATATTGCAGTATAATGTTGCATTGGAGGACTGAGCTATATTGGGTCAAATCAATGAGCTCATCTTGGCCATCTCAAAGAAGCTACCATCTCACTACCCTCATCATTTGGATTAAACCTCTTGTTGACCTCTCATACTTAACATTGTCACATTGCCAACACACGGCTCGGTCGGGTCACATTTATCCATAGCCAACAAACAACGACCTACCTTACCACCGACATCCAAACATAGCCACCACCTATGTGGCATCCAAAATGGAGCACGGTGGCCCAAGCCACGATAATAGTGGGTGGTTTAAGCCTTTTTAAAGGCTTTAAAAAAACTTACCCCGCAAATGTGGGATTATCCTCCCAACTTGGCACAAAATGGATCTGTGGGAGTTAGGACATTTGAACCCCCAACATCCCACTTACCAAAAATATGAACTCACCACTATGCCAAGATATCTGGACAAGCTACTAAAGGATCTCGTTTATATTTGAACAAGATTTTGACATGATTGTGTATGAGAAGAATCATATTAATTTCGGAAAATAGAGATCTTGGAGCACTTAGGAGTCGAACTAGGTCTTGGAGCCGTGAAGGAGTTGTGCAAAATTCAAAGATGAATTTGGTGATATATTTTTTTTCCATTTTGGAGTTCATATGCTATTTTTGTAAAAAAAAATGTGTAGCTTTAATGGAGAACTCAAGGACAATCAATTGCAAAGCCGGGAACAAACACAGAGCGAAAACACTGAATTTTTTCAGAGCTCATAGGTTCTCATGGTCTTTTGGTAGGTTTTATATGGTTCATTATTTGATTTGTAATATTTATCTGTATTTACAAATCTAAACATTAATGGATCAGTTCTAAATGAACCCCGAGATGTAGGAATTTCAAACCTCATAAAAATTCCCGTGTCATGCGTTTATGATTTTAAATTCAGTTTTTGATAATTTGCATATTTTTAAAATCAGATTTTTAAGTTGGATGCAATATTTAATCAGTTTGAAAATTTATGAGAATTTGATTAAATTGGGTAAAATGAAAAATTAGATGGTTCAAAGGGATAACTGATATGGATATTTTTTTATAAATTTAATTCAATTTGTAATCAGTTTTTACACATAATTGAATTAGAAATAAATTATATTTTAATCATTTCAAGGTCATAAAAAGTTGAGAACTAATAAATTAAATATATCCTAGTAAAAAGTTAAAATAGTGGTGGATTTTTACTGGTGTTTACGGATCACGCAAATTTTCTAATTTCTGCAATACACTATTTCTTTAATTTGTGACACATTTTATGAAACCGTTTTAAGTCTTGAAGTTGAATTATGCTTTCCAAACAAGCCTAAGTGCTTATTGGGCAACAACTATCTTTGTTAGAAATTAGTGTGTAACAAGGTGTTCTATTTCTTGAAATTCTTATTCTCTTTAACATGATTACTCATGTCTTCCAAAAGTGTATAAACTTCTTAAAATAACATTTTTATTTTTTAATTGTAAGTAATTATTTTCCTACGTGAGGGTGTGAAGGTCTTGGCTTGAAGGCATTTAAAAAGTGTTAACGAAAAAATGCATAAAAAAGACAGTAATTAAATACATTCATAAAATCCCCCAACTCATTATAATTTTATAGTTTTCCAATCATTACCCAAAAATATGATTTATCATGAATACCAATATCAAAGAGGCGTTTCCATAATCTTTATTTAACACAAAATGATCCCTATTAGAATAAGACGACACTTTATGTAGCACTTGTTTTACATTGATATTTTTATAAGAACTAAGAAAGATAATTTTGTGATTGAATGGACCTAGTTTAATGTTATAGATATATAGAGTGAAAAACATAAGCACTTTTTAAAATGACACCTCAATTTGAAGAGTGGATTAAAAATTATAGCCCTTAGAAAGTTCAAGAATGAAAAACTATGCATGATATGAGGAAGAAAATCTAAAATTCAGGAAATATATTTGTTACATGTCAAACATTAATGAAATTATTGTAAAAATCTAAAAAATGACCCTCGCAATCTTTGTGGATAAAAATTTAATCCATTCTAAAGTTTAGTGCTAAAAAAGAAGCACACTTTGGTGTAGAGTAACCCTTGGGAGCTAAAAATGTTGAGCTACATGTCACATGGGTTATAATATCTAGTTATACATGGGATATACATAGCAGTAGATCACATGGAGGAACAAAGGTTGAGCATTCAAGGGCTATTGAATAATGTCATTCATGAAATAAAACCTTAAAATGCCATGAAAACTTCGAATGCTTGTCACGGAGTTCCTAGAATGTTTTTTTTTAGAAATGAGAACCTTTTTAAAAATCTCAATGAGATGGATAAAGGTGAAGGTGCCTTGATACATGTTTTTTTCAAGAAAATGTAAAAATGGATCATCTTCTTTTATGCTTCTTGTTCCTCTTTCAAATCTAAAACTTCAAAAATTCATAACAACTCACTAGGACCTCCAAAAATGTGATTATTTTTAAAATTCATATTTTTGAGTATTATTCAAGAAACATAATGGCATTCACCTAAAAAATCTATTTTTTTTTCTAAAAATAGAAAAAAAAATCCCTAAATTTTTAGTTTTTGGCTCAAACAAAATATATCCGAAGGGTAATTTGTAAACCTAGAAACATGTATTGGCTCAAAAATGTGCTTAGATGCTAATTGGGAAGTAATGTGGGAATCCTAAGCTTGATTAAAATGAAGAAATCCATAACTCAAACTATGGATAACCAAGCTCTAATAACATAAAGGTTAACCCTCATGATTATATATCCATAATTATTGCTCACTCCAAGCTTAAACACTATGTAATCGAGGAAATAATAATAACATATCCAATACTATGATACACCAAAGAAAATACAAAGAGATAGGGGTAAAAATTATAGCTTGTACAAAACAAACTCCACTTTCCCTATTGACCACTTATTGGACACATGTGAGTAGCCACCTAGAGGTGGCATTCACTAATATTGGTGGTAATTAATTATTGTGGCATTAATTACATGCCTACCCTATTCTAATTGTAGAGATGTGCACAAGACATACTAAATATAGTTAATCTAACCTAGGTCAACTTAAGATTAATTCCTATATGATATTGCATCATCTAACCTACTAATGTAGATAAAGTAGGTACAAAATGGAAAAGGAGTTACATTAAAAGAAAGTAGGTGTGAAGTGGAATTTAATGAGTTATATTTAAAATGTAACTCTAATATTCCTTATATTGAGGACTATCCCTAATAGAGAAAATAGGTGATGACTACTCAACACCTCATATTCCCGAAGTATATGAATTAAAATTCATATGATATGATAAATAAATATTAATCTCAAAAAGTTGTATTTGGGTTAAACAGGACATTGGTCATAACTATGAAACATGTGTGACTTATAAGATGTTACATGCTTGTAGAGAGAAAGAGGGTAAGAAGACCAAAGTGATGGCTAGAGGGTGAGAAAACCAAAGTGATGGTTTATATTCATTGTCCCTACCCATCTATCCCCCACTAAAAATCCTTACAATGATTATCTTCTATCCATGTCCCCATATTATGTTTTTTCATCTCATCGTACAAGACATGTACTCTAATGATCTAACCATGAATACTACATATGGCCCTTTTTAAAAAATTGTGTGATACCTACATCTCATTTTAAATTCCTTTAAGGAAAACATAAACCATGAGTTTCTAGTGCCACCATCTAAAAACCACAAACAAATCTAAAAACAAAAGGAATATTTACATATGGTATTAAAATATGGAGAATGAACCCTAAAGGACACCCAAAACTCCTCTCCACAAGAAAGGAATAATCATTTAGTGCATGAATGACCACCAGGAAATACCTTAACTTGCCTACAATTGTGGTAGGTTCTAATTGAAAATCAAATAAAACTATAGAGTTTACTTTTTAAGTAAAAAGTCTTTGCAAAATCATATGTGTAAGCTTTTCTAAGCAAATTAAAGCTAATAGAGGTGAGGATGTGAATCAAAAGTGGGGTGACAAAAACATATTTTTGTTGCAGGATGGGTTATATGTGAATCACAAGTGTATTTAAGCTTGCTTTCTATGTTTTTATATGAGCATTTAGTGCTTTATAGTACATGGCTATGATGATATTGCAATTTTATAATTCTGATTTTTGGTCTTGGTCCTTGGTTTTATTGGGTTTTTAGGACATTGTTTGACTCTCAGAGTGATTTTTCTCAAGGTATGATATCATACCACTTTATTTTTTTATTGGAATTTTTTTAATGTACTTTATATTTTAAGTATTATAAATGACATTCCTTCAATAAAAAATGCATATCCATCATATACCCTACAATTTACTTGAGTCCATGGACAATATAAATGCAAAATACATTGTAGTTATGGATCTTTGCAATAATGAAGTGTAATGAGGATTATAAAAGTTTTGAATTTCTTAAACAATGTGGGAAAAAGTTTTGAATTGATGTTGTGAATCATATTATGTGATTCATTCTCAAAATGAAAATAATATCTATTAGAATTGTGTGTGTGTGTGTGTGTGTGTGTGTCTATATATCAATATCATGTATTTGACTAGATTATATATACATACACATACACATGCATATATATACACATATATGTTAGTCAAATACATGATACCAAGTAACCCTTGGCATAAGAAATATTGTTAAATAAATTCCACGTAACTCTTAGGAACTCAATTACATGTGTAATATTATTGTCTTCTCAATTTTTCATGTCTTCAAAAATTCATGACAATCATGTTCTATTGTATTACAATAATAACCCATCCTAAGAACTTTATGTGACATTGCTTTTCCACTTTATTTTTATGCGGGAACATCACTCCTATCTTGTACATAGGATTTTCAACATCAATTTTGGCTTTAAAGATTGTGTTTATATATTCTAGGGTCATCTAGGGTCTATTAGGTATGTTGGTTGGTGTAAGACCTTCTAAAATTTGAATTTGTCAATTTCCCTCCAAAACTGACAATTTGAATCTTGAAGGCAATTTTGGACTTGTTCTAGCATTTACGTGTGTTTCTTAGAGTATCTAATATGTAGTAAAGTTGTAAATGGTCCTATTAAGGACTTTAAAGTCATGCTTTTAATCTAGAAGTCAATACTTGGGTTCTAGCCTTGAGAGGATCTTCAAATTAATGTTATTAGACAAATAATATGTAATTTAAGGGTCATAAGGGAAAATATTTGATCGCAGATGCATATTTAAGCATCATTGTAACTAATTGGAACCATCATTTGAATTTTCATTCAATGGAAGAGAGATCCAAGAGAGTTTAGGAGAGGAATTCTATGTATACACAATTTGGTGTTAGTATTTAATGGTTTTAGTGCACTTGTGTGATCAATGAGTCTCGTGCATGCAATAGACAAGAAGGTTAAAAATTGGTAAGAAGATCTACATATGAATTTTTATTGATATTTGAGATATTCATATTTTTGTGAGTGATAGGAGCTATGGTACATAGCACAATTCGTGACACTCGGTAGGGAATCATTAAGATCAAGTTGTTTTCATTGGTAAGAGAGTCTTGTACAAAATTTGGATGAACATGATCAAGGATGTATAAGTTATGCTTGGAAAGAGTCCACAAGGTATGATTAGACTTAATACATCCTCAATAAACCTTTGCATCTTAATATTTAATGGTATTTGTTAAGGAGGTTATTAGTGTTCAAGAAAATCATGATCTCGTGTTAAGAAACAAGAGTTGGTATGTTTATAGCATCTATGAATTAGGTTTCATACTCCAAAATTTCATTGTGCTTAACCCTTTGAATACATAATATTGTAACAAGAACATGATTTTTCCCTAATTGTTATGATCCTAGGGTTTTGGATGAATGGAAGTTATATCTTGTGAAGGAAGGCGTTTCTTGACAATCAAGTCTACATAAAAGGTTGAGAAAGTTGAAACTCCTTAACAATATTTGAAGGATAGGTTCTTGTGTTGGGACAAGTTAATTCTAATAAGGATTATTCATTCTAAGCCGTGGGTATATTCATTGTGGGAATGAAGAAGACATTCACAGTTCTTCGTTAACATAACTATTATAGGATCAAACAAGAGTTGTTGGGAGTGTAGGAAATCGTTCAAGGAGTATTTGGGCATTGGGAGTTTCTATAAACTAGCATAGACCTCTAGGAGTTGAAATTTTTGAGGAATATTGAATCAAGTTCAAGAAACAACAAATTTTTCCCTCTCGAGCTTGCTCAAGTGTAAAAATATTCAAGCTAGGGTTTCGATAGAGGAAACACATATATCTCAAGAATGAAGCATCAAAAATATTACAATTTTGAAAAAAATTTGGCCCTAGATTTGTCTTTGATATTATCCAAGAATTAGATCAAACCACATTGTCGTTTTCCAGAGATTCATGACACTTTTCTCTCGATAGTTGGGAGACCTAATAAAATAGGGTTGTAAAGAAGGAAGTTTTTTTACTTACCAAGGAGACTTTAAATTTATTGTATAGTCAAATAAGGATAATGAGTAGTGTAAAAACCTATTGATTGGTCTTGTAAGTGTTTTGGAGCAGAATAATCATAATAGAGAGGAGTCTCGGGCACGAAAAGGATTTGTGATAGGATTAGTTGAACACGTAGATTTTCTTGAGGTTAGTAATATGATTGCAAACCTTTTGGAAGGTTATTAAACACCTCTAGAATATTGTAAAGAGGATTATAAATATAGTTTTGTGTCCGAATAATTTATTATATTGAGTCAAGAGTTTGAACTAAAACGACTTACACTAGTATAGAGAATTGGGGTTCTTGGAGTACAAAACTTAGTTATGTGAGTAATTTCTCTCCCTCTATACATCATTATTGGTATCAAAACATGTGTATGTGTGAATTATAGAGAATTGGTAAGGTGGAAAGGACTTGTCAAGAAATAGAATGGAGGAAGACAAAGTGAAGATAATAGAGGGATTAATTGAGTTATTGTGCCAACAAAGGAGAAAAAGAGAAGAAAAGAAGAAAGAGATGATAAGAATAAGAGAGATATACATGCAATAAGAGCTACAAGGCTTGAAAAGAGATGTGGAGTAGTTAATAATAGTGGTGGGAATCATGAGGGATGATGATCATCAAGAATTTGTGTTGTGGATCCGATTCAAGAGGTTGAAATACCTCCAAAACACACACAAATAGTTTGCAAATAAAAACAAAAGCTTTAAAATATTTTTCTTCTCATTCTAGAATCCACACTAAATCTTTTACATCATTACAATCTTTCTTTTATTTCACATCTACTATAAAAACCTAAAATGTCAAAAAAACCCTAAAATGCCAAAAATTACCTACTAGAAAAACACCTCGGATGGGCCCCAAAATTTGCGTGCCAAATATGCCTTCATAAATTAAGGCTCACACAAAATTTTGACTTATTCTAAAATGCAATAAAAGTTATTAAAACTCTAAGACCTAGTCAAAAGTGAAAAAATGTTCAGAGCCAATTTTAGACCACTAGATGAAGGAATACGGCCCTAAAAATATGCCGAAATGGCCACAACCTTTCAAAAATAATAGTCATAGAATAATACTAATGAATATCTACCACCCTATAAAATTTCAAGATGATCCAATGGTTGAATCAAAAGTTATGGCCTTCACAAGTTATGCTCCCGCATCATTCTCCCTTGGTTGAAAAGAATTCAGGTCATGTGAATTCAGTTAACAAAATTCATCTAATTTTTCATTGTCAATATTCTTAAACTCCCACTCAGGAATCCAAGTATTTTATTCTTGTTGTAAACCTTCCCACTTGCACCAAATATTTGTTGTAGCTCCCATGTCTAGTAGTGACTGTCTTTTGGTCCAAGACACGTATTACCCTTTCCTTTTTCTTCTTTGGCATCTGTTGCTCCCATTTTGTTTCTTCATCCTCCACGACATTTTCCTCATGACTAGGAAAATTATATAAATCGAAACATTAAAAACTAGTAAGATAGCAAAGCTATCGGGTAGTTCCACCTTGTAAGCATTATCATTAATTTTCTTTAAAATCCTATATGGCCCAATCTTTTTATACTTTAATTGATTATATGTCCCCTTTGGAAACCTATCGTTTCTAAGATGAACCATAACCATATCTCCTTCTTAAATTACATTTACTCTCCTACTAACATCTACAACTTCTTTATATTGTGCATTACTAACTTTCAACTTTTCCCTCACTTCTTCCTGCAATTATAGAATGTGTTCTGCAAATGCTTCTGCATCATCACTAATTTTATCTTCACTAGGTAGCACAATCAAATCTAGGACCCCCTTGGGGTTCCTACCATATACAATTATAGAAAGGATACCTTCCTGTTAACCTGTTTACCGAGCCGTTATAAGAAAAATTAGCTTTTGGTAAAGCCAATTCTCATTGTTTCAACTTTTCTCCAACTATGCAACATAAGAGATTTCCCAAGCTTCTATTCACTACTTTTATCTGCCCATCAATCTGGGGTGATATGCACTATTGAACTGTAGTTGTGTCCCCATTTTCCTCCACAGGTCTTCCAAAAGTGACTCAAAAACTTTTTATTCCAATCTAAAGTGATCATTCTTGAAACTCCATGCACCCTAACCACTTACGAAAAAAAAAAACAAATCTGTAACCTGGTAGCATCACCGATTGTCTTACAAGAAATGAAATGTACCATCTTAGATAACCTATCAACCATAACAAGCATAGAATCATTCACTCATTGTGTGTTAGCAATTCCTAACATAAAATCCATACTCAAATCAACCCATGGCCCTGTAGGGACAAGAAATGCATATACAACCTAGTATTATGTGCATGGTTCTTAGCCATTTGGAACACTCTATATATTGCTACAATCCTACTTATGTCCCTATTTACATTTAGCCAATAATACTTTTCTACAACAAGAGAAATTGTTTTACTTATACCAAAGTGTTCACCAACCCCCCACTATGCAATTCTCTTATAATATTTTCTCTCATTGAACCAACAGGGATGCACAATTGTTTTCCCCTAAATAAATAACCATCCTGCATAAAATAATTAGAAGAACCACTACCCATTGTAGGGTCCTTACATTGTCTCACAACATCACCAAAATCTAGATCACCTTCATATAATTCCTTAACTACCTCAAACCCTACTACTTCATTTTCCATTATTATCAAAAGTGTTACACGCCTACTCAAGGCATCAACAACTTGATTCCTCTTACCTAAATTATGCTTTAAGAAAAAGTATATTCTTGTAAAAACGAAACCCATTTAGCATGCCTACTATTTAGTTTCTTTTGTGTGTTTACATACCTTAATGCTTCATGGTCAGTAAAGAGTACAAATTCCTTAGCTACCAAGTAATGTCTCTAATGCCTTAATGTTTGAACAATAACATAAAATTTCACATCATAAGTAGAATATTTCCTCCTAACCTCATTTATATTTTCACTGAAGAATTCCATAGGTATTCCTTGTTGACTCAGTATAGCTTCAATCCCGACATGTGAGGCATCACAATCAACCTCAAAGACCTTGCTAAAATATGGCAATACTAAAACAGGCGCCTCGACACTTTCTTCTTCAATAATTCAAAACTATTTGTTGCTTCCTTGGTCCATACAAACTCCTTCCCCTTCGTACACTCTATTATGGGTGCAATAATGCTACTGAAATTCCTGATGAACTTCCTATAAAAAGTTGTCAATCCATGAAAACTACGAACCTCTGTCACATTCCTTGGAATAGGCCATTCCAAAATCACCTTTACTTTTTCCTCATCCATCCTCTGAGATGACAAACCCCAAAAAAACTAGACTTTTATGAAGAAATCTACACTTCTTTAAGTTTGCATACAAACTCTCTTTTTGTAACAATTCTAACACCAATTTCAGATGTAACAAGTGTTCTTCCACTATCTTATTGAATATCGAATATCATCAAAATAAATAACCACAAACTTACCATTGTATTCTCAGAGTATTTTATTCATAAACCTCAGGAATGTACTAGGTGCATTAGATAGCCAAATGGCATCACCATCCACTCGTATAATCCATAGTTTATTTTGAAAGTTGTTTTCCATTCATCCCCTTCACGGATTCGGATCTGGTAGTACCCACTCCGCAAGTCAATCTTTCTAAAATATTGGGCTCTGCTTAGCACGTCCATCATATCATACAATCTTGGAATTGGGAACCGATACTTAATTGTGATTTTATTTATGGCCTCGTTGTCTACACAAATTCTCTAGTATCTATCTTTTTTGGGATTCAATAGCGTTGGAGTTTCACATGGACTCATGATTTCTCTCACTAACCCTTTCTCTCTTAGATCAATCACTTTCCTGTTCAACTCCTCACTCTTTGTCAGACTCATCCAGTACGCTTTCTAATTTGGAAGGGTTGATCCTAGGATCAAATCAATATGGTGTTGTATATCTCACTTTGGAGGTAACCCATCTGGTAGCTTGTGCAGTGCGACATCTTTGTATTCTTTTAGTACCTTTACTTCCGCAACGGGTATATTAAAGTCCTCTATTTCCACCTTCTTTGACATTAGTGCATAACACCAACCAACTTCTTCCATTTTTGTAACAAAATATTTTGTAGCCAACAAGCCCTCACTCTTCTCTTCTTCCTTGAAGGGTAACAAGACCACCTTTACACCATCCTTCAAAAAAATTATAAGTATTTTTCCCTCAATCATGTGTAACCTTTCTATCATATTTCCAAGGCCTCCCCAATAATATATGGCATGCATCCATTGGGATAACATCACACCACACCTCATCCTTGTAGGTATTCCCAATCAAAAACTTTATAAGGCATATTTTATCTATGGTTACCTCATTCCCTTTCTTGAACCATGATATACAATAGGGATATGGGTGCTTTTCACACTTTAGATTGAGTTTATTAACCATCACAGTTGAAACCTTATTTTCACAACTACCACCATCAATAATAATTTTACATACCTTTCCTCCATATGTGCATTTTGTTTGAAATATATTTGTCTGTAGCCAAGAATCAACACCAGTAACATCAAGTTCTTTCTCCTTCCTTGGGACAATCATCATCCTCCTTATCATTGAGGGTTTCACCCAAGTTTGCAGTAACCTCCATTTCTTCTTCCTCTTCAACTTCAACCAAATTTACTCGTAGTTATTCTCCTTGCCATCTATCCTCTCGTAGGATAGCGTAAACACTCAAAATATTTGTGCCCCTCTTCACCACATCGATAACATGTATATTGATTTTGGGGACTATTCGATCCGTCCTCCATTATAACCTCTTCCCCTCTAAAACCCTACCTATTTAGTAGTTACCACAGTTTTGACCAGAATCTTTATGCCCTTATGCATTAGAGGATTCACCTTTTGTAGAATCAAATATACCTCTACCTCTCACTAGAGATGATGGTGGCCCTCTCTTCACACCTCTTTTAAAAGTATTCCTCTTGTTCTTTTATTCTTCTTTTAATGCGAGTTTATAAGCATCATCTAGGCTATGGATCCGAGAGCATACTCAGTTCATCTTGTATGGTATAACTCAACCCATTTATATACCTTGTAGCCTTATGTTCTTCAGACTCTCCCTATTCCACCCTGATTGACAACTTGTAAAATTCATTGGTATACTCTTATATGTCTTAGGTTTTAAAACCTTGAAAGAGTGTCTGAGCATAATCTACAGGAAGAAACTTTTCTTTCAGCTTCTTTACCATTTTATTCAGTTTCATATCTTTCCCTTTCCATTCCTTTTTATTTCATTTTACAAGTGATCCCACCAGATCAATGCATGTCTAGCCAACTTAGTGCATGCAAACTTAACCTTCTTCTCCTCTGAAATGTTTTTCCACTCAAATAATGTTTCCATGCGATTCAACGATCAATCAACTCCTTTGTTCGTAACCCTCCACCATAATCAGGAACATTAATCTTAATGTCATCATTCTTTCCCTCTAAATCTTGGATAAATCTCTCCTCAAATGGTCTCTCATTCAAGGTTTCTTCATCTCTCATTTTATTCTTCATCTCCTCATGAATTCATTAATGGGGTACTTCTTTAGTATCATTATCTAGGTCTACATCCCAATTTGCACGTCTCCTTCTAAGGCGGGTAACTTCTCCTGTGAGCTCAACAACTTGTCTCTATAGCTCTTGCATATGCCTATTCATTTGGGCATAACCTCCCCTCCCGCATTTAGCCATGCTTATATAAAATAGAGGCAAAAATTACACTAGAAAAATGTAATATATTACCTTAACTATTCCCGCAAGATCAAAATCATGCTTTGATACCAATTGATGTGGATCCAAGCTGCAAGAGGTTGAAATACCTCCAAAACACACATAAATAGTTTACAAATAAAAGCTAAAATCTTCAAAACAACTTTCTTCTCATTTCATAATCCGCACTAAAACGTTCACATCATTACAATCTTCCTTTTATTTCACATCTACTCTAAAAACCCTAAAATGCAAAAACACCCTAAAATGTAAAAAATTACCTACTAGAAACACCTCGGATGGGCCCCAAAATTTTTGTGCCAAATATGCCTTCAAATATTAAAGACCATGCAAAATTTTGACTTTTATAAAAAGCACAACAAAAGTTATTAAAACTCTAAGACCTAGTCAAAAGCGAAAAAAACATTTGGAGCCAATTTTAAACCACTAGATGAAGGAATATGGCCTCAAAAATATGCCGATATGTCACAAAAATTGTCCTTAGCATAATAATAATTAATATCTACCGCCTTGTAAAATTTCAAAACGATCCAATGATCGGATCAAAAGTTATGGCCTCCACAAGTTATGCTCCCACATCAATTTGGAGTAGTGATCAAGAAGAAGGTGAAATGGCCACTTAGATGATATTGGAAAGAAACAAGAGGAGTGATGAGAGGAAGATAGAGGAAAAACCATAGAGGTCGGAGAAGGATGAAATTGTTTAGTGAGCAATGTGAAGAAGTTGAAAAACATGTTCTTATTGAGGAGAACATTAGAGAAAAGGAAGAGATGAAGAAGAGGGAGTCAAATAAAGAAGATGAAAGAAAAGAGAAGAGAGTAACAAAAAGTGAAGATATTTTAGAAAAAGCAAGAAGATTTGGGTACAAAGTGCCTAAGTGGATGAAGAATACAACTGTGGAAGAGAAGAGTACAAGACAAAAGGAAGAATAATTTGAAGGAGCCAAAGAAGCTCCATATTTTGTTTCTAATAACTTGTGTGAATGTGTGTATATAGGTATAAAGAAAGAAGACATATAAATGATATATGAGCAGAAGGTGATTGCAAGTTTAGAGAACAAGAAAAGGAGAAATTCAAGCCAATGGCTAGTAAGGAAAGGAAAGAAGAAGCCAAGGAACAAAGGACAATTTGTGAATCAAGAAAAGAAGGCCAAAGAAGGTCTAAAACTCAATCCAAGAAAATACAAAGAAGGGTGTGGATAATGAAAGGTAAATAGAAGATGAATAAAGATGACAAGAGGAAAGAAAGAGAACAAGGATCCATGAAGGAGGTAGTCAAGAGACAGAAGATGATGGAGCAGCCAAGGAGCATAAAACATTGTGATGAAGAACAAGAAAAAGGTAAGCAAGATATTGAGTTAAGTAGTGATTTAAGTAATGATGATTTTGAGATAATGAATGAGACTAAGGAGAAAGAAAGTAATGTACAAGAGGAAGGAAAATATGGTCCAAAATTTGATGAAGGAATAAATGAAGAGGATATTATTATATTGAACAAAGAATTGCAGAAAATTGAAGAGTTATTTGACTACATGCAAAGACAGTATGAAGGCAAGCAACAGAAAAAATAACTCATGGATGAGTCTAAAGAAGAATAACAAGGAAAGGTAATGATTAATTCTTTGAATAGAGGAAATTTTAGGCCTACACATGGGCTCATTGTAGGTGTAGATTCAGAGAATGATAAAAATCAAACAAGAGAAGTTCTTGGAAAGAATGGAGAAGAAGAACATGGTGATTTTTAAAAAAACAAGGGAAGAGGTAGTGTGACATTGTTGATGAATGAAGATGAACATGAAGCTTGTGAGAACACAAAAGAAAGGATTGAGATTGCACAAAACAAATTTGAGCAAGAAAATATGGATATTCTTCTACAAAGGGTGCTAGAGATCAAGAATCAAGAGGAAAAGAAGCAAGGTATAGTTGAGAGGATAGAGTTGTGTATGGAAAAGACTGAGTTGATGTGGATTGATATGAAGCATGTTTACATGATGATGAACACAAAAATACAACACCAAGAAGCTCAACAAAAGATAGATGGCTCAAAATAGCTAGCAAACCAACAAAACAAGTCAAATAGTGAAGACATCAAGGGAAAGTATGGCTCAAAGGTGGAGAAGAAAATGAAACATGAAGAAGACCTTCTATTTGTTATACTTTTTGTTTTTGAAGGTATTGAAAATCTGAAAATGCAAGAGATATAGATGGAAGACAAGAAAATAAGTTATGTTATAGAAGAAAATGGAAGAAACAAGAGCTTGATATGGGACCCGGGAGGAGATAGAGCACAAGGAGTCGGAGGGAATGCATATGCTGAGATGAAGGCACCTAAACTATGAATAATTTCATGAAGTTACAATCATGTAAGCAAGAGTATAGGGGTTTTTTTCTTTTCCCCTTGGGAGTATGATGCAGGAGCATCACTCCTATCTTGTACATAGGGTTGTCAAAATAAATTTTGGCTTTCAAGAGCGTGTTTATAGGTTTTAGGGTCTATTGGGTATGTTGGTTTGGTGTAATACCTTCACAAATTTGAATTTGTCAGTTTCCCTCAAAAACTAGCAATTTGAATCTTGAATGCAATTTTGGACTTTTTCTAGCATTTATGTGTGTTTCTTGGAGTATCTAATATGTGGTAAAGTTGTAAATGGTCCTATTAAGGACTTGAAAGTCATAATTTTAATCTAGAAGTCAATATTTGGGTTCTATCATTGAGAGGCTCTTAAATTAATGTAATTAGAAAAATAATATGTAATTTAAGGGCCATAAAGGGGAAAGTTTCGGTTGGAGAGGCATTTGAAGGCATATTTAAGCCTCATTGTAACTAATTGGAACCATCATTCAAATGGCCATTTAATGTAAGAGAGAGATCTAAGAGAGTTTAAGAAATGAATTTTGTGTATACACAGTTCATGTGTTAGTATTTACTAGTTTTAGTGCATTTATGTGATCAATGAGTTTGTGCATGCAATAGACAAGAAGGTTAAAAACTGGTAAGAAGATATAAATATGAATTTATAATGATATTTGAGAGATTCATAGTTTTTATGAGTGATAGAGCTACGGTACATAGCACAAGTCTATGTGATCGGTAGGGAATCATTAAGATCAAGTTGTTTTCATTGGTAAGAAAGTCTTGTTAAAAAAGGTGGATGAACATGATCAAGGAGGTATAATTTATGCTTGGAAAGAGTCCAAACGTTATGATCAGACTTAATACATCTTCAATAAACCTTTACATCTTAATATTTAGTGGTATTTGTTAAGGAGAGGTTATTAGTGTTCAAGCCAATCTGTGATTTGTGTCAAAAACAGGGTTATTATATTTGTAGCATATGTGAATGAGGTTTAATACTCCAAAATTTCATTGTGCTTAACCCTTCGAATATATAATATGGTAACAAGAACATGATTTTTCCCTAAATGTTATGATCCTAGGGTTTGTGGATGAATCGAAGTTATATTTTGTGGAGGAAGGTGTTTCTTGACAATCATGTCTCGTATGTAGGGTTGAGAAAGTTGAAACTCTATAGAAAATATTTGAAGGAGAGATTCTTGTGTTGGTACAAGTTATTTATAATAAAAATTATTCATTCTAAGCATTGGTTATATTCATTGTGGGATTGAAGGAGACCTTCCATGTTCTAGGTTAACACAACTATTGTACATTGTCAAACAAGAGTTGGGAGTGTAGGAAATTGTTCAAGGAGTATTTGGGCATTGGGGAGTTTCTATAAACTAGCAAAAACCTTTGGGAGTTGGAAGTTTTGAGGACTATTGAATCATGTTCAAGAAACAATAAATTTTCCCTCTTGGGATTGCTTAGGTGTAAAAACCCTCAAACCAAGGTTTCAATAGAGAAAACACAATTATCTCGAGAACGAACCATCAAAAACTCTTGAAAATTTGAAGAAAGTTCTACCTTGGAGTCATCTTCAAGATTCTCTAAGAATTAGATCAAACCACATTGTCCTTCACCATATATTCATGAAAATTTTCTCTCACTTGAGTTAGTTCCGATAAAAAGGGGAGTAAGGAAAGAAGCGTATTTTCTACTAACCAAGGAGACTTGAAATTTCTTATATAGTCAAATAAGGATAATGGGTAGTTCAAAACCCTCTTGATTAGTCTTGTGAGTCTTTTTGGAGTAGGATAATCATAATAGAATGGAGTTTCATGCCTAAAAGGATTGTGGCGGTGTTAGTTGAAAAATTAGATTGTCTTGAGGGTAATGGTATAATTGTAAACCTTTTGGAAGGTTGTTAAAAACCTGTGTGATTGTAAAGGATTATAAATCTAGTTTTTGCCTTGAATAGTTGAAGCTTATCTTTGAGTCAAGAATTTGATCTAGAAACTACTTGCACTAGTAAGGAGATTTGGGGTTCTTGGAGTAGCAACCTTGATTGTGTGAGTAATATCTATCCCTCTCTACATCAATTTTCCTCCACATTCACTATCATAAAATTTTTGTAATGTAATCCTAACTTATTTATAACCAAGACATCTATGAAATTTCTCATCAAACATATTTTAAATAATACACCTCTGAAAATAAAATATTTAATGCATATATATATATATATATATATATATATATATATATATATATTTCCTAGATCATTTACTGAAACATATGGAGTTATTTATTCAAATAAATAGTTGGAAATATCATTATATCATTATGGGTTATATGTACCACTTTCTAATACAAACACATCTAGCGATTATGTGTTTTATATCTTTTTTTGGATGATTAAACACTTTTAACCGAACCCATTACAATAAATATAAGCTTTGAGAACCAAACACCAAACCAGATCTGATCACTTCCGAATACACACCAACAACAGAGATTGACCAAAGCGAGACTCACACCCCTTGAGCATACTGACCAAAGCGGAAAAATAGCCCATAAACTACCGATGGACCAAATCGGAGGAAGAAAACCCATCCGCTCGAGTCACCACCAGACGCTCGAAGACCGAACCATCAAAGATAAAACTAGTCGAAGCAAGCCCGTCCCACCCACAATACACCATGAAACGAAAAACAACTACGGTCGCTGCAACCAACCCTGCACCAGCAACCAACCTTGCTCTCAGATTGAAGATACACCCTAACTGAGAGAAAATCATCTGACTGACACCCAAGAAGACTAACCACTCATTAACCGCAAACCACGAAAATCAACACAAACCCAACGATCTTGCAGTCTCCCTTGCATAATGTTTGGATGCGTCAAGCTAGAAGGAGGGCCTCTAAAGACATGTTTTCTCCTGATGCGGGGCCTAGGAAACAAGGAAAACTTGTCCCTAGGAAAGGAGAACAAGGAAAATGGAATAACCTCCCAACTTGACAGAAACACCAAGTCAAGCCCTGAGCTCATCAACCCGATCTCTACCATACCCCTCCGGAAAAACAAGCCAACCGATAACAGGCTTGAAGATGGGAAATACAACCCCACCGGAGCCAAGCCTTTGAGGGGATAAAACCCTTCACCGATGTCAATCCTTTGCCCAAGACAGAGCCAAACTACTATATGAAACCCCCATCAAGCGAAGAATCTAATAAGACCAGGGCCGGAAGCAAATCTGGTTCCAAATGCTTCACCTCCACCACTTGCGCCTCTGACCCCTGTAGAACCTCAAAATCTTGTGAAACTCCATCCGAACGCGGCTCAACATCTAACACCTCCAGCAGTCGATGCAGACTGGGAAAAGACTCAACGAAGGAAGAGACACAAATCCTAATCGGAAAAGGATCAATCGAAATAGTTCCAGATCCTCGCCTGAGAGCTTCCAAAAAATCCTTCACCACCCGACTAATGAGAAACTCAACATTCTGGCGACCTATCTCCAAAAGGCTATTAGCTAAGTTCTCCTCCAACGAACCAAAAAGAAACTCCAACCCTTTGAAACAACGCTCGGCCAAGGAAGAGCAAAGATGGTCCAGCATGACCACCTCTCGAAGCTCCTTCACCTTCTCCCACTTCTCCTCGCCATTGTTGTCGCACGCCCTCAGGGTTTGTTCTACCCAAAACCCTAATGCTTCCATTGCTCCTCCCAATTTCTCCAAACCCTCACATGTACTTCCTTATGTCTTTTCTATCTTAGCGATGGGTTATTGTAATATTTTAAAAAGCATTATTCTGTATGATGATCATTAATATCAATAGAAACTAAAGAAGCAACACACGCCATACCACTATTCATAGCATCACTATGTTTAGTATTCTTTATAGGGATTATCAATTTCAAACTCTTCAAATTGGGAAATTGGATTTGGCATGTAGGGCTTTTTATTAAGGAATATGTTTATCTTATTTGGTTTGATAACTTTGCGTTACTTGGTTAACCACCGATTGGGAATCACTACACACTTTGATATATCCCATTTTTAATGTTTGTGTTGCATAGATTCCTCAATAAGTGCTTCATATTCAAAATTATTGTTTATATAGGGAAAACCCAATCTACATGTTAATGGAAGTATCACCTTTAAGAGTAACAAGTATAACCCATGGTATTGCACCCTAGGAATCAAAACCATCAAATTACATACTCCAAGTCTTATTCTCATTGGTCT
The DNA here is from genome assembly GCA_018340775.1 of Taxus wallichiana var. yunnanensis. Lineage (NCBI taxonomy): Eukaryota > Viridiplantae > Streptophyta > Pinopsida > Cupressales > Taxaceae > Taxus > Taxus wallichiana. The sequence goes on from CM031239.1 coordinate 931,121,269, forward strand.
TCAATAAAAATCATCATTGACAATATCATCCAGAGGGACATTGTACTTATTAATTATTTAACATTCTTTGGAGGCATATCAAAGCAATAACTTGTGGCATCTTTGGATCAACTTATATGCATCTTATGGAGATATTGAAATCCAACAATTTCCTAGAAGTCACACCAAAAGGCATTTCTTAATATTTAGTTGAATTTTGTATCGCATTAATCCTTAAAATATTTTCTCAAGTCATACACGCGATTTTTATTTTTAGCAACCTAAGATATCATCTATGCAATCCTCTAAAAATTCATGCATATAATCATGACATATGCGTCATATCCCTTTTCTAGGTAGCACTACGTTCTTAAGTCCAAATGTCATAACCACATAACAAAATGTGCACAATATATATATATATATATATATATATATATATATATATATATATATATATATATATATATATATATATATATATATTCTTATGTTTTTCACTTTGATTGATTTTATTATGACCCAAAAATCCATCCATAAAGGAAAACATCCCATATTCAACAAATATAATCAACAAACATATATGTATTAGGTATTGGAAAATAATCCTTTAAACATTCCTTGTTTATATCTTCACATTCGGTCTATACACCACTGCCCCCACTTGGTTTTCCAATTGGTTCAATATTAGAAATCCACTTTGAGTAGTCAAAAGGTCTAATAACACCCTCAACAAACAATTTCTATATTTTTTCTCTTAACTAACAAAGTTAGCTTACATTAAACTGACTTAGCTCTTAAATATGAATTAGATGAAGTCTCATGAAAATTGGATTGAATTTTCATGCCATATTCTCACATAGCCCTTTCCCCTTCTCCCATTGGTTCTCAAAGCTTTTCATTTGCACACTTATATAGATATAAGGGTGTATACATGACCTAACCTAACCTGGCATGACCTCACACATTGGATAATCTAATGCCCGTAAGTTGATCCATTAATAATACCTCCCTTGACCCACCATGTGATTTATAATCTTTTGTTTTAAAGGCTTGGTATATGGGTTTACAACAAATTTGTGCACCGTAATAAAAGTAGATATGCTAGGTATATGAACATGTAAGACTATACAAAGATGCATTGATATTTTGTGCATAATTTTATGTATTCTTTTTATTCTTCATGAGTCAAAGTGGCACTCAACTTAAAAATCATATGTAAATCAATAACACTAATGTTAATATCAATAGTATTGTTATTCAATAAAATTAGTTCTCCTCCACATAAGGTATGGTAGGTAAATCTCCCAAGCTATCTGAATCCGCCTCATCATTACTATGCGAAATTTATTTCTCATTTACCAATGTGTGTGTGTGTGTGTGTGTGTGTGTGTGTGTGTGTGTGTGTGTGTCTATATAATATTTTTGTTTTTGTTTTACTTTTTTGGTGGGCGATCGATACCGCCCACTCCCTCTGTAGAGTCGGGATACCCGCTGCTGGCGCCATTGGGAGAAGACCTCGGATAGAACACATAAGCCAATAGTAGTAGTAGTAGTAGTGCCAAGGCAAGGACGCAGAGATCCCAGTCTCGGAACCTTCTAGATTTAGGACCTCTCGCTGCTACCCGCCTCGACCTCCGATGGCGGCGAGATGAGAGTTGATCAAAGTTGAGAAAGGGGAGAGAGAAGAAGGGAGAGGGGAGAGAAGTGAAGGTTTTTCGCCCCGCAACCCCTCCTACTCTCCGAGACATAAGTTGCAACATCCTGGATACACTTGAGATCAACGGCCTTGTGTAGGTAGATGTGGGGAATTGGTCGACCAACCCGAGGGTTCCAAGCTAAGGCAAGCTTCCTCGGTTCACTTGCCCCTCTAAATTTAACTTTGTTTAGTAAAGTACGAGGACTTGGGACGAGGGAAAGGTGAAAAAGAAAAGGTACAAAGAGGCTTCTAGTTATTGTTCAACCCCCTACCACCCCAACCCGCCCCAATAGTATATACGGGTAGGAATGAAACCCCACCCCTGTTTATCCTCGGTTTCCCTTTAGGGTTTATCCCATCAAAGTTTCCTAATTGGATCAACGAAACACACATGCACACACGCACACACACACACACACACTCAAATTAAAAGAGAATCTAGTCTTATCGTGTATTCGTTACCCACTTGTGGTAGGGATGAATTCACCCCATTGAGTATAATTTTATATGAAATGTTAATTACTTTAACCTTGAAATCATGGATGTGTTTAAGGATTTAAGGAAAAAATTGAAATTGAAATTGCCATTTACATAGATGTCCAATGCTAGTTGTGGTAAGGTAGAGAACCCTTGTTGAAAATTATTTATAGCCAATGTAAGACAAAATAATATTCTTTCTTTTAATTTCCAAGGGGTAAGCTTTGAGTTGAACACTTGCTCATGACTAGCATCAATCATCTTTTCTTCTTCTCTTTCCATAAATAGATTTCCATCAATTGAAAATTTCTCAATGAAAAGGGAGACCCCCAAAGAGAAGTTGAGAAATCTTTTTACTTCATGCATATCATATTTGTTGGAAGACGCACTACAGAGAGGAGGGTTATAAACATTCAAAAGAATGCACTACACAAAATATACACAGGAGCACCAACACACCCAAAAGTAAAGGATTGCATTGCTTGCTTTAGATAACCATCTTCTTGCCCTTGTGCATCGTCTTTAATACTATCATGACGCTTCTCATATACCCAAGACTTCTAAGTTGCTCGTTTTCTTTTACATGTTATATTTTTGTTTAGGAAAAAACTCATATACATCTATTTCATAAACATATGAGCCTCATGCATATACCAAATCACGACAATATCATGTTAAATGAACACCCACCGGCCTCAATGGACACCCATTGCATGATAATTCCTGCAAGGGCTAAGTTCGCACGAAGATGATGTAGATTTAAGCATTGCATGGTAACTGATAGGTTGTATGTGTTTTTTTTTTTTTTAAATTGCAATATAATAGTCAAAGCTAGCCATAGATTTAAGTTCTTTGATGGTGTTCATAAGCCATGGAAATTGAAGTGCAATCCCTCTCACCCTTCTAATTACATGGCAGCCTAGTCGTCCTCCCTTTCTGAATGTGTAAATTAATATTAAATGGGGGTAGGAAGCAATCCAACATTGCCCCTGCTTAACAGAAATGCCAATAAATCAAATGATGCATGGAGAAACACAACAGTATAACTGTTATGCTCTTAATCCTCTACTCCCATCACCATGGATCTCTAGATCACTTTTACTTACAAGAGAAAACCTATGCAATTAATTTGACCCTCACAAAGTTTGTATTATTTATTCTTTCTCAATGGATACACTCAATACTAAAGAAGGAATCCATCCAAATGCAGTCTTGATGTTTGAAATGGTTGAACTAGCAAAGCCTATTATTTACGGTTCTTTTAAGGCTGAAAATTTTGGATATCTCTTATCATTTTCATTTTTAAGTGATAATTTGTGATATTCCTTAAATTTTGGATAAGCTCTTAGCTATCATCTCGATGTTAAAGCAAATGTGGTGACCAATAAGTCCATTATAAGCAAATCTCCATGCACATATTCGGTTAAGAAACAAAGTTTATGACCAACTTTAAGCTGTATACAAAATTCCAATCTTTTTACGATCAATGAATTACAACTCATTTCTAATAACTATCATTTATATGCTGATCACATATGAATAATGTCTTATACTTCAGAGTAATGTTTCATTTGAGTTTCTTTAGTTTCATGATGTAAACTAACTTGGAGTTTAACATGAAAATTCTATCATAATGGGCTGAAAAAAATGTATAGAAGTCTTGGTTTAGTCATTATTCCTCTGTAATTTAACTTTACAAAATACCAACAGGATCCTTCCTTGAACAGATGCCAAGCAACAAAATCCAGTGAGACCATAGTGTAACACCCAAAACAGTATGGCAGACTATCAGCCCATTTCAAATTAGACATATTGGCACACAAATATCATCAACCCTCCAAACACCATAGAATCTCGAGCAAAGTGCTGCTCAACAAAGTACAAGATCTACATCCCTTAATTACTAGTTACTAGACATGGCACCATGTTCATAATGACCATTTGCAATCACATAAGTTACGCTTTTGGACACTGATCTTTTTATGTAACCTTTTGCATCTTTTAGCTTATTCTAATTATGTAATAGGCTTACCTGCCTTTGTAGGTTTTCTCAATGAAGAACACTCTTCACTACACAGACTTTAGTATATTTACTTCTGGTATCAAAATCTGTCTTATGCCCGCTAATATAAATTGTGATATTCCTTTTCACAGTCATATTGAGGAAATTAAGTAATTTACAATAAATGCCACCTAATTTGCATGCAGTAGTATGTTGCAAGCAACCTTTCTTTTCAAAAATATACACATTCTATAATTGAAGGAATTTCAGCACTGAAGTGATAACCATGTCAAAACAACACGAGAACCAAAAACACTATGAAATATATGAATGAGTGGATGAGTGGTTCACTAATCTGAGTAAAAGTATTTCCAAATTAGATTACACTTAAAGAGAGCTGACAGAATCCCTTTTATCAGAAGGTACAGTAGAGGAAGCCTTTGAGAGTTTTATTTTTTTTGAAGATGAAATTTTAGGAGAGTCTTTTCTCTTCCTCTCAATAGTTCGCTGCAGGATCCTTAAGGGTATACCACCTAGGTTGAAATCTTCTTTCAAACTATTTGTCAAAAACCGCAAATCAGTATCTGAAAGTTCAGTTGAACCAGCTACAAATGCAACAAAAGTCGGTGGCCGAGCCTTCACTTGGGTCAAATATTTCACTCTTGGCCCTTGAGCTTGATCTTTCCACGAATGCCTGGCCATTACCTGTTGGAAGGAAGCTTTCCAAGGATCAAATTTCCAAGTGTAGGAGCCTCCGTGATTAACCAATTTTACTAAAATGGGATCAGGTCACCCGGCACGAATGGAAGATTTTGAAGCTCAAAATTTAACTCCAGAAGTTTTTAGATGGATATATAAAATGATAACTAAAAAGAAAAAGGCTGCAGTGGATTACCTTTCGAAGCCAACGGTTCAGTCGTGCAGTGGATAATCTTACACACCATTTATCATAAGATTCTATGACTTTCCTCATGACAGCCGCTCTCCCTTTTCCTTCCAATGCTGATATAAATACAATAGGTATTCCTGTGACCTGGAATGCAGAAAATTGCATGAAATAAATTGCAAATTAATTTCATCAACTATACTTAGTGAATAGTGACACCTCAAAGAAAAGGAAATCCTTAATATAAGAAATATATAGTAACAATGAACACTAGGGACTTCAATAAAAACAATTTATTAAAAGAGAGAACAATGAAGTATGCTGACGAAGGAAAATTGTGCTAAAGAAAGTTAAATCGTCAATATTACTTAGAAAGCATAGTAAACTGCATTTGGACAAACTGACTCAATTGGACGATGAAGCCAAATTTTCTCCCCCTAACAAACCCACAAGGATTGATTTAAGCTATTATTACCCTTGGAGAATTGGCTGCATTTAGAACCATCATGATTTTTTTCACAATGCTGTGATACTTGAAGGCAAATTTTCTCTAGTCAGAAACTCTGCACACTTGTCTCATCAAATACATAAGGTTGAATGCCAATTTTTGTACAGTTCCCATCAACAACGAGTTTCTGTGAGTTTAATGTTGAAGAGTAGAATCATTCTTGAGAATGCAATTTATTACTCTAGCTGCACCCTCCTTAGTCACATTTATGTTCAGTCCTTAGCGAACTAATTAACCTCCACATTCTATAACCTAATACTCCATATCATACATTATAATTGTATCCCTTTGGAATTGTATGATGTAGGAAAACTGTTATGGATCACCTTCCCACATGAAGCAAAATGTAATATAGTATCCATGGATACCTACTCAATCAACTAGGAAATGATAATTAAGTATAGCATGACTATACAGATAACGGGAAAAAATGCATGCAGTAAAAACAATGTCAGCCATACCTCCGCTAATCCTCCCTCCTTTCAGCATCATAACTGCCTTCTTGATAGGTTGAAATCCCCTTTCAACATCATAACTACCTTCTTGATAGGTAAAAACCCTGTGTATGACTCCACTGTATTATTGTCGCCATGAGACAGTAACCTTAGTGCCTTGAAGCTTCTTACCTCAAAGGGAAAGGATTTTAGGGTTTACACATATCAGCGTTTCTCCCTTTCTTAGCCAAACTTTTCTTACTACCGAGATGCGGTAAGCAAGGGTAATGCATTGATCCTCAAACCAAATATTATTATATATCTCAAACAATGCCAATCTCTAAAGAGACTAGCATGTATTGCAGGGACACATGATGTGCACACATGATTATCAGTCCGCCCCAAAATGACAGTGTGACCAAAAATAACTGCTCCCACTCCATATAATTTGCTTTCAATGTGCACAATGCTTTCAAACATAATGGATCCAAATATGCAACTAAACGAATCACATGTCATAATGGATCCAAATATACAACCACATATTTTTGGCAATAAGCACAGACATGAATAACAGATCCCAAAATACAGAGCCTTAAATATTCAAGGGTTGTTAAGCAAAAACACATAGTTGCCGTAGTTGTCATGAATATGGGCATCTAGTTAGAGATTGTCCTCTCAAAATACCAGATACCACTGTAGAAGGAAGAAAACAGGAGGAATTTATCAAACCAAAAGGAAAAAAACAGCCAAAGAGGATCCTAAAGCGAAACTGGAAGTAAGTAGTCATAATCGATTTGCTAGTTTGCAACAGGTACAAGAGGAAGAAGGAAATGAGGAATTAATGGAATCCCAAGTCCCAAAAACACAACTTAATCAGCCCACTCAACAGGAACAAAACATGGATCAGCAAAGGAAAGAAAATCAAAATCAGCTGGTGGTTATTCAGCAGCAACCTATATCAGATTCAACAGGGAAAAACATAAAGAGCTATCAGAGGAAGACCAAATATCAAGATAAGTTTTTGGATGTAGAGCCGCATATCCAGGTAACGAAAAATATGGACAAAGCTTTGGTTCTTTTTAATCATGATAAGGGAAAACAAATTGATGAATCCTCATTAGGAGTTGCTCAGGAACAAATGAAAAAACTAAAAGTTGATAAAAATATAAAACCAGGTCGTAAATCAACTCAAATATCTCTTCAAAATGAGGGTAAGAAGTTGAGAAATGCTGGGATGGTATGGGATTTATCCCAATTTTTCCAAACTCCTCCATCATGAAGATAATTACTTGGAATGTAAGGGGGCTAAAAGGCAGCCCATCTAAAGTTCAGGAAATAAAACGAATGATTGACACTAATCGTCCTCTTGTGGTTTTCATTCAAGAGACTAAAGCTTCTATAGATCTTATGGCAGCCATTGCTGAGAGAATATGGCCTAAAGCCCTTCATCTTGCTTTGAGTTCGCAAGGATCTTCTAGCGGTATTATTACTTTATGGGATCCAAAGGTTGTTACAGTGTTAAATTCATGCGCTATTCACGGAGGGCTTCTAATTCATGTGTACTCTAAAGTAGATGCCCAAAATTTTGTATTAATAAATGTTTATGCCCCTTTGGATGTGGGTGCTAAACAAAAACAATGGAATCAGATATCCTGTATGGCTAATCTGTTTACAAGGACCCCTCTTATTTTAGGAGGAGATTTTAATACTATTCTCAATCTACAAGAAAAACAGGGTGGAAATAAGCAGATTGGATTCTAGTTCTTTAATTACGACTCAACAAATCCAATCACTCCATTTAGTGGATGTTCCAATGGGAAATGGTGTTATGACATGGAATAATAGAAGACAAGGTCAGCAGTGTATTATGGAAAGACTTGATTGATTTTTAGTATCTGAAGAATGGTGGCTAAAAGATTTTGTTCCTAAGGCAAACCTTCTGAATAATATTGGTTCCGACCACTGGCCTGTGTCTATTGAGTAAGGAAAATCTTATCAACATTATGTGCCCTTTAGATTCCAATTGATGTGGCTGCGGCATGAGAACATGGAGACTCTATCCAATAGTGGTGGGCGGAGGGTAAACCAAGGTATGGTACTCAGATGTATTCCTTTGTTAAAAGGTTGGATTATCTTAAGTCCAAACTTAAGAAATGGAACTGGAGTGATTTTGGAGATATAAAGGCTAGGAAAATAGGTATTCTGGAACAACTGGAAGCTATCAATTTTCAAATGCGCCAACAAGGAAATTCAGGTGATTTTCTTCAGCAAGAACAACTTCTAAAAGCTAAATTGACAGAATGGGAAATTAGAGAGGAAATAATGTGGAAGCAAAAATCTAGAATTCAATGGTTAATTGAAGGAGACAAAAATTCTGCTTTTTCCATAAATCATTACTAGATAGAAGAGTTCATAATCATATTAATTCTCTGAAGAGCAAAGAGGGACAACAAATATATTCTCTGGATGAAATGAAGCATGAGGTTGTTATGTTTTTTATAGAATTATTCACTGCTCAACCTCTTAATTTAGAGAACCAACAAAAAGTGTTAGATGTTTTGCCTCGGTTGATTTCTCAAGAGGAAAATCAACAGCTTACACAACCGAGTTACTGAACAGGAATTATATATAGTTGTCTTCAATATGGCGAAAGGTAAAACACCAGGGCCGGATGGATTTCCCATTGAATTCTATCAGACTTTCTAGGATATAATTAAGTATGATTTACTTAGTGTTGTGGAAGAGGCTAGAATTTCAAAAGCTATGCTTAAGGAAATAAACAAAACATTCATTACTCTCATTCTGAATTTTGGATGTGACTGAAATTTCAGACTATAGACCTATAGCTCTATGCAATGTTTTGTATAAAATTATCACAAAAGTTATGGCGGAAAGATTAAAACCTCTTCTACATAAGATTATTTCCCTTGAACAAGGAGGGTTTGTTCTAGGATGTCAGATTCATGATGAAATTGCTTTGGCTCAAGAAATCCTGCATTCTATGGATCTCCAGAAATCACCTTATATGTTTATCAAATTGGATTTATCCAAAGCATATGATCGAGTGGACTGGAAGTTTCTTAGTCAGGTCTTAGCTAAATTTGGTTTTTCTGATGATTGGATTAAATGGATAGAGGCGTGTATAACTTCAGTCTCTTTCTCTGTGTTAGTTAATGGTACTCCAAATCTTTTTCGAGCTTCCAGGGGAATAAGACAGGAGATCCTTTGTCGCCTTTTTATTCATTATTTTGGCGGAATGTCTGGGAAGACTAGCAAATAGAGCTTGTCAAGAAAAAAGAATACAAGGTGTGCAGCTTGCCAAATCTATAAAGCCTCTTTCCCATTTGTAGTTTGTAGATGATTCTACTTTGGCTGGGAAAGCCACCCCAGTGGAAGCTAAACAATTTGCTAAAATCATCCATGTGTTTTCTTCTGCCTCTGGTCAACTTATCAATGAAACAAAATCGAGTATTATTTTTTTCATTGCTCTATACAACAGGAAGAGAAAATTCTCAAGATCTTCCATTTCAAAAAAGGTTCTCTTCCTATTAAATATCTAGGAGTTCCTCTTGCTGCTAAACAAAATAAAGATTGGGAGTGGCTAATTGCAAAGATAAATGGTAAGATACAAAAATGGACAAATAAATGGCTCTTTATTACAAGCAAAATGACTCTGGTTAAGGTTGTCCTTCAAGTTGTTCATTTATGTTTCATCTATTCTTAATATTCCTAAATCAGTTTTGAAAAAAATTGATGCTATTTGTCAGACTTTTTTGTGGAATGGAACACAAAACCAGCACAAATGGTCATTAGTGAATTGGGACACTCTATGTTGCCCTAAAAAGGAAGGTGGATTAGGCTTTAGATCAGCAGTTAAACAAGCACAAGCTCTTGTTGGCAAAACTTTATTGGAGGTTGATTACATCTCCAAACAAATTGTGGGTTGTTAATATAAGAGCTAAATATATGGAAAATTATCCACCAGAACATATTATTAGATTGTCCCTTCCGAGAAGAGGATCTCTTATTTTAGTTGTTCTCAAAATGGGGGAAGGCATTATTAAAAAAAGGATTTTTTGGATAGTGAATAACGGGCATGAGGCTTATTTTTGGCTCGACTCATGGGATGGCCAGCCTCCTTTAATTCAGCAATTCCCCATTTACATAATCTTATGGCAACAATGCATCAAAAAGGATGGACAAGAGTTATGCATTATACTAGACAATCATCCCTACCTTGGGATATGGGTAGATGTTGGATACCTACTCATGAATGGCCTATTCAGATTGGGCAACAAGATCAAGTTTTGATTAAAAATTTGTTACAAAAGTATCCTCTTTCCTCATCTAATGAATCAGATTTAATAGGATGGGGAAATACTTCAGCTGGGAGAATATATTGTTCATTTAGGATATGAGGCTTTACTTAAAAGTATTTCTCACCCTTTCCAAGCAATGTTTAAGCAAATATGGCAGCCAGCTTTATGGCCTAAGGTCAGTTTTTTTATTTGGCTCTTGGTCCATGGTAGAATTCTAACAGAGACAAACTTATGAAAAGAGGTTTTTATGGACCATTTAGATGCACTTTATGTTGGCAGGATGAGGAGACTAGAAATCATCTTTTCTTTCAATGTTCGTGGGTGATACCTTTATGGCAATCTCTTGCTAATATGTTTCATATGCATTACTATGGCATTCAATCTTTTGAGCAATTGATGAAAGAGTGGCAAGAACGTCTACCAAAAGGACAATTTACTTCCAGCTCTATGGACATGCATTTCTTTGTTAATTTGGAATATATGGAAGGAAATAAATAAAAAAATTCCAGCAAGAGATAAAAGATAGGGGTATGTGTGGCAGAAAACTTCAATTAATATGGCAGAAACTATCAAGCAAAAGGTTTCCCTTCCCTCTACTCTTACTCGGAGTGGGCTAATATATGTAAGGTGCTTTCTTTCCAGGCTCAAAGCTCCACTTTACCTATTTTTAATTTGCCAAGGAGAGAGGACAAAAAGCAACCATGGGTTCCTCCTATGCAATTTGGCAAATTGAATACGGATGGGGCTTCAAGGGAAATCTAGGGTTTTTTGCGATGGGGGGTATTGGAAGAACTCATGATGGGAAAGCTGCATTTATGTTTGCTGAAAACTGGGTATCACTACTAATAATATTGTTGAGGTCAGAGCTATTTATCGAGGGCAATAAGAGGCTATTAAGTGTGGGTGGACTCAAGTGCAGGTGGAATCTGATTCTAAGGTCATTGTTAGGATGCTAACTATTAATGGGAGTCAAAGGAGCTCAAACTAGCAGATTGCGAGAGAAATATATAAAATCAAAGGTCTGCAAGCACAATTTCAGACTTCCAAATCGCACACATTCCTAGATAGAGAAATCAAGTGGCAGATGCATTGGCAAATTGGGCTCTAGATAATCATGATATCAGCTGCTATGGTGATCCTCCTCTTTGGTGGCCTCAACGGGATCAGGAAGATATGAAAGCTATTCGAAACTTGACTATCCTTAATGATTTCATATATGTTTATTTTCCTTTATAATGCTCAAGATTGGACAAATAGCTTTCAAGCTTGGCATCGTTGTAATTGTAAAAATATATTTCCTATGAAATAAAATATTTGTTTTTTTATAAATAAAAATAAAAAATATCAAAGTCAACTTCTACCAAGAAGATAACTACCAACTTCATCAATCTTAGTTTCCACAAAGAAACCCCAAAAAGTAGGCTAAAATACAATAGGGTAGCAACTTTACCTCGAATGTATGAGTTAAACATTCAAATAAGTATCCCTTGGTGGATCTTCTCTTAGTTTGATCCTTCAAAATTTGAAGGGATCACTCCTATCCTTCATGTTGTGGTGACCTCATCACGAACTCAATAATTTCATTTCAATGCACGAATTGGCTAGAACCCTTCTTCTCCTCTATTTCACACCCTTAATGTTTTCATCTTGACACTACCACTCTCTTGCTAGGCTCCACGATTCCTTCAATAGGGCAATGTAATCCAAGCACAGGACAAATATAGGTGAGTGAAGTAAATCAGCATATAGACCACTCTTGTTTGGCAGAATGCCCTTTATACATTTGAATACTAATTATGGTGTGGGCATTGTTTGGTAATAATGCTATAACTGACCAAGACAGTCCTTGATCTACCAACATCCCAATGTCAAATATGGAAAAAAACATTTATATGTGAAAGTCCAAAATCCAAATGACAATACTTAAGCCAATGTATGACTTCAATATGTCCATTTCTACTATGTGTAGTGTCATAAATCAGAAAAACCTGCTCAAGAAATTCTAATAGGAAACTGAGTTCTTTTTTTTTGTCATATAATTAGTATACAAACAAGTTTCAATCCCAGCACTTAACTTCTAACAATTGGTGAAGCATCCCAGTGGGTAAGAATTGCATGCAACCCATCAATAGCTTCTTCACAAAATCATCTCCCTTGAGCTAGTATTACAAAGTGACTATGAAAAGTCATTCCATAAGTCATAACAATGGAAGTATTCCCACGGCACCTTCGCTTCATATGGTTGGTAGTCCACCTAGATGCATGACACCTTGGCAACTGAGCATTGTCTAAGCAGATGGTCTATTGTTAACGCAAATTTTCCACCCCACCTAGGGACATTACAAAACTTTTTGAAGCTCTATGACTTCGATTGGCCCATGCTCTTTGGGAGGTCTTGCTCCCCCACATGGCTATTTGTATTGGTAATTTGATACCTTAACCGCTTGGGTTGGGGCTTTACTGCTTTGGGATTAACCCTCTAGTATATTTTCAGTGCTTCAGTTCTTTTTTTTATTTTAGTTAGCTCTTGATCCTTGTGTCCTTTTACCCTAGCACTTCCTTTATAATTGGTTGTAGTCTCGAGTCTCATTGACCTAATTTTGGCCATTCATGGACATTAATATAATTTCTTTCTTTTCTGTCTACTTTCTCTTCTTTCTACAGAGTGCTTCTACAGGCCCAAGAAATTTCCAGATTCGCACTCTTTGGCTACTTAAGGTATGCTCCTTCCACTTTGCACTTATTGCTTGTTTTGAATCGTCAAACAGCATCCTGCTCTCACTTTTCAATATAAAAGACCAGTAGCTCCAACAGGAAAATGTGTTGTCGGGGATCTATATCTCACTGTAAGCATTAACACCTGAAAGAAAACCATGTTGCTTGTTCAGACAGGCGTTTAACATCAGGAGTTATGCTGAGGTTACTCAATTTCTTAGTGAGGACTGATCTAGTTGCTTTATCTTCCAAGATCTCCAAACTTAATCGAGCACTACACCTCCTACCATAAAGTGTTGAAATGAAAACATGCTCAAGTAAAATATCCATTGTTGCATGCACATCAGGCTAACTTTAAATAGTCTTTCCACATTGTCATCCTTTCAATACAATACATCCTTAACATGCCTTCAAGCACATGGTTTAGCCATTTAATTTCCCATCTGTTCTGTATAATTTATTCCCCAATCTTTGGATAGTTGCTTCGCAAATAGGAAAGTTAATCAGGAGTCTCTATTTTAGATACTACACTTTTGCAATTAATGCTGTAAAACTACCTCCCTAGCGAACAAGATCCCATCAGTCTAAATAAATTTAATTCCTTCATGAGCTTTACAATCACTGCAAGGATTTTATCACACCCTCCTACTGCTTTAGGAAAGCATGTGATTAAATACAAATTATTCCCATTTTCAAACAGGAAATATGACTACAATCTTTGGCATTACACTTGTACCCATTATATATTCATACCATTTTGCTACACAGTGATACATCCCTTAGACTTAGGTCACATGAAGTGATTTCTGAGTGTTGTAACTTATAACAAACTTTCTGTAACTAAGTTGTCCATATATGATACATTGGACTTCTTGTAGACAGTCACATTTGTATTATCATGGTTATTAGCGTAATTATATCTTTTAGTAGCCAACATATTATGTGGTTAATGATAGTACTGTCAGCCTTGGGTAGTTTTGAAATGACTCTCCTTAGTATGATCAGTAGTTGATGGTTGTGTTAACCGACAACCCGTTGGGTCTTCTTGTCATGTAAAATTTATAAATAGAATGATACACATCAGGAAAGGGCACTGAGTACTAGTTCCTCCCTGTACCAAACAGTTTGTATTCAGCACTACCTATGAATGAAGCATTGACTATTATCATATTCTTCTATGCTGTAATGTGGTATGTATTTACTAGTTTGTGATTGATATTCTTGGTAGTGTAGTTTATCTATAAACACTTCTTGTTTAATGATCATCTTGTATTCTTTCTAGTTTGATGTATATAGTATACCCTTATCAAAATATTGGCCAGTCCTTTCTTCATTTCATATCTCCTCCTGACATTCCTTTTAAAGGTCATCTAGCTTGACTGTACAAGACATTTATTTGAATAATACCTATGACAAACCGATGACTTCTCTTATTGAGGGTATTTGTAAAACAGTTCCTTAAGTATGCTTGATGTCACAATCATTTTGAATTTGAGCTACCTTCTCTACCTTTCATTCAACTGCATCCTCCTGAATAAATATAGCAGTTCCTCCCAATAGGTTTTATTTCCTACTGTAAGGCAGTCTCACCACATTATAAATATATGACCTACCATTGCTAATTCTAAGTCATTAGTTGATTAGTAACTTAGTTCAGATCATGTTCCACTTTTCAGGAATCTGAAGAGACTATTTTTCTATATAAGTATCCCTTCCAAACCTTCAAGGCATGCGTTGAGAAAATAATGAAATCTTTAATTGAGGTATACTTGCCGGAACAATGTAATCAAAAGCAAACACTAATCTCATTAAAAGCCTTCATATTTCTGTCCATTTTAAAAATTCCTTTTAAAAGTAATAGGATGGGCGGTTTCAAGAATTCTCTTCACATATCTTTGATAGTATCCTACAACTCCCATATAGCTCCTTGTACTTGGGAACATTCCCAAAGCATGCTATTAAACGGTAGCTTATGATCTTTTGGGCCCACTGCAATTCCCTCTTCCAATATATTAAGTCACAAATAATATACTTACTATGATCACAATTTTCCCAACTTCAGCATATATTGATCCCTTCTTAGTAGTAAAACCATCTAGTGATGTTAGTCATTCTTGTTTTGAGAATGAACCAATATATAATCCAAGAATACCAAATGTATGCACAATAGGCATTGAATACATGAAGGCTGTTGGGACATTAGTTGGAAAAGTTATACTACTAAAAATGCTAAGTGCCCATATCTAGTCAATGTTGTTCCGTGGATGTCTTCATGCTTAATAGTTAATACAAGTCTAACAATATCCAACATTGAGTCAACCTTGGTGAATGACCACCCGTCATTGGGAGCAGGTATCAATTCTTGGTTCTTGCCTCATTTAGGTTTCAATAACCAATTGCACAATTGTGATATGTTAACAGTTATATTTATTTTCTACCAACAACACCACTGCATCCCAAAAGAGAAACATTAAGACAAATGAATCCCATATCTAGCAGCTCTAGCAACTAGATTCTTATCTCCAATAATTCAAGGGTTGTCATTGTAGAGCGTCGCATCAGTATTGTGATTGTTATTACTTATTAGAGGAGTTACATCTTTTAGTATCTGGCAATCATGTGGTTAATGATTATACTGTCAGGCTTATGTAGTTTTGTAACAACTCTTGTTAGTATGTTCGATTGATGACAATTGTGAACTGACAATCCATTGTGTCTTCTTGTCATTTAACAAGAATGATGTATCATTTAACAAGAATGATGTACGTCGGATAGAGGGTGCCAAGTGCCAGGTCCCCCTCTACTGAACAGCTTGTATTGAACACTACATATGAATGAAGAATTGACTACTATCATAATCTTCTGTGTTGTAATGTAGTACGTATTGACTAGTCTGTGATTGATATTTTGCAGCAGTGTAGTTTCTCTATACACAGTCATCTATATTGTTAACATAATTTAAAGCAATTAGGAAAACCAAAGAGAACCATTGAAACAATAAGTATTGTAACGACATGGAGTTTGCACCATTATACAGTAAATTTAAGATCTACCCAATAGTTATTCTGAGTAGAACACATATTGAGACTTTTACTTTCAAAAAGAGGTTAATATATTATATATAGAAGAAGTTGCAAAAACTGCTGTCTGTTTAGAAAACAGAATCACGGGGCTGAGTAAGGGATCTGTAGATAAAGCAATTGCATTCAAGTCCCAGGCTGTAAAAGAGAAGCAAATACCTACGAGAAATGCTGACTACTATTCTGCAAATACATCAGACGAATAAGAAGAAAACTTAATAGAGAGCTTCCTATCAGACCTAGCATCTGTTGTACACGTCGGAATGATAAAAAAGGAACATAAATATCAAGTTTAAACAGATTCATAAAGCCAAAGAATATAATATTTGCAGTTTCAGAGACAGTTGCATAATTGGACTTCATGAGCATTAGCTCTGTGTCAACCAAGTCCTAGTGAGTCCTAAACAATTATGAGTAATGGTCTAGGAGATATGGCCCGGCATGAGGACATGCTAGCCAATGTTTTAAAAATCGGAACCGGACTTGGAACCGGCCGAGGTCCGGACCGGAACCAAACCGGAACTGGACCGGTTCAAACTTAATGAACCGGTTTACTAAAAATACATAAAATTTTATATTTTTAATGAAAATAATATATTTGAAAGGTTAAAAACCATGATTCCAACAATTACACACAAAATATGCAAAGTTTGCTCTTATATATATGCAAGAAAGGTGTTTATAGCAAAATGACACGAACTCCAAGTCCAATACACAATACATATATCATAGATGAGATTCCGAAACAAAATACATAAACAATGAGGCTCTAAATGGCCTCCATAGTTCGAGACTCCAAAAAAACAACATGCTATGATCATTGATACATTACAAATACTACAAGTTACAAAACTCTAGAATAAACTAGATGACATCAATGATCAATCATCAAACTCTGCACCGCTGCTGGAAATGGGATCCTCAAGGTCATCCTCATCAATATCATCACCGGCCTTTGGCTCTGACTCGGACTCATCCAAATCCTCAGGTACATCTGCAACAACTGTATTGGCACGGGGTCGGGAGTAGCACGAGTGCGACTAGTGCCTCGTTGTGTCTCGTGACGATGGCGGCGGTGCTGCTAATGGCTCATCAGATTCCTAATCCAAACCCATCCACCCCAAGTCATCGAGATCAAACTCTGTTGGCTGACTCTCCTCTACCCATTCTGAGGTTGGATCTATATCATCCAAGACAATGGGATTCGTATCAAGTCTTCGGTTCAACAACTGGTTGCGCCTTAACCGAAGGTTGTACTACACAAAGACAAGATCATTCAACCGTTGTTGTTCCAAACAGTTTCTTCTTCTTGGGAATCCGCTCAAAGACCGGACAGTTGCGCTTGCACCCAGAAGCACTGCAAGTTTGGCTCAGGATCCTAATTGCGAACTTTTGCAATTGAGGACACTGACTACTAAACGAATCCCACCAATGTGCTGCGATAAAAAGTGTAAATGTTTAATTAGTAAACAATGACGATAAAAAGTTAAAAACACAGTTAAAAATTAAAAGTAAAACATAAACTTATAACTTAAAAGTTAAAGCATAATTCAACAAATTAGATAAAGATTGTCTTATGCTAAAAATTCATGATTATTCATTAAAATTTTAATCAAATGAACTTCAAAAAACTTAGAATTTCTTACCTGGTTGGTCCACATCCCTTGCAATCTTTGCAAGGTTTTTCCCAAAGGTACTTGTGGCTCTGCTGAAGAAGTTGATCTGTCGGTGAACCTCAACTTGTTGCATCTCATCAAGGACCATGCGCTATAGGAACTCGTACAAACCATCTTTTACTTCTCCTGTTTGATCTTCTCTAAACTGAGCTCTGTAATGATATTTTGGCTTTAAGAAATACCCAACTGCATGTATAGGCCGATGGAGTTGATTGTTCCATCTATTAGCTATGATCTCCCATATAGGCGTATACTTAGTTACCCTGTCTTTGTATGTTGCCCTTATCTGCTCCTTTGCCTGATCCATAGCCTCATAAGTATAGCCCATGGCTAACTTTTTCCCCATCCACCAACCGCAACACCTTAACAAGAGGCTCGACAACTTTCACAATCTCTGTTTTTTTTCCAAATTTATCAAAAAGTTACTTCTTTGTGTCTTTCCCATCTGTTTCCGGCTCCACTTTGATGCATTCCATTCATCACTTGAAAACATCTTTTCAAGTTACGTTGTTAGGAAATAAGAGATTGCAACGTGATGAAGTTTGTTGCAAATCTCGTGATGGCTAACCTAACAAGTTCTTTGCCCTCAGTGTTCTTCCTCATTAGGTTCAATACCCATGAGTGATTGTAGATGTATTTGGTGATACTTTTGCCATGCTCTACAGTGTTCTTGATCCAATCTTTTTTCCTATATCCTCAAGCATGAAGTCTATGCAATGTGCAGCACATGGAGTCCAAAATATTGTTGTGTTTAGCCTCTAACATCTTACCAGCAAGAACATAGTTAGAGGCATTATTTGTTATGATTTGTACAACATTTTCCACCCCCACCTCTAAACAATCTCATCCAAAAGCTCAAACAATAAATTTGCATCTTTCACCCTATCAGATGCATCTACTGATTTCAAAAACATAGTACCTTGTGGACAAGAGGCAAGAAAATTTATTATGGTGCGGTTCTTGCCATCACTCCACCCATCGACATGATAGTTTACAAGTAGATCTAAGACAAAAGCTAAAAACAAAGCATCTGTTTTGGCCCATGAAGCTTTACACAAAACCTTTCAAATATTCATCTATGGATGCAACTTCTTTCTTCAAAAGTGATCCTCTCAAGTCATGCATACTAGGGTCTTTTAAGCCCTTACAACAACAAGATGGAATGGAATCAAACATTGGTAATAAGGTGAGTGGGAAAGCATTGAAAGGGATATCTGCATCATACCACCATCTAACAATGTACTCAAAAGTTGCTTCTTTGTATTGCTTCTTCCAATGGTTATCCAAGGTGGGCTAATTTTTGTTGGCATGGAGGCACTACAAAGTAGGTGTGGAAGATGGAAAAAAGCTTTGAATGGTCTTTCTTTTTTGAGGCCGGTTTTCTTGACTATGAGTGGATGGGGAGGCATATCGAAGGGGTCTCTAAGATCCACGAGAAGGGTCGAGCAAGATCCTTCAACACTCGAGGCATGTTCCTCCTCCCTATTTCAGCTTCCGTCTCTTTTTGACTAGCCTTCTCTTCTCTATGTTTTTCAAGCATGTTTTTCATTTTCAACCTAATGGCATCAATATCAAGTGCATCACATGGGGTAACTTGGCCTCTTTGACTAGCCAAGTGTTGTTTCAACCTATGAATCCACCCCTTGATGTGTTTCTTACAATATTTACAAAAAACTTGATCATCAATTACGTCTGCATGGGTCCGTGTAGGGTCTTTTGTTTTGGGGGTCATTGCAAATGCAAACAAATCTGAAAATGCAAATAAAAAACAAAATAAATTTCATATTTCTTATTTAATAAAATTTACAAATAAGGGGCAAGTTTAAAATGTAACATACCTTTCAATGTGCACACAAATGAGGTGAAGAAATGCTCCAAGCTTGTATATGTGGTGTCTCAAGATTTTACCCTGAAATCTGAGACTACCCCATGTTTAAAATTTTTGTTCTTTTAAAATAACGGGTTTTTTGTGTTTTTATTGCCAAAAGATGCATGTATTGCGTTAAGATATTCCCAGTGAATCATATGAGCCAATTTCGACAAATACCCAAATGCCAAAACTCATTTTATCACTCCGCCAAGTTTTGTCTGCGAGAAATTTTTATTTAATTATTTATTAAATAAATAATGCCCCGTTTGAAGTAAATTGTGCTCCGGTTGAACCCTGCTGAAGTTTTGCATGCCAGTATTCACATATATCAATAGGGTTTTCACCAGGAATGAATCCTGGGCTTTGTCTGTGACTTCTGGCAACGTTTTTCGTTTTTTTTATTTTTCTCGTATTTTTCTCTGTGAAATTCCCCTAGGTCAATTCCTTCACCATCAGATCTGTTTTCTTGCACGGAGTATTTGGAGATCATCTACGATCGCCATCTTTGGAAGGAATCACCTCGGAAAGCAAAAACGGTCAAAAGCAGACTAAGTCATGCACAAAAAGCCTCTCCTAGGCAAGTTGCATTTTTTGGCATAAATGGATTTTATGAAAATAAGAAAAATATTGCCATCAATGCGTAGAGCTTGAGAAGATATGCACTTTTAGAGAAAACGACACCTAAAACGGAGCTACGGAATGAAAGTTACAACACATGCAAGTTTTTGCTACTACATCTTCCCGGACCCTTTCCAAAAATGGCAAATTTTATTCCTTGCTTGTGTTTTCTTCACCAAAAATCCAAAAAAGGAAAGAAATGTTGTTTTTATGCCAGTCGCAATTTTCAAGGCTGCCTTCCGTCCAGTTTCCACGCTGCCCTAAGTGACAAATTCTCACGCAATTTTAAAAGCAGAAGTCACAATGCAAGTCGCACTTTTGGAAGAAAGTCACTTAAGCTACGAGTGGGAATTTTGGCTTTGTGCGGGCGGCGGGAATTTCTTACACTGCCAGAAGCAGGTATTTTATCCCATGAAGTCAAAGTCACTTAAGCTGCAATGAGAATATTAGAGGTGGCAGGAGTGCAGAAATTTCTTTTTGCCTTGCAGGTAAAAATTCCCATTATAAAAGAAAAATCACTTAAAGCACCGGCGGGAATTTCCTACCTACCTGGCAGGGTAAAAATTCTCATTATGAAAGTCAAATCACTTAAGTGGAAGAAGGGATTTTTAGAGCTGCAGTGAAGGGTGAAAATTCCCATCAGAAGTTGACTTCTTATTTTTAGAATTCACCCTTGCCAAAAAGTGCGACCCACCTTGGGTGAATAACAATGCATTTAATAATATTTATTAATGTTTATTCACCCAATTTTGGCACCATAAATAGAAGGAAAGTCAATGCATGAAGACAAGCCAAAGTGAACTGAAGGTAGCATGCTAAAAATAAATAAATTAAATTTATTTAATGGCAGCCAGCAACATGCAAAAATAGGCGCCCAATTTGGGTGAATAAACATCATTGTTTATTAATTAATTGCCAGGAATAGGAGGGGCAATTATTAAAAATAGAATGTTGAAGGTTATATAAGTAGGCTGTCATAATGATGGATTAATTAATTCTTTTAGCAAAGGAGTGCAGCCCGGACAGTTTTGGCACCCAAAGGAGAAGGATTTTTGCTCAAAAAGTGTTTTTCATTGCCGGAAAGCTTCAAAGTTTGGCGCCTAGGATTGGAGGAGCTTGTTTTATGCCTGTGTAATTATCTGCATATTGGTACAGGTGCCCAGGTGAAGTTGAAAATATTTATGCTTGCTTTGCATGCAAGCAAAGCCTCAAATTTTAGGGCAGCGGGCTTTATATGCAGATTTTTATGATAAAAATCAAGAGTTCATATTCCGGTTGCCGTCTTTTATGCGAATTAATTTGCGGGCATTCATTACAAGTGCTTATATAAGAGAAAGAGAGCCTTAATCAATGTCAGATACATTGAATATATCTTCGAATCTGAAGAAATCCCCAGATCTGCACTGACACCAATTGTAAAGAATTCCGACCGAATAAAAAGAAAAAGAGTTGTTCAGACAAAGATTGCTCCAGCCATGGCAAAGCGGGATGAAAGTGTAGGCTCTGCGGAATCATGCATAGCTTCCAGATTTTCTAAAGTCAATGATACAAACACAGGCCATGCACCTATCACCGATTTAATTGGTAGATCTGCACAAATCGATCCAATTGCAAAGGCTTTGAGGCAAAAATTCATCCTCTTGTTTCTGACGCAGCCCGTGTAGAAGTTAGTGCATGGAGAATTCCTTCCAGGATCTTGTGCATGTGCTCCCAATCTTCCAGTTGAAGCCTCCATTGAATTTACCTGTACTTTCCTTCACCCGGAGTGCTTTCCAGAATTTTTAATTGCTCATATGCAATTAAAAAATAAAAGGTGATAAGTTTTTCCTGAATTATTTATTAAACATTCAGACCGATGCATGTCTTGGAGAATAGCTGCAAAAGCTTCAAGGCTAAGAGGGAAGACAAGTCAAAGGCAAATTGTAAGCAAAATCGCATTCAGATGCTTCCAGATCCAGCTTGGTGAGAATCAAAGGCAAAAGAATCAACTGCATGCAGAATATGGAAAAAGGAACAAGACTGAAAGTGTTGCAGCTTTCTTCTAATCTCTTTTCCTCTTTCTTCTTTTTCTTATTTCCTCCGACAAAGTAATTGAGCGATCAATTAAATTATAAAACTTAAGTGATCGGTTTAAAAACCATTACTTGAAGAAGTCAATTACTTGGAAATAGGTGACATACATGCAAAATAGAAGGTTTTATTTTCAGTTATAAATCATGCATGTCATGCAAAGAGGAATTCGAGGAGGAGATTGTCAATTGTTTCCTTTCCGACTTCCACATGTGTATTCACTAAAGGCTTCCTATTTGTAATTTCCCTCTACATGCTATAAGTAGAGGAAGAACGTCTGAGTTAAAAGATAAAAATTTTAAGGGGATTCTTGTGTTCCGAGACTTTTTCTTGAAATCTATGAGTGGATGATAGCTTTTTGATAGCGAGAGGAATAGAAAGGAGGCAAATTTTCGGAGAACTTTGTGTCAACGGTGCATTTTGTTTCTTTTTTCTTTCTATATCTACTCATAAACTTTGTGTTATTCTAGATCTAGATCCGAAAGTTTCCTTTGCTCTAATTTTGTATATCAAGATCTATTTGTTCTACATTCTATCTATGTGCATGCAATCAACTTTGTAAACTATTCAACCTATGACATCCTCTCTACTTTCTTTTGTTTCCTTTTATTTTTCTTTCTGTATTTTCCTTTCTTTTACAATGGGCTTACTTGGTAAAACTATTTGATTATGGTTCATGAGTTGCAAATGGTTAAAGTAATACTCACAAATAGATATTATGATATATAATGGCAAAATCTTACGGGAGCCTCACCGGTAAATGAGGGAGATTTATCTCATGATTGCCTAGGTTTTCAGCTATGAGAAAATCTAGCCAACAATATGGCACCACAAAGAGCCCACACTCCAAATGTAGATGTAAATGCCACCACAAAGAGCCCACACTTGATGCCAAACAACGCCCAAACTCACTCCAAATGAACACTATTCAATGCTGCCCCAATCCTCCAAATCCTTGCAAATAAGAGAGGTGCTCACAAATAGAGGTGAGGTGCTCACAAATGGATGCCAATATCACCACAAAGAGCCCACAAGCAATGCCAAACAAGCTCCAAGCCTCCAACTTCCAAGCTCACTACAAAAAATAAACTCTTCAATCTTATGCTCACAAATGCTCACAAATGCTCAATGAGAGAGGTGTGAAGTGAATAGAGGGGAGTGTATTTATAACACCAAATTAGGGTTTAGAGAATAAAAAATACAAAAACAATTAAAAAAAACGTGTTTTTAAAGTCGCTGCCGTATAAGGCAAAACAGTCATGGACCAGCCGGTTTAGGCCGAAACCGGACCGGTTTGACCGGTTTTAACCTAAACCGGCCAATTCCATATGGAACCGGCCGGTTTGGGCTAAAACCGGTCAAACCAATCCGCTTAGATCGAATCGGCGGTTCGGTTCCTGGTTCGGTTTGACCGATTTTAAAACACTAATGCTAGCAAATATACCCGGTGCATTCAAGATTACGCCCAAAAGAAGCGTCCCAAATGCTACATAGATCATCCATGGAAGGATAAAGCGATGGAACCAGCCGGTTTGGGCTAAACCGGTCAAACCAATCCGGTTAGATCGAATCGGCCGGTTCGGTTTGACCGATTTTGAAACACTAATGCTAGCAAATATACCAATGCATTGTATTATGCCCAAAAGATCATGCAAACTGCTACATAGATCATCCATGGAAGGATAAAGCGATGGTTGTTACTCCTACAAGAAT
The DNA here is from genome assembly GCA_018340775.1 of Taxus wallichiana var. yunnanensis. Taxonomy (NCBI): domain Eukaryota; kingdom Viridiplantae; phylum Streptophyta; class Pinopsida; order Cupressales; family Taxaceae; genus Taxus; species Taxus wallichiana. The sequence continues at coordinate 931,145,318 of CM031239.1, forward strand.
ATAAATTCTTAAGCATGGTAAGAAAGGGAAAAATTCATGTCATTGCAGACTACTTATAACAAAATAGAAATGGTGAATCAGCTGCAGTTTTGAAAGTTGTTCTGCATACCCATAGACCACTTATGATGACCATCCGGATTCATGACTATTCCAAATAGCTCTACTTCAAAAGTGGTACAAGGAGATGGGGAATATGTGTCTACGGGAAATCTTGAGGCAGATGTACCACTTGCACAACAGAGAAATCATTTTAAAATCCAAAATAAACAATGCAACTGATCTATGGTTTATTATATTGCTTGGGTAAGGACTAAATTTTTCAAAGGTATATTTTGGAAAATGTAGAGTCAATTTTGAAAGCAGCTCATGAGGGTGAGGCTGGAGGACACAAGTGTTGAGAGTCTGAGACAACTACAAGAATGATATTACTGACAGGGTTATTGTGGCCAAGAATTCAGCAAGATTGTGGTAAGTCAACTCCTGTGACACATGTCAAATAACTGGTTGACCAGTCAAGACTAATTTTCAGCCACCAAATCCAACCTTGCCACAAGAATTGTTTGAGGAATGGTTGAGCCATTCAAACATCCATCATGGAATGGAAGATGTATATACTCACTAGTCCCAATAGAATATCTAATGAAGTGAGTTTAGCCGAGGCATTACCTTATAATACAAATAGAATTACAGAAAACTTTCTCTATGAAAACATTATAACAAGGTTTGGATGCCCCATGAGCATAGTCAGCAATAGAGATACACATTTTATCAATGAAAATATAGGGAATGATAAAATGGACAAATTGTTGCATCCAATAAGTCAGTAAAAGCCTTTATAAATAAAACATGTAGTATTGGAAAAAGGAGATTGGGCAGAACGGGTACGTAGAACTTTCAAAACAGTAGCAGGATTTACACCATTCCAATTATGATACAGACAAGAATGTGTGGTTCCAATGGAATTCATGGTACCTATCTTGAGAGTGGCATATAGAACAACTTCCAAAACAGTAGCAGAATTTACACCATTCCAATTATTGTACAGACAGGAATGTGTGCTTTCAATGGAATTCATGATTACCTATCTCGAGGGTGGCAGTGGAGAACCTATTGGGTGATAAAGAAAATGTATATGACAAATTGTTCTAATTAAATAAGGTAAGAGGAAAAGAGATTATGGGCGCAATTGTCCATTGAAACTGAACAGAAAAAATGTAAATATTGGTATGATAAACATATAAAAAGACTGTAATTTAGATCTGAGATAATAGTACTGAGATACGAAGGAAAAATAAGAAAGAAAGGACAAAAACTGAAGATGCAATGGGAAGACCATTGTTAGGAAATAAGGGATAAAATATGTGAAACAATCCCACACAAAATCGCAATAGTAGAAACTAATATGCAAAATAATATCACAGATCTGAAATAAAAGTGCAGAAAATAAAAGAACACAACAGAGACAATATTTAACGTGGTTCACCCAATTTGGGCTACGTCCACCAAGAATCACTTGCTCAAATTTTATTACAGGCCACCTCTTTCTCTCAATACAATACCCAGATCTGTTTGGAGCTATGCTCAACAAACTCTCCTAAATTCACACTTGAACTCACACATCTACAATGTTACATATCCCCTACCATATGCACAAAAGCACATCAATAGGAAACTACTTAAGCAATTTTACAATACCGTGGGTATCAAAACCATGGGCCAAAACTGCCCCATAAACCTATGGGTCAAAATACTTCCCATATGAGAAGAGCACGTCTCCCGAGGTGTCAAGCACGTCTTTTGAGGCCAAAATAATTCTCGGGAGAGTGTACAATCTTCAACACTTCCACACATGAAAACAGGCTCCACAACATAACCTTTACCAAATATTATAAATCTTTGAGAACAGATCGATACGTGTAGAAAACCTAGATGGAACAAGACCTAAAACATTAACCAACACTTCAAAACTTAGACAATATCATGTTCAAAGAGACATAGGAATGAATTTTACTGATATAGAACCACTTACAATTAGAAAGAAACAAGTAAATTTGTCACGAATGGCACCGCCGGACAACAACGACAATAAGCGTCGAATACACTACAAGGAAATCTATGGGCATCTGACTTAGAGTGCATAGTAGCAAACTTTTATGTGCGGCAACCGCCAAATGAGATAGCGCAACAACAATCTTAGAACATGTAACCACTAATGAGATACAGGAAACAATACACCTGAACAACAAGAACCTAATGAAATAGACCATCAATGGGGCCAACAAACATAATCAAATGATGTAGTGAATACTTCAACTAGGGACATAGGCGATTATGAATAGATGCCACATGTGGTGATGTGACTATTGGTGATAATGCTTTTTGCAAGAAAACCAATTAATTAAACATATTCATTAATAATCCAAACAACAATGCCGGTGGATGACCATGTCCATTGATTGCCTAATCAACAAATTTGTCCGGTATTCGCCGATAAGACATCCACGCTTGGACCGCACCAAAAATATTGATCAAGATATTGGTGAATAGAAATGAAATAACCAATCCAAGAGAGTGGCGTCAAGAAAAGACATTCAAATGCATAATAATGAAAATGGAAAGGATGGCGCACCTAGTTCATTTTTAACCTTACTGACCATGAAGGAATTTATAGACTAGTATAGATCTTAAATGTGTCTATTTGAAAAACACCAAGAGATATCAATCCCAACACCCTTATCTTGGATTTTTAGCATACCAAAATTATTTATAACTTCATTACCTTCTTCACAAATTTCCCACTAAATGGTGACAATTGGTGTCAATCTAGCTACACTAATGCATAAGGCTCAAAAACAATAATTCTGGAAAAAAACAAAATGGGCTCCAAAACTCCGCCATATGGCCAAGATGTTAGTTTTTTTATTGACTTCTCCAAGAAAAAGCTATGTTGCCAAGATACGGAGTGCAGTGCGGGTTTGATACGTGGATACGTCAATTTGACAAAACCCTTGGGTACGATATGTCTTGGATATGCCCATACATATATATTAAAACAACATAAAATATATATATTTTATTCATATACTCATTTTACTCATTTTTTAGTCCATAAGAAATACAAAATTTGAAAAATATAGTATGATCAATGTTCAAAACATTCAATATACTTAAGATTTTACATTGTCTATGATATATAAATATTATATTCCTTTGTGTTTCATCCATTTCCTTTGAGATTAATTTTTGTGTTGCAATGGTGGCCATAAAAGATGTATATAGGGAGCTCTTGAAGGACCTATTTAATTAGGCTGACTCTAACCTGCCAATGATAACTAAAGAGGTCAGTCCAATGGTTGGTTCTTGCATTCATATTATCCAAAATCACCTTCTAATCCTCCTTAAGGATGCAAGGAGTCAATGTTGTGCCTTAATAGTTTCTAGGACAGGATGCTCTTTGAAACTTTAAGCTATGCAATTTGCGGTTCCAAATTTTTCTATTAGTATTGAAGATCACCTGAGATTTGATCTCATAAATAACTTGTACGGAGGCTCAGATATATGTCCAAATTTAATTGAATAGCTTCTTTCCTTGGCCAATTGCGATGATCCCAAATAATTACCTCAAACGTTCTTGATATCCTTTGAATATTTTCTCTTCAATAAACTAGAGGGATTTTAAACAATCTCCAGGTTTCCTTGTGGTTGCCATGCCCTCCTAGTCGAGTCCTCAATAAAACTGAAGTTTGTTTGAGTCAAAATAAAATAAATTTAGAGCCCCCACTGCCCAACAGTACTGATACGTCCCGGTACGTCTGGGTATGTCCCGGTACGTCACGGATACGTCAAAACGTACCGGTATGTATCCAAACGCGTGCCGGGATGTATCAGTACCGTACGTGGGACGTATGCGTACCAGGTATGTATCCAGGGGGTACGGGAGGGTGGGGCGAACCCTGGTAAACTTATTAGTGATTGTAGAATGGATATCAAATCAATGTCAATGCAAGATGAGAAAATAAGTAAAAAATGACAGACGTACATGGCTGGATCACTACCTAGTGAGACAACATTTCAAAATAGAATTAACACATGAATGTTTTCTACGTTGCAGGAAGCTAGTGTGCTACAACAAGTTACTATGCCCATAGTAGAAGTTAATTCACAATCTCATGAGAACTTGATGATCAAGTATGATTTCGCAAAGAGGTCATTATTAATACCAAGGACAGGAATTCGAACTTACTGCAAATCTGCTAAATACAGTCTTTCATTTTTATGGAGGGACCGAGCATTGTAAGTTAGTCCCTTTCCAAAGTTCAGAGGGAGATATTTTTAGGGCATAGCTGTCATAGAGATTTGGCAACCCTTAGTAAGTAGTATGTGCTATTGTGGATGCCTTAATTAACAAGGTTTTAAAAGCAACTAAGGAATTTACCGTGGTTCAACTCTTTTTAACAAAATAGAACTATGAGATGTTTTAGTGTTTACAATATATTCAGGTAGTTTTACAAGAAACCAAGTATAAATAGGCAAATACAGGCGAAAAAATTAATGTGCAGCTGGTAAGGTGTAAGACTAACGCAAAGAGTGAGTTCACCTGCTCCCTATACACTCAACTCTTGATATATTTCTGCATCATGAGAGGGAGGACAAAACATTACTGTCCATGTTTCAAGCTGCGAAAATGGATCAAAGGCCAGCAACGTTGTACACAACATGTAAGACTCGCAAGAATGGAATTAAAAATGCCTACTTAAAATGCAATCCAAAAGGAGGAGGTGACCGCTCCAAGGAGAAAGTCATTGAGAAATAGTAAATTAGGACAGGAATGGTGCAAGCCACTGTAATGAAAGCAATGTCACCTCCCACGGCTGTTAGAATATGCGAAGAAAGAATAAAGAAAGAATAGAATGTACGAAGAACAAATGAAGAGAAACAAGAATGCACACATTATCAACGTGTGTCCATCATTTTATTATGTGAAAGATGGTTACAAAGTGGTATAAGTGGTTAAAACCATTTAGTAGTTAACACTTAACTAATATTAACATAACGCTAAAGCCTTATATTAAGCCTTATATTTTAATAACAGCTCCATCAATTTGTAAGGCTCCTGCAAACAATAGGTCAGCTACACTGGCACAATCAAAAGGTAAGTCCTATAACCTTATTGGATAAGACATGTTTAAAGAACCTAAACCTACATCGGTGCTAAAACACAATATGATTGCAAAATAAAGAAATACATTTTTATTTTTATTTTTGAAATAAAATTTCAAGATAAAATATTGATGTTAAAAAGGGATCCATACTAATCAAACTCCTGCAGAATAAGTGCAGGGAAACCAATAAAAGCAGCAATAGATAATTTACAATATCGTAGAAAAATGATATAAGAGTGGCATTTGGGAATCACTTTTCAATTATCCAACTTATTTGTGAGTTTTAACTTTTTGCTTCAACTTCCAGCCTTAGAGGATGAAAACCTTCTTGTGGAGCATCAAAGGACGAAAACCCTCTAGTGGAAAAGGCATGGGGACGAAAACCCTTAGGTTTTGTGTGGTGGTTCCATCCAAGGACTACATATGCACTTCAGATCTGGTCTATATCAGAAATCAACTTCATCAAATAATTAGGGCAACATGGAAGTTCCAGATCTATGCTAGGCATCAATATTAGGGTTGGTGTCACACTTCTAGAAGCATTTCTAGGGTTGGCGTCATATGTCTAGGGCTGACGTCACCATTGGGAACTGTTTTCCAGGTTAAATTCTCCATTTTCATGTTCAGTTGTGTCATAAATAATTTTTGCATTTTGTTGTAACTGAATTCTATCATTATTCCAATAAAATCTCTATTTTCAGTTGTTTATCAGAAAAATCAGAGTTTTATATTTTCAGATTTAAGGGTTTGTTGCAAAAATCAGAATTTATTGTAAAAATGAGAAAATTCCAGAATTCTGTAATTTCATCCACGAGGGTTTTAATACAAAAATTAGAATTTAATAATTTCAAAGTAAGGGTTTGCTGTAAATTCCATATTCTTCTAATTTGTCCGAAAAGGGGGCATTACATACCAGCAGCCTGTATAGGCGTACCCAGTAATCCAGAGTATGGTAAAATTGACAAAACTAAAATTTGTAGCATTTTTTATTTTATTGGTTACATCTGACTTACACAAATATCACTCTGTCCTTGAGAATAGGATTATTACAAGTAGCGGATTATAACATGTTAAGTAAGCATACATCTAAACCAGAGTCTACTTCGGCTAAGCTGCCACGCATAGAAGAATCCATTGCCTAGAAAATCATAGAATTCAAGCCACATTAGATCTACTATAAAATTGATGGTTGTTAACATAATTCAAAAACATTTTTATCATGATGTGATCTTTTCATACCAAAATGAACTCATACCTGTGTCAATGAGAATTTTCTAATTATAACGTGCATTGGTGTATGCACATTTTATTTACAGTATCCCAGGAGGTCTTTTTCAAATGGTGTAACTTAGCCAATAAGATCATTTTTGTAAGAAAAAATATCAATGAATACTAGGCAGGTCATCAATAAGAAATAAACAATCTGAGAAATAATTTTAACAAGCAAAATAAATAAGCACTGATTCGAAATGTACATACCTGGGGCAGAATTTTCTGGACTTCTTCAGGAACAGCATCCATAACTCTTTCTCGTAATTTTGCATTTTCTTTTCCTTTTAGAAGATCCATTTTATTAACTACAACAACTAAACCACGACCTTCCTCAGTTACACGCCGAGCAAGAGCAATCTCTGAATGCCGCATACTACTTTTTTCTTTGGCTATCTGGGCACATTTAATAAGAAACACAATAAATCCAGGACCCAAAGAAGACAAGACTCCCTGGACCCTCTGTCTCTCAAGATTGCTTAATATTAGTAATTATCCTATCTCTACAGACCCTTGAGTATTAATAATGATCCTTGAGAGATAGATAGCGACAGAGAGAGAGAGAGAAAGAGAACTTTTCTTGAGTATTTGAACCATAAAATGTAATCTCCAAGGATGATCTCAAAATAAACACATTTATTTGATGCAATTCTTAAAAAACAAAACAGTTGTTAAAATTAGATACAATAGAATTCTAAGTTATCAAACAAATCTGTTTCTCACTTGTTCCAGGTTATCAACTGGCCGTTCCACACTGTACCAGCCAGAGCAAAATCAAACTTGTCAGGTAATGATTTTTCAAGATCATAGCCACACGAATATCCTTTCCACCATGGAAAATGCGAAGAAGCTAGCTTCATCTGCAAGTGGAGGTAAACCTTCATTTAGGGATGCATTACGCGGTCCCTCAACATCAAATACGAGCAACAGGAATTTTCAGAAATTGCCACTTCGAATGCCTATATTCAACCTAGAAAGAATGATAAGGGATGTCTAAGAGCGACTGATGGTGTTCCAGTCATTCAGCTCAAGAAGGAAGATGTGCAAGACAATATTCACGAACTAGAGAATCACGGATTGATTATCAGATTTCTTGGTTTTCGTCCCCCATTGCCAAGTCTCAAAGAATGGGCGAAGAAAACGTGGCAAACAAAAGGTGAGTTCACACTTTCTGTGTGCCCTAATGGTTATTTTTGGTGGTTTTTACTTCAGCAACAGATAGGGAGTATGTATTCCAAGGAGGACCATGGTTTATGGGTCGTGCAGGTTTATTTATGAAACCCTGGCATCCTATGTTCAAACCGGAGGAAGAGCTACCTTCGGTGGCTCCTGTTTGGGTGTGATTGTATGGTTTACCAATGGAATACTGGAATCAAATTGTTCTTATGGCTATTGGCAACACATTGGGCAAATTTATGATGATAGTTGATGCTACAATCCAGTTGGAACAGATGATCTATGCCAGGATTTGTGTTCTCATGGATCTAAATAACCCACTACCAGCCAAAATTTCTTTGGAGATTGAAACAGAAAAATGGGAACAAATGGTGGATTATGAGAACATCCCCTTTCGGTGCCGAATTTGTCATGAATACGGACATCTAGTGAAAGATTGCACTACTAAAATGCCAGATTCAAAGAAGGGGAGAAAAATAAAGATGAATTTGTTACTCCGAAGAAGAAGCAAGTAATAAAAAGTCTGAAAAGGAACAGGCTGGAATCAGCAACTCAAACAGATATGCTAGTCTTCAGGAGGAAAACGAAGAAGAAAAAGTGGAAGATCTGATGGAATCACAGGTTCCAGAAACTCAGCTAGACAAACCAACAGCAGCAGTTATTATCTCGCAACCAATGGATATTCAGAATCAAATGGTGGTCTTCCAGGCTAATCCTAATAATGATAAAGCCCAGCCAGGACTAAAAAGCTACCAAAGGAAAACCAAGTTCAATGAGAAGTTTTAGGAACAAAATCAAGACCCAAAAGAAATGGAGAACCTGGAAAAAGCTTTAATAGTCAAGAAAAAAATAAGTCATACCAGGAAGAACAATCTCTAGGAGTGGAACAGGAGCAGCACAAGAAATTCAAAGTAGATGCCAATATAAAAATGGGAAGGAAATCCAATCAGCTTAAGATTCAACAGGAAGGACAAAAGCTGAGTAATTCAGGAACAACTAGAGATCTAACCCAATACCTCCAGAAGCCTTCTCAATGAAGATAATAACATGGAATATCAGAGGTTTGAAGGGTTTCCTTCAAAGTTTCAGGAGATTAAAAGAATGATTGCAACACAACAACCATCAATGGTTAGTATTCAGGAAACAAAAGCATCCATGAACCTCATATCCACAATGGCAGATAATATGTGGCCCAGTCCCAACATATCTCTATTAATTCCTTGGGGCTTCGAAGGTCAAATTATTCTTTGGGACCCACGGTCAATTTCTGTTCTCAATTCATGTGCTTTGAAAGGAATGATCTGTTTACATGCTCATAACAAAGAGGAAAATCAGCAATTCCTGGTTTGTAATGTATATGCTCCTACGTCTGTAGAAGAAAAGAGACAACAGAGGAAAGGTATGGACTATATAATATGGTCTTTCCCTCACCTTCCGGTCATTTTTGGAGGAGATTTTAACACTATTCTAAACCTGTCAGAAAAACAAGGAGGTAAGACTCATTTGGACGCTAGTTCAAATGAGTTAAACCAGTTCATACAGGCTCATAATTTAGTAGATGTGCCTACTGAAAATGGGATAATGACATGGACTAACAGAAGACAAGGACACCATTGTATTCTCGAAAGGCTGGACCGTTTTCTAATTTCAGAAGAATGGTGGCTAAATGGAGATGCTCCTAAAGCATGGATTCTTGATAATAGCGGATCTGACCATTGGCCGGTATGTCTGCAAATAGGCAAAACTCTTCATGTCAAAACTCCTTTCAGATTTCAGCTAATGTGGCTTCGTCATGCTGATATCCATGATCTTGTTCGGAAATGGTGGATGGAAGGAAGTCCTCGGCATGGAACAAATATGTTTAAATTTGTCAAAAAGCTGAAATACCTCAAGGTCCAACTTAAGAAATGGAATTGGACAGGTTTTGGGGATATAGCAAAAGAAAAAGAGAAAATCCGAAAAGAGCTGGAAAGGATTAATGAGGTACACCGTACATCAGGTATTCCTATGGACCTCTTTAAGCAGGAATGCAGCCTCAAGGAAGAACTCAAAGAATGGGAAATCCGCGAAGAAATCATGTGCAAACAAAAGTCTAGAATTCAGTGGCTAAAGGAAGGTGATAAAAATTCTTCATTCTTTCATAAGTCATTATTAGCTAGAAGAGCTCATAATTACTTTCATTTTTATCAAAAGAAGGTGGGGCCAAGGAATCTTCAATGAAAGGTATGAAACAAGTAGCTAGTCAGTACTTTCAACAATTATTTCGGCACAATCTCTGGATGTGATAGCTCAACAAAAGCTTTTAGATCTGCTTCCCAAACAAATTAGCCAACATGATAATGAGAAGCTAACCCAACCAGTCACAGAAGAGGAGCTTCGGAAGATAGTATTTACCATGCAGAAAGGTAAAACATCGGGGCAGATGGATTTCCGATCGAATTCTTTCAAGCCTTTTGGGAAATCATTAAATCTGATTTACTACAGGTGGTGGAAGAAGCGAGGACAGCCAAGACCATTCTGAAAGAGTTGAATAAAACCTTTATAGCTCTCATACCTAAAGCTAGAGAGGTTGAAGATATATCTGGATTCCGCCCTATAGCTCTATGCAATGTGGTGTATAAGATAATAACAAAACTTATAGCAGAGAGATTGAAACCTTTGCTGAAAAAAATTATTTCACCAAAACAAGGTGGATTTGTACTAGGAGACATATTCATGATGAAATCGTGCTTGCTCAGGAAATTTTGCACTCAATGGAAATCCAAAAATGTCGTCAATGTTCATCAAGTTGGATTTATCTAAAGCTTATGACCGGTGGATTGGACTTTCCTTAGCAAAGTTTTGGAGCACTTTGGCTTCTCACCAGATTGGATACAATGGGTCACAACATGCTTCTCTTCTGTTTCTTTTGTTGTTTTAGTTAATGGATCACCGTCGGAATTTTTTGGAGCATCTAGGGGAATAAGGCAAGGTGATCCATTATCCCCTTTCCTATTTATCATACTTGCTGAATGTTTGGGAAGATTGAGTCAAAAAGCGTGTCAGGAAAAGAATATTAATGGAGTGAAATTAGCCAAAAATGTCCAACCTTTACCACTCCTTCAGTTTGTGGATGATTCTTCAATGATGGGTCGAGCTACTACGACAAAAGCCAAGCACATTCAAAAGATTCTTCAAACCTTTTCATTATGCCACTGGTCAGAGTATAAATAATGGAAAATCCAATATTTACTTCTTCCATTGTTCTCAACGACAAGAAGAACAAATTTTGCAAATTCTTCAATTCCAGAAAGGAACTCTACCAGTGAAATATTTGGGTATTCCTTTAGCTCCAACAAACCCAAAGATTGGAAATGGTTAATTGACAGATTTGAACAGAAAATCCAAAAATGGACAAACAAATGGTTATCTACAAGAGGAAGGATGACTCTTATTAAGGCGGTTCTCCAAGCGATGCCGATTTATGTGGCGTCTGTTTTGAATATTCCAGGTACTATTTTAAAAAGATGGATTCCATATGTCAAAAATTTCTATGGAGTGGGGCTCAAGAAAAGAAAAAGTGGGCATTGGTTAAATGGACATCTCTCTGCAAACCAAAACAACATGGTGGGTTGGGCTTTCGGTTATCCACCCAACAGAATATAGCTTTGGATTGCCAAATTATATTGGAGGCTCATAAGTTGTCCTGATGATCTATGGGTTGTTAATTTCAGAGGTAAATATGCGGAAAGTAGTCGACCAGAGAGGATAATTAGGACTGCTCTTCCTAATAATGGATCTCCAAGCATTAAAGTTCATTAAACGGGGAGAAAAACTGATCAAAAACAACTTTTCTGGATAGTTCACAATGGTCATTCGGCTAATTTTTGGACGGACTCATGGGAAGGTCAACCCCCAATTTTAACAATCTTTCCTCAACTTCATCCTATTAAGGAACAAATGCAAGCGAAGGGATGGATCAAGATAAGTCATTACATACACACAAAAATTCAGCCTTGGGGTAATGAGACATAGTGGAGACCTCTTTTGGATTGGCCCACGAGGATTGAGAAGGAAGATCAGGACCGGTTGAACAATATTCTAACAGGAAGAGCTCTTCTATTTTCGGCAGATCCGGATGAACTAGGATGGGGAGGTAGCTCTTCAGGGAAATATGATGTTTCTTCTGGATATGCATCCCTCATTATAAGTTGTTCTCATCCTCAAAAAGCCTTGTTCCAAGCGTATATGGCAACCAGAGATATGGCCTAAGGTAAGTTTCTTCATGTGGCTTATCATTCACAAAAGACTTTTAACTGGAGATAGACTCCAAAAAAGAGGTTTCAGAGGACCTTTTAGATGTGAACTTTGCACTCAAGATGAGGAAACATTGGATCATCTTTTCTTTCAATGCCCATGGGTTTCTATATTGTGGACACAATTGGCTCGGTTGTTTAAACTTCAATGGAACAGTTTGGGATCCCTTGCTCAGATTAATGATACTTGGAAGAAAGCAATTCCCAAAGGACAAAATTTGACCCCAGTTGTTTGGAGTGGTATTTCACTACTTCTCTGGAACACATGGAAAGAGCGGAATTATAGAATATTTCGACAAACTAGCAGAGAAGTTATATATGTTTGGGAAAAAATAAAAAGTAACTTGACAGAAAGCCTCAAACATAAAGTATCCCTACTTGATCAACCATCTCAAGAATGGGAGCATATCTTCCATCAGCTTTCTTTGGATCCTAAGGAAGCCACCATGCCTCATTTTCACAAGAAAAGATAGTAGCGAATGATACCCAAGTGCAGGATGGGAAGATCTATGATGGGGTGATAAATACAGATGGTGCTTCTAGGGGTAATCCTGGCAAAACAACTATGGGAGGGATTGGCCGTAACAAAGAAGGAGAAGTTCATTTCTTATTTGCTGAAAACTTGGGTATTTCTACCAATAATATGGCTGAAATTAAGGCCATCCGTAGAGGAATACAGGAAGCTATTAAAATAGGTTGCAAAAGATCAAAATCCAATCGGATTCCAGAATCATGATGAACTTATTGAGTAATTCTAGTAATGGATATCCTCCGCAATGGAGAATTGCTAAGGAGATTTGTGAAATAAGAAATCTACAACAAAAGCTTCAAGAAATTCAGTTTACCTACATCCCCAGACAGAAGAATAAAGTTGCAGATAGATTGGCAAATTGGGCTCTTGACAACAAGGATATCCTCATTGCGGGTCACCCCTCTATGGTGGTCAACAAAGATTCAAGAAGAAATCAGGAAAATCACAAACCTTGACTCTTATCAATGATTGTTTATCTTGTTATTTTTGTTTATAATGCTAGAGATATGGCTAATAGCTTCCATGCTTGGCATGGTAGAGTATGTATTTCAAATTTTATATCAATATAATGGGTGTTGCCGCTTTCTTTAAAAAAAAAAAAAACAGTTGTTCTGCAATGGCATTATCCATTCTTGGAGAAACAACTTTCTCAGAGCTCACTCCGAAGTTGGAAGTGGATGCAATCTAATCCAGGACCAACAAAAGCGTCGAGAAGATCCTTTATTGGATTAAATGTGAAAGTCCAATATTTCATACAAAAATGACGGATGTATGCCTCTTACATCCGTATCGAGCGTTCACAAGCTATCTATGCGATCAAGCGAGCTAGCAGCGTATCTTTGTGCAGTGATTTGAGTGAGCGCAAGTCTATACTGGCAAAGAGTGGAAAAGAGGTTTTGTGCTTTCTGTCCCCCGATTTGGGAAGGGGCAGTGGGCATCGTCCTGCACTGCGTTGTGCAGGACCGTCAGGGCAGTCTTGTTGGTCTTTGACCTTGGGAGGGGATTGTTCTTTGTAATCATTTGAGTAGTCGCGAGCATTATCGGTTGTGCCCGACTCGGTGGTTGTGTGTATTTGGCGTGAGCCTACCTTATTGTACTTTGGGCTGTTTTGTCCTGTGAGAGTTAATAAGAATTACACGTTCTCCCAGCTGTATATTGCATTGTGTATTTGCTCTTGTACTTAGAGTAGATTTCCTTACATTGCATGCTTTATTGTGCTTCCGCATTAAACCCATCAAAATACAAAAAGAATACCATTGTGTTGTGCGTGTTCTTGTGCAGGTAAACACTGAAGGCGTAGTCCGTAACTTGCGTAGAGTTCCTTCTTCGCGGAAGGACTTGAAGTGAGTAAGCGGTGCCGCACGGTTAGAGCTCAGTCGAGCTGGACCCGTGACAGTTGGTATCAGAGCACAGGTTGTGTGTCTAGGTTAGGTTGTGTTTACCTTATCTTGCATTTTTGTGTCCAACGTCGAACCCTTGTGTGTCTCCGTGTATTGAGTCAGTATGACAGGATCTGGAGATGAACATGTTGATAACAGAGGAAGAGGGGAAGGCCGGGTTGGAGGTGACAAGAATCGTCACAAAAGTAAGTCACGAGGTGAAGCTTTGGATAGTTCCAACGAGCAAGTCAATTCCCGGATTCAGGAATTGGAGCAGCAAGCCAATACAAGGTTTTCTGAGCTCGAAGAGAAGGTGCATTCCATGGAGGCTACGATCTCAGAACTTACAGAAAGATTGGAGGAGAGTTTGGTGTCTCAGACTAGGTTACATGATGAAGTGACCTTGTGCCGATCTGCGGTACTGGCTATGGCGAAGACACCACCGTCCAGCTCTTCTTCAGGATCTAAACTCCCTAAGGTGAAGGAGCCAGAGAGCTACGATGGAGCTCGAGATGATCAGTTACTGGAAAACTTCTTCTGGGACGTTGGGAGTATCTGGCAGGTTTAGGAGGACTGTCAGACGCACAAGAGGTGCGTGCTGCAGCAAGGTACCTCACAGGTACAGCAAAAGTTTGGTGGAGAACTTTGGCAAATGACATTGCCGCAGGGAGATCCACGAAGAAAGTGGACTCTTGGGAGGATCTGAAGAAAGCCCTCAGGGATCAGTTCCGACCTGGTAACGCGGCGTGGCTGGCTAGGATCAAGTTGAGTCAGCTGAAGCAGACTGGGAAGATGAGAGACTACATCAAGTCTTTTCAGAGCCTCATGTTGGAGATTCACGACATGTCTGAGGCGAGACAAATTGTTTCAGTTTACAAATGGTCTTCAGCCGTGGGCTAAGGTAGAGCTCAGGCGCCACGATGTGTCAGAAGTCAGTGATGCAATTGCTGTAGCGGATCGTCTCTTAGATTTCAGAGAAGAGACTTCATCAAAAACACCCAGAACCCTAACGCGTCGAAGGGAAAGAGCGTTGATAAGGGTCAGAGTAAGTCTTCTGTGAAGCCACAAGGTGGTAACAAGGGAGGGAAGAATACTCAGGAGTCGTCAGAGGGATCTCAGAAGTCCAGCAACAACTCTAAGAATGGTGGCAAGAAGTCACAAGGAGGAGAATCGGGTGGAAAGACTTTCACGCCGAAATGTTGGACATGTGGTAAAGCTCACTACAACAGAGATTGTCCGGAGCGACAGAGGGTGTCAGCGGTTCATTCGGCGGAACCGGATGAACAGAATGAGCAGCACATTTGCATGCTCAGGGGGCTTAACGCAATGGAGAAAGTTGAGCCCAGAGTAGATGATGGCGGGAGTAGTCTGCATGGATTGAACTACGTGGAGGTGGTGATCAAAGGAAAGAGAACCACAACACTTGTGGACACGGGTGCAACGCACAACTACATAACAATCCAAAGAGCCCAAGAGCTGGGCCTCCAGTCCTCCGGAGGTACCGGAAGGTTTAAGGCAGTGAACTCACCGACCATGGAAACAGTCGGCTCTGCACGAGATGTGGATGTGCAGGTCGGCGAGTGGAAAGGAAAGCTGGACTTGTCCGTGATAAAAATGGATGATTTTGACTTAGTGTTGGGACAAGAGTTTATCCGAAAGGGTAAAGTGGCAATAATTCCTCACTTGGAAACTTTGTTTTGTTGGATCCGAAGCAGACGTGCATGGTGAAGACAGTGCAGAGAAGACAGGCGGGGAAGACACAGGTGTGTTCAGCAATGAGCATGCGGAAGGCTGCAAGGAAGAAGGGCAAGAGCCCATGTATTTCGCAGCACTTGTTGGTGGTTGGGATGATGAAGAGGAGCAGCAGGTTCCTATTCCAGCTGGAGTGGAGAAGGTTCTCCGCGACTATCAAGACCGTATGCCCAAAGAGTTACCACCATATTTGCCACCGCGGAGAGCAATAGATCATCGCATCGAGTTGGTGCCAGGGGCGAGTCCTCCAGCGAGGGCTCCGTACCGGTTGTCTGGGCCAGAGATGATTGAGCTGAAGAAGCAGTTAGAAGAGTTGTTGGCTGCTGGATATCTTCGTCCTTCGCGCTCTCCATACGGCGCTCCAGTTTTGTTTCAGAGGAAGTCAGATGGGTCACTTAGGCTTTGTGTGGATTACAGGGCCTTGAACAAGTTAACCATCAAGAACAGATATCCTCTTCCACTCATCGAGGATTGCTTCGATCGCCTAGCAGGGGCGAAAATCTTCACAAAGTTGGACTTGAGGTCAGGGTACTATCAGGTCAGGATTGCTCCAGGAGATGATGAGAAAACGACCATTGTCACCAGATATGGGTCGTATGATTTTCTTGTGATGCCCTTTGGGTTGTGCAATGCGCCAGCGACGTTTTGCACACTCATGAATAATGTGTTCAGACCACTACTGGATAAGTGTGTGGTGGTATACTTAGATGACATCTTGGTGTTTTCCAAGAATCATGAGGAGCACAGGGCACACCTTGCAGATGTTTTCAAGCTGTTAAGGGAGCACGACTTGTATGTGAAGAAAGAAAAGTGTTCCTTTGCTCAGGAAGAAGTTCACTTTCTTGGGCATGTTGTGGGGAAGGGCAAGATCAAACCTGACCCAAGGAAACTTGAAGCAATCAAGGATTGGGAGCCGCCCAAGGATGTACATGGTGTGCGTCAGTTTTTGGGTTTGGCGAACTACTACAGAAGGTTTGTCAGTCGGTACTCCAAGATCGCGAGTCCACTGACGGAATTGTTGAAGAAGGATGTGAAGTGGTGTTGGTCAGCTAAGTGTCAGGAAGCTTTTGATCTCTTGAAGGAGAAGTTGACGACGTCGCCAGTGTTGTCCTTGGTAGACTTCAGCAAGCCTTTTGAGGTGCACACAGATGCATCTGATTTTGCCATTGGCGGGGTGCTAATTCAGGACAAGCATCCAGTGGCTTTTGAGTCCAGGAAGCTCAAGGACGCGGAGAGAAGATATCCGTTCATGAGAAGGAGATGACTGCAGTGGTTGATTGTTTGAGAAGATGGAGGCACTACTTGTTGGGAGCGCACTTCATTGTAAAGACAGACAATGTATCAAATTCATTCTTCTTGACTCAGAGTAAGCTGTCGCCAAAGCAGGCAAGATGGCAAGACTTTCTAGCTGAATTCGACATGGAAATTGTGCATACCGCAGGCAAGGAGAATGTGGTCGCAGATGCACTCAGCAGAAAGCAACAGTTGGCGGTCATTGCAACAGCATCAGTTAGCCCAGTGTCTACTCATGGGGAGAGTAGGGTGGAATTGACAGGGGAATTGATGACGAAGATTCGGGAGGGCTTGGTTCTGGATCCTCAAGCTGCTGCATTGGTTAAGACCGTGGAAGATCAGACTCAGAAAGGGTTGAAAAACAAGTTCAGCATTTCAGATGGGATGTTGTGGTTTGCTCAGAGTCGGGTCTACATCCCTAAGTGGGGGAGCCTGCGCAGAGATTTGATAAAGGAATGTCATGATTCAATATGGGCAGGTCACCCTGGGCAGAATCGCACGATGGCTCTTTTGGAAAGGGGCTTTTACTGGCCAAAGATGAGTATGGATGTGGATGAGTTTGTCCGCTCTTGCTTGATCTGCCAGCAGGATAAGCCAGAACATCGGTTGCCGAGAGGACTTCTCCAGCCGTTACCTGTTCCAGTCAGGCCGTGGGCAAGTGTGAGCATGGATTATATCACCGGTTTGCCTAGTGTGAAGGGAATGTCTAGCATCCTAGTGGTGGTGGATAGATTCTCTAAGTATGCCATTTTCACCGCATGTGAACATCCTTGTGGAGCAGAGAAAACTGCAGAGTATTTCTTCAAGAATGTGGTGAAGTATTGGGGAATCCCCTTGAGCATCGTCTCGGATAGAGATGCTCGTTTTACAAGCAACTTTTGGCAAGAGCTGTTCAGGTTGGTGGGAACAAAGTTGTTGTTGTCCACAAGGTTTCATCCACAGACAGATGGCCAGACAGAGAGGATCAATGCAGTATTGGAGTCTTACTTGCGGCATTATGTGCGGAGTGACCAAACCAATTGGCCGGATCTTCTCGACCTTGCACAGTTCTCTTACAACAGCCAGAAGAGTGAGTCGAGCAAGCATTCACCATTTGAACTCGCGACGGGCCAACAGCCTTTGTTGCCTCACAGTGATTGCTGGATACTTTGGAAGGTGTCCGTCGGCCACGGAATATCTGAAGGATTGGCACGAGCGTGTTGCTCTTGCAAGGCTGCACTTGTTGAAAGCAGGTGAACGCATGAAGAGATATGCAGATCAGTCTAGACAGTCCGCAGAGTTGGAAGTCGGAAGTAAGGTAATGCTGAGGATGGAGCCAGAAGTCTTCAAGGCCCCTCCCGGAACAGCAAAGTCCTTGGTCCGCAAATTTGATGGGCCTTTTGAGATTCTGGCCAAGGTAGGCAAGGTCGCCTACAGACTAAAGTTGCCGCGACACATGAAGACGCATCCCGTCTTCCATGTCAGCCAGTTGAAGCCTTTTGTTGCCGATGAAGCTGAGCCAGAACGGAGTCAGCCTAATCGTCCAGCTGCCAATGTGATAGATAATCCAGACAGGGAGTTGGACAAGATACTTGAGGTGAAGACAGAGGGTTGGGGCAATGAAGGGTGAGGAAGTTCTTTGTGATGTGGATTGGGTGTCACTCAGCCACTTGGGAACGAGAAGAAGCCCTTTGGAAGTACAAAGACAAGGTTAAAGCGTTCCTTGCGAGGAACAAGGGCCTTGGTCCCTTGGAACAGAAATGAACCTGAATAGGGGGCCTCCTCCAGGCTACATACAGTGGGGTCTTCACGGCGCCGAGGACGTCACCGATTCTAAGTGGGGGAGTCTATGACGGATGTATGCCTCTTACATCCGTACCGACGTTCACAAGCTATCTTTGCGATCAAGCGAACTAGCAGCGTATCTTTGTGCAGTGATTTGAGTGAGCGCAAGTCTATACTGGCAAAGAGTGGAAAAGAGGATTTGTGCTTCTGCCCCCCGATTTGGGAAGGGGCAGTGGGCATCGTCCTGCACTGCGTTGTGCAGGACCGTCAGGGCAGTCTTGTTGGTCATTGACCTTGGGAGGGGATTGTTCCTTGTAATCATTTGAGTAGTCGCCGAGCATTTTCGGTTGTGCCCGACTCGGTGGTTGTGTGTATTTGGCGTGAGCCTACCTTATTGTACTTTGGGCTGTTTTGTCCTGTGAGAGTTAATAAGAATTACACGTTCTCCCAGCTGTATATTGCATTGTGTATTTGCTCTTGTACTTAGAGTAGATTTCCTTACATTGCATGCTTTATTGTGCTTCCGCATTAAACCCATCAAAATACAAAAAGAATACCATTGTGTTGTGCGTGTTCTTGTGCAGGTAAACACTGAAGGCGTAGTCCGTAACTTGCGTAGAGTTCCTTCTTCGCGGAAGGACTTGAAGTGAGTAAGCGGTGTAACACCCATACATAAAATAGAAATAGGTAGAGATAAGCGCTTAAAGATAGGTTATGTATCATAAATATCTCTCAAGTATGAATAAACATAATATGTTGTGTGTCGAGCATTAAAACTATATTGTGTGCATATTCTTTGTATTGCATTGTAGATGTAGTCACAGTTAGGGGGTCCATTAAAGGACAGCCTTAGACCATGAGGCCGGGAGCTTAACACTCATAAATGACATACATACAGCCCATACACAGAATGAGAAACAAAACAACTCTGTATTGCTTTCAATGAGGAATTACAATGCACACAACCACAACATGCTTTTCAGCTTTATTTCAGGCTATACAATATCAGCCCATTCATGGACATCATTTGATCCTACAGCACTCCAATTACATCTCAGAACTGTACCTTTTTCTACGGGATCAAACCCCTTCCAAGAAAGAGTTGGTTGGTTTTCTTATAAAGACACGCTCCAAGAAACCATAACACAAGTTGAATCGGTTCTGTTAAAGAGTCGCATGGAAGTTGAAGACTTGTGCAGAAGTGAAAGCTCAAGCAAAAGTTGAAGAGTTGCTCAGAACTGAAAGCTCATACAAAAGTTGAAGAGTCGTGTGGAAGTAAAAGCTCGTGCAGAAGTTGAAAAGTCACATTGAAATGAAAGCTCATGCAAAAATGTAAGAGTCAAGTCGAAGTGAAAGCTCATAGGGAAGTTGAAATCTTGTGCTGAAGTGAAAGCTCATGCAGAAGCTGAACTCATGCAAGAGTTGAATGATTCACGCAAAAGTAGAACTTGCACAAGAGTAGAAGTGCAAACTTGCAAAACTTATATCTTAGAGAAGTCATAACTTTTGCATACGAACTCAAAATGAGATGCCATTGTTTTGAAAGTGCATAATTTTCCGAGGAGAATCCAAATATACAATAATATACATCTTTTGATGTACGCCCGTGATGTTATTTCCTTTGTCCTCAAACCATGCCAAACCTACAAACACACTACTTAGTCTACACGAACACACCCCTACTTGTATTTTGGTTACGTTGTCGAAATAGAAACGGAAACGAATATGAAACGCGAAACGACAATTTTCAAAAACCTTGGATACGTAAACGTTACCGGAAACGTCCGTATAATATATTATTAAAATATATATGTGTGTGTGTGTGTGCATAATACTCATTTTATAATTGTAGAATGTAGACCATAAGAGATAATTGATAAAGCACTCAAAATATTTTGTATTCATTGAAATTTGAACTTCTAAAGAGTCATGACTCATCATTCAACATGGTTACAATTTCAATGATTCACAAATACATGATAATAATCTAGATTCTAGAATATATCATCCAGATTTTCCTCATAATCATCTCCACGAACACCACTGGCAGCTCCACTCCCACTAGCTCCACTTTCCATCCCTTGTGCAATGGATCCTAATTCTTCTTCATCAATACCAAGCAGTGAAAGTTGGCTAAGAGTAGCCGCAGAAGCATCAAAGTCACTACTCTCATGATCAATATCCCAAAGTTTGTTGGGACCTCTAAGATAGCCTTCAGTCTTGTGTGTGAGGATGCGCAAATTGGAGTGTACATACACTAAATCCTCAACCTTCTTGGATCCTAACTTGTTCTGTTTGGCTGAGTGGATGAAGCTATATGTACTCCAATTCCACTCTGTTGAAGAATTGCTAGCAACTGTTACAAAAAAGAAGTTAGAAATTTTCAATTAGTAATAAAATTAATTTACTAAGAAGTAAGAACTTAGAACATACAATTTTAATTAATAAACAAACTTTTGATTTCATTTTAATATTTTATACCTGTGAGAGGACTTTAATGGCAACAGGTCGTATGAGCTTGGCATCATGGCCATGTACATACGACCACATGAATGGGGCCAGCTTGTACTTATCAACTGATGCATCCATTTCACCCATGCTACCATTAGATGAGACAAAGAGCGCCATTTCATAGCAGACCGTACTAGCTACATCTGGATCAGGAAAAAGCCTACGAAATGCTGTCTTAGCTCCACTTGCAACTTCGTGGTCATCATATGGTTTTTGCCTACTGTAGTAGTGAAATTATTTCACTGCTATAAAATTTGGGATTCAGGGCATAGGCTAGGAGATGCAATGGGGTGGTCATTTTATTCCACCTTCTCATGATTATGCTCTTAACTTCACTGTAGAAGGTTTCTTGAGGATCCTGCTCTTTTTGTTGTATGATGTCTCTAATTTTTTCAAGCATAGAGTCAATGCCATCATAGATCTCCCTATGCAAGCGTCATTTGTGTTTGTATATCTAATCATAGATAAAATAGGCTCAGTAAAACTAAGCAAGTATGCAACCTTTTACCACCAATTATCATCAAGTGTCATTGATTTTACTTTGATGGCTCTTTCTGTGTTTGCTTGCTTCCTCACTGTGACCAAACATCATCAATCACCATAAGCCTTAAGGCTTGTTTTACCTTCACAAGTCGTCTTAAGACGAGCATGTGAGAGGCAAATCTTGTTTCAACAACCTATTAAAATAAATTAAAACAAGTTAATAAAATATAAAATTAAATTTAAAAGAAATTCAATTGATAATTTGATATTTCATAGAAAGTTAGCAAATAAATATTAAAAATTAGAACCTAGGAAATTGTTTTGTTACCTTAAGCAACTCCAATGCTGAGAACCTCCTAAAGATAGCCTGAGACATACGATGATTTGTGACAATCATTTGAATCTCATTTGCCTCTTGTATAAGTTTCTTCTATCCGTGGAATTTTGCTAATCTTCTCAACATCAAATTCAAGGAGTGTAATCGCACAAGGTATCCAAAAATGTGCTCATATCTCCCCTCACCAATCATCCATGTTGCTCTACAATTTTGGCATTGTCCATGATGACTTGGACAACGTTTTGAGGGCCCACTAACTCAATAGCATCAATCACAATATCAGCAATAAATTGAGCATCTTTCACTTCACCCTCGCAATCAACAAATTCTTCCGAACATTGCCCCTTTAGGACACACTGCAACAATGTTGATTAGGGGTTTATTTTGGGCATCTTTCCATCCATCTGAAATGATAGATACCCCTGAGTCCTTCCATGAATCCCTAATTGGCTGCAAAGAAGTATGTACATGGGCCACTTCTTTTGCCAACAATGATGTTCTCACCTTCTCATAACTAGGGCTTTTATACCCTTGTGGTGCATCATTAATTCCTCTCACCATTTGTTGTAAATAAGGTAACCGCAACACATTGAAGGGCAGCCCATATGCATAAACGCATCAAGCAATCAACTCATCAAGAACATCCCTTTTCTCATTTACAAATGCTTGTTCTAATGGGCTTTTGTACTTCTCTTTTGTGACAAGCACTCTCCTCTGATGGAGTTTCAACTACAACTTGGATAAAAGGATGGTTTGATGGGGTGGGTGGTTTTACATAACCCCTATTTTGTGAAGGAGCGGTTTTAAATCTAGCTCTTGAAGCTTCCAAATCAACCTCCTCTTGCTCTTTCATATATGTCGATATATGTTTTCATTCAACCTTGGCACATTTTCTAATCCCTGCGTTCTTGTTTTCCCCATTAAATGAGCTTGGAGGCGAGTGTAAGAGGATTTGTATTGTATATTGCAATGATTGCTTACCCAAACTCGAGAGCCACCGCCAAAGCAGGTTCTCCACAATTTGCACGTCTCCAAAGAGGAGCTCTAGGATCCACACCCCCACTTTGGCTTGCTTCCCCTTCCCCATGCCCTCCCACTAAAGTTGAATTGGATGCCATTTATGTTTTTATATCTCAAGAGTCAAAGAATCAAACCTACATTGAATTTTTTAAAAACATAAACTTAGATAACAATAAATTATTAAATAGAAGTTAGAACTACACCCTACATATCCTATTCTGCTTTTGATCACCAAGTTCACCGTATAAAGCGCGAGATGAGAGCATACATACACTGGGATTTTTTAATTTAATAAATACTGAAAAAAAACCTACGCATCCACTTCCCTTAGGACTAACCCTCGATCCTTCTGGCATATTGTCTTTCCCCGCCACTCCCCCTCCACGACGATCGATCCTATCTCCATTTTTTCCCACACCTCTACCCTTTACGATGTTTGGGCAGCAACTTACCCAAATTGGCATCCCACCGCCTGGTAATCCCTTTACTCACCATAATATCAAAGAGGCAATAAGGATTTTGAACTGTAGCAAGGCAAGCTGATGTGGAAGGTTTCAGGCCGAGTTTTTCAAGCAGGGTTTTGAGGTCTTTGGTAACTATTTGACAAATCTTTTCAATCAAGTGGTTAGCGTGGGATTCCCTCCTACTGGTCCCATCACATCATTCACCCGATTCACAAAGTTGGGTCCATTTCTGATCCAAACAACTACAGGACTATCATGGTGGGCCATTCTTTCTCCAAACTCTATGCTACAGTTCTCCACAGTTGTTGTCCGAGATTTTGGAGCAGAAGCAACTCAGAGCCAGAGGTCAGGCTGGTTTTCGCCTTGTTACCACACCATCGACCACATCTTCACCCTTCGGGCTATTATTGAGGAGGCTCGTCACCGCTCTTCGAAAGTTTATTGTTGTTTTGTAGACTTTCGAAAAGCTTTTGACTCGTACCTCGCATGGCCCTCTTCCAGCGACTCCGGGACATTGGTATTTCTAAGATTCTTATTATCGCCATCATGCGCCTCTATGAGTCCATCCTTGGTCGTCTTTCGTACTGCACACGGATTGTTTGATTTCATCAGGAGCACCATTGGGGTTAAACAGGGGTGCCCCCTGTCTCCTACCCTCTTTGGCATTTACATTGATGAGCTAGAATCTTTTCTTCGGGATCACATTCAGGAAGGGGATGGTTGCCTTCTTCACCACGTCTTGATTTCTATTCTCCTTTTTGTCGACGATATTGTTTTACTCGTCTCTTCCCGAGGGGCTTCAAAGACAACTTGATGCACTTGCTTTATTTTGTGATCTTCAACATTTGACGGTCAATCTGGGTAAGACCAAGGTCATGGTCTTCAACGGGTTGAAGACATCACACCTCCATTTCTTCTTCAAGGGACAGGAGGTTGAAATCACTAATACATACACCTACCTAGGAGTCCAGTTCTCAGGGCCAAGATTCAGTATGAGGCATGCTCTTCAGCCGAGGGTGAATAAAGGGTATGGGTCTCTTGCCATTCTCGAGAGACAGTGCTTTCGAAACCACTTCCAGGACATCTCCTCCAAGATGTTTCTTATGAACTCCCTCATCCGCCCCACTGTTCTCTATGGGTCTATTGTCTGGGGGCCCTCCCTTTTAGACACAGATTGGGCTTCTGCTGAGAGGATTCAGACTCTCCTCCTTCGCCGCTTCATCAGATGCAAGCAGACGGTCCCCCAACATATTATTTTGGCAGAGTTTGAGCCCAACCTTTCCGTCTGGAAACTATATTTGACATATCAACCTTTCTTCATCGTATCAGGAGGTTTGGTGATCTCTCCGATGAGCGGGCCAGGTATCTGTATCTCGCTTATTGTTCCTCTATGAGTATTGCCCAGGATGTGAGCCGTTGTTGGTTTTCCGAGACTTCTGCCTTGTTGGATTCAGTTGGTATCCAGATTGATCGTCTCCCCCCTTTCCAGTATTCCCTGAATGCTCCCAGTCATCTCTTGCCCACCAAGCAAGTGTTGAACAGGTCCATCGGGAAGATATCTACAAGAGCTTCATTCAAACTACTTGGGTGAACCCTCCTGGGGGTTTGCGCCCTAAGATGTCCTTTTATGCAGAGCACTTTCTTGAGATCAGAGATGGACTCATCATCCGCCCTCAGTACACCTTTCGTCACTGGGGGCATGCCCTCCGTATACCTCTGGGTCAGTTTCGGGTCGGCTCCCACAGACTTCGGTGTGAGACTGATCACCACATTGATCGGGATGACAAACTTTGTAGGCTCTGTAGCCTTCATGAGGTGGAGACCGAGACTCATTTCATCTTCCGCTGCCCCATATACTATGAGATCAGAGGACGATTTCATTGCCTCTTCAGAGGGATTCAGACTCTCCGGTTTTCTTCAGATATATTGACCAGCGGTGTCTTGCCCTCTACATCCGTGAGTCTCTGCTACTCCGGGACCAGATTCTTCATCCTCCTCCGAGAGTCATCCCCACAAGACGAATAATGACCTTATTTCCCGGGTTCCCACCCTGCAAGTGGAGGAACTAAACGACAAAGCCTTTCTGACCCAGATACAGTGCATCGATCAATTCGTCCCCGGTTGGACCTTCACATTTCCGATCACCACCAACAAAATCGGATGCGCACTCGTACCAGAGGGCAGCCTTGCTCCATTCGTCCCCCTAGCCGTCGTTTCAGTCTCAAATCTCAACAGGGGAGGAGGTTTTTGCCCCCCTCTTCGTGTTGCGCTGGGCCTATCAGAGCTTCTTTTCCCATGACCTCAAATGTTAGGAGGGGTGTGGCTACCATTCCTGAGTAGACCACTAGTCCTCGTTTGCCCCCTCCATTCCCTTCTTTGCTTCTCCCGTCTTTCTCCCCCGCTTGCTCCATTGCCCCCGCCTGTGGGAGTATTTGGCTTCGGGCTTCCTCTCTACTTCGTCTCTTTTTCTTTCTTCTGTTTTTGGCATAGTTACCATATTCGCCCGAACATGGTCGAAATTCGGTGCGCAACGAATATTTGGGGAAAACCGAACTTGTTTGGTTAGTTCGATTTGATTTTTGGCTCTAAAATTTTTACTTTGAAAAATAAAAAAATATCTACCTAAACGAATTTTACCAAACAAAGACCCCATTCGCATTGTTCCAGGCTCCAGTTGTAGCAAGTAAAACGGAAAAGAGGCACAAACAAAACTGTCTGGGTCGGCGAGCTACAAGAGTCATAGACAAGTTGTATGCTGCATTCACGACTTTGTTTTTAGGCATTTTGCTTGCCATTTTTGGCGTTTTCAGCTTATTATTGGTCGTGTTCTGCTTACAAGCTTCATGTCTTCCATTTTAGCAACCATACCAGTTGTGCAAAGTATAAATTTTTTTAAGCTATACGCAGATTAGGTTATATTTTTTAATTTACATGTATTACTTGGTATCATTAAATAGTTATACATTAACTATTTAATTTGTATTGTATTTATTATTAGTGATTAACGGTATTTAATTTAATATTACAGTTTAGGTTATAAAATATTTAAGGTAGTGTTTATTATTTAGACTTTAGTTTGTAATATTATGTTTCGTTTATTTTTGTATTATTTATTTTTATAAGTTATAAATTTATGGTTAAGTTCTATTTTAAATTTATAATATATTATTTTTATAAATATGAATAATTGTTAGGATTTATTTTAAATCTATTTAAAAATTTATATTATTAAAATAATAATATTTTTATAAATATGGATAATTGTTAAGATCTATTTTGAAATCTATTTATAAATTTATAATATATTTTATTATTTTTATAAATATGGGTAATTATTTATTTTTTTTTTTTTAAAAAAATTTGTAAAAATATTGAACCGAACCGAATCGAACTTTTTGTTACATTCGAACTTCCAAACTTTTTCCCCCTCGAACAATCTAAACTTTTCAAACATGGTAACTATGGTTTTTGGGAACTCGTTTGAGTTGTCCCCGCTCACACTTTGTATATTTTTGGACTGCAGTCCCATTGACCTACTTTTGTGGTCATTCGTTGGACATTAATATATTTATCTTATCTTATCTTATCTACTTTTGATCTCCAAGTTCACCGTATAGGCGCGAGGTGAGAGCATACATAGAGTTTGGATTTTTTTAATTTAATAAATACAAAAAAACTCTTAAAATAACTAAAAAAACCTACACATCCTATTTTGCTTTTGATCACCAAGGTCACCGTATAGGTGTGAGGTGAGAGCATACACAGAGTTTGGATGATATTTATAATTTAAAAAAACATATGATTTTTATTTTAAAACCGCAAAGGAAATGTTACAATTTTTTTATAGCATACAGTTTAAAAATTACTAAATTAAAACTACATAATGATATTGTGATCAATGATCATGAATGATGTGTGCATTATGCACACATCATTCGTGATCATTGATCACATTAACATTTTTTTAATAAAAAAACTTGAAAAATACTTGGTTTTTCCTCCTTGAAGCTTCCAAATTTGCTTTGAAATTCCTCCTTGATGCTCTTTGCTCTTAGCACCACCTCCTAAACTCTTCCTTCAAGTTGCTCCTTGATGTCTCTTTGCTCTTCACAATGCTAAATGTTAGTTTAGTGAAAACTGAATTTAGCAAGAGAGAAATGAGAGTGTGATTTAGAATGGACCCAAGAGGTCATTATATAGCTTTTAGTAAGTGTCTTTAGCAAGTCTAGGTAGGTAGATTAGGGTTGGGGTTATGAAATGCAACTTTTTTTATCTTTTTAAAAGTTTTGATATTTTAAACTTTAAAAAAGCGAAACATGAAACGTCTGGCACATTTCGATTGAGTTTCGTTTCCGTTTCCCATTTCAAAATGTTTTTGGTAAGAAACGGGACCCCTAGGACGTTTCCCGCTTCTGAGTATTTTGGTGATCCCATTGCTTGCACTCTTTGGATGCTCTTGATAAATTGTTCATACTCGACTAAATATTACATTTGTTATCTAAGGAGTATCTGTATGAGAAGAGCTAAGGTTAAATGGAAGGAGAATTGAAGTATTAATTGTGATGGGATATTTCCAAGAAAATTTTGAAAATTTTTTTTTTTTAAGGAATAGAATTAATTCTATAACTTTTAAAACGAGCGGTTTCAAGTGAAATTTTTCGTGAAGCATGTGTAAAATGACATGGCAACCCATTTGGCAAAATGATGACTTTTTTATCTTCGTAAGATAAAATGGTTTTTCCGTAAAAACATATTAAAAACGAAGGCGGTTTAGTGTGTTGGCTAGATTTTTTGCACAGTTGAAAACCTAGGTAGTCATGAGATAAATCTCCCTCATTTACCGGTGAGGCTCCCGTGTAAGATTTTGTCAATTATATTTTCTAATATCTATCTGTTGGTTTTACTTTAACCGCGTAGCTCATGCACCATAGCTAAGCAATTTTGCAAAGCAAGTATAGTGGTAAGAAATATGTGCGGAAGAGGGAAATAATTGAGTACGGAAGAAAGGAAAGAAGATGTGCAATCTAACCAATAGTTCACAGAGTTGATCTCATGCACATAGATAAACAAATAGATCTTGAAATACAAAATTTAAAGAAAAGGAAAGTTTCAGATTCAGATATGAGATAACACAGTTTATGCAAAGATCTAAAAAGAAATAAGAAACAAAATGCACCGTTGACGCAAAGTTCTCCGGAAATCTGCCTCCTTTCAATTCCTTAGCTTTCAGAAAGATATCAAGGGTTTCACTGGAACACAAAGTCCTTTGGAAAGGTTCTTCCTTTATTTATAGTGTATAGAGGGCAATTACAAATAGGAAGCTTTTTAATGAGTTGCCACATGTTGAAGCTATGAAAAAGGGAAGCAGCTGACAATCTTCCTCCTGGAATTCCTCTTTGCATGACATGCATAATTTATAACTAAAAATAGAACCTTCTATTTTGCATGTCATGCCACCTATTTCCAAGTAATTGACTTCTTCCAGTAACTTTAAGTAACGGCTTTCAAACCAATCACTTCAGTTTTACAATTTAATTGATTACTCAATTACTTTGTCGGAGAAATAAGAGAAAGAAAAAGAAAGAGAAGAAATTAGAAGAAAGCTGCTACATTCCCAGTCTTGTTTTTTTCCATAGTCTATATGCGGTTGACTCTTTTGCCTTTGATTCTCACCAAACTGGAACTAGAAGCAATTGAATGTGATTTTGCTTACGGGTGTTGCCTCTGACATGTCTTCCCTCTTATCCTTGAAGCTTTTGTAGTTCTTCTCCAGTACGTGCACCAGTGCAATGTTTGCCATAAACAATTCAGACAAAACTCATCATCTTTTATTTTTAATTGCATATGAGCAATTTTAAATTCTGGAAAGCACTCTGGGTGAATGCAAATACAAGTAAATTCAATGAAGGCTTCAACTAGAAGATTGGGAGCACATGCACAAGATCATGGAAGGAATTTTCCATGCATTGACTTCCACACGGGCTGCGTTAGAAACAAGAGGATGATTTTTTGCCAAAAGCCTTTGTAATTATGAGATTTGGATCTATCAATTAAATCGGTGATAGGTTCAGGGCCTATGCTTGTATCATTGACTTCAGAAAATTTGGAAGCTATGCATGATTCAACTGATCTTTCTCTTTTATCATGCTTCAACATGGCTAAAACAATCTTTGTCTGATCTCTTTTTCTTTTAATTCTGCCGGAATCCCTTGTGA
This sequence comes from Taxus wallichiana var. yunnanensis, assembly GCA_018340775.1. NCBI lineage: Eukaryota > Viridiplantae > Streptophyta > Pinopsida > Cupressales > Taxaceae > Taxus > Taxus wallichiana. The sequence continues at coordinate 931,174,970 of CM031239.1, forward strand.
TTGGATCAATTTGTGCTAGATCTGGCAATTTCTTCTAATTCGGAAGAGATATTCAATGTATCTGACATTGATTTGAACTTCCTTTCACTAATATGAGCACCTGTGATGAATACTTGGGCACTTATACCAACATGCAGACAATCAGAATAACAAAAATCAGGCTATTCCAACCCAATGCGCCAAAACTAGAAGCTTCTCGGCAATGGAAAACACTCTTTAATGCAAAATCCTCCTTCCCTTGGCGCCAAAACCTGTCCGGGCTGCAAACTTCATCAAAAAGAATTAATTGCTTCTCAATTATGGCGTCTCATGCTTATATAGCCATCTGCATGCTATTTTTAATAATTGCCCTTTCCTATTTCTGGCAATTTAATTAATTAAAAGTCATGTCTCTTCATCCAATTTGGGCACCCAATTTTGCATGCTTTTGATTGCTTTTTAATGAATTTATTTTATTTATTTTTAGCATGCATCCTTGACTTCTCTTTAGCTCATCCACTTGCATTGACTTTCTTCCTATTTATGGTGCCAAACTTAGCTAGAAATACCATTAATCACATGCATTAATGCCAAGGTGGGTCACACTTTTTGGCAAGGGTATTTGTTAAAAATAGAAAGTCAAAGTGATGGGAATTTCCAACCTGCATTGCAGCTCCAAAAATCCCATCTTTCACTTAAGTGATTTGACTTTCATAATGGGAATTTTCACCCTGCGTTGCAAGTAAGAAATTCCCACCGGTGCTTTAAGTGATTTTATTTTATAATGGGAATTTTCATCCTACATTGCAAGTAAGAAATTCCCGCCTGCCTGCCACCTCTGAAATCCCCATTGCAGCTTAAATGACTTCGGCTTGATGGGAAAAAGTAACATGCTATACAGGCAAGAAATTCCCGCTTGCCTGCCACTGCCAAAATTCTCACTAGCAACTTAAAGTTTTCCTTACAAAAAGTGCGACTTGCATGAAAGATAGCTCTTTTCCAAAAGTGCGACTTGCATTGTGACTTTTGCATTTAAAATTGCGTGAAAATTCATCACTGAAGGTAACATGGAAATTGGACGCGGAAGGCAGCCTTGAAAATTGTGACTAGCATGAAGACAACATTTCTTTCCTTTTTTGGATTTTTGGTGAAGAAAACACAAGCATAGAATAAAATTTTCCATTTTTGGAAAGGGTCCAGGAAGATGTAGCAGCAAAACTTGCATGTGTCATAACTTTCATTCTCGTGGCTCCGTTTTAGGTGTCGTTTTCTCTAAAAGTGCATATTTTCTCAAGCTCTACGCATTAATGGCAATATTTTTCTTATTTTCATAAAATTCATTTTTGCACCTTTTTGGACCAAGCGACTTCTTGCAATCTTCTGAAAGAATCTTGAGCTCTGATTGCCTTTAGAAAAATTAGTAATTAAAAATATTGGATAGCTTTTCAAAACCCTAGGCCGGGGAAAGATTTGGTAGGAAGAATGAATAGGCTACAGGAATTGCCGGAGAAAACAAACCAAAACACGACAAAAAGAAATAAAAACAAAACAAAAGAAGTTGCAAGCAATTGCTCGAAAATTTCTCCAATTAGCTGATCTATAAAAATTCTTCCCCCTGGGTGAATGTTCTATGGTAATAATGATGGGGTGAAGTGCTTTATATAACCTAAATCCTCCAATTTTAGCTCAATCTATTTTTAAAATAACTTTATTTATTTAATAAATAAATAAATAAAATTCTCTCAGACAAAACCTAGTGAAGGGATAGAGTGAGTTTTAACATGTGGGTACTTGGGGAATTTGGCTTTTATGACTCTTTGGGATACCTTAGAGCAATGCAAACAACTACAGGCAAAACAAACACAAACGATTTGATTTACATTGAAAATAACGAATTTTTTAAAAGGGGTTGTCCCAGAATTCAAGGTGAAATCTCGGGGACACCAAAATGAACTTTTCCCACATGTAAAATTACATGGCAACCCATTTGCAAAATGGTTTTTTTATTTGTAAGATAAAAAGGTTTTTCTGTAAAAACATATAGCATTTTATGTCTTTATAAACCAAAAATATTTGTTTATGTATATGGGTGCATTTCCATGGTACACTTTACACCCATAAAAGCTTTCTATTGAGGAAGGAATCCCATTCTCATGGAGGAAACAAGTATTAGAGAAAACAATTCTTGAACCATTAGAACACTTCATGCAATGGTGTGTGATCCACAATACACAAGGATCAACTTGGATAGTAGAACCAAGTTTCAGAGTAGGTTGGAGGACCATAGGAGGATGGAGGGTAATTACCGTATTTTCACATGGACAAAAAGTAGATATTCTTGTAAAAGAGAAGAAAGTTGGAGAACCAATTGTCAAGGTGGGTAAAAATGTGGATGTGTGCATCTTGAAGTTATAAACACTATAAAAGAAGATGTTGTGGTTAGAAATGCATTATATGATACCCATACATTAAAAGAAGATTTAAATGCTACTAGTGTGACTTGGCCGAATGCGATTTGAGACTTTGTTATGATGTAGAAGTGGATGTGTATTTGTAAACAAATCCAAAAATATGAAGGTATCCATAACATTTCAAACATTTAGCTATTATGTGTTATGTTATAATTGTTTTTACTTTTTCAATATTTCAATGTATTATTAATGTCCTTTTTAGACATTACAATCGAATAATGCAATCTCCACTTTTGAAAGAGTGGGGTTAGAACTGAATGCAAAGAAGAAGAGTTTTTTCAAAATTTTGCACTTGAGCTCACTACTAGCTTCAAGATTGGTTTGATGCTTTAGTACAAAATCTAGAGCCAAAAACACTAAAGTTGAAGACGGTCATCACCAATGAGTAAAAGCGAAAAAAACCACTATTCTACGCACATGAGAATATGTAGATAAGATAAGTTAAGATAAATATATTAATGTCCAACAAATGACCACAAAAGTAGTTCGTAGAGAGGACACAATCTCACTAGTGTTGTTTTTATAAAAATTCGGTGAGGCATAGTCCAAGTAGAGAGGAGTAGCTAAGGTGGAGCCGATTCCAACCAAAGAGGCAAAGTAGAAGAGAGGCCCAATTACACCTAAGGATAAGTATAGTGAAGACGACTCACACTACGGTATATTTTTACGAATGGTTGGGTGTGTCCCTATTCATGCAAAGTTGTTCTTTATTGTGAACAATTGTGTCTCCTTGTTTACACAAATGTGTATGTATGAAGTTGAACTATTGGTGTCCTAGTTCGTGCTAATTTGGTGTTTCTCAATGAACATTGGGTTTGTCCGTTTGTTAATTGTTGCTTGTTAGGTGTAGCGAAGCCATTCTTACTACCATTTGTAGGTATGTCGAACTGCGAGTGAGTTCCATCTCACATATGAAGTTAATTCTCTTTGTTGTCCCTGAACTATATGAAATAAGGTGGGGAATGGTAGGAATTTTGATTATTAGACATGTATTTATGATACTCATTACATAGAATTAATTTATTGGTTGATGGGTTTAATTTTTCCAGATATTAATAAGATGGGCTGATAGTTTTTAGGGTGGTTATAACACCCACATGTGAAATAGATATAGGTAGAGAGATAAGGGCTTAAACATAGGTTATATATCCTAAATAATAGGATCATAACAAACCAAGATATCATATAAATAATAAATCTCTCTTAAAGTAAATAAACAAAATATGTTTGTGTCAAGTATTAAAATTATATTGTGTGCATATTTTTATTGCATCATTCGTACCTTGACCAAAGCTTACACCATTTTTTTTATTTGCTCGTGTGTTTTAGGGTAAAAAAATTGAAATTAAAATGATGCCTCTTCTTGTTTTTCTTCTTTTTGGTTATAAATAGTTTTTTCAAGGGGTTTTACCCCAAACATCCCTTATTCAAGGAAAACATGCCCCAAATTCATAGTGCATCTAAGAGGTACTTGGAAGAGGAGTAAGCACAAGTTAAGAAAAAATGTGCACACCTGGTGTAGGGATAGAACCACTACAACACATCCATACCCAGCTACACACAACAGTGCAAAACTAGTTTAACATTAGACCGGAAAATGAGAAGGTAAATAAATATGATATAAAGTTTGATTGAGTGTAAAAAAATTATGTCAATTACGTTTCCATTCGTATTTGGGCCTTGGTGTTCCTTGAATTCAATACCTTAACCAAGACCTTGATATTTAATATACCCTCAAATATAATTAACCATAAAAAAAACACTAATGGTAGTTGATTAATTGAAATAAACTACAAATAAAAAATACAGTTCAAGATAAAATAGTTTTGGATGATTGATATCTGGTCAACTGATAAGTTAGAAATAGATGTGAAAGCTTACCAATCAAAAGCATATAGCCATTTAGAGATAGTGTTTAACATATTATGGTGATTAAAATATTATACAAGTCAATTAAGATATCTTTGTATATTATTAAGCCATCATTATCCTAACATGTTCTGACAGATAAGAGCCAGCACTCTGAGCAGTTGCAACATAAAACAATGATAAACAAGAAAGGCTGTGAATATGATCCAAACGTTACATATAAGCACTTATGAATGGAGATAGAAGAAAATGGTGTTCCAATCAAACATATGACAAGATCAGAACAAGCATAGGAAAAAATGTGCTGGCCTAGGTGGGAGCCAAATCACGTGCGCAAATAGAAGAGATTCTATACTATTTGTCATTTCTGACTCCTTGTTTTAGTTCCATATACTTCAAATTTTCATTTCAGGCTTCTTGGTTTGATTCTGTTAGGAGCCTGGAATTTACTACACGCTTCTCACTGGCATAACAGCAAACACACCTCAAAGATAAAGTATCTGATTAGCAGATTGTTGCTAAAATTTCTGTCAATAGACACATCAAAATAGTCTTATCTACTATTGATAATCATAGGATAACACTGAATTTCACCTACGTTGCCAGGATACGGGTACGAGTACCGGTACAGGTATGGGTACGATACGCGGATACATCAATTTTCAAAAACCCTTGGGTACGATACATCTTGGATACGTCCGTACATATATATTAAAAAATTAAAAAAAAAAATGTATATATATATATATATATATATATATATATATACACACACACATACATATACTCATTTTACTCATTTTTTAGTCCATAAAAAACTGAAATAGTAATACAAAACTTGAATCAATGTTCAAAACATCCAATACACTTAAGACTTTACATTTTCATTGATCATGTGGCTGCCATACATATGATATACGAATATCATGTCAACATGAATACAAACAAAACTTGAAAAATATGCTAGGATCAATGTTCAAATTTTCAAAACATACAATATTTGTATACTTAAGATTTTACATTTCATTGATCACGTGGACAGAGGGTTGTGGGTTCCAATTTTTTTCCTACAATTTTATTTCGAATCCAAACACATTGCTGCACTTAAATTAATATCATTATGTTAAACCATAATATTCAACATATGAACGCACTGGATATTTACTTTCAGCTGGCCCTTTGTATGGGTTGGAATGTGGATTTGTTCCAAGAAAAATTGTTTGCAACATTCGTGTATGTAGCTTAATAATATAATGTGTTGTCACTTGTGATTTGGTAAATATCTATTTATCTGAAAATGGCAAATAAAAAACATTCAGCCTTCAGGGTTCTCTCATTTCATTATATTTGAGAAAGCAAGACAGAAAATAAGCTGAGGAAAAAAAGAGGCCCCTATACTTCAAAATTCAAACGAACCAACTGCTTTCATGAATATATTTACAGTTAATGTCAAAACAAACAAAAAAAAAGTTTTAATGCCTTAAAAACCATATTTCTCCTTGGGTTCTTCCCAAGTACATCCGGGTTCATCTTGGATACGTCACGGGTATGTCTGGACGTACCTGTGGCGTACCCGGGACGTATCTATACCCATACCCTGACAAATCCGTACCGGATACGTATCAGGCAGGGTACGGGGGCTGGGGGACAAACCCTGGCAAAGTAGAATTTCACCATAAAACAAGCTAGAAAATTAGCCATAAATGTAGATAAGTCAGATTATATGCTTAATTTCCAAGAAAACCACAAACTTTGGTGGAACAAAAAATAATAGATCTTTTACTTTTGTGCATATTTCAGGGATGATACTGACAAAATTTGTAACAATTGTGCCACATCAGCTACCTATGAAAATCTGGATAAAGTGTGCCAATCAGTCTAGTAGAGGGACAGTATCTGACTGTAGAAATTAGTCTCTTCAGTATTAAAAAAATTGCATACTAAGTAAGAAAGCTTTCTTTATTGGCCTTAATATGATAATAATAATCCCAAAGATAACACACTATATGGGACTACGCAATAGAAGAAAACATGCAAGTATTTATAGCTTTGTTGTAAAAGCAGGCTTAATAATTTCAGAGCCGTGAAAAGGTAGGAGAGATCTATTCTTGATCCTGCACAATAGCAACAATGTGTGCTCACATCATACTGTCCCGGGCAGGCAAAGTACACAATCTTGTCAGTTTGTATTCTACATTTTACTCTGGTTTATCCTTATCCATTGGAAACTATGTGTGGATCTTGATAATGTTGAAGAACAAATCCAAATAAATGCACAACCTTTGTTTTCAAGCAACAATGTTGAAACTACAGAGCAAGTGAGAAATCTTTTCTTATCCTTTGTTTTCAAGCAACAATGTTGAAACTACAGAGTAAGTGAGAAATCTTTCTTCTTTGCCCGCCGTAGTATGATGATAATAATTGCAAAATTACCATAGAATAGGCAGATATGCAATTGAAGAAAACATGCAAGTCATTATCACTCTAACAAAAGTAGCCTTTAGAGTTTCGGAGCAGTGAAAGGTATGAGAGACCTCTTCTCCATCCAGCACAATAGCAAAAATGTGTGCTCTCATAATACTGTAGGTTTGTGCTCTCAATATACAAAAATGTGTGCATACATGGCACTCACTTCTGTAGGTTTGTCTCCTACAGAAGACCTTCGCAACCAACCGGCTGTGTCTACCTACCATAGAAGTAGTAGAGGTGAGGCCCAATCCCACCTAAGGATGAGCATAGTGAGGACCACTCCCACTATTGGTATATTTTTTTACAAATAGTTGGATGGATCCCTATTCATGTAAAGTTTTTCTTTACTGTGGACAATCGTGTGTATCCTTGTTTACACAAGTGTAATTGTATGAACCATTGTGTGTCCTAGTTCATAATGATTTGGTGTTTCTCGTTGAACGTTGGGTTTGTCCCCGTTCATTAGTTGTTACTTGTTAGTAGGTGTAGTGAGGCCATTCCCACTACTATCTGTACGTATGTTGAACTACGAGTGAGTTCCAGTTCTAATATGAAGTTAATTCCCTCCATTGTATATGAACTATATGTAATAATGTGGGGAATGTTAGGAATTTTGATTATTAGACACAGTTTTATGATAGTTGATATATAGAATTAATTTATTGGTTGATGGGTTTAATTTTTCCCGATATTAGTAAGATTGGTTAATAGTTAGTCTGTTGGGTGGTTATAACACCACTTAAAATAGAAAAAGTGGAAAGGAAGGGCTTAAAGATAGGTTATGTATTCTAAATAATAGGATCATAACAAACCAAAGCCATCGTATGCATAAAATCTCTCTTAAGTATGAATAAACAAAATATGTTGTGTGTCAAGTATTAAAATTATATTGTGTGCATACTTTTTGTATTGCATTATTCATAATCTGACCAAAGCTTAGGCCATTTTTTTATTTGCTCATGTTTGCTCTAGAGTCAAAAATATTTTGAAATTAAAATTATGCATCTTCTTTTTGGTTATAAATAGTTTTTTCAAGTGGGGTTCAACCCCAAATATCCCTAATTAAAAGGAAACATGCCCCGAATTTACAGTGCATCTTATACTGGAAAATGAAAAGGGAAATAAATATGATATAAAGGTAGATTGAGTGTAGAGAAATTCTCTCAATTACCTTTCCATACGTAATGGGGCTTTGGTGTTCCTTGAATTCAGTACCTTAACCAAGACCATTCTCCATACCTTGATATTTAATATACCCTCAAATATAATGAACCTGATAAAACACTAATGGTAGTTGATTATTTGAAATAAACTACAAATAAATATTACAGCCCAAAATAAAATAGTTTTGTACGATTGATAATTGGTCAGTTTATAAGTAAGAATAGATGTGAAAGCTTACCAGCCAAAAGCATATAACCATTTAGACGTACTGTTTAACATATTATGGTGCTTAAAATATTATACAAGTCAATTAAGATATCTTTGCATATTATTAAGCCATCATTATCCTAACATGATTTGACAGGTAAGAGCCAACACCATGACCAGTAGCAACATAAGACCATGATAAACAAGAATGGCTGTGAATATGATCCAAACGTCACATATAAGCACTAAAGAATGGAGGAAGGAAAAAATGGCTAAGTAGCCGATACGTTTTGGATACGGGTACAAAGTATCGATACACGGATACGGCTAAAAAGAAATTGACCCCGGATACGGCATTGGATGCGGCAATACAAAAATATATAAAAATAAAAAAATATATAAATTTCAGCCTTTTAAATAGGAATTAAGTTATTAACCACATATTATGCACATGAAAGACAAGTAGATAACTTATAAGTTATAAGCTAAATAAGTGAATAACCACAACAAACAAGTCATAATTTGTTAAAACTTAGAAACTTAAAAGCTTAAAAGTTAAATACTTAAATCAAACACAATGTGAATGTCATGATATATTAAATTCAATTTATTACACCAAATTTCAATGATCAAAGTTCAAACTATCTTTCAATATTCATCATATTCCTCTTCATCAAGAGGATTAATATCAACATCATCATCATTATATGGTTCATTAGAACCACATGGACTAGAACCACTCCCACTAGGGCCACAACCAGTTGCACCCCCATGTGCATGTAGGTCTTGTGGTGCCAAAGAAGTCTCCAATCCCTTATCATCTAATGGCAAGTGGGAAACGGAAGCATCCAAGTCAACTATCTCTGGATCAATATCCCAATGTTTTGTTAACCCTTCCTTGTACTCGGCTGCTTGTGAGATAAGGCACAAGTTGGAATGTACGTATACCAAATCTTCAGCGTTTTTAGCCCCCAACTTGTTGTGCTTCTGTGAGTGGATGAAGCTATATGTACTCCGATTGCGCTCAGAGAAAGATGAGCTTGCACCTATGGAGGCAACTTGCAAAGTCAAAGCAAAGTTCAAACTTAAACACTCAAACTTAAATTTTAAAAATAAAAGTTACTGACAAAAAAAAAAAAGAGAATAAAAAAATTACCTCGTGCCAAGACTTTGATTCAAAAAGAGGCTAAGTAAACGATGCATGACCATGGAGGTACCACCACATATGAGCATCCATCTTGTATTTTCTCGAAGAGCGAGAAGGCTATGTCATGTTTTTGCTACTGAAATTGTCAAACTTTATCATAACCATGTCTTTGGCCTCAGGATCAGGGAAGAGACTAGACAACGCCGCCATATATCCCTCACCGACTTCCGCATCCTCGTATGGTGCTATCCTCCTAAGCAACAATAAGGATCTACGTGTGTTATAGAACCTAGGAGTCAATGCAAAAGCAAATAGATATAGCGGATGGTCATTTTGTTCCACCGCTCAATGAGAATTGATTGCACTTCTTTGAAAACAAATCCCTCGGGACGTTGTTCTTTGACATTTATGACGGCTTTTATCTTCTCAATTATTGAGTCGATACCATCATATATTTCTCCTAGACATGGCTGATCCATGTCAGTAAAGTGGATCATGCTCATAATGGGCTCAATAAAAATCAACAAATATTCTACTCGATCCCACCAAATGTCATCTAAGATCATGGTCTTCACTTTTTTAGCCCGTTCAGTGTTTGATTGCCTCCATCTGACCCATAGGTTAGAAGTTACCATCATGTTGAGTGTCTGCCGCACCTTCACAAGTCGTCTTGAAGACGATTGTGTGTGATGTGAACCAAGTCTCATGACCTAATAAGAATGAGAAACAAAAATAAAAATAAAATAAAATCGAAAACTTTTGAATACTAATTATACTATATTTTAAAAATTAAAAAATTATATTTAAATTAAAGAAAAATAAAGGTAGCTTCCTTACCTTCAAAGAGCTCCAAATGCGAGAATGATATAAAAATGGCTTGGATTTGGTGATGGTTGGTCACAAACATTTGGATCTCTTCACCCTCTGCATACACTTATTGAATCCACTCTATTTTGTTGGCCATCTTTTTTAGCATTAAATTGAGTGAATGCACAAAGCATATGATGTCCAAAAAATATGCCCATACCTTGCCTCAAATTGCTTTAACATCCCGCGGCTTTGCAATTCAAGCGTTATCGTTATGACTTGGTGGTGTCCCCAAATTTCACCCTGAAATTTGAGACTACCCCATGTTAAAAAAATTCGTACTTTTAAAATAATGGGTCGTTTTGTGTGTTAATTGCCAGAAAGTGTCTGTATTGTGTCAAGATATTCCCAAAGAGCCATATTAGCCATTTTCACCAAATACCCAAATGCCCAAAATTGTTATATTTTGTCGTCGGGATTTTCTGCGGGAAATTTGTATTTAATTATTTTGAGCTCCGTTTGAGGCAAATTGTGCTTCGGTTTAACCCTGTTGTGATCGTACATGTCATTATTCCCATATATCAAGTAGGTTTTTAACCAGGAATGCATTCTGGGCTTTATTTATAACTTCTAAGCAATGTTTTGTGTTTTTTGTGTTTTCCCGTTTCATTTTCTGTGAAATTTCTATGGATCAATTCCTTTGACGATTTGGCCGATTCTTGTCTTGGAGTATCGGAGATCACATACGCATGTTGTCTTTGAAGGAATTCACCATCGGAGGTCTGGTTCTCTGGGAAAAGACGAAGTCGTGCACCAAAAAGCCTCTTCTGGGCTGGCCGCATTTTTGGAAAAAGAGGGTTTGAAGTGGATCATGGGATTTTTGGAAGCAGCAGGCAGGTGGGAATTTTGTACCTAATAGCAGAGTACTTTTTCCCATGGAAGCAACGCCACTTAAGTCACATGATGGGAAAATTAGATGCGAGTAGAATAAGGGAATTTCTTACCCGCCTTGTAGAGGTAAAAATTCCTATTGTGGAATAAAAAGAAAAATCACTTAAGTGAATCATGGGATTTTATTATGCCTTGCATGGTAAATAATCTCATTATGAAAGTCAAAACGACTTTAATCGAATCATGGGATTTTCATTGGGCTGCCTCATGCAGGGTAAATAATCCCATTGTCATCTGACTTTTAAAAATAGAAATTGCTTATTCCAAAAAGTGCGACCCACCTTGGGTGAATAATAATGCATTAAATAAATATTTGTTAATATTTATTCACCCAATTTTGGTGCCGAGCTTGTGGAAAAGTCAACAAAGGGAAGTGGACAAAAGGAAGTTGGAAATAGACAATTCTAAAATTAAATAAATATTATTTATTTAATGCAGCCCCTTCATGTCAAAAAGTGTGCCCCATTTGGGAGAGAAATAATATTTTTTTAAGTATTAAATGATTTAATTAATTCCTATTTTCAGTGGCTAAGGTCAAAGCATACTGTGAGGCTTGAGTTAACTAGAAGCAGAAGTCTAAAATTAAATAAATTTAATTTATTTAATGGCAGCCATGAGCATGCACAAAATAGGCGCCCCATTTGAAGAGAAATTCCCACCCGTCGCCGCAATTTTGAAGCTTATTAATTAATTAATTAATTGCCGGGAATAAGAAAGGCATTAATTAATTATAGAATTGTATGAATTATATAACCAAGGGCTGCCATAAGGATGAATTAATTAATTCAAAGGCAGAGAAGTGCAGCCCAAAGGAAAAGTGCGCCCCATTTGGAGAGGATTTTTGCTCAGAAGAAGGTGAAATTAATCGTTGAAAGCTTCCAATTTTGGCGTACGCAGTTGAAGGAGGTTGATTTTTGTCTAGATAATTGTTTGCATAAGTAATAAAGGTGCTCAAGTGAAGTTGGTAAAATTCATGTTTGCTTTGCATGCAAATAAAACATCAAATTTTGGGGCAGCAGGCTTGAATTATGCAGATTTTTATGATTAAAATCCATTGTTCATGTTCGGTTGCCATCTTTATCTGAATTAATTACAAGAATTAAATTAAAGTGCTTTACAAAAGAAAGGGAGTTTAAATCAATGTCCAATACATTGAATATATCCTCCGAATCAAGAATTATCCAGATCTCGCACTGATTTTGAAGAATTCACCGAGTAAGAAGAAAAGAATTGTTAGACAAAGATAGCGCAAAGTTCAAACCATGGCAAAGAGGAATGAAAAAGAAAGCCCAGTGGGGCATCATGCATTACTTCCAAATTTGCTAACACGGAGACGAGATCCAGCCGCTTCCAAATCTCCAAATCGCTTCCAAGTCACTTCCAAATCCAATTGCCTGCAGATCCAATTTGAATCAACTGCATGCAGAATATGAAAAAGGACAAGACTACAACTTTCCTCTTTCTTCTTCTTTCTCTTATTTCCTCCGACAAAATAATTGAGCGATCAATTAAATTATACAACTTAAGTGATTGGTTTAAAAGTCATTACTTGAAGAAGTCAACTACTTGGAGATAGGTGGCAGACATGCAAAATAGAAGGTTCTATTTTCAGTTGCAAATCATGCATGTCATGCAAAGAGGAATTCCAGGAGGGAGATTGTCAGTTGTTTCCTTTCCGACTTCCACATGTGTCAGTTCAACTAAAAGCTTCCGACTTGTAATTGCCCCTCTAATTGCCTCAAGTAGAGGAAGAACCTTCGGGTTAAAGAGGAGAATTTGTAAGCAACATTCTTGTGTTCCAGACTTTGTGCTGAAACCCCTGATAGCCACTTGAAGCAAAGGAATATAAAGGAGCAGGTTTCCGGAGAACTTTGTGTCACGGTGCATTTTGTTTCTAGCTTTCTATCTTAGATCTTCTAATAAACTTTGTGTTATTTTAGATCTAGATCTGGAGTTGCCTTTGCTTATAATTCTATGTGTTGATATCTATTGGTTTCTTCTATGTGCATGCAATCAACTCTGTTATCCATTGATTGGGTTGCACATCTTCCTCATTTCTTCCTTGTGTTTTATTATTTCCTTCTATAAAATTTTTCTTTCCTAAACAGTTGTTTACTTGTTGCAGAGCTATAAAGCTATGGTTCATGAGTTGAATAGTTAAAGTAAAACCCCCAAATAGATACTAGCATATTTTATTGACAAATCTGACACAAGAGCCTCACCGGTAAATGAGGGAGATTTATCTCATGACTACCTAGGTTTTCAGCTATGCAAAAAATCTAGCCAACACTTGAACAACATTTTGAGGCCCCACCGCCTCAATGGATTCGAAGAGGATGTTGGCAATGAATTGGGCATCCTTCACTTGCCCCTCACAATCAACCGCTCTAAAAAACATTGCCCCTTTAGGGCATACTACAACCACATTGATCAAAGGGTGGTTTCTTGCATCTTTCCATCCATCAAAAACGATGGACACTTGTTTTGGCCCATGAGTCTCTAGTCTGTAATTGGTTGCAAGGAGGTTTCCACATGTTTTTCGTTTATCCAATAGGGTGGTGCGGATCTTCTCATAGCCTAGTGATTTGTACCCTTTTGGGGCCTCATTGATGGCTTTCACCATCTCTTGCCAATAAGGTGACCTCACAACATTAAATGAAAGTCCATTTGCATACACACATCTTGCAATGTGCTCATCTGCAATATCCCTGCTCTCATTTTGAAAGGCCTTTTCCAATGGTCCTTTTGTCTTACTTCTCTTTCGTGAAAGGGTGAATCCTCATCATCCATGGAGGTAGGTGCCATAAATGGATGTGGCATGGTCACAATTGGGGATCCACTACTTGATGGGGCAACAGGAGGCCTCGCTGATCAAGATGAACTTCCTCTTTTGGCCAATGGATGACCCGCTTTCAAAGCCAAAGTTGCCTCTGCATCTTCTTGCTCTTTGATATATGCCAAAACTTGTGCTTTTGGCACCCCAACATTATTTTTCCCCTTGCATGTTCTTATACCATGACCCAGTATCGCACACAAGTGGCTTTTCACCCGACTATAAGAGCCTTTGAATACTGATTCACACTTGTTGCATTTCCAAACAAAACACCCACCACCTGGAAGTTGTTCAAGTATTGTTACATGCCTCCATAATGGCGAATTTGGGTCAAATTCCTTGATCAAAGATTGCCCAGAAGAGGTGGAACTTGTTGCCATTGTAGAAGTACCTACAAGGTTCAAAACCAACAACATAAGCAAAGAAAACAATGGCTAAAATTTAAAAATAAAACTTAAAAGTTAAACTCTTTGCCCTAGGGCATAACATGATAGCATGTATTGAAAATTTCAAAAATTAAAAATTAAAATTTCAATTGGGAAAAAATAAAATAATGAACATAAGCAAAAACATGAAGTGTGTGAAAGATTAAATAACAAAACAAAAAAATGAGAAACAAACTTAGAAGTTAAATAATAAAACTTAAAACCTTACCTTCACTTAATAAACCACAAATCCTCCTCCTTTGCAGCTCCTCAATGGCCTTGACAACGAATACACACTCCTACCAACTTAGGAAAATACTTGCAATGCTTGTTCTTGAAGTATCAAACCCTAGACAAGCAAAATGAAAGTTTAGAGAGCCAAAGATGAAATGAGGAAGGAGAGGTAAGTTTCTTTGCTTTATGTTTTGTTTTTGTGTTTTACTTTTGTTTTATTGTTTGTAGTTAACTTTTAGGGTTTAAAATAAAAGAAACATATACTTTTTATTATTAAATGATTTTTTTGGGGGATACGTGGTGGAGTGGTGGGTATGTCCGACACCCGTGGATACGGTCGGGTACGCACGACCATATTCGCGCAGTGGTATCGGACATACCCTACCCACTCCCACCATGTACTGGTAGTATCCGCAGGTATCGGACGTACCCTACCCACTCCCAGCCACGTATCCCCCGTACCCCTACCCAAAGACATTTTGTACCGGTTTGATCCCCCTACCGACCATATCCACAGGTATCGGACATACCCTGCCCACTCCCAGCCATGTACCCGGTCGTATCCGCAAGGTATCGAACGTACCCTACCCACTCCCAAAGAACGTATCCCCCCGTACTTGCACCGATGCGTTTTGCCGGTTTCAGTCCCCCCCGCGTATTGGTATCCTAGAAAAATGGCATTCTAATCAAACATATGACAAGATCAGAATAAACAAAGTATAGAAAAAATGCAATAGCCTAGGTGGGAGCCAAATCACGTGCGCAAATAGAAGAGAGTCTATACTATACATTGACATTTCTGACTCCTTTGGTTTAGTTCCATATACCATAAATTTTCATTTTAGACTTCTCCGTTTGATTCCATTAGGAGCCTGGACTTTACTACATGCTTCTCAGTGGCATAACAGCAAACACGCACCTCAAAGATAAGTATATGATTAGCAGATTGTTGTTAAGCTTTCCGTCAAATGAAGCATCAAAATAGCCTTATCTATTATGGATAATCATAGGAAAACACTTAATTTCACCATGAAACAAGCTAGAAAATTACCCATAAACGTTGATTAATCAGATAACATGCTTGAATTCCAATAAAACCACATAAACTTCTGTCGAACAATAAATAAGAGATCTTTTACTTCTTGTGCATATTTCTGGGATGATAGTGACAAAATTTGAAACACTCATGACACATCAGCTCCCTATAAGCATCTGGATAAAGTGTGCCAATCGGTCTAGTAGAGTGACAGTATCTGACTGTACAAATTAGTCTCTTCAGTATCCTATTTCATTGCAAACTATGTATAGATCCTAATATTTTTGTAGGACAAGTCCAAGGATGTACACAAACTTTTGTTTCGAGAAATAAAACATTTGGGAACTACAAAGTAAGAATGCTTGCAATATTGACCTTGATATGATAATAATAATCCCAAAGATAATTAGAAAACAGGCAAGTATTTATATATTTGTAGTGAAAGCAGGCTTAATAATTTCAGAGCAGTGAAAGGCAGGAGAGACCTCTTCTTGATCCTGCACAACAGCAACAATGTGTGCTCATATCATACTGTCCCAGGCATGCATAGCACTCAATCTTGTTCGTTTGTATTCTACATTTTACCTTGGTTTATCCTTATTCATCTTAAACTATGTGTGGATCTTCATAATATTGAAGAACAAATCCAAAAAAATGTGCAACCTTTGATTTCAAGCAACAATGTTCAAACTACAAACTAAATGAGAAATCTTTATTTATTCGCCTTCCTAAATACTTAGTAAGTAGGATGATAATAATTCCAAAAATACCAGAGAATAGGCAGATATGCAATTGAAGCAAACACACTAGCAGTTATCTCTCTAACAAAAGTAGCCTTTAGATTTTCAGATCAGTGAAAGGTATGAGAAACCTCTTCTCCATCCAGCACAATAGCAACAATGTGTGCTCTCATAATACTGCGACGTCCATGCATAGCACTCAATTCTGTAGGTTTGTCTCCTACAGAAGACCTTCGCAACCAACCAGCTGTGTCTACCTGTAAGGTAAACCAGTGCACAAATGAATTACGCAACTGTGAAAGCTTTTCCTTGAATGGCATATAAAAATGACTGATCCCAAAATGTTCCTACCTATTTTCTGTTCTCGTTTTTCCCTAGATATTAATGGATATGAGAACCGCAACATAAAAAAACATAAGACTTGTATTTATTACCAGGAATGCAAAAGTTCATATCAGAACTTGAACAGGAAGAAATTTCCTATCTAGAAAAGGTCCTCATGCGAAAAAGAAAGAATGAACACTTCAATTTCTTAATGAGGAAAAAAATGAAATTGGAATGGAGATGCCAGCAAGTATACATAAAGCAAGAAAATGTGTTTTGTATCTATGTCCATGATATGGTGATGTAATTACAGCTACGGCATGGCCAACATGCCGTGCACATGATCTTAGGTTAGCTAGGAATGGTACGGGTAATTTGTAGGATAGGAGCTTACACTACCCTAGTGTTAGAAGGTTATTTGCTATATATGGGATTCATATCATCTCATTATCATCATGTACAATATTGATTGATGCTTTACTATTTTAGGGATCTTCTGCAATGTAATCTTACAGTGTAACTCTACCTCAAGTGTCGTCCTAAGTAAATTGAATATTTGTGTACATCGGTACCCTCCATAAACTTGTATGTGTATATCTCCTATCTTAGCATATTTACAGTTCAAACAACCGCATTGATTACATGTGGTATCAGTGCTAGGGGAGACTCATTTGCAGACTTATTTTCAATAACAGGACGTGTTTTGTGACTTCAATGTCCATGTCAGAAAACCAGTTCATGGCCAGAACACCACCATTTGAGGGAGATTTTTGTTTCATTTCCAAAAAGTGGTCATAATAACAATTATAAGTGTGTTTCTGAAGATATGAACTCAATAAGTCAATCCCCTACAACTGCCATTTTTACCATATGAACAAGATCCATGGCTAGCTACTCAATTTTCTCTTGGCTTAGGTTCTAAATTCTGTGTGATTAGTTCCATGTGAAGAAGAATACAATACCATTTCTAGAGCATGGTCATAAAAGATACTCTGAGCAGTATTAAGGGAGATGCAGCATTTGCAAGTTAGCATTCTGAAACAGTTCCAAACCCTTTTCAAGGAAGAGGAAATAATCACAACTTTCATTGGGATAAGTGAATTGAATGCTGTTTTCCACAGATCTAAGAAAGTTTCTAGATCTACTTGCCTACAGGTTTTCCATTTCAGATTTTGCGTGACAATACACTAGCTATTGCTGTATGAAGTCTGATTTTTGTGACAATTCATGGAGCTACCATTAATTTATGGAAAAGGGAAGATATTATCGATATTAAACAATGGTGATAGGATTTTAAACTAAGTTATAGGTACAGGTTCAGACAGGGTTTCAGGGAGACGGGGAGACGCCTATTAAAATAATATATAAAAAAGTACTTGAATATTTAAATTAGTAAATACAAATAAATTAAAAATACAGCTTAGAAAATTAACATAAGCTGAAATTGAAAGCAATAAATTACTAAATGATACCGTTACCCAATAATCCATCTCATAATATCATAATCTGACTTCATGAATCATAAACTAAGATTTAATTACTCAAAAGTAAAAAGTATTAATTACATTGTCAAACTCAATTCTGATAAGAATGCATGATCCATCAACATGCTAAGGCCCGCAACAAAAAAATCATGTAGCCAAGATATGGATGCAGTGCACAGGTACATCGATTTTCGAATACCCTTGGGTACGGTACGTCTTGGGTACGTGTGTACTTATATATATATATATCACACTCATTTTACTCTTAGTCCATAAGACATACAAAACTTGAAAAATATATTAGGATCAAGGTTCAAAACATTCAATATGCTTAAAATTTAACATTTTCATTAATCATGTGGCAATATGAATACAATTAATCTATAATATATCATCTCGATTATCCTCAACCAAACTATTGTATTCCACTCCCACTAGCTCCACTTTCAGTAGCTTCGCTCTCCACTCCTTGTGAACTCCCTTGAATGTCATTTTCACCATCAAATATTGAAAGTTGGGCAAGAGTGGCTGCGGAGGCATCCAAGTCTGTAGTCTCTAGAAGAATATCCCAAAGTTTGTGAGGACCTCTAATATAGTCCTTAAACTTGTGTGACAAGAGGCACAAATTGGAATACACATACCAAATCCTCAGCCTTTTTGGATGCCAACTTGTTTCATTTAGTTGAGTGGATAAAAGCATATGTACTCCAATTCCACTTTGCGGAAGAATTGCTAGCCATCTATAACAAACAAAAAATTGTTGGAAATTTTAAATTAGTAACATACTTACAATGAATATTAAAAATATGTTAGTAACTTGGTAATTTAATATAAAAAATAATAAATGTTATACTTGTGAAAGAATTTTGATGGCAATAGGTCATAGGTACTTGGCATCATGGCCATGTACATACCACCATTTGATTGGGCTCATGGTGTACTTGTCAAGAGAGCCTCAACCTCTCCCATGTTGCCTTCTAAAGCTACAAACATGCCCATTTCATTGTGGACTATTTTGGCTATAGATGGATCTGGAAAAAGACTCTTGAGTGTTGCTCTAGATCCATTTGCAACTTTGGAGTCATCATCCGGTGGTTCAATGTTAGTTATCCCAAGTATTTCAAAGCTATAGTACTTTCGGATAAGTGCATAGGAAAGAAGATGTAATGGGGTGGTCATTTTATTCTACCTTTTCATGACTACACTCTTGACTTCATTGTAGAAGGTCTTTTCGGATCATGTTTTTTTGTTTGTATGACCTCTTTCATACGTTCAAGCATAGAGTCTATTCCATCATAAATCTCTCTCATGCACATGGCTAGAATGGGCTCTGAAATCGAGCAAGTACACAACCTTGGCCCACCCATCATCAAGGACCAATGATTTTACCTTTGTAGCTTTCTTTGTCTTTGGCTTGCCTCCACATAATCCAAATATCAGAGATCACCATACTACGTAAGGCCTCTTTAACCTTCACAAGTTGTCTCAAAACGAGTGTGTGAGAGGAAAATCTTGTCTCTACAACCTTCAACAACTCCAACCTCAAGAATCTCCTCGACATGGTCTGTGACATATGATGGTTTGTAATAAACATCTAATTGTCATTTGCCTCTGTGTAAATTTGCTAGGTACACAAGATTTTCCCAATCTTTTGCACCATCAAATGGAGGCAATGGACAACACAGGGGGTCCAAAATTTGTGCTCATATCTGCCCTCTATAATCAATCTTGCTACTCTGACAATGTTAACATTGTTTGTGATGACTTGGATGACATTCGAGGGCCCACCGACTTAATAACTTCTATCAAAATGTCAGCAATAAACTGTGCATCTTTGACTTCCCCTTCACAATCAATGGCTTTTAGGAACATTACCCCTTTAAGGCATACTGCAACAACATTTATTAGCTATGTTCCACCAAGTTTCCGGGACGGGGACGGCAAGGGATGAGGGAACGTGTTTCCGGGACGGATTTTTTTGGAGGCCTTTTTTTAGGGGACGGCTATTAATTTATTAAAAATAAAGGAAAATATAAAAAATATAGGAAATTTCAAATATTTATATGATAACATTGATAAATCATTCATCACACACAACAAAATTTCAAATATAGAACCTTAATACATAAAATTGGAGCTGAATTGAGATTTCACATAAGGTTGAAGTATTAATTACAATAATAATTACACTGAAATGCCCAAGGGCTGCAAGTCCCCGTCCCCGAGTTTCTGAAACGTCCCCGGTACGGGGACGGCCCTAAAAGGGCAGGGGACGCGTCCCCATGGAACATAGTTTATTAGTGGTCTATTTTAAGCATCTTTCCATCCATCTGAAATGATGGAAACCCTAAATCCTTCCATGAATCTCTAATTAGCTGCAAAAAGTTTGAATGTGCTCCACTTCCTTCAAGAGTGTGGTTCGAACCTTATTCGTAACTCCTGCGCCTTTGTGCCATTATGGAGCTTCATTGATAGCCTTTCAACATCTATTACCAATATGGAAATCTCAATACATTGAAGGGCAGCCCACATGCATAAATGCATCGAGCAACCAACTCATCAACAATGTCCCTCTTCTCATTATTGAATGATTTTTCTAATGCTCTTTTTGGCTTTTTTTGTGAAGTCTCTTCATCTAAAGGGGTATCAAGTGGGTTAGCTTGAGTTTGGATGAAAGGATGAGTAGAAGATGGGTTGGGGTGGTCTTGTTAAAGGCCTTCTTTGCAAAGGAATTGTTCTAGCCCTATTTCTTTATCAACCTCCTCTTGCTCTCTCAGGTACTCCGCCATTTTCTCTTTTGATAGTTTGGGGCACTTCCTTATCCCCACTCCTCCAAGCCCAATCAAATGGATTTTCAATCGACTATATGAGGATTTGTATTGAGCATGACAACCATGACATATCCAAATACGAGCCCCACCACCAACAATGTTTTCTACCACTATCACATGTCTCCAAAGAGGAGAAGCAACATCATATTTCACAAGAACCAATGTGTTTTCATAAGCTTGTGGGCCTTCTTAGCACTCCACCTAAAGTAGAACTTGATATCAATTTAATCTATTTTTGATCACCAAGATCACCATAAAGGCATGAGGTGAGAGCATACACAGAGTTAGGATGTTAAAAAAATATTGCCTTTACATAAATGATAAAAATTAAAATGACAATATTTACTAATTATTAATTTTCTAAGCATGTTTCGATAAGAGAAGAGCATACTGTGTAAGTTAGAACTTAGAATAAGGTTACAAGAAGAGTCTAGGATTTTTAAAATTACACATCATTCATCATTTTTAAATTTTGAAAAAAAAATAAAACGTAAATAATTTTAAAAATAAAAATAAACACACAACAATAAATAAATATAAAAAAATTAAAATCTAAGATTCTAAAATAAAGATCATGATCATGAATGATGCGTATTCACACATCATTCATGATCATGATTACATGTAATGATGTAACATAAATGTTAATAATAAAATACGGAACGTAATAAATCAAAAATGTTAACAAAAATTAAAAAATAAAGCGCTGAATTAAATTAAAAATATCTATAAACAGCAAGGGTAACAAGTGACAAACAGTTGCTACCTCTAAACATAGATTCTCCTTACACAATAGAATGAAACTCAAACAAATACAATGACTGCCTCTAGTCTCTTGACTCTCCTCCTTTGAATGATCAATGAAATTATGAAACAATGGTTGCCTCTAGGCTCTAAACAAGCTTGACCTCCTCCGCAAGCAATGGTTGTCTCCTCTTCTTTCGCTCTGGTGTCCCCCAAATTTCATCCTGAAATTTGCGACCACCCTATCCGAAAAAATTTTGTACTTTTAAAATAATGGGTCGTTTTGTGTTTTTATTGCCTGAAAGTTCTTGTATTGCGTCAAGATATTCCCAAAGAGCCATATTAGCCTTTTTCGCCAAATACCCAGATGCCCAAAATTGTTATATTCTGTCAGTCGGGATTTGTCTACGGGAAATTTGTATTTAATTATTTTGAGCCCCGTTTGAGGCAATTTGTGCTCCGTTTTAACCCTGTTGTGATCGAACATATCATTATTCCTATATACCATAAGGGTTTTAACTAGGAATAAGTTTTGGGCTTTATTTATGACTTTTGGCAATTTTTCGTGTTTTTGTGTTGTCCGTTTTGTTTTCTGTGAAATTTCTCTAGATCAATTCCTTTGCTCGGGTAAGCCCGATTCTTGGCTTGGAGCAGCTGGAGAACATATACGCACGTTATGCCGGAGGAAGTCACCATCGGAGGTCTGGTTCACTGGGAAAAGGCGAAGTCGTGCACTGAAAAGCCCCTGCGGGGTTGGGCGCATTTTTGGAAAACAAAGGATTTAAGTGGATCATGGGAAAAATAGAAGCAGCAGGCAGGTGGGATTTTATTGCCTGCCTTGCAGGGTACTTTTTCCCATGATGGAAAAGTCACTTAAGCTGCAGTGGGAAAATTAGAGGCAGCAGGCAGGGGAATTTATTGTCTGCCTTGCAGGGTAAAAATTCCCATGGTGAAATAAAAGAAAAGTGACTTAAGTGAAATCATGGGATTTTATTGCCTGCCATGCAAGGTAAATAATCCCATTGTCAAAGTCAAATCACTTAAGTGGATCATGGGATTTCCGGGGCTGCCTTGCAGGGTAAAGATTCCATTGTCATAAATTCTTAAAAATAGAATTCTATTATGCAAAAAAGTGCGCCCCCTTTGGTGAGAAGATGGCAGCCTTAAAGTGGATTAAATTAATTAATTTTTCTTCTAAAAAGGGCGCCCAAGCATGGAAGAAAGTCAACAAAGTAAAGGGGAATAAATTAATTGAAAATAGATTGATTAAATTAATTAAATTTAATCTATTTAAAGGCTGCCCCCTTCATGAAGAAAAGTGCGCCCCTTTTGGGAAAGATATAATGTTTTTTAAAGCATTAATTGATTAAATTAAATTCTATTTTCAGTGGCTATGGTCAAAGCACACTGTGAAGCTTCAGTTGAGTGAAGAGTGGATGTTTAAATTGGATTAATTTAATTAATTGGATGGCTGTCCTTAAACATGCTATTTTAACACATCAATTAAAGAGAAGAGCATGATTTTTAATTAATTAATTGTCAGGAATAAGAAGGGCAATTATTAATTATAGAATTATGAGGGTTATATAAGCATGGGCTGCCATAAGGATGAATTATTTAATTCACAGGTAAAGAAGTGCAGCCCGAAGGAAAAGTGCGCCCCATTTGGAGAAGGATTTTGCTCAGAGGAAGGTGGATTTGATGTTAAAAGCTTCTAGTTTTGGCGCATGCTTTGAAGAAGGCTGATTTGTGTCTGCATAATTGTTTGTAGAAGTGATACAGGTGCTCAGGTGATGTTGGTAAAATTCATGCTTGCTTTGCATGCAAATAAAATGTCAAATTTTGGGGCAGCAGGCTTGAATTATGCAGATTTTTGTGATTAAAATTCATTGTGCATGCTCAGATTTGCCATCTTTGTCTGAATTAATTGCAGGAGTTAGATATAGGTGCTTTTATAAAGAAAATGAACTTATATCAATGTCCAATACATTGAATATTTCCTCGAATATGAAGGATTATCCAGATCTGCACTATTTTGAAGAATTCCAGTCAAATAAGAAGAAAAAGAATTGTTCAGACAAAGATAGACAAAGCTATGGCGAAGAAAGATGAAAAAGAAAGCACAACGGAGTCATGCATCACTTCTAAATTTGCAGATATTGGAGACACGGATCTAGGCTCGGAACCTCTTATTGAATTGATAGACAGATCCAGAGCAGGAAAGACTTCACTCATGCGTGCGGGAAAACTTCACTCATGCATGCAGATTAAAAGCAGTGGAATTATTCGAGCTGCAGCTTTTCCATCCACAGCCCAGTTGCTCCGAGTTTGTTATGCAGGTGCAGATCCATATCCAGATGCAAATGTGGATGCAAATCCATATGCAGATCCAGATCCAAATCTCATAGTTGCAAAAGCTTCCAACACAAAGGCTTCATCCTCTTGTTTCGAATGCAGCCTGTGAAGAAGTCAGTGCGTGAAAAATTCCTTCCAAGATCTTGTGCAAATGCTCCCATCTTCCAGTTGAAGCCTTCATTGAATTTTCATTCATTGAGTGCTTTCAAAAATTTTAATTGCTCATATGCAATTAAAAATAAGGATGATGAGTTATCTACGGCAAACATTGCATTGATGCATGTACTGGAGAAGAACTGCAAAAGTTTCAAGGATAAAAGAGAAGACAAGGCGAAGGCAAAATTCATTGTTTCCAATTCCAGCTTGTTGTTTCCAGATCCAGTTTGAATCAGCTGCATGCAGACATGAAAAAGGACAAGACTGCAGCTTTCCTCTTCCTTCTTTCCTCCAACAAAGTAATTGAGCGATCAATTAAATTATACAACTTAAAGTGATTGGTTGAAAAGCCATTACTTGAAGAAGTCAACTACTTAGAGATAGGTGGCGGACGTGCAAAATAGAAGGTTCTATTTTCAGTTGCAAATCATACATGTCATGCAAAGAGGAATTCTAGGATGGAGATTGCCAGTTGTTTCTTTCCTCCGACTTCCACATGTGTCAGTTCAACTAAAAGCTTCCAACTTGTAATTGCCCCTCTACATTCTATAAGTAGAGGAAGAACCTTCGGGTTAATGATGAGAATTTGTAAGCAACAACCTTGTGTTCCAGACTTTGTGTTGAAACCCTTGAGAGCCACTTGAAGCAAAGGAATATACAGGAGCAGATTTCGAAGAACTTTGTGTCACGGTGTATTGTGTTTCTTACTTTTTATCTCAGATCTTTTAATAGACTTTGTGTTATTTCAGATCCAGATCTAGAGCTACCTTTGCTTAGAATTCTATGTTTATATCTATTGGTTTTTTCTATGTGCGTACAATCAACTCTGCTATCTATTGATTGGGATGCACATCTTCCCCATTTCTTCTCTGTGTTGATATAATTCCCTTTCCTCTCTTCTATAAATATTTCCTTTCCTTAAACATTTGCTTACTTGCTATAGAACTGTTCAGTTATGGTTCATGAACTGAGTAGTTAAAGTAAAACCCCTTTTAGATATTAGCATACTTTAATTGACAAATCGACACGGGAGCCTCATAGGTAAATGAGGGAGATTTATCTCGTGATCGCTAGGTTTTGTGCTATGCAAAAATCTAGCCAACACGCTCTTACACTTTCGCAAATGCCAAATACCAATAATGAATTATTTGTGTGTATTGCAATGGTTGAGTGTATTTTGATAGATTTTTAGAGTTTAGGGTTGATTCTTTTATTTATTTGTGTTTTTAGGGTTTAGGTTGGTCGAGTCAACCAAAAAACGTTTTTTATAAATAGAAGCACCACTTTTGACAGGGTATGTCCCGATTATGTCTAGGTACATACCCAAGACATACTCAAGACGCATCAAGATTGCACTCCATACCCGATACGCACGAGGAAGGCACACAAGGGTCGGGGCATACCGGTGCTTCACAGAAAAAAACATAGTTCCCAACTCATAAATCAAAGTCATTGATAAGGGAATTCTCACAACCCACTCATCATTGGAATTGTTGGACTCATCTACCTCCTACAAGGGACCGCAAACAATTGAGTGCTCATCAACCCGCCTCAACTTCTCCTCGGTCTCTCTACACCCCACTATAATGTTGGGCTCTCCTCATACCCAAGTCTTCTGCAACCCATGAGATGCAAGACACAATGTACAACAACAAGCTTCTCCACTCTCTTTGAGGTAAGTTTGTTCCTCCGAACAGCAGTGGATTCAGCCATATGTCAACCAATTCCTCTCAACAAAGAAAGGAACTAACACCGGGAAAGGACGGAATGGCAAGTATCTACAACAATCATGGAGGCCCGATTATACATAATCATCACCAACTCACTGGCTTGTCCTGTGCCAATGTGAGCCTTTCTAGCCTAGCTGAAGTCTTGTAGCCATCAAGTTGGTAAACTTGAGCCATACAACTCTAACTTTTGAAGCTTTTGTTGGACTATACTTTGTTCTCGGCACCTTCACGAAACCCTTCTTCACGTCCTCGTCATCAAGGGGACAACTTTGCAAGGCTCTCCACATACCATTTCAATATGTGGCCATGCCAACCTTCCCATCCAAGAAATTAAGAAACAAAGAAATCAAGGAATATCTAATTAAAGAGACCATTTAGAAAAGTTCCATTTTTGTTAAAATAAAGTGGTCTAATTGTGGATTTTATTCAAGCCCTCACTAGGCTTATATGCTCAATAAAAACAATGTTGCACAAAGTCATATATCCAACCACCAGAGATGTGTCTCAAAGACTTGTGCTCATGTCGGAGACCCGTACTCTATGGTACTCACCTCCAAGACTTGCATTTCAGAGTTTTTTAAAATAGATTGCGTACTCTTGACCCTAGATATGATGAGATATCAAAGACATATATCAATACAATTATTCGTTTTTGTCAACATCTTATATATTTACTTTATAAAAAATAATATTAGGTTGTAGAATATTGTTTTCTCTAAAACCTACATATGTTTATATTTATATTAAAAAGTTCTATATATTTTGTTTTTCCGTCTCCAAGTGACCGTCTCCTATTTTTCGAGAAATAGCATGCTTGTCCCCATCCCCTCTCTCCTCGCACCCGCATCCGTACATGTTTCCTAAGTAACTATGTAAAAAGTAATTAATTGTGTATTCAAACTTCTACAAGAAAGGCTATTGATAAAGACATGACACCAAATTCAGATTTGATCTAGAAATAAATTATGACATTAGAGATTCATTTATCACATAATTATTTGATTTATTTATATATAATCTGATTTTTAAGCATTAATATGCTATTTTCTTTTATTGTCCTAGCCTAATGACACCGCACTACTACTTGCTAGACCAAACATGGCTACCACGTCAACACATTAATGCCTTTACAATAAAGGTAATCTAGCCCATTCAATGAAGTTGAGTCTATTTTCTCTGTTAAGTCTATTTTTCCTCCCTATAAACCAACAAGGACTCGGACAGAAGTGGGAATTTGGACATTAGCCAAGTGCTGACATCAAAACAGCTGCCTATGACATCAGAAAGTTGACTGGCACTGACCAGACTGTTGAATGTGTCATTTGACTAATGTTTGACCATATATTATCGCAGCTGATTCCCAAAAATGATATCACATATTAATAGAAGTTTAACCGAAATGTTTGTTTTTTACCATTGATTGCTACGAGGTACAAATTTGACTTTTATCAAAGGTAAGTTTAACATTGACCCCCTCCAGATAGAGAGCCGTCTGTTCTAGCCATAGTTACCATGTTCGAAAAGTTCGGATAGTTCGAAAGGGGAAAAAAGTTCGGAAGTTCAGAATTTTTCAAAAGGTTCGGTTCAGTTTAGAAAATTTACAAATATAAAATATATATAACTAATAAATACTATACATATATGATGATATTTGAAAAGAAAATCCAATTACACATAATAATAAATAAATATATTATCTACGGAGTTTTTCCTTTACGTGCTTAGGTATTAGTGTTTTGTTTTTGTTTTGTGTTGAAGTTCTTTTAGTTTAAATGCTTTAATTTTTTAATTACAAAAAGAAAAAATAAAGTTCGATCGAACTTGTTCGGTAAGTTTGGTTAGACCAAAAAGTACAGTTCGAACCGAATTTTCACCAAGTTCGTAAGAACATGGTAACTATGGTTCTAACTAATGCACTTACTATGACTAGGAGTTTAGCATTGCTTTATCTTGTTAGCATATGCAAAGAGAAGAAAGAATTCAGAGAAGGCTGAATGCACAAAACTGCACTGCTCAAATGACACAGGCAGAGTTTTATTTATATGTAGAGAGGTGGTTACAGTTTGGTTGAACAGTTACCAACCGAACAACTACATAACTGCATTATATACTATATAATGCTCTATATTTTAACACCCCCTCTTAATGACTAAACCGGAAACAAGACAAAGTTTGTCCCGAAATTTTACAAATTTCCTAAAGCCCATATGTTTAGTCATTACATCTACAGACTATGCCATAGGTTGTACTTCAAAATCATCAGTCCATGATTGTGTTGCGGTTGTTGAATGAAGAACCGCAAAACAAAAATCTAGTCCCATGAACAAAAGATATGGCAAGTGGTCCACTGGTTCTTTGTTACGTGATTCATTGACCAGTGATGAATCACCAATGGCTAAAGTGTCTTGGCCCCATCTCCAGTGCTAAAATCGAACCTCGGAGAAGTGGATTGAAAACTCTATGCCAAAGCTTGTGTAACTGTTGGAGTTTGTACAGAGACTCAGTTATCCTACAATGAAGTCACCTCGATCATGTCCTTGCAACACCGTGTAGTGCTCATCCAACTTTCTCAATAAGAGAAATGTGACCATCTGTGCAGTAGGAGTTAGAACCAACTCCACAATAGTAGGAGAAATAACCATCTCCGTCTCAGCAGTGGTCTCCGTCTCAGCAGTGGTAGGAGTGAGAATCAACTCCTCATCTATTTGCTCATCTATCCCCCTTTGTTGGGAAAGATCCTTCACAACACAATGAGCAAACTGTTCATGCTCTATTGTCCTTCGAGCAAGGACCTCTGAGTGAGTGGCTGGGCATGCCATCTCACCATGCACCGTCAGTGCATTTGGAATAGTGGAGTCTCCGTCCACAACAAATTGTTCTTCAGAATGAGGAAATCCATCCTCCCAAGGCATTGCAGCCTCCTGCACTTCCCCGAATGGTGGAGCTATCCTCCACACGTGCATTCATGTTGATCACGGCACCGGATCAACAAGCCACCTTCCCCACAACCAAGGGCAATTATCCGTCTACTGACCACCTTCCCCAAAACCAAGGGCAATTATCCGTCTCTGTTTCACATCAAAGACAACACACTTCTTTCCACAGAAATCCACGGAAATATTGGGATTTTCAAGTCAATTGTCGAATAGATAGAAAATTCTTTTGTAAAGAAGGTACATATCTAACATTCTCGTACCAACAATTTATGAGCATTATTCAATACAATGCATATATGTCCTATCCCTTCTCTACCCAAGTGATTCTCCATCAACTAGCACTACGATTAAAAAAATATTTGCGATAAATGATACCGGTCCTATGACATGAAAAGTGTGCAGACGCACCGAGTCAATGATCTACAGAACTCGTACCACTGTCATTCAAGCATGATGTCGTAAGACAATAAAGAGCATGCCCGTCATCCGAATCCTGTTCTTCTGCAACTGCTACCACATGTTCCTCATTACATGGCTTTTTGCTCTGCTGCGAAAGATCATACTTCTACTTTAAAGCAATCCTTCTTTAGGTGCCCAACCTTGTGTGATAATAACATGTGACCTAATACCGAGTGGAAGACTCACCAAATTGACGTTTCCACTTTCTCTTTGACTGAGTGACAAGAGCACTCTCTGAATGGTCACAATTAGATTTTGTTTGAAGTTGTCACCGCTCCTTTTGCAATAGGTAGGAACTCACCTTGTCAAGCGTGAGTGTTTGACTTTCAACCTTTAAATGGAGTGCCTCCACAAATGACTCATATGAAGAAGGTAAGCTATTCAAAACCAGCTACCATATCATTGTCGTCCACCTTTTTGTTGATGGAAGATAACTGGTCTCGAGGATCTTTCATCCGAAGTAGGTGCTCGAGACAAAGAATCCACCTTCTTGTAACTTGACGGAAAAGAGCATATTTTTTGGTATATGAAACCCGACTCTTTTCGGTGTCTCGATATTTATCCCTCAGACTGGCCCACAACGTGCTTGCCACAGTGGCATTCCGCACTTTTGGTATCATATCATCCGACACTAACAACTTGAGAAGCAATAACGCTTCCTTATGACATTTGTCATAATCCTCGAAGTTCGTCATTGGTTGACTTTCATCACCCTTGATTATTTTATCACAATCACGAAACTCCGCAACCATTAAAATCTTATGGCTCCAAACATTGAAATTAGTGCCCGTTAATTTTCGTGTCTCCAGCAAAGTCAAGTGTGAAATATTTGCCATTTTATTATTCCAAAGTAACGGAGATAATAAAATAAAATTTTGCCCACACTTAATAAAACAATATTACTTTTTCCAGCAAATAGTATTAAATTAATTACTCACACGTAAAGCACAAGGTGAATACCTTTGTGGCTGAAAAATACTATTATTCTGCCTCACGATTTTTATGCCCTCGCCGTCAATTTTAATGACGCTGCTTCAAAGAGAAAATAAAAGGGAAAAAGACAGTTTGAAAATGTCTTTATTTACTCACGACTCTGCCTCGAACCACGGATTTTCACAAAAACGACTGGTATTTGCCCTTGTTTGACCCCGAATCACGACTTTTGGCACTCACGTTTTCCCTAGCGACTATTGTGCACGAAATACTTCACGAACGAGATGCTTCAGGTCTGTACGACCTTCACAAACTTCTCCTTTGTCTGTACTCTTCCACCAAGAGCTTCCTCAGACTAAATGGCTTCTTTCTTCCTCGAACTACGAACCTTTGACGCTCTGATACAATTGTTAGCATATGTAAAGAGAAGAAAGAAATCAGAGAAGGATGAATGCACAAAACTACACTACTCAAATGACACAGGTAGAGGTTTATTTATATGTAGAGAGGTGGTTACAGATTGGTTGAACAGTTACCAACCAAACAACTACATAGCTGCATTATATACTATATAATGCTCTATATTTTAACATATCTCCTGTGTTGGCTGATGTAATGAAATTGACTAAAATAGCTATAGTTGACCATTACAAATACTTCTTGTACTTTGTTAAGATCCGGATCCCTTTGTGGGTATTTCACTCAAACAAGCAAGCCATCCACATTATGGTTGATAACTATTAATTGTCCATTGCGAGTGCTGGTATGAGTTCTTTGAGTGACAATTGTGACTTGTCCCTATAGGTTGAACATCTGTAAATTGTCATTTGATGATATCGGTGCCAATGGAGACATCTGGATTCTGCAAGTCACCCCCATGGAGATTGACACCAAGAAATTGTCTAGTGGTAATATGGAGATGATTGTTAGAGATAATTGACACCTCGTTAATGTCCTTGTGGATTAGATTCTTATGAGTCCTAACATGAAAAAATGTCCCCATGAGATGTTTACATGGTTGGTTGGTTCCCAAAGTCCTAACATGGAAAAACCTTCAGTCTAACCTGAGCCTTTTGTATAAGACATAGGTTTCAACAGAAACCAACTTGTGGGGTCCGGTATAGGTGATGTAGAAAATAGCCCCCTTGGGTTGGTATCTTGGTAGATATTGCTAGCAAACGACTTATGATTAGAACTTATCTTAAATGACTATAATTGCTATCTGTGTTATTGTTTTAGTATATGATTTTTCAACTGGAGTCCAAGATTAGTAATGCCTTCACAAAGATTAACATCAAGGAGTGCTCGCCTCCAGATTGGATATGGCAATAATCTTCAATCATCTCAAACTCATTTGGTTTCGGATACTAGTGTTATGTAGTGTGTGTGCTGGTATTATCATATTCAGCTGGAGTCATCTTGTATTTTGACATTGTGTACAGATACCCAAGTGAAAAGTTCCATAACACGTTATAAAAATGTCTGATTGGGCTCCAAGGCAACAAAGTAAAAGGACTACAAAACAGGCATTTGACAGGGAGCCAAAACTTAAAACCTACGTTGCCAGGAAACAGATACGGGTCCGAAACGTGGAAACGCCGATTTTCAAAAAAACCTTGGGTATGAAACGTTATGGAAACGTCTGTACAATATATCATAAAAAATTTAGTCCATGGACCATAAAATTTATGAAAATATTTTGTATTCATTGAAGTTCTAAAGATTCATCATTCAACATGGTTACAATTTCAATGTTTCAAATATATATGATTATAATCTAGATTCTAGAATATATCATCTAGATTTTCTTCATAATCATCTGTCATGCATCCATGTTTCAAAAATTATTGTTGTAACCTGCTTCATTGTATTCATTTGATTGAGGATTCCAATGGAAAATTCTATTCTAAGGAGCAGTAATATACTGAGTCAAAACCTACTTTCTAGCCTGGCATTTCTTGGTTTCTGCTAGATTCTTCCTACTTTCTTTGGATTACTATTCTGACCCAAACTATCTTTAGGCTTGTTTAATGTGCCTCCTTGTTAGTATAGTTTTAATGTTATAAGACTTTACAGCTGAGCACACTGTAACTTATTCCTGGGTTTGGAAAATTCTCTGAGCAGAAATATAGGCTATATTTTAAAAGATTAAGTGGAGTAACACAACAACAAACTGGAATAAACTCTTATAATATATAATCCACGAAATGTCCCAAAACGCTAGAAACTTCCCGGAAATGCCCCTGGCGTTTCCAGGATGTTTCCGAGACATTGGTTCCCCTTCCGTGCGAAAGGTTTCAGGCTGGATACATTTCAGGCTGGTTATTTACTTCATAAGTCTCCATAATTGATAACAGGAATACCTTGCTGAAGGTTAACAAACATAGATATATGACCGATAGGTTTTTTAATATCCATAATTGTAGTTCATAAAATTTCTCCTTCTGCTTTATTGTGTATTGCAATACTTCTTTCTGAATTTGCATTTAACCTTCAGAGTTGTGGGTTTTTGGCTTTCAGAGTTTTATATCCTATCATGCCAAGCTACTATTTACCATGCTGATATTGAGAAAACATTCAAGATTACCTTTCTCCTTAATCCAAGCTTTTATGTTTACATGTCAATACCTTCACTCTTGTTCTTCTTGCATGGTTTGTGAACTTTTAGACAGTTTCATTCCAAAAACATGTATTCCCGAAATCACTGGAGCAATACCTGTTTCACTCATTATTACAGGATCGTCCAGAAGAGAAAGGGAAAAAGGAAAAACAACCCAGTCGTATTGGCATATCAAACATCCCTTTTCAGTGAACTAGATAGCTGAAGGCTATTCTGTATTGTTCAACAATCTATATTTTCCAACAATACATTACAGAGCAAGAATAAAGCAGATGAAATAATTGCTTATCTATCCACTATTCCATGCTTTCCAAGTCGTGTATATCATGTGTTAATCTATACATGATGTGAACTTTACCTAGTGATCAACTTAACTATTAAATTCACTTTGTTTTCTTTTCTGAAAACACATGTAACGAGATGAAGCAATCCAACCTAAATGAAAGATGAAATCCTTTAAGGAAGTTCAATCCAAACCAGATAGATTTTTCGGCCTTCATAGTCAAACTGCACCCGAACAGAATCTCATGTTAGACCTGGCTCAGGCCCAGTCAGCACGCGCTCTTCCATCAACAATGCATTCAATAATGTTGACTTGCCAACATTTGGGCGCCCCACAATTGCTAGTTGTAAAGGCAACTTGTCAATGCCATCTTTATCTGTATTCTCCTCTTGTCCACACGTATCTATAGTAGAAGCAACAATCTAATCAAAACCATGGAACCATGTTACAACCACAAGAAAATCAATTTTTGCATATTCTACATACAGAAGTATCCACATTCATATGTGGAAAACACACATACTGAAAATGGAAACAGAACACCTGAGTGTCCAGCATAATTGAATTTTACTTCTAACAAGTTCAAAACGTTCAAATATGCAGGAGGAAAAAGCTAGTATTAAAATGGTACCCACAGAAAATGACTGAATATTGAACGGTTACAGAGACCTATGATGAATGTCAGATAATATGAAAATTGGAAACAGGGAGCACGACATGTATAGCATTCTGAAATTTGAAGTGTTAGCTCTTGAAAAACCAAAATTAAGCAGAAAAACTACAGTGTTGCTTCTCAAAGTGGTGAAAATGTCATTCTTCTTCAAAAACAGTCTTCTATAAGCAAAATTACTCACTGCATTTGAAACTCCAGTACATAATGTGACTGTAGTGTATGCACTAATGTGTTTGAATGCTACAAGTTAAAAACATAATTGATGCCAACCTTTTTCTTGATATCGGATGGAAATCTAAAATAAAGAATGTTGCTGAATGACTTTAAATTTTATACAACTTCAAAAATACAAAAGTAGACGGATTCCACAAAACAAAGCACACAACTAAATGTCATTTCACAATCATAAATAGTATTTTAATAAATCTGCAACACCAAGGGTATGTAATATTAAAATAGTGAGGGTGAACAATGGAGAAATCAAGACATAGCAAAGAGGAAAACTTTGTTAATTATGATTAATGCAGATCTATGTTTGAGATTAACTGTTTTTCAGGAAAAAAACAATGTATTTCAGCATGAAAAATCACAGAAATAGATTTCACCCAAGTGTTACCTGTAGCATGTAATGAAAGAAATTTATTTTTTTACTTTGTTAATAAACCTTAGTTATTGTTTTATTCTATATATGTTTTATTTTATTTACATCTTAATCATGCCTCATGCTTCATGCACATTCACCGATTAACATCTTTCTAAGCATTTTTTTAATACTTAGTCATTTCATTTTTAGAAGCATGCATCTTAAATTGTATGATAAAGCTTAAAAGCAATACAATAAGACTACAACAGATAGCTAATTAATAACCAAATTGGAGCCCTATCTGACACAGCAAAGGAGGAGCAACATATCTACATTTGCCCCAACCTCAAGAGAATCAACATATACATAAATACATTTAACCAAAGTTTTGTAGTCTATTCACTTCTCCAACTATCAAAAACATTTCCTTAGTTTATCTGCACTTTATACGTTTTACATTTTTGTGCATTTGGTTTTTTATATCCTTTCTATGTCATCGTATAACAATGACAGACACCCTCGTCTAAAAGATCTGCTGTGTAACAAAGTCAAAGAAAATATCCAGAAAACTTCAGTAAGACAAATCAAAATGAATGGTATGCATTTTTACAACTACTGACACTCAGTAATGTAGCACAACTGACAAACTAAATTAGTTTGATATCATTTCGGGCAGTATAAAAATGATGGAATTTCTGGTATTTCAATGTCTAGTTTAGAAAGTAGGCCATAGATGTTACAGCTGCAAGAAAGCCAGTGCTAAACTGCGAGGAAATTTTTCAAATATGCATGATCGTGGAAAAAAGTTGTATAAGAACACAAGCAGACATGATACTCAAGGAGCCTCTTCATAATAAATGAAGGATGACAACATGCTATAGCAATTTCCTATTTTATGAATTCATCTCTAGAGGGAGGATCACCATCTTGTAAAGAGAAAGCAAACTACTGTGTACACATAAATCTCCATCTCCATTTTAGTGAAAAACAGTGTTGTTCTTTGTAACAGTGTTCCTAGTACTTGTGTTTGTCATTGAGACATAGTATTCATCTCTGTGGGAATGAACCAAAACAGATACAGAAATCACCATCCTAGAAATGACCCCTCAAGTTACATAGGCAAGAAAAGAGTTACAATACCTTTTGGTCATGTTGGCTAGATTTTATGCATAGCTAAAACCTAGGCAGTCATGAGATAAATCTCCCTCATTTACCAGTGAGGCTCCCGTGTAAGATTTATGTTAATTATGGATCCTAGTAACTATCTGTGGGTTTTACTTTAACTGCAAAGCTCATGAACCATAGCTAAGCAATTTTGTAGCAAGTAAGCAATTGTTTATGAAGTATTTGCAAAAGGGGGAAATAATGAAATTTGGGAAAGAAGAAAGGAAGATATGTAATTCAACCAATAGTTTACAGAGTTGGTCTCATACATATAGATTAAATAAACAAGTAGATCTCACAATATTCAGAAGTAAAGGAAAAGAAAAGCTTCTAATCTAAATCTCAGATAACACAAAGTTTATCTAAAGATCCACACAGAAGTAAGAAGCAAATGCACCGTGGACACAAAGTTCTCTGGAAATCTGTCTTTATTCAATTCCTCAGCTTTCACAAAAATGACATCAAGGGTTGTAGCACAAAGTCTGGAACTCAAGAATGTTGATTAACAAATTGTGATCCTTTAACCCATAGGCTCTTCCTCTATTTATAGTGTATAGAGGGCAATTACAAATAGGAAGCTTTTTTAATGAATTGCCACATGTGGAAGCTATGAAAAAGGGAAGCAACTGGCAATCTTCCTCTGGAATTCCTCTTTGCATGACATGCATGATTTATAACTGAAAATAGAACCTTTTATTTTGCATGTCTACCACCTATTTCAAGTAATTGACTTCTTCCAGTAACTTGAAGTAATGACTTTTATAGCCAATTACCTAAGTTTTACAATTTTAATTGATTGCTCAATTGTTTTGTCGGAGAAAATAAGAGAAAGAAGAAGAAAGAGGAGAAGAAATTAGAAGAAAGCTGCAACACTCTCAGTCTTGTTCTTCTTCCATACTCTACATGTTGATCCAACTGTATTGCACTTTTGCTTCATTCACTTTAGCAATGAATGATCTGAATGATATCTCTGCCTTGAATCTGAGATGTCTTTTTCTCCCATATGTTGTTGAATCATTTCCTTTGATTCTCACCAAACTGGATCTGGAAGTAGTTGACTGTGATTTTGCTTGCGGGTGTTGCCTCTGACCTATCTTCCCTCTTATCCTTGAAGATTTTGCAGTTCTTCTCCAGTATGTGCACCAGTAAAATGTTTGCCGTAAACAATTCAGACAAAACTCATCATCTTTTATTTTTAATTGCATATGAGCAATTTTAAATTCTGGAAAGCACTCCGGGTGAAGGCAAATACAAGTAAATTCAATGAAGGCTTCAACTAGAAGATTGGGAGCACATGCACAAGCTCTTGGAAGGAATTTTCCATGCAATGACTTCCACTTGGGCTATGTTAGAAACAAGAGGATGAATTTTTCCGGAAGCCTTTGCAATTATGAGAGTTGGATCTATTTCTTCCTCTGATTTTAAAGATATATTCAATGTATCAGACATTGACTTCGTCTTCTTTTCACCAATATGAGCACCAGTGAAGTATTCCTGCAAATAATTCAGACAAGTATGCAGTCCATAGCATGAATATCTAATTTCTTCACCGAGATCTGATTATAAAGCCTACTACCCTCTATTTTTAGACTTTGCTTGCATGCCAAGCAAGTTAAAAATATTATTTTATTCACCTGTGCACTCACATCAACATGCAGATAGCCAGAATAATAAAAAGGAAGCCTTTCCAACCCTAGGCACCAAAATTGGATGCTTCCGACAATTAAAAAAGTCAGCTTTTAGGCATTTAGCTATGCCAGAATGGGTCGCACTTTTTGGCTAGAAGTCATGTTAAAAATAAGAAGGCAAGGAAGTGGGAATTTTTACCCTTCCAGGCAGCTCCAAAATTCCCATCTTTCACTTAAGTGATTTAACTTTAATGATGGGAAAAAACAACCTTCCAGGAAGGCTCCAAATTCCCACCTTCCTTCCACCACCAAAATTCTCATTGGCACTTAAGTGATTTAACTTTAATGATGGGAAAAAACAACCTTCCAGGAAGGCTCCAAATTCCCACCTTCCTTCCACCACCAAAATTCCCATTGGCACTTAAAAGCCCTCCTTCCAAAAAATGTGACTTGCATGGAAGAAAGCTTCTTCCCAAAAAGTGTGACTTGCATTAAGAAATTGCTCTTCCCAAAAAGTGTGACTTGCATGACTTCTGCTTTTAAAGTTGCGTGAAAACTCATCAGCAACATTTTATTTCCATTTTTGGATTTTCAGTGAAGAAAACACAAGCACAGAATAAAATTTTCCATTTTTGGAAAGGGTCCGGGAAGATGTAGCAACAAAAACTTGCAAGTGCCATAACTTTCACTCCGTGGCTCCGTTTTAGGTGTCGTTTTCTCTAAAAGTGCATATTTTCTCGAGCTCTACACATTGATGGCAATATTTTCCTTATTTTCATAAAATCCATTTTTGCACCTTTTTGGACCAAGCAACTTCTTGCAATCTCTGAAAGAATCATGAGCTCTGATCACCTTTAGACAAATTAGTAATTAAAAATACTGGATAGCTTTTCAAAACCCTAGGCCTGGGGAAAGGTCTGACAGGAAGAATGAATATGCATGTTACTTGCATGTTGTTGCATGCATGTTACTTGCATGTTGTTGCATGTTAGTTTAATTGCAATAAAAGTGAAGATATTGGTTATTTTCTGATTTTATACCTTGTTGCCATAATTGTACTTTGCTGTCATATTTTTCTATATACCGCTGTCATAAAAATCAGATTGTTATTTGTGAAAATTTGGTTGGAAATCTTGAATATAAAATAAATCCAGGAAAAGGGATATTTCAGTGGTATCAGAGTGGTCTTTTCTGCAGCCTGTTGGGTAGTGTATGAAGGTTTATTCCAAGAGGAATACACCCAAGAAAGAAGGTCCAGACATGGCAGATAAAGATGGAAAATCAGAGGAACAGCTGAATGAGGAGTTTATGAAGAAAATGTTTATAAATATGGTG
Source organism: Taxus wallichiana var. yunnanensis (assembly GCA_018340775.1). Taxonomy (NCBI): domain Eukaryota; kingdom Viridiplantae; phylum Streptophyta; class Pinopsida; order Cupressales; family Taxaceae; genus Taxus; species Taxus wallichiana. Next base: position 931,213,540 of record CM031239.1, read on the forward strand.
AAACAACAAGAGACTACAAACCTCTACTTGAGCCAACTCACAGAGAGATTATCACAGGGTGGCCTTGGGAACCATATGGAAAGAGGTGAAAACAGTAATTCTGGGCTGCGGACTCACAGAGATGAAAACAACAGATCAGGGCAGCACACTCCTTCATCCCAAAACACACGGTTGAGCATGCATGAACCGGTTTTCCTGAAAGATCCGGAAGTGACACTGGTAGGGCAACAAGGGGATATTGTTGATGAGGAGACTTGTTGGGAGAAGTATGAATCCTTGAGTGAAGGGTTCAAAGCTAATATGCCTTTCCCGGAGTATTGCAGGATGAAGATCGGTAGCCAGCCCAAGCGGGATCACTACCCTCATGTTCCCGAGCTACAGAGGCGATTGGGGCAGATTTCAGTTCCACACTTCGACGGATCCAAGAAGTGTACCGCACAATCATGGATTCAGAAGTTAAAAACTTACTTTGACTTGAATCCCATGCACGAAGAGGATGCAATAAAATTTGCAATCCTACATCTTGAGGGAGATGCACATGATTGGTGGCATCATGGCCTTGTCACACAAGGACACATGCATATTACCACTTATGTGGATTTTGCAGAGAGACTGGTGGGCAGGTTTGACAGGCGGGATCCCGACAGATTCTTCAAAGAGTTGACTCATTTGAGACAGACAGGATCCTTGGATGGGTACATTGCAGATTTTCAGCGGTTGTCAGTGATGGTCTACGTTGCACGGATACCTGAACCCCCCGAATCCTGCAGCAGATACGTCTCGGATCCGGATACGCGCCGGATACGATACGGATATGCCCCGGATCCGTACGGGATTCGCTTGAATACGTGGTGGATACGCATGCAGACGTATCCGCCACGTATCGAGCGTATCCTATACTGAGATCCGGCGTATCCGGCGTCAAAAACGTTTTTTTAAAGTTCTATTTCATTTTTTTTTATGCAGACAGAAGTGCAGTAGTGGTTAGACATCTGTAGCACATTTGACCTCTCAGATCATTGTTAAAAACTATCGCATGATATAATCTCGCAACTTACAGTACTAACACGATGTCAATTGTTCTCTCCTTATTTCTTCTTGTCTCATAGCACTCTGATATATATTTCAACCATCATCACTTCATACACGCTTCTGCCAGAATACAATGAATCCGTTAAATGTTACTATCCAGCAAGTACCTCCTAGGACTCGGATCATTCTTTTAAGAGCATACCGTTACCAAAAAGGGAGCATTTTATCTAAAATCTTAAGTATATTGTTTGTTTTGAAAATTTAAATTTGAATATGGATCTAGTTACTAGTATATTTTTAAAATTTCAAGTTTTGTTCGTATTCATGTTAACATGATATTCGTATATCATATGTATGGCAGCCACATGATCAATAAAAATGCAAAGTCTTAAGTATATTGAATGTTTTGAACATTGATTCAAGTTTTGTATTACTATTTCAGTTTTTTATGGACTAAAAAATGAGTAAAATGAGTAGATGTACATATATATATATATATATATATATATATATATATATATATATTTTAATATATATGTACGGACGTATCCAAGACGTATCGTATCCAAGGGTTTTTAAAATTGACGTATCCGCGTATCGTATCCGTATCCAAACGGATACTCGTATCCGTATCCTGGCAACGTAGGTGATGGTTACTGATGTTTCTGAGGTGAGGTTGACTTCACTTTTTATGGCAGGGCTGACAGATTCACTAGCAGGGTTTGTGAAGGCATTTGAGCCTTCTTCACTACACGATGCCATCAGGAGAGCCCGAGATTTGGAGTTAGCCACTCTGAAGCCGAGGTTTCCACCTCGAGTTCAGCAAAGAGGACCCCCATCTAGACCTGATGGTTTCCAGTGAAGGGGCCACCACAAAGATAGGAGACGGCTAGAAAGCCATTTATTTCACGAGAGCTTAGGGATGAGCTAAGGCAAAAGAAACTTTGTTTCGATTTCCGTTCACCGTGGGCCCCGAGACATGATTGCACAGGAAAGGGCAAGGCCCAATTCATTGAGGTCTTTGAGAGAGAGAGAGAGAGAGAGAGAGTGATGGAGATGAGCAGCTAGAGACCCAGGAGATGGATGACGGAGATGAAGATGCTTTGGATGGTACTGATGAGCAGGAGGAGGTTTTCCCTCTAGGAGACTATAGCCACTTTGTCTAGTACCCCGAGGTACAAGGCATTCAGAGTTAGGGGAGTTATGCAGGGGCAGCATGTTGTGGTACTTATTGATAGTGGGGCTACCCACAACTTTATTGATGCATCCTTGGTTGAGAGATGCGGCCTACAGACAGAGGACTTTGAGGGCTTCAACGTTGTTGTAGCCAATGGTGAGTCTATGAGATGCACCCGTAAAGTTCCACAGTTGAGCATCACCATGGGGAACTACACCGCTACTGATGACTTCTATATTGTCGGCATTGGAGAGACCAACGTAGTGTTGGGAGTTCAGTGGCTTCACTCCCTTGGCGAATTTCGTACTAACTTTCAGACGATGGAGCTGAAATTCAAGTCCGAGGGCAGGAATGTGACCTTGAGGGGTCTATCTACAGGAGCACCCAGGGTAGTCACACTAAGAGGATGGAGAGGATCTTTCGGCACGATGAGGTGGATTGGGCCGTTCATTGCTTGGTTTCGACCAAGAATACAGGGAGTGACTGTCCAAAGTATCATGTGGATGTCCAAGGCCTATTGGACAAGCACAATGTAATTTTTCAGGACATACCTCCAGGTGTACCACCAGACAGGGGTTTGAGCACGTGATTGAGCTTGGGGACAACAAGCCAGTGGTTACTACTCCTTACCATCACCCCAAACAGATTTAAGTATGAGATTGAGAGGACTATACACGAGCTTCTGGACATGGGGCATATTAGACCTAGTTCTAGTCCTTTTGCTTCTTCATGGTGTTGGTGAAGAAGGATGGAGCCATGCGAATGTGCATAGATTACCGTGCACCTTTGAATAAGAAGTCAATCAAAAATAATTATCTTGTGCCACGATTGATGAACTCTTGGATGAGCTACATGGAGCAGCGATACTTTCCAAAATAGACTTGCGATCTGGATATCACCAGATCAAGGTCGAGAGAGGAGAATGTGCATAAGACAACTTTCAGTGCCACTTTATGGCCACTTGAGTTTTTGGTGATGCCATTTGGGTGTCTAATGCACCGCCACATTTAAGTCCTACATGAACCATGTGTTCAACCGCCATTTGCGGAAGTTTGTATTGGTCTTCTTTGTTGACATTTTGGTCTACAGTAGGACGTGGGAGGATTACATTCAACATCTTGATGAGGTGTTGGGAATTTTGAAAGCTAATTCGCCTTATGCGAAAGCTTCTAAGTGCGAGTTTGGTATGACAGAGCTGCTATATTTGGGCTATGTGATCGGAGGATGCGGGGTCAAGGTGGATAGGGAGAAGATTTAGGTGATTTTGGATTGGCCACCACCTAGGACTTTGACACACTTGAGAGGATTCTTGGGACTATGCACATATTATAGGAGATTTGTGAAGAACTCTCACTGACTACACCCTTGCTGACTTGACTTGAGAAGGGGCTTTTGCTTGGTCAAATTCAGCAAGTGAAGTTTTTGATCACCTTAAGGGGGTGATGAGTTCTTGTCCAGTTCTTACATTTCCAGATTTCCCTCGGCCATTTGTACTCGAGTGCGATGCATCAGGAGTGGGTGTTGGAGCAAAGTGTTTCATGCAGGATAGGCATTCCATTGCTATGAGAGTCGAGAGGAAATTGAGTCTAGAGAGAGAGAGGATTCTCAATTTACGACAAGGAGATGTTGGCCATTATGCATGCATTGGTCAAATTCAGATGATATTTAGTGGGCAGCAAATTTGGGGTTCATACGGATCACAATAGCTTGAGGTTATTTTTTGAGCAAAAGGATCTCAATGACCGCCAACAGAGATGGGTAAATAAGATACAGGCTTTTGATTTTGACATAGAATACAAGAAAGGTAAGAATAATGTGGTGGCTAATGCACTGTCTAGGAGACCTTGCTTTGATTCTATGATTTGCTTTATGTCAGAGATTTCAGCTGATTGGAAGGCTCATATACTTGTTGAATACTCCAAAAATCAGTTTGCATGTGAGATTATGGATGGCATTATTCAGGATGATCAATACAGAGTTGTGGACAACCTCATCTACTACAAGGATAGAATTTTCCTTGTACCAGAGTCCAAAATGAAGGAGAAGATCCTTCGAGCAGTGCATGATACACCCTTGGCTGGACATCCAAGATAGTTTAAGACATACAAGTACATCAAAGAGAGATTCACATGGAAGGGGTTAAAGGACGATGTCCTTAACCATGTCAGGGAGTGTTTGGTTTGTCAGCAAACCAAGGCAGAGCACTCTTTCCCAGCAAGACTTCTACAACCTCTGCCTATTCCGGAGCAGAAGTGGGAGAGTATATCCATGGATTTTATCACAGGTCTTCCCTCAGTGTATTGGCACGATTGCATATATGTGGTGGTTGATCAGTTGACTAAATATGCCCATTTCCCTTCTATGCCTTCAAGGCATAAGGCAACGCAGGTGGCTCAGACTTTCTTCACAGGTATTTTTAGGCATCATGGGTTGCCTAAGAGGATTGTCAACGATAGGGATAAGATTTTCATGGGTACATTATAGCAGGAGATCTTCAGGCTTGTAGGTACGAGTTGACACCTAGTACGGCTATCATACACGTACGATAATGGGCGACCGAGATAGTGAATAAGTGGATAGAGGGCTACTTGCGTAGCTATGTTGCAGGACATCAGCGTGTATGGGTCAAATGGCTACATATGGGTGAATATTGTTACAATACCACCTACCAGATGAGTATTGGTATGACTCCTTTTCGAGCATTATATGGTTATGAGGCATCCTCATTTGTAGACCTAGTATTATCAGATAGCCGAGCTCCCAAAGCTCGTGATTGGGTACAGGAGAACCAGGACATTCTAAAGGCTCTCAAGGAGAACATACAGAAAGCGCAGAATCAGCAGAAGGTATATGCGAGACAGAGCCACGAGTTGAAAGATCGTTCGAGCTTGGAAATTTGGTCTTCTTACGGTTGCAGCCATACAGACAATCCTCACTCAAGAAGAGCGGTGCAGAGAAACTAAAACCGCGATTCTATGGGCCATACAGGATAGTGCGCAAAGTTGGGGCAGTAGCATATGAGTTGGAGTTTCCAGAGCACAGTAAGATTCATAATGTTTTCCATGTTTTGTGCCTCAAAAGGGCACTTGCACAACATATTGCGCCTTCCACAGATTTACCACCATTGGATGACGAGGGAAGTTGGTCTTAAAACCAGGATATATTATTGAGGTAAGACAAAAAAAGCTTCAGAACAGGGTAATCACAGAATATCTAGTGCGTTGGAAAGACTTACCACTAGAGGATGCCACTTGGGAGGGAGAGCAGATTTTACAACACCCTAGTTTACGTTCGCTTGAGGACAAGCAAATTTCGGGAAGGGCGGATTGTAATGTCCCCATTCCTACCTCCATGGTCTAGCAACTAGTTTTCCGTCTTAGCCTTGGTCATACCGAAGGGGCTAGCGGCGTAGATGGTTGTTGGGTATGGTTTTCACCTACATTTCACTTATATGTTATGTTTTGGCATTATGCATGTACTTTATGATGACTTAAGTGAAAAAGGTGGGGTAATGTTCTATTTCTTCGTTGGGGTCACTTAAGTGGACCTTTTTTTGGCCTAGGAGAAATAAAGTCACTTTAAGTGACGATTAAAACATGACATATCTCAAGGGGGTCGAATTAGGGTTTTATGGGCACTTTTATGATGGAAAAAGTTATAAAAGGTGGTGTTTGGGGAGGAAAAAGGATCTGGGATCATTTTGTCATCTTATGTTGGAGCTTTCAGCTTGCTTTCCTTGCTTGTGGAGGTGAAATTCTGCAGGAACCCTAGCTTCGGTAGTGAAAGATCTACCCCTAGCTAGTAGAGCACTCTTTGGTGGTGAAAGATCCAACCCTAGTTTGCTATTGTGGAGTTTATTCATATCGGGTTGTCAGATTCAGAGTTTCAGAGGCTTGTTGATCCAGTTTCAAGTCCAAAAAGAGAAGACAACCATATTCAGTAAGAGAGATCATCTATTTTATCAGTGGAAACTTCTTGTTATTGCATGTCATTGCATGTTGATGCATGTTACTTGCATGTTGTTGCATGTTAGTTTAATTGCAATAAAAGTGAAGATATTGGTTATTTTCTGATTTTATACCTTGCTGCCATAACTGTACTTTGTTGTCATATTTTTCTATATACTGGTGTCATAAAAATCATATTGTTATTTGTGAAAATTTGGTTGGAAATCTTGAATATAAAATAAATCCAGAAAAGGGATATTTCAAACTCTCTAGGATACCTTAGAACAATGCAAATAAGCTGCAAGCAAAACAAACACAAAAGCGACCCATTACTTTGAAAATAACAAAAAAATTTAAAAGGGGTAGTCCCATATTTCAGGGGTGAAATCTCGAGGACACCGAGGTCAAAGAGTGCTTTTGCATATGAAATAGTTGATTTTGTTCTCTATGTTGCTTTGCCTCGGTCTAAACCAATTTGAGCACCATGACAAACATTCATTCGCTCCCTCAATTCTAGCCATCATTCTAACCAATTTTGGGAAGTTGAGGCAAAATAACCATTCAATGTTTACGCCATAAATGAAACGAAATTGATCATTCATTTTAGAGAAGCAAGAAAAAACGGATGGTTTGTTTCTAATGGATAGATTATGAGTATGCATACATATGGATAGCATGGATGGAAATTGATCAAATGCTCTCCTCAACCTCCTTACCTACGTTGAATATTAGAAGTATCTTGACCAATGGGGAATTTATGCTCTCAAAGGAGAGTTGTCTACTACACTCACTCCTCAACCTATCGGTTCAGTGCCTAAAGGACCTTGAGATTCTCTTTTATTGGTTCTTATGGATGGAAGTCCTATTTTGACAATGCAAGACAATACCATTCCATAATGGGACATCTCTTTATCCAAAGATAAGCAAATAGCAAAAAAGTGTTGGAGTGTTCACAATTGTAAGGAAAATTGTAAGTGGGGGCATATTTTTATTGTAAAAAGGGAAATATATTGTAAAAAAGGCAAATTTGTTTTGTAACAAGGGGGATTCTTTTGTCTTCAAAGGGCATTTTTGAGTCATTTAAAAGGTTGTTGCCCTTTTAATTTGTGCTTAGCATCAAGGGCGTTGCCCCTTGACCCCACCCTATATCGAGACAGGGGAACACGCCAGTGCTTGCCTCCGAGACCCTAGGAGGCGCTACCACGTGACCCCACCAGGGGTGCCACCCCTATTCGATCCATGATTCAATAATTTTGGGTCGCCCTCTCTACTTGGTGGCACTTCCTTCGTGTGTCAAAGACCCTCTCACAAGTAGACAATTCTCTACTTCCCTTTGTTTGCTTTTCTATCATGGATTCTTGCCCTAACATCTTTGCTTTGCAATATGAGAATGAAATGTTGTTCTCCGAAGTTTGTGCCATTTAAGAGGACAATCAAATTTGTGGAAGAGAATAGAAAAATCAATAGGCTAATCTCTTTTCTTCGCTCCCTCCTGCATAGTACAAATGATCTCATTCACTCCCTGCAACAAAAACTTGCTAGTTTGCACCATCCCCCTTATATTGTGGACCTTCATAACCATGTTCCTAGTCCACTTTAGCTCTCAAGAAGAGCAATGGATTCAGAATTGATATTGTTTTGTAAGTTTGGGATCCCCAAAACCTGTCAACATTAGTAGCTTCGGACCACATGTTCTTATCAGATCTTTTGTGACTTTCAAGCCCTTTGAGTGCACTTATGTTTGATGGCCTTCATTCCATCTAGTGCACCTACTTCAACATTGTGGTTAGTCTTTGAGTCGTGTTTCTCACTCCACTTTAGTTGTTAAATTGGTTTTTGGGTTCCTTGCAGTGACACTTTTTCATCCATGGTAACTCTTTTTTCTAGTTGTTTGTAAATGGGTACCTAATCAGGCCTAGTTGTCGGGACCCATATTTGGATCAGTCTCCAAGCTTTTCTCATTTCTCACTCCCAATTTTGTGCTTAAGGGTGTTTGAGTGTTCACACTTGCTGATCGTTTGGTTTATTTCGAACAGGTTTAGTGTTAGTTGTGTTCACACTCCCAAGTGAGTTAAGCTTTAAATTAGGGAGTTAGTTTGTTGGTTAGTTGTGAGAAGAATATTTGCACATACTATTTGGGAAGTGCAAATATTCAACCCCAACTAATGTTTGATTCTTGTTGCATGAAACAAACCATTTCAGGCTATTTATACCTGATCTCCCTTGTGTACACTACAGCGGATTGTATATTTGAGAGCATTCAATAATATGGAGGCAGTTTCCAATTTTGTGTCTCTAATTGAGTGTCGTAATCTGCAATTTCTATGTGTGCAATGTTTCTTGTGCATGGTTCATGTTGTGGTAATACTGTAATGGTGGTGTTGGAGATATCCTGACTGCATGAGAAGCATTGGATTCTTTGATAAGAAGCAAGATTAAAAACAAACAATACAAAACTAAAAGCTTTTCACTATGTTGGGCATTGTGTCCGTATGGTTGTCATTAATGTCAAATGTCAAATGTCATTGAAGGCAAAGGGAGTCATTTATTATCAAGCTTGAAGGTTGATCGGTAGTGTCCAATCTTGGTGTCTAGTCATGATGTCCTGGTCAATATGCATGGTCTAGAGCATGATGCAAGCTAGTATGGTTATGGTATGAGTTCCAAAGGATGTTATGGTGTCAAGCATGTTCAATATGATATGTCAAGGGTGTTAATTAGTCTGTAAGAGGTTGTCAAGGTCAGATCTTGTGAGTCATGTGTTGGGTCAAGTCATTCTAGGCCTAATCCTAGTCCTAGGTCAAGCAGGATGAGTTGGTAACATGAGAAATGGAGCAGGGCAGTCTGATATGACCATGTGAAAGGTGTTGTGACATGGCATAGCATGTGTTGGAGGTGTCAAGGTCAAGTTGCAGCTGGATGTATAAGGTCATTTTGAAGCAAGACTGTGAAGACAAGGCATGTAGGCATGAGTAAGTCTTAGTGTCTGGAGACATTTAGAGGTTGCAGGGCATGGATGAGAGTTGGAAAGCTTTGAGGAAGTTGTTACATTGCTTTACACAAAGTTTCAAGTCAGGAAAGTGAATAAATTGCTTGAAAACTCGTTTTTGGCTCTACCGAGTTCTTAGAAAGGCAAAATTCAGCTCGATGGTGAACTTTGAATGCCCACCCACATGTGTGAGCTCTGCATGGGACCTGAGACTTTCAGGGATGTTTGTACTTGGAGTCAAGAAAATTTTGCAAAAAGAATGAATCAATTTGGTTGTCAAATATTTATGAACAATCATTAACAAGCCAGATAGGTCTAAAACCCTAGTTAAACCCTAGAACTAGAGCGATAGGAGAGATTTGATTGGTTTTGGCTCCAAATGACTTGGGCAAGCAAGTTTGATTCTTCAGGGTTGTAGAGGACTCTTCAGAGCTCCTGATGGTGGTGATTTCATGTTCCAGTTGTTTCAGCAAGTTGGAGAAAAACCCTAGTTTTGTGGAGATTTGCAGGTACAGAGCTGAGATGGAAGTTTCATGAAGCAAAATGAATTATTCCAAGTAGCTTGGGATGTCTTCTAAGTGGCCATGAAAACAACTGAGCAGGTTGTGTGAAGAAATTTGGTGTAACAGGTCTCCAAAGTTGCCCTACCGCTTTTGGCCTAGAAGGCTAAAACCTAGTCATGGAGGTTTGAGATGAGTTTGATAGATTTGCATGTTGGAGCAGTGTTTTATGGGCTTGGGAAGTGTTTGAGTGATTGGTTTGACCAGATGAGGTGGTTTCTTGCTTAAGCCCTAATGGCCTAATCAACCCTATTAGGCTTCTCAAGAAGGTGTGTTGAAATAGGTGTGCTTGGTTGGTTTTCTCCATGTGACATAGGCTTATGAATGCTTGAGCATGTTGGCAGGGATGCTAGTGAAGTGTTCCAAGTGGTTTCAGTGCTTGGAAGTGATGGTTGAGGTGTTTGAAGCATGATTCCTCAAGACTAGTTCTCGAGTCCTAGAAACAGAATTGAGCAGTTTTGTAGATGGGTCTGTTTGAGTGACATGTGCCTTGATTGAGAGATTGTAATGAGTTGTGTGAACAAAAAGACTTAAAGAGCTTTCTATCCATATCCTATATGAGCCTTGATGATGAGTTTTGATATGCCAAGTCATTCGCTTTTGGAGGTTGTTTTTGAGGCGCTTGAGACCTAGTTGAAGATGCTTGCCAAATGGAGTGTGTCATGATGATGATGGAGGTTGCAGATGTTTCTGAGCATGCTGAGAGTTGTGGGAGGATGTTGTTGAAGTGTGTGAAGCTTGTGGAGTCTTGATAATGATGGCTTGTGCCTTTGAAGTCCAAGGAGCATTCGTTGGAGCTAGAAGACCTTATTTCTAGGCCTAATTAAGAGGCTTAGTATTGTTTATGTTTGATAAGCTCTTGCCGACCTTTAAGGTCTCTTGGAAAGATCTTATATGATGATTAGAATGTGTTTTAATGTTGTGAAGACCGACCTTAATGGTCTTGGCTGACCTAAGGTGTTTTGTATCTAGTGTCAAGTATAAAAGTGCATTGTATTTGCTCATTATGAGTATTTGTGATGATGGGGATGTGAGCGAGCTAGAGGAGGTGAAAGAAGAGTATAGAGGGGTCAAGGGCAGAGCTGAGAAGAGGCATGAAGAGTTGAGAAGAGTAGAGGAATAGGTTTTAAAGGTTATATGGCCTAATTAGCATATGAAGGTACATGTATGGGCGAAGAAGGAAAGAGGGCAGTTTGAGAAGGTTTTGAGTGCATGGAGCTGAACTTGTGATCACAATCAGTTGTTGGAGCAACAAATACTTAGGCCTATTGTGATGGTGCCAAAGAAGGATGGTTCTTGGAGAATGTGCATCGACTACCGCGCTTTGAACAAGATCACCATAAAGAACAGATATCCACTTCCCGCATAGATGATCTCTTGGACCAGCTTCAGCATGCCAAATTCTTCACGAAGTTGGATCTCAAGTCAGGTTATCACCAAGTTAGAATGAAGGAGGATATATGGAAGACTGCCTTCAAGACAAAACAGGGTTTGTATGAATGGTTAGTACTTCCTTTTGGGTTATGCAATGCACCCGCTACATTTATGAGATTGATGAATGATGTATTGTGGGATTTCATAGATTCATGTGTCATTGTATATCTAGACGATATCTTGATTTTTAGTGCCACATGGGAAGAACATCTAACTCATTTACAGCAAGTCTTGCAAGTTCTCAGGGAGAAACAATTGCTTTGTAATATGAAGAAATGTGAATTTGCCAAACAGTCACTTGTCTATCTTGGGCACGTGGTTGGAGGAGGAGAGCTACGAGTGGATCCAAAGAAGGTGGAAGCCATCACTAATTGGCCAACACCAACAGGAGCCACAAAGACTAGGATTTTTGTGGGAGCAATACAGTACATGCGGAAGTTCATTCCGGGCTTCTCCGCATGATTGCAGCACCTCTACATACAATGGCCGCAAAGAGTAAGGGTTTTGACTGGGGTAAGGAACAAGACAAATCCTTTGAGTTATTGAAATACAAGATTAGTCATGCTCCAGTACTTGCTCTTCCTAATTTGCAGCAGCCTTTTGAAGTAGAGACAAATGCCAGTGATTACACTATGGGCGCAGTGTTGCTTCAAGGAGGTAAACCCGTATGCTATCATTATGAAACTTTCACTTCAGCAGTTAAAGGATATTCAATATATGATAAGGAAATGTATGCACTAGTTTAGGCAATTAAAAAATGGAAGCATTATTTGTTGGGTAAAGAAACTATTGTGCACATTGACCACAAACCTCTCCAATATTTGTAAGCATAGTCTAAATTGCAGCAGGCAAGGCACTACAAATGGATGGGGTTCCTTCAGCAGTTCCATCTGGTGATCAAATACAAGAAAGGTAGTACAAATTTGGTGGCAGACATGTTGTCTAGGCCACCCACACAAGAGAAGTTTTCTGTTTGGCCACTATCTCTCAGATCGAGCCCTTCACGAAGGAAGCTTACGGAGAGGCATATGCCTGCAATGCGAGAGACTTAAGGGTGACATTTCAGCAGTTGCAGTCCCAAGGGACTGAAAGGACAAGGATTGAAGATTGTTATCTCAAGGACAGGTTGCTCTACCGATGGGGGAAGCTTTGCATGCCTAAAGAAGAATGAATTCTATTGATGAGGGAAGCACGTACCTCAAAAATAACGGGACATTTCGGTGTTGGTAAGACCCTAGCCCACTTGCAAAGGTACATGTATTGGCCCAATATGCAAGAAGAAGTATCAAAATTTATACGTGGATGTAAACTTTGTTGTACCAACAAGCCTAAGACTAGGAAGGAGGGTTTGTATATGCCTTTGTCAATACCTACTCATCCATGGGAGGACATTTCTATGGATTTTGTAGGAGGATTACCTATGTCTAAACATGGCCATGACTATCTCTATGTTGTTGATAGATTCAATAAGATGTGTATTCTTATGGCATGTAAAAAGACAGTAAAAACACATGAGGCAGCAGATCTTTTCTTTGCTAATGTATGGGTGCATTTTGGTTTGCCAAAGTCTATTGTTTCTGACAAGGATTCCAGGTTCTTGGGGAAGTTTTGGACTACTTTGTGGTACAACATGGATACCAGGTTACAGAGGAGCACAGCTTTCCATCCATGGCGAGATGGACGGACAAAGGTAGTGAACAGGACTTTGGTCTGGTTAATCAAAGGGTATAATAGCAAATACCCAAGGACTTGGGATGAGTCCTTAGCCTACATTCAACATTCCTATAACCGGGCAATACACACATCCACTATGAAGTCACCATTTGAGACATGCTTGGGATATCTACCTACGAATCTGCTGGACATAGCAGTTGGGCAGCAGGATGAGGAGGAGACACGAGACACAGAGGTGACTAGAGAAAACAAATTCATTGAGAGGATCCGGAAAATCCATCTCAAAGTCAAAGAACAACTAGAGAAATCTCAAGCCAAGTACAAAGCTAGGCACGATCAGCATAAGAGGGAACATAAGCTCCATGTTGGAGATAGAGTTTGGCTTTACTTGAGTAAGGAGAGACTACAAGGTCAAGCACAGAAGCTCAAGCCACTACGATATGGACCCTTCACCATATTGGAGCAGGTTGGAGAAAATGCTTTTCAACTTGATTTGCCGTCTGTAGTAAACTATGAGAACTTGCACCTATATGAGCCATCCATGCTAGATGAAGATGAAGGACTATAGTTCTTTATCTTCCATTGAGGATCGCGTTTTGGACTCGCGAGGCGGGTGGAGGAGGATGTAGTCTTTGCGCAGGAGAAGGTCAAAGAGACTAGGAGAGGTCCACAGGAGTCTTGGCAGATTGGACTGAAAGGAAAGACACCAAGGTAGGCTCGGTGGTACTTGAAGGAGCAAGTGAGGGAATTATTTCCTCATCTACTCCCCCACTAAGCTTTTGTGGGACCAAAAGCCTCCTAAGCAAGGGAGGTGTGATCCATAGGGATCCAAAATGACTCTACTTCATCAGATCAGTCAACACGAAGAAGGAAAAATAATACACGGAGGTTCTATCTTTATAGTAATAGGACCGCCGCTCTGTGCAGAGCAGCGGTTACAAAACCGCCACCCAACCAAGGCGGCGGTCCTAAGACGCCGGTCTGCATTGGGCAGCGGTCCTAGCTCTTTTGGACAGAAAACAAAAATATGAAACGAACAGCCCCAGAATTTGAAAGGTTGTCTGTGTCTCTTCTCCTCCATGACCTTTCCCATTCTCCAGTGCACGAGAGGACATGAGAAAGGCTATAAATACATGTTTGTAGAAGAGAACAAGATCATCGAAGCATGAAAGCAAGTGAGCAAGAAGTTCTTAGTGCTAGAATTGTGTTTTGTAGAAGAAAGGAGTGTTGAGACAAAGCAAGCAAGTAATTGGGAGGAAGTGTGAGATATTATCTACTTCTCTTTCATACTTATTGTAAATTTTGTACTTATTGTTTTGAATTGGCCAATAAAAGTGGGAAGAAAGAGCAATTGCCCTTCCCGACTGGTTTTTCCTCCTCTAGAGGTTTCAGGATAAAAACTTGTTGGTGTTTATGAGTTTATATTCTTTCCTTTCCTGCAATTGTGGATTCTAAGCATAAGCAAAATTCATTCACTAGCTATCTCTGTCATTTTCTAATAGAAAGTAGAACAGCAGCATTAATTTGTGATTCTGTGGATAATTCCAAAGTTGAAGAGTTTACAGATCATCAACGGAAAGGAAATCTACACTGTACAGCCCTACATCAACGCCACCAGTTTGGTCGATGGAAGTATATATACATGAGGTGATGAGTATCTAAGAGAAAGTGGAAGCTTTGGAAGCAAGGAAACAAGCACATGCAGCCAAATTTGTATAAGCAGTACAAATAAAACAAAAAATGGAGGAGGACGATGAGAAGCTTAAAAAAAAAAGTGGTAAACATGCAGAAAATGATGGAAGTTCAGCAGCAAGAACACACTACACATAACACTTACAAGAAAAGGCAAAGATGACAACACCCAAGAAAGGAGTATGGCACAAATAAGAGAGATGTAAACAGTGATAACAAACACAGAAACAAAGGAAAATGACATACGAAGCCAACTCCAAGAGGCTAAGACATGAGCAAGTATAGTCAAAGAACCATCGCAGAAACACAGGGAGCTGATACAAAAACAAGTCAGACTATAATTGATGGAAGAGAAGAGAAATAATAGATCAAACAACATCATTATCAAGGGAGTGAAAGAATATGGAGAGAACGAAGAAACCAATACCCTGGTAAAGGATTCTTTGATGATGAACTATTATGGAAAGGACAAATATGCCAAGCGTACAAACTAGGAAGAGTACGCGAGGAAGGAAGAGAAAAGTATCCGAGCTACAATGAAAGGAAAGGATTCTTTTAGAAAAAAATTTATGGAAAGCACAACTATGCCAAGGCCACAGACTAGGAGAAGTAAGGGAAGGAGAAAGAAAAAAATATCCCAGCTATAATGGAAGACAAGGATGATAAGATACAAATTCTAAGAAACAGAGAGCTACTAAAAGCATCATGCTTCTACTTACATGAAGATTTGACACCAATGCAACAAAAAGAGCAATGGAACATTGCTGAAAAATGGAAAAGCATGCATCAAAAATCAGGTGACAAGGTAAAAATAGGGAGACAGGGCCCGGCAAGAGCACTTAGTGATGGTAAATTGGAATTGCAAAGGTAATCCTCAGAGTAGAGGCCCCAGTCTTGGGGCCAATAGCTGAAAGAAAAAATATAATTGTCCTTATAGAGATGAATGAGCATGACAAATGCAAAATCCCGGGATTTTGTAGCGTACACAAAAGCATCAGTATGGAATGAAGTGGCCAAAAAGGGAAGGGGACATGGAGATTTTGACACTTATTAAAGAAAGACTAGGCAAAACTATATAGGTGGTAAAAACGACCCACACAAACAACACATATGGATCCAGATCACTGACATTGAAAGAAAAATCAGTATAGCAGCACGCTAGTTTGCTCCACAACAGTCAAAAGTGTATAAGAAAATGGATCTAAATTAGTGAGAACCGTATGAAGCTTTCGGAGAAGTAGTGCTAATAGGAGTAGTACTGCTAAAAGTATACATTGTAAAGTTGAAAGCTTTCACAACCAATTTCATTAGGTTAATATTTTTGCATGATTGTTAAGCTTATAAGTTTATAAATTAATAAAATGATAATTTTTGCTAAAAATAAACATTATAGAATATATTTAATCTTAGGTTAAAGCATTATATTATTTTATAAATAGTGAACGGACTTTCCTGCAACCGCTAGCTGTTCAAAGGCTTTTCACTTCACGACTCTTCCTTAGGTTAGACTTTGAATGGTGGTATTATGAACAATGGTATTTTGAACGGCTGTTGAAGACTCTAAACGGCTGGTGTAGACTCTGAATGGCAGTTTTAAACTTTTTAAGGCTACGGCTTCAGTCTTCGACTCTTCACAGACTACAGCTGCTTCAGTCTTAACAGGTCTTACACATTACATTGTAAAGTTGCAAACAACAAAATGTGATAGGATTTTTCAGGGAAATGTAGATCACAGCTCAACAGTTTATAATGACTTAAAAAAACTACGAACAAAATCACCAATTAAAGCGAATTTTTTAATGCAGTTAAAGATTCGGTGAATTCCAAATTTTAGGCTTGAAATTTGCTGAATACGGTGGTTGAGATATGGGCCTCGCGGGAGCCACAATAATGGCAACAACTAATGAGCATAATACAAGAAGCACCAAGCAAATAAGATATAAAACTAGGAAGGAAAAAAAGGGCAACTTTTCGACAAACGTTTGGCTTGATGAAGAATGTAAAGGCAACAAGAAATAATTCAAAGAAGCTAGAGAAGAAGGAAAAAAGAGTAAATAGTACTGGTAAAAACAAGAAGAAAGAATACATGAAAACAATGCAGAAAGATTTGATACAACTAGGGAAGCATGATCCTAAGCACTTTTGGAAAGAGATACAAACAACTAAAAAGCAATCAAAGAACAATATCACAGCAACACAGTGGCTATAATATGTGAAGCAGTTATGCACTTATGAGCATAGAGAAGATAAAGATACCCCTCAGAAATCATCATAAAAAAATTTATACACCACAAAAGAACTTTAAAAAGTTATTGGCAAATTAGCAAGTGGTAAAGCACGAGATATTGTTGGACTGCATGTTGTATGTTTAAAATGGGGATCGACATGTTGACACCTCACATCATAGACATATTTAACAACATTACTTGAGAAGGTTTACCTACAGAGTGGACTACTAGCCTAGTTGCACCCCTTAAAATTTTCAAAAGTGGAGAGGCCAACTATCCGTTAAACTGCATAACCATTATGATCAATCCTCTCATGAAAATTTTATTTGGAAGTATGGTTGAATGTAAAATTAGTTATTAGGCTTAAAAACAAGGAGAGAGTGCAAAAGGATGAGCAGGCTACTAACCAAAGCATTCAACATTGCATCACTCTAATGCAATTAATTGAGGAAGTGTGAAACAAAGGAGGAGAAATCTTTTGTTGTTGTGTTGACTTCAACAAAGCATTTGACATGGTTCGTAGAAAGGAATTGTAGAATAGGATGGACGTACTTGGCATTCCAAAAACAAATACAGGGCGGCAATTCATAGGCTCCATGAGCAGGTCAAACCCAAAACTAGAACTCATAAAGGAATACCATAATGCTTTAGTAGCGACATAGGGGTTACACAAGGATCTCGCTATCCCCCACTCTCTTTGGCCTTTATGTTGAAAAACGAGAAGAATGGATAGACAAACTAGGGGGATGGAGGGTACATGTGGCTAGCTATGTGATAAAACCAATTCTATGTGCAAATGATCTTATTTTGACTACAACAACATCCCAAAGCTTAAGAAATCATTTGAAAGCATTAGAGCTCTTTTTCAAAGAGGTCGAGAAGCAAGTCAAGACCAGCAAACTAAGATTTTGATCTTCTCACATCAAAAAGACAAGAAGCATATATAAGCTTCAAATTTGTGGAGAACCCACTTGAAATAATGTCATAATACAGATACTTGGGGCTTGATTTCATAAATAAGATTAGTTGAGATCCATGCATAACAAAGAGGATTTGAGGAGGTTGGAGAGCACTATATTCTCTTCAAAACAGGTGCAAAGATGTTGATTTATGGGATTGGAAGACCGCCAAGGTCTTTTTGGGCTACTTGTAGTGCCAATGATGCTCTATGGATGTGAAACTTGGGTTAATGGTATGTCGGGCCTCAAATGGAGACAAATCGAGAGAATTTTAAGAAAGTCTAATCAGAAGCAGCTTCAAGATTGAATCATGTACCCCATATAAGATCCTCCTATTAGAGACATGTACTTTTACCCTAGAAGTGGAAGGTATGATATGAAAAGAAAACAGAGAGCTTGGAGGAGGAAAGTTAGCCAAAGGAAATAATGAAAGAAAATCTAATAAAAGGAAGAGATCGTGGATGAAACAAAACAAGATTTGGGATTAATTGGTGGGGCATTAAACTGCAGGAATGTCCAAACACTAACCAAGAAAGTAAGAACTATGTGAGGAAAATTTCAAACTAAACATGTGAATAAAACATCGTTGGAGAAAAAAGCAATATTACTTGACCGAGTTTAACATGTGAATGAGCATGATCAAAAACCCACATGGGGGCAAAAATCAAAAGGAAATCGGAGATGCTCATAGCCCAATTGAGAATGGATTGCACCAACTTAGATGTGAGACAGGTAGGTGGAAGATCTCAAGAAAAAGGTGATAAGAGAGAATGTCTTTTTGTGCCTCAGGTACAACAGAGAGAGAATGGCACTGTATCATGGAATGCTCTGCATATGACAACATTTCAGCCATTTTCCTAGACATCCTACAAGGAATGTCTATGTATACCATGTTTGAAGAATAAAACATTGAAAGAAGTGGGGACTTAGATCAGAATTGAAAGCAAGAGGATGAATCTTTGAAAGCAATTTAGTAGTAGAGACTCAAACTAGGATCCAATTGCCCAAATCTTCTCCATTTTTCTAGAAGGTTTCTCACTCCTTTGGTAATTATTTTTTACCTTGGGTTCCCATAGATTGTCTTGGTCTTATGGACGTAATTAAAATCTCTGACAATCTATTTCATACACAACAATATAAGGGCGCTTACATGCCATGGAAAGAGGGGTCCTCAACCTATCTATCGAGTTCTCTCTCATTAGTTGAGGGAAAGAGGCCCTCGATCTATCAAGTGCTCCATCGTTAGCCGAGGTAGAGGGTCCCTAAATCTATTAATCAAGCAGTCTTCCTCTCCCTTACAATCAACATCATTTTTTCTTTCTACATAAGGACATCCAAATTAAGTTGATTTTAAGAGGGTATTTGTCATCTAATTATTTTACCTAATGTGGACGATTGAACTGATAGGACCACCTTCTCAAGGTTTTCAGCAAATGATTTTGATGTGCATCCCTGGATCACATCATATTTCATATGAGGCCTTTTGACTCTGTGACATCTTCCATGTGAGACCCTTTGAAACAACACAGAGAGTAATGTGAGAGGTCATGTATCTAAACTTCAAACTTCTGATAGCCATATTTTGATCGATGTATATACACTACCAAAATGAATGATTCTTATACCACGAATCCATATCCTAGAAGATTATTGGTGGAAAACACTCCAAATTGTTGAAATTCAGATGTCATATAGGCAAAAGAAAATTACTACAAGACGTGAGAAAAAGAATTTTCATTCATAAATCTAAAAGATGAATATGAACAGTTTGTACATGACATTGGAAGAAGATGAATGCCTGTTTGTCTTCTTTCCCAATTGAGAATCACGTCTTTATACAACTATAAACAATAAGAAATCAAGAGATGTCACCATGCGGTCATGGCCTTGGCTGAACCATTAAGAATTGTTAACCTTTCCAACCCCAAATTTTGCTTTGAAGGGCCTCAAATTCAGCTTGCAATGTCTCCACCCAGATCACGAGCACTATGACAAATGACAAATAACCTAGTTGGAAGAAGCATTGACACAAATGGAAAAATCACAAACAATTATCATAAACATTGACACAATTAACGCAAAATCTGTAAACCATTGTCCTATGAACCATCCCGAAAAGGCACAAAAGTCATATCTCCAATATTTTTATGGAAAAAAAGCATCATATCAAGCACACTTGAGGTGAATACAGCATTATTTTAGCTATTTGAAATAAATAAGGAAATTTAATATTATTGGTTGTTGTACATCTAAAAGATGCATAGCCCTGGAATGGCGCAACAGCATTGGAGCGAAAGTAGAGGCCAAAAGTATAAATTGAGTAAACTAAAAACCCAAACAAATGGTATATCTGCACCCCGAGACAATATAATCAAAACCTTTGGACAATGAAAAACATTTATGCAAATGCATAGTGTAAAAGACTACTGTTCGAACTGAGAATCTAATCACTAGAACACTTGAGTTAGTCATTCTTATACATCTAGGAACATAATATTATGATGTATTTGAGGTTGAGGAGTAGCCGACTTGTGGTGCACATAAATCATGTTCAGATAGGATGGTTCAAAAGGGTAACTCTTACAATGGGTCAAATCGGTAACTTGTAAAATGAGTTATATTTGGTTATTGGGCGGGCCAATGCGTAAAGAGATTTACTCTACCCCACTGTAATTTGAAAAGTGGTTATATATAGAGGGGATCTATCATTGTAGATGGATCATGTATTACGAATAGTTTCTATTGAATAGTAAAGGTAGCAAGAGTAGGGAAGCGGCAGGCTTGGATCTTATAGCAAGCGATATCATGGAGTGACTCACTCCTTCAGATTCATTTTATGGTGTGCTCCTTACTTAAGGGTATTTCTATTTCTATTTCTGAATATATTGAAGTATTGCTGTTTCTATTTCTGAATATATTGAAGATTAGGGTGAATTGGCCCATCATACATCTCTTGTGAATGCAGTATTAGTTAATATTCTGTATAATTTTTGTATAGCGGATATTTGGTTCATAACAGTCATTAGACAATTACTCAACTGAATAAATGGCGCAATCTCACATTTTGGACCAAGTAGCTATGACTGAACCCGATATCCTTGCAAAGGCTCTCCTCATTGGCAATTAGAATTGAAACAGATAACTTAGTCTTCTATATGCAAACAAACACAACCTTAAGAACAATCAAACACAATAATTCCAACTTATAACCATGATAAATAGAGGCAAATAGGCTCTAATTAGATGTTTAGATGATAACTCCTGATAATGACAAGCTTACCTTTATAGATGTGTGCCACTATATCCTCCAAGAGAGGAAGAAGAGACTCATAAAGTTCAACCATGCCCTCTCCAGTTTCAGCAGATATTGGAATAGGGTTCCCAAAACCCAAACTGTGAGCTTCTCCCATTGATGACATCAAAGCACCACTAGCATCATCATAAATTGCTTCAGCTTTATTCATTACTAATATAACATGTAAATTTGATGCATGTTTCCTTAGCCATTTTGCAACCTCCATATCTAACGGATGGAGTCCATGTCTGAGAACACCAAATAATCAAATTTCTTATAAGCTTAGTTAAGGAGATACATAAAAATGATTTTTTTCAAAGAAAAACCTATTACATAATAGGTTCAGAAGAATGTGAGTTTAGTGAAAATTGTGATTATGCTGGACAAGAATTTCAATAGTTTTTTCTTTCTAGGAAAGGTGTGGAACAAAGGACCTGCCATCAATAAGAAATATAGCCATGTGAGACTTTCCAAGCACGTTTGCTGTCAATCTTGCAGTTCTTGCAAGAACACTTCCTGAAGTTGCCGCCATCTCTAACCCCGCAGAGTCCAATACATTGAATCTTAAGTCCCCCAATTTTGCAACACCTTCACGAAAATCACGGGTAACATGACCATCAGGTGTATTGTAGACAAGTGCTTCTCTTCTTTTTATTAGCCTGTTTCAGAGTTTAGATTAACAGAACATGTCCAGAATCAGATAACCTTCAAATATATTGACTAGAATGAAATCCAAACAAATGTTGTACTCATGGTCTTCAAATTTTGTAATAAAATATGGGGATCCATTTAATGTTCAAGATAATGAACATCTTATCGTTTTCACAGCTAAGAACAATTGTCTCCTTTTAAAATTTATCCCTTGTTCTTCAAGCTCACCTGTTAAACAAAGCCGATTTCCCCACATTTGGCCTTCCAACAAGAACTATGGTTGGAAGCATATTAACTTCCACTCTGTCAAATTTAGGCACTGAATCAGACGAATCAAGATCTGTGGAATCATCCGTATTGTCATTTTCATCACAAGGCATCCCCTCTTGTATTTCCCCATCAAGAACTGCATCCATACATTCCTCGGGCCTTATGGAAGCACTCAGTAGTTCCTGGTTGTCTGCACCCATCGAAGGGAA
This sequence comes from Taxus wallichiana var. yunnanensis, assembly GCA_018340775.1. Classification (NCBI taxonomy): domain Eukaryota; kingdom Viridiplantae; phylum Streptophyta; class Pinopsida; order Cupressales; family Taxaceae; genus Taxus; species Taxus wallichiana. The sequence continues at coordinate 931,235,657 of CM031239.1, forward strand.
ATCTGTTCGATTGCCTGATAAACTGGTAAAGCTAACTAAGGAGATTTTGGTTGGCACAAGGAGAACATTTTCACTCCAAACTGCCAACAAGGATATTCGAACATTTTGGTATTTGATTGGCCCAATACATCTTGCAAATGGCCCTGCAAGATATATCAAAATCCTTTTCAATGCTTCAATGTAAACTGTATATTCATATACTTGACAGAGATATACTTATGGCCTTATAGGATAAAGAAAATTTATGGCCTTATAGGACAAAGAAAATTTATGAACTGATAGGATAAAGAAAATTTAAAAGTGGACTCTACCTTGAAGGGTATGCATATTTTTAATAAAAGGCAAGACTTGTGGTCCAAAACCTTTTTGTATCCACAGCATTTTTATTATGTAAATCAACATCTTTTCCCTCATGATATATTGCGGTAGCTGATTGATTTTCTGCAGAAAAACCAAATTAGAAATGCTCCAATTTAATTTTGAAAACTACTACATCACACAACCGGCATTTTGCCATGCAAACATTGTCATCTGATAAAAAATACAGCCATAAAATCTTTTAACAGACAAGAAAATGGCAGTAAGTCGATAGATATTATGTACAGAGAATATTGATAATGACAGACCTGTTATGAGCCTCAAAAATCATGATTGCATGAACAGAACTAATATCATAAAAAAGTAAAGGAAGACGATTAATCTAAACCAATTTACAAAAATAAAATCCAAAGATGACCATAGACATAAACCCATATATGTGATCTGTAATGTTGAACAACCTTACTGCTATGAAAATGTGAAAAATCTAGAAAATAAATATTAGTGATTTTCCGGTTAAGTTAGATAACTACAAAGTATCAGTTAGAAAAACCTCAGTCTAAACCACAGTATGAACTCTCATTGTTCTGAAAATTTGGAAGATTTTGTATACGAGAAATACAATACTTTGATGTGCAGAAGAACCAACACGGACCAATGGTACTTCAAAGTACAATGCACCTTCAATTTAGTCTAACGATTATGGAACCTTGGATTTCTTTGATTGCAGAAGATAGAGCATCCTTACAAGAAGTCGAGCATTTCTCACACTTCACTGATAGTTAATACTGGAGGTCCACTAACATATTATAAACTTGTAGTATACTGTATGTATATGGTTTTTGTTTGGGACATTTTGTATGCAAGTAAAGAATGGTTTGACAAAACATCCTCTCTTCGGGTAATATAGACTATGATAATGTAGGGACCATTCTAAAGATACACATAAGTGGATTGTAGATTGCTAAAGGCCATGGATCTAGAAGGTAATAGTCCATACTCTATGAAAGATATCGGGTTCCAACGCCTGGATCTAGGATAGGGGAGTGGTGTCTAACTACGTCTTGATTATAGATATATATTAGAGCCCAAAGAACAAATTGTAAAGCAAGGGCCGATGGATAATAATGCGATAGATTAAGAATATGCTACTCTACTCGACCTATAAATGACCAATCAAAAAATCAATCAAATATGAAATAACATAAAGGAAATGAATGGTTATAAATACTTACCTTTGTGTAGGCACCATTGGCACATTAACTTCCCCCAAGGATAGCAGCACCCAAGGAGAGAATTGATGTGGGGATCACAAACGAATAGAAGGAGACCCAGAAAAGCCACTTGTTGAAGACTCTAAAGTCTACGCAGATTATAGCAAGTGCAGCTCCTATGCTAGGGAATCCTTATTAACAATGCTCCAAGAGTAGACTCCAAAAGATAAGCAAGACTAACTTCAATACCTTTAAGACATTAAGGACATATTTACGAGCACAAGTAGACCGAATATTTGATGATGATGTGATAGTAAAAGCCCTCAAATGTCGCATATATATAGGGTTCATGATTAAATATTAGAATTTCGACGATCGACTTGTAATATCCCCTTTTAGGATATTATTTAAATCTGCAAAAATTAATTAACCTAATCACCCTAGGAAGATTAGATCTTCTTAGTTTGACCTCAAATAACCCAATGTCGGCAATAATACAACCCAAAATGGGGTTGGAGTATGCCAAAGTAGTGGGTTAGATGGAAAACTAATTAGAATGCTAATATCACCCAGATCTGATTTTTAACAGCAGTTAATTAATTAAATAAATACCCAAACTATTGCAATCTTTCAAAATTATTTCCCGCTTAACCATCCAAGAAAAAATTCTCAAACTTTGGATTTTGAGCCACAAAAATATGAAGAACAATGTCCCAAAATCAGTTTTTGCACAGCCAACATAAAACCCTAATTTTGCCCTAAAAATTAGGTCGCCCAACACATTTAGGGCATCAAATTCACTCCAAAAATTATGAAATCACTTCCTCTTTATTTCTCCTAATTTTTACAACCAAATCCAACATTAACTTGACCCCAAAACTGCAGATCTGAAATAATATTAATTAATAATGTCCAGATAGTTTGTCAATAGCTGAAATATTCAAAAATTCATAACTCATCCAATACTCAGTGTTTTTCCATGAAATAAAATGCAAAACAAACTAGAAACCAATGTCTTTCCAATGCACTATGATTCTTAATTTTCTGAGCATTAAAACCTTGCCAAAACAACCTCAGAAATCTGCTTTCAAGTCGTTAGGGTTAGAGTAAATCATATAAATTAATTCCAGCTCATACACCCCTTCCAAAATATTCAAATAATCAGCCCTTGCTCTGAAATAATTAATTAAACACAACAGCAAATAGATCTAGCATAAACAACCTCAAAATATGATAGATCAAACCCCAAACCAAGTCGATTTGCTAAATAAATTGCAACAACAATAATAATCACCAAAGTACATCAAACCCTTCACAAAAATGCAGATTTATGCTTCAAACAAATATGCCCATACCCAAGACCAAGTCGCCAAAGCTAGAAAGGGAATCACCAACAAGTAGATTTGCAAATCTCATGAAAATACTTCAATTCATAACCAACTCAATAAACTCCCACGCAAGAGAGAGAGAAGGAAAACATCAATGGGCATGCATCCCAATTACTCCAAGCATGGAGTGAAATCAATAATTCATCCAACATAACCCTCTAAGGAAATGTGACCTCCCTTTTATAGAACTAAAGGGTGCAATATCCAATAAAGACCGACCTTTCCCTTTTGGAGGGAAAACATAAACTCTCATTAAAATATTTAATACTAAGATTATGTGCACTTTATTTATTTTTTAATTAAATAAATAAAAGTAACTAACCTATGTGCACATTAAACTAACTAAAGAGACTCCCACTTGTAGCGCTAGGCATGCCAAGGGTTACAATGCAAATGAAAAATAAATATTAATAATGTCCCGAAAAAGGGACATTACAGTCCTCCCCTCTCGGAAATTGCTTGCCCTCAAGCAATAACAAGCTCATAGATCCATGCATCATGCCCCAAAGAGAAGATGTGGGGTGGTGCATCCAAAGCCTCGATCCGGTGCCTGTCAAGTGGCGAAGAGTTGGAAAGAACAAATTTCTTTCCCTCATGTCAACCCAAAAGATGGGTCATCATGTGCTCCAAGAGATGGTGTCCTCAACATGGCATAGAGAGTCATCAAAAGGATGAGTTTTGTTAAGCTTCAAGGCTGCCCACTCAAAAATGCCCTCATGAAATGAATAGGACAGCAATCTTCCATCACATGTCTTCAATCCTGCACATGAAGCAAACTCATTAGAAAAACAAGTGTTGAGAAACACTTTTCTTGTTTCTTCTTCATGTCTCCAAGACATGGAGAGCTCCCAAATCTTCCTCATGTATGGGTTGTCCCCAAAATCTGTCATGTCACCCCAAATGTTGTTGTATGTGTGCGTATTCTTCCCAAAAATCCGCACTAAAGTGGCTGGTATATATCCCAATGTAACCATGCACCAGCCAACAATGATCACCAACAAAAATTCCATCCATCTCATGGCTAAAAACTCAACTGTAGAAGTGATAAGAGGGCTGGAAATAGTGATGACAAACATAGAAATGACGGTACAGCAGTAATCATACTTCAAAAAATTTATCCCAATGTGAAGGAACAACAAACTAGTTGAGAAGAATGTCTTCATCATGACTGAAAATTCACTCCCAACTCTAGCCAACTTTCCATCTAAGTGAATGCAAACCATGCAATGAGAGAAAACCAATCTGTAACACAACTTGTTCTTGCTCATGTCAAGTGTACCATCACAGTAATGAACAACAAAATCCATAGGGGTTGTCCTAACAAGTTCTTCAAACTGAAAATTATTATTACCACTCAAAAAAGTACCCTTCCCATTGATTTCCGGGTCCACCAATGTTAGGACATGCTTGCCAACACCTTTATTCACCATATTCAAATCTGAAACTTCACTTGGACACATGAAACCAGCTGTAAAAATCAGAAAATCAGATCTGATTTCTTTTGAAAAGATCATTGGTTCCCATACCTTTGAGTGCCCATGTGCATGATCTTGTCCCAAGGAGTCTTCTTGCTCCATTTTGCATTTCCTAATCCTCATTTTATCTTTGTCACTTGCATGCCTCTCATTAGAAGTACAAATCTGAGATAGAAAAGTATGCAACCATAATCCACTCTCTTCATACCTTGGAATGACTTTATGTGGGTTGTTTATCATACCTCCATGGGAAAGAGTATCAATCACTCTTTCTCCTTTGCCATTATGTTCCGCATGCACCCAAGTGTTAGGAGCAAAAATACCAATCAAAATATGACCAATATACCTCATATCCATCCCTCTAACATGCTTATGAACATACCCATCAAAGCTCAACATATGAGGAGAAATAAAATAAGAAAGACCATACCTTGGGCTGTTCCCATCATATACAAAACTCAGAATTTCTGAGTTTAGGACAGCGCTCTTTCCTTCATCATTTTCTTCATCCAAAGCCCTTTTTCTCCTTTATCAATGCTCATGTCATGTAGGAAATGACTTGGAGTAACCATGAGACTCATACTCCCTTCTTGTCCTTCAAATGGCTCATGATGAAGGTGAATGATATCCTTCAAATCTGATTTTTCCTTTTTAGCATGCACATGCTCATCAACAACTTCATCATTAGTACTAGCCAAATCAAACTTGGAATAATTTATTACCTCAATGTAGTTGTTAAGTGGTTGCTTTTGGACTTCTCTAGCTGTGGAGGGAAATATGGTGAAATAGAACTCTTTAGGGCCATATTGAGGTCTACCCTTGGCTGCCCCTTTGAAGTTTGTGTTTGATCACTCAATAGTGACCTTGGCTGCTCCTCCTTCACTGTTTTTCGCTGCACATGTACAGCAGTACCGTACGGACCAGCAAGCTGAGAATGGCCTAAAGTGCTTGGAAATGCCTCTTCTTCTTTCCTATCATTCATCCCCTCATCCTTGCATTCATTGCCAATCCAAGTAGCATTAGTAACAACTAAATAATGATCATTAGTTACCTCTTGGCTGTCCTCATTTTGCTTGTCCATGCAAACTTGCAAATCAGATTTCTCTTCCCCTTGGGCTCATCTCCCATGATTATTTTATCAACATGCATGCAATCATACAAAGGCAAGGAAACCTCTTCAATCAACAATGAATCTTTACCTTGCTTATTTGCATCTAGGGGCTCTTCTTCCTTCTCTTCCCTTTGAACTAAATTTGATTTTTCTGTGCAAGTGCCAACTCTCATGCAAGTATTAGATACCAAATTTTTATCATTAAACACCAAAGAACTCATACCTTGGAGAATCATAGTCTTCACTTTGCTTGAACATTGCTCTCATACATACACCTACCTGGGAGTCCAGTTTTCAGGGCCTAGATTCAGTATGAGGCATGCTCTTCAGCCGAGAGTGAACAAAGGTTATGGATCTCTTGCCATTCTCGAGAGACAGTGTTTCCGGCACCACTTCCAGGACGTCTCCTCCAAGATGTTTCTTATGACCTCCCTCATCCGCCCCAGGAGTCCTGTTGTCTGGGGCCCCTCCCTTTTGGACACAGATTGGGCTTCCGCTGAGAGGATTCAGACTCTCCTCCTTCGCCGTTTCATCAGATGCAAACAGATCGGTCCCTCAACATATTATTTTGGCAGAGTTCGGAGCCCGACCTTTCCGTTTGGAGACTATATTTGACATATCATCCTTTCTTCACCGTATCAGGAAGTTTAGTGATCTCCCCGGTGAGCAGGACAGGTATCCATATCTCGCCTATTGTTCCTCTGTGAGTATTGCCCAGGTTGTGGGCCGTTGTTGGTTTGCCGAGACTTCTGCCTTGTTGGACTCAGTTGGTATCCAGATTGATCGTCTCCCCCTTCCTAGTATTCTCTAAATGCTCCCAGTCATCTCTTGCCCACCAAGCAAGTGTTGAACAGGTCCATCCGGGAGGATATCTACAGGAGCTTCATTCAGACTACTTGGGTGAACCCCTGGGGGTTTGCGCCCTAAGATGTCTTTTTATGCAGAGCACTTTCTTGAAATCAGAGATGGACTCATCATCCGACCTCAGTACACCTCTCGCCACTGGATGCATGCCCTCCGTATACCTGCAGGTCGTCCTTCAAGTCGGCTCCCATGACTTCGGTGAATGACCGATCACCCATTGATCGGGATGATAGACTTTGTAGGCTCTGTAGCCTTCATGAGGTGGAGACAGAGACTCATTTCATCTTCCGCTACCCCATATCTACTTGAGATCGAGAGGACGATTTCACTATCTGAAGGGAGAGGGATTCGAGACTCTTAGGCCTTCTTTGATATATCGACCAGCGGTGTCTTGCCCTCTACATCCGCGAGTCTTTGTTGCTCCGAGACCAGATTCTTCATCCCCCTCCGAGAGTCATCCCCACGAGACGAATTACAACCTTCTTTCCGGTTCTACCCACTGGTGGAGGAACTAAGCGACTTGAGCTTTGCCCGGATCTTTCATAGATCATTCGTCCCGGTTGGACCTTCACACTTCCCTCAATCACCGCCAAGTAGCGTGAGAATCGAATGCACACACGTAAATAATCGGCTCCTCCATTCGTCCCTCTAGCCATTACGTCAATCTCAGATCTCAGCAGGGAAGGAGGTCTTCGCCCCTCTCTTCGGGTTGCCAGTCCATCAGGAGCTTCTTTTCGTCGGCCTCTAATGTTAGGAGGGGTGTGGCTACCGTTCCTGATTAGACCTTGGTCCTCATTTGCTTGCCCCATTGCCCCCGCCTGTGGGGGTATTGGCTTCGGGTTTCATTTCTGTTGTCTTCTCTTCTTTTCTATTTTTGGGAACTCGTTTTGAGTTGTCCCCGCTCGCACTTTGTATACTGTTTGGGCTGCAGTCCCATTGACCTACTTTTTGTGGTCATTCGTTGGACATTAATATATTTATCTTATCTATCTATCTTATCTAGAACACCTTGAGCTAGCATATGAGCAACACATGATGCCTCTTAACTCAATCCTTCCTCCAACATAGATAGCAATTGTGTTGGGGGACTCTCATATTCATTTAATACCAAAGACATAATAGTTTGCATTGAGACCATTATCTCTTGAGTATGATCATTATGTATAACATCAAAGAACACCTCAAACATGTGAGAAATAAGATCATTACATTCTAGATCTATCATCACCACACAAGATCTTACCTTTGCCATAGTGTTCAAAATGCTAACCCTCTTACCAAAACAAGGGCTAGTGAGGTCCCAAAGGCCTTGGAAACTTCCCACCATGACCTCAAAGATGTCTTCCATGATGGCATCACTATACGGCAAGTTTGGGGCTGCAATCCGCATAACTTCACTAATGCAAGTGATGACCATAATTCTTATTTCCCCATCTTCATGATCCAACAATTCGTGCCTAGCCAACTACATCACCAAGGAGTCTAAAATTGGAGATAGAGCCATAATCGATTGCTCTATCAAGCATAAACAACTCACTATCTCTTCAAGAGTGTTGAGCAATACACTCTTCTCAAATGAAGGCCTCTTGAGCCTTTTCCCAAGCTTATAGAGCTTGGTCCTCAAACCTCCGTCACTAGCAAGCTCCATGATGTACTCTACAAACAAACCCACAAGGATGGAAGAAGGTTGCTCTGATACCACTGTAATATCCCCTTTTAGGATATTATTTAAATATGCAAAAATTAATTATCCCGATCACCCTAGGAAGATTAGATCTTCTTAGTTTGACCTCAAATAACCCAATGTCGGCAATAATACAACCCAAAATGGGGTTGGAGTATGCCAAAGTAGTGGGTTAGATGGGAAAACTAATTAGAATGCTAATATCACCCAGATCTGATTTTTAACAGCAGTTAATTAATTAAATAAATACCCAAACTGCTGCAATCTTCCAAAATTATTTCCCGCTTAACCATCCAAGAAAAAATTCTCAAACTTTGGATTTTGGGCCACAAAAATATGAAGAACAATGTCCCAAAATCAGTTTTTGCACAGCCAACATAAAACCCTAATTTTGCCCTAAAAATTAGGTCGCCCAACACATTTAGGGCATCAAATTCACTCCAAAAATTATGAAATCACTTCCTCCTTATTCCTCCTAATTTCTACAACCAAATCCAACATTAACTTGACCCCAAAACTGCAGATCTGAAATAATATTAATTAATAATGTCCAGATAGCTTGCCGACAACTGAAATATTCAAAAATTCATAACTCATCCAATACTCAGTGTTTTTCCATGAAATAAAATGCAAAACAAACTAGAAACCAATGTCTTTCCAATGCACTATGATTCTGAATTTTCTAAGCATTAAAACCTTGCCAAAACAACCTCAGAAATCTGCTTTCAAGTCGCTAGGGTTAGAGTAAATCATATAAATTAATTCCAGCTCATACACCCCTTCCAAAATATTCAAATAATCAGCCTTTGCTCTGAAATAATTAATTAAACACAACAACAAATAGATCTAGCATAAACAACCTCAAAATATGATAGATCAAACCCCAAACCAAGTCGATTTGCTAAATAAATTGCAACAACAATAATAATCACCAAAGTACATCAAACCCTTCACAAAAATGCAGATTTATGCTTCAAACAAATATGTCCATACCCAAGACCAAGTCACAAAGCTAGAAAGGGAATCACCAACAAGTAGATTTTCAAATCTCATGAGAATACTTCAATTCATAACCAACTCAATAAACTCCCACGCAGAGAGAGAGAAGGAAAACATCAATGGGCATGCATCCCAATTACTCCAAGCATGGAGTGAAATCAATAATTCATCCAACATAACCCTCTAAGGAAATGTGGCCTCCCTTTTATAGAACTAAGGGGTGCAATATCCAATAAAGACTGACCTTTCCCTTTTGGAGGGAAAACATAAACTCTCATTAAAATATTTAATACTAAGACTATGTGCACTTTCATTTATTTTTAATTAAATAAATAAAAGTAACTAACCTATGTGTACATTAAACTAACTACAAAGCCTTCCACTTATAGCGCTAGGCATGCCAAGGTTCTGTTACAATGCAAATGAAAAATAAATATTAATAATGTCCGAAAAGGCGACATTACATTACACGACCGCATCGACCACCTTTAAGACCTTAAGAGCAAATTTGCATGAGACAAGAAAACTGAATAATTAATAATGATGTGATGGTAGCAGCACTCAAATATCGTGTATATATAGGGATCATGATTAAACATTATGGTTTCTTTTAAAGAGTAGCATCGACCATGGTCGATGCGGTCAACTAATCACAAAATTAAAAGCCGACAATAGTGACCATAGCAGATGCCATCAACTCGAGGTAATGTGTCACCATGGGGTTCTAAAAGGAAGTCTCAAGATATGGAGAAAGACTCTAGACCTCTTTGAAATGTGATATGATGAAGGTTAAGTGTGTTGTAGCGAGATATGAAGGCGAATGTAAGAGGATAACAAGGTGATGTCTTAGGGAAAATGTACAAGGATGATTGTAAAGGGTACAAACTACGTTGTCGGGGTTCGTCCCTGCCCCCCCCCCATACCTTCGATACGTATCCAGTGCGGATACGTTAGGGTGCGGGTCTGATACACGCCCCGTGTTCTTCCGGGTATGCCCAGTGCGTCCCAGATGTACTTGTGGTGTACCGGGAAGAAGCCCGGACGCATTCTCGGCGAACCCAAGGTGAAATACGCCTTTTAAGGCATTGAAACAATTTGTTTTTTACTTAGTCAATGCAAAAAAAAGATCATTTTTATTTAATTATTTGAGATCATCGCAATTGACCAAGGAAAGAAGCTATTCAATTAAATTTGGACATGTATTTGAGCTTAGTACAAGTTATTTATGAGATAAAATCTCAGGTGATCTTTAATACTAATAGAAAAATTTGGAACAGCAAATTGAATAGCTTAAAGTTTCAAAGAGCATGTTGTCCTAGAAACTATTAAGGCACGACATTGACTCCTTCTGCATCCTTAAGGAGGATTCAAAGGTGATTTTGGATAATATGAATGCAAGAACCAACCATTGGACTGACCTCTTTAGTTATCATTGGCAGGTTAGAGTCAGCCTAATTAAATAGTGTGATGTCCCCTTTTTGGAAAAATAGAAAATTACCACAACTTCAGCCCAAATCGAATCAAGAAGGATTAGATCCTTTTGAATCAACCTAAAATTGCCCAATGTCAACCAATTACAACCCAAATGGGGTTGGAAGTGGTCAAGGTGGTCAGCTAGATTGGTGGAGACAATCAGATTTTTATTCTTCTCAATTCTTATTTTTATTAAAGCAATGAATTAATTTGAAACAATTGGCAACAGTTGAAAACTTCAAAAATTCATTACTCAATCACTACATATTTTTACATGAAACCAAGTGCATAATAAACTAGAATGTTTGGGTAGATTGTGCCGAAAGGAGTGTCAACAAAAGAACATCAATGGGGTAAAATTGGCAAAAAATCTCCAACCTTTGTCACTTCTTCAGTTTGTGGATGATTCTTCGATGATGAGTCGTGCAACTATTGTTAAAGCTAAACATATTCAAAAGAATCTTCAATCCTTTTCTTCACCATCGGTCGAGCATAAATAATGGAAAGTCCAATATTTACTTCCTTCATTGTTCTCAAAGACAAGAAGAACAGATCTGCAAATTTTACAATTCCATAAAGGAGTTCTTCTATGAAATACTTGGGCATTCCTTTAGCTCCCAATAAACCCAAAGATGGAAATGGTTAATTGGTGTGATTTGAGAAGAAAATTCAAAAATGGACAAACAAATGGTTGTCTACAGGAGGAAGGATGACTCTTATTAAGGCGGTTCTCCAAGCAATGCCGATTTATGTGGCGTTTGTTTTGAATATTCTCATTCATTATATTGAAAAAGATGGATTCCATCTCACAAAAAAATTCTTTGGAGTGGAGCTTAGGAAAAGAAAAAATGGGCATGTGTGAAATGGACATCTCTCTCTTAAAAACAACATGGAGGGCTGAGCTTTCAGTCATCCACTCAACAGAATATAGCTTTGGCAGCCAAATTATACCGGAGGCCTATAACTTCTCTTGATGATTTGTGGGTTGTTAACTTTAGAGGTAAATATGCGGAAAGTAGCCGACCAGAGAGAATTATCAGGAAAGCTCTCCCAAATAATGGATCTCTTGCTTTAAAGTTCATTAAAAGTGGAGAAAAACTGATTAAAATCAAGTTGTTCTGGATAGTTCACAATGGTCATATAGTCAATTTTTGGGTGGACTCTTGGGAAGGTCATCCCCCAATTTTAACTATATTCCCTCACCTTCACCCAATTAAGGAACAAATGCAAATGCAAGGGATGGATCAAGATAAAACATTACATACAGACAAATAATCAGCCTTGGGGTATGGAGACACAATGGAGACCTCTTTAGGAATGGCCTATGAGGATAGAGCAGGAGGATCAGAACTTGTTGAACAAAACTCTGGCAGAAGACCTCTTCTTTTTTCAGCTGAACTGATGAACTTGGATGGGGAGGCAGCTCTTTAGGGAAATATGATGTAGCTTCTGGATATGAATCCCTCATTACAAGTTGTACTCATCCCCAAAAAGCCTTGTTTCAATGTATATGGCAGCCACAGATATGGCCTAAGGTAAGCTTCTTCCTTTGGCTTATCATTCACAGAAGGCTTTTAACTGGAGATAGGCTCCAAAAAGAGGTTTCAGAGGACCTTTTAGATGTGTTCTTTGTATTCAAGATGAGGAAACTTTGGATCATCTTCTCTTTCAATGCCCATGGGTTTCTGTTTTGTGGACACATTTGGCACGTTTGTTTAAACTTCAATGGAATAGTTTGGGATCCTTGCACAGATTAATGATACTTGGAAGAAAGCAATTCCCACAGGACAAAATTTGTTCCGCAATGTGGAGTGGTATTTCTTTACTCCTTTGGAACACGTGGAAAGAGAGGAATTATAGAATATTTCGCCAAACTAGCAAAGAAGTAATATATGTTTGGGAAAAAATAAAAAGTAACTTGACAAAGAGCCTCAAACATAAGGTTTCTATACCTGATCAACCCTCTCAAGAATGGGAGCATATCTTCCAACAGCTATCTTTGGATCCTCCAAGGAAGCCACCATGCCACGCTTCCATAAGAATAAGAAAAAGATAGCAGTTCATGCTACTCAAGTGCATGATGGAACAGTTTATGATGGGGTGATAAATATAGATGGAGGTTCTAGGGGTAACCCTGGCATAGCGGCCATGGGAGGAATTGGACGTAACAGGGATGGAGAAGTTCAATTCCTATTTGTTGAAAATATAGGAATACAGGAGGCTATTAAAATTAGATGGAGAAAGTTCAAAATCCAAATAGATTCTAGAATCATGATGAACTTATTGAATGATTATAGTAATAGACATCCCCCAAAGTGGATAATTGCTAAAGAAGTTTGTGAAATCCGGAATCTTCAGCAAAAGGCTCAAGAGATTGTGTCACCCACATTCCCAGACAGAGAAACAAGGCCACTAATGGACTAGTAAATTGGGCTCAGGACAACAAGGATATCTTTTGCCATGGATCACCTCCTCTATGGTGGTCAACAAAGATTCAAGAAGAAATAAGGAAAATCATAAACCTTGACTCTTCTTAATGAATATTCATATTGTTATTTTTGTTTATAGTGCTAGAGATATGGCTAATAGCTTCCATGTTTGGCATGGTAGAGTATGTAATTCAATATTTATATCAATATAATGGGTGACTGTTTTTCAAAAAAAAAAAATATCCTCTTTCTCTCTCTGGGTAATATAGACTAGGATAATGAAGGGACCATTCTAAAGCTACACACAAGAGGTTTGTAGGTTACTAAAAACAATTGATCTAGGATAGGGAGTGGCATCTAGCTAGGCCCTGATTATAGATAGACTGTAAAGCCCAAAGGACGGATTGTAAGGAAAGGGTTGATAGATAATAATGCAATAGATTAAAAATATGTTTCTCTACTCTAACCTATGCATGACCACTCAAATTTGAAATAACATAAAGGAAATGAGAGGTTAGAAATACTTACCTTTATGCAAATACCATTGGCACATTAACTTCCCCAAGGTTAGCACCACCTTATGAGAGAGTTGATGTGGAGGATAAGAAACGAATAGAAGGAGAACTAGAAAAGCCACTTGTTGAAAACTCCAAAGGTTGGGCATCATAGCAAAAGCACCTCCAATGCTTGGGAATCCTAATTACCCAATGCTCCAAGAGTAGACTCCAAATGATATGCAAGACTAACTTCAAGACCTTTACGATCTTATGAACAGATTTACGAGCACAAGCATACTGAATAACTAATGACGATGTGATGGTAGAAGCACTCAAATATCACATATATATAGGGATCGTGATTAAATATTATAGTTTCTTTTGGCCAATAACATAGACCATGGTTGATGCAGTTGGATGTTAGAAATAAAAGCTAGATAGCATCGACCATGGTCGATGATGTTGGCTCGATTTAATGTGTCATCATGGGATCCTAAAAGAAAGTCTCGGAGGATGGAAGAAGACTCTAGAGCTGTTAAAAGGTGATATGACAGAGGTATAAGTGTGTTGTAAGTAGATATGGAGGCAACCATAAGAGGATAATAAGGTGATGTTGTAGGGAGATTGTAAAATGATGATTGTAAGGATAGAGAAGGTATCATAACATGACTGCACATCAAAGCTCTCTCACAAGTATCACCACTAACCCAATATAGCCATTTCTAGTTACCATTGCTGTCAGAAATATCTCCAAGGACATCACTCCGAGGAAGCCAATGCGGTACGAAGGGCAAAAGTTAGTAAGAGTGAAAAATTAGGTGTATACACTTTCCATTCCTGGTAGTTTAAGAATCAAGTAATAATAAGTTGTCGAACTACTTTTGACCACATTATCGCTGGCCATCTAAGAAAAATCCCATCAGTTAGCATATTCGGATTAGCTTTAAACTTTGATAATGGATAGCAAGATGTAAAGGCTCCACCTCCTTTACTTAAAAGAGATGAATATTTTATTCAATGTGATGCAATGCCCTCTAAATGTATACATGCCTACTCGGGGCATAAAGGAAATGTAAAAGCCAACTTCACTATGCAGTGGTACTAACCAATGAAATTGAGAGGATAGGCGGCCAAGTAAGATTTTCCATTGTACAAGCTACAAAAGGAACAGTTTCAACTCCCTAGATCTAACAAGTGCACAGCAGTCAATGATTGTCAACGCTCCAAAGGGAGTAGCGTGCACAATATGACTCCAAAAAGTACAATTCACAGAGGATTCATGCAAAAACTCTTTTTCTTGCTTGAAGGCCTTCTGACTAAGGGGAGAAATAAATGCCAATAACCCAACAATTATGGCCTCTCTCGCTCAGCCCTTAACTAGATTTTCCTCTTTTTAAGCCAACATTTAAGTTACATCCTCAACATACAAAAGGGAAGAACCATTTGCTCCAATCCCCAAAGAGGTATTATAAATCAATTCTCTCTCTCGATCCAAGCCACTCTCCATCGGAAATTATTAAACTTTGTATTGGTGACTATAGATTCCATATAGAGTAATTGATAGCTCTACAAAAAAATTCTACTCATGGTTATGACTAGGGTTTTTTGCTCCTCTCAAACCCAATCCAATACACTTTTCTTCTGTAGTAGCACGCATTTAAATCTGTTGCTGAGTTAATAGTTTTTGCAACTGTCATTTTAAGAGTTTCATATACCTCCTTGAGAAAGAAAGAAATTATATTATGTCCACAGTGACCAAAGTTAGTCAATGGCACTCAAAGTGCATTCAGGTTCAATAGATAGGGTAAATCCAAACAAAAGCTAAACAATAAAACAACAAAAGCTCAATAGGAAGGGGTAAATCCAAGGCAGGCTATTTTTTATAGGCCACTTTTTGTCAATTGGCTAATCCTTCACAAAACTAATAAAACTTAGCTTTGTGAATTGCCAAATTTTCAAAAAAAAGTTTACCAAGTTTTCATACAAAATATTTTATGTAATGTCCCTCTTTTTCAGATAGTTGTTGGTCGAAGACCTTTGGCCCATTTGGTCTACCTGACGGCCAAAGGAGGAGATTAAGGGTGACTTAAGTCATAAAATATTATAAAGTGCCGGTTTAAAAATAATTATTATAAAGCACTTATAATAATATTATTATGACTTAATAAAGTGACTTTTAAGTGGCCAAAGTGATTTTATTACTATAGGCAAAAAGTGGGACTTGACATGGTGGGCAAATTAGACATAAGGAAAACAATAAAAATATTATGTAATGTTTATTTGCCCAAGGGAGAAATGCGACTTGGTATGGGCATGATTTTAGGGCACTTTGGCACTCTCTTCTCATTGGATGATGTAAGGGTGATTTTATAATATTTTTCCTATAAAAAGGAGAGAGGCGACTTGGGCAATCCATTGGATGATCATTACTATTCATGCTTTTGCATAATTGGAGCCGTCACAAGCTACAGGAATTTTTAGGGGACGGAAAACCTCTAGGAAACTCAAAGGAGGAACGAAAACTCTTCCTTTTTCTCATTCCCAACTTGTACGAAGACTCGGGAATATTTCTGAGTATTTTACTTGATCTAAACAGGCAGGAGCAACCTCTTTGGGGTTTATTTGCAAGGTCTTAGCAAGACTAAAGTACTGTTTTGGAGCTGCTGTATGTGGGAACTATTTGGCATATTTTTCTACATAATTTCCAGCACTTTGTGGAGGGTTTCAGACTGTTTTTTAGCTGCTGTAATAAACAGGTCAGATCTGAAATTTATCTAATAAAAATTCAGTATTTTGTTGCCTGAAAATTATCATTTTTGTTTGCTAAAATTCCATCAATTACAAAAGAGGAATCAGAAAGGGTTAAGGTGATTTGTGTGGTTGAAAATACAAATTTTCTATTCCTACCCTAGTCGCATTTTCTGGAATAAAATCCAGAGTTGCATTCAAATTCAGTTTTCAAGTGTTTTCTAGTTATACATTGTTAGGATATTTTATTGGAAAATATCAGAAAATTATCTTCCATTAAAGGGGATCTTTCAGTGGTATCAGAGCAACGATCCTCCCACCTGGAGGGTTGTTTGATGCAGCCTAGAGAAGTTGGGCCACACAGGTATCATACAAGGAGGCAGGCTCGCATTCTAGCTGATTTGGATACAGAGAATAGTACTGAAATCATGGCCAGGAGAGAGGGATCACACACTCCTCCACGGCAAGAGCGAGTTGACCCAGATCTTCTTTTCAGAGGTATGATCGACTCCCATCAGGAGATGATACAAACCATGAGACAGATGATGGAGAGTATGACTATGGATAGGCCAAGAAATAGGCATGACAGAAGGGAAAGATCTGCATCCATAGCCAGCAGCCACGGAAGGCACAACAGGGCACCTACAGAGGTGGGTAGCGTGAGAGGTTCCCCTCCACGTGATAGGAGACATACAGAGGAGAGGAGATCCACGAGGACTGTGGATAGACCTATGCAGCCTAGATTCCTACAGAGGGAGGAGCCACCATTAGTTGAGGACCCACTTGAGGGCACACTTTTCAGATAATGTGATGGCAAAGCTCATGATGAGTGGAGAGCTCTACCAGAGGAGGTACGGAATGCCTTCCCCTTCACCAGTATTGTGTTCAGAGGAGGGAAAGCTTGAGAGCTAGAAAGGTACAAAGGCCTAGAGCATAGCAGAATAGGGAGTTGAAGCAAGCCACCAACAAGGTGACCCTTTCCACATTTGATGGTAGTGGAAAGATTAGTGCCAGAGCATGGATTCACAAGCTCGACACATACCTCACTCTTAAGCCTATGCAGGAGCAGGAGGCTATCCAATTTGCCACATTGCACCTTGAGGGAGTAGCGTACGATTGGTGGCACCATGGGCTAGTCACGCAGAATCATGATCTTCTACAATCATACAGGGAGTTTAGTGAGAGGTTGATTGCGAGATTTGATCGCAAGGATGTAGAGCTTTATTATAGGGACTTGGCACAGCTTCGACAGAGTGGACACGTTGATGCATACATCAACGAATTTCAGCATATAGCAGTGATGGTGCCAGAGATGCCTGAGAGGCGAGTGGTGATGCTATTCATTGAGGGACTTCATGACAGGCTGAGGGGATTGGTCAAGGCTCTTAAGCCTAGGACTTTGCATGAGGCTATTCGGACAACCTTGGACTTAGACACTACTCCAGTTCAGCCCCAAAGGAAGAACGTCAAGGAGGAAAAATCATAACAACAAGAGCAGCCCACTTCTTCAAAGGTTGAGTTTACACCAAAGATGGAGACTGTTTCAAAGAATGAGCTTCAAAAAATTTATGCTTTCATTGCAACGAACCTTGGGGACCGGGGCATAGGTGTCTTGGGAAAGGCAAAATACATCTCATAAAGGTTGAGGATGAAGAGTCGAGGATGAACAGGAGCAACCAACACCAGACATTGCAAATGATGGTAGACTCACTTATCTTTCAGGAGCACCCAAATTTAATCCATTCATGTTTGAAGGCACAATGTTCGGGTATAGGATCATGGCACTTCTGGATAGTGGATCTACACATAACTTCCTAGATGCAGGTTTGGTAGACCAAAAAGGTTTGCAATGTGATAACTTTGAAGGCTTTGATGTGACTATAGCAGGAGGTCTCACTCTCCCGTGCAAGAAGAAGGTCAACCAAGTTAGCATTTTATTTGGTGAGTATACACTTTGTGATGACTTCTATGTCATGGATTTGAAAGATAACAATGTTGTGCTTGGCATGCAATGGCTTCATTCATTGGGAAGAGTCACCCAAGATGTGGAAGCTATGGAGTTGAGTTTCCAACACAAAGGGAAACAAGTCACGTTGAGAGCACTCAAGTACACGCTGCCCCATCAAATGGCAGCTAAGTCTATGATAGTTTGGGATAAGGAACCATCTCGTGAGGACATCTACGAAGATTTTTCACTGCATATCAGCACGGAACAACAAGGATGTGATGAAGAGTACGGCAAATTTGGAGCATACATGAGGAGGTTGGTTTCACTAGTGACAAGTAAGTTGCATAAGATTTTTTTTGCAGTGTTTGAGCAGTTTTGTATAGTGCATATGAAGCCATTAAAAAAGCCTCGGCTGATCTGGGATCCAGGAACTGATAAGAATGCAGAATTGCAGTTTGTGATTGCTTGGGGGCAAGCAATCCCGGGAAGGGAGGACTGTAATGTCCCTCTTTTTTGGATAGTTGTTGGTCGAAGACCTTTGGCCCATTTGGTCTACCCGACGGCCAAAGGAGGAGATTAAGGGTGACTTAAGTCATAAAATATTATAAAGTGCCAATTTAAAAATAATTATTATAAAGCACTTATAATAATATTATTATGACTTAATAAAGTGACTTTTAAGTGGCCAAAGTGATTTTATTTCACTATAGGCAAAAAGTGCGACTTGACATGGTGGGCAAATTAGACATTAGGAAAATAATAAAAATATTATGTAATGTTTATTTGCCCAAGGGAGAAATGCGACTTGGTATGGGCATGATTTTAGGGCACTTTGGCACTCTCTTCTCATTGGATGATGGAAAGGTGATTTTATAATATTTTTCCTATAAAAAGGAGAGGGGCAACTTGGGCAATCCATTCGATGATCATTACTATTCATGCTTTTGCATAATTGGAGCTGTCACAAGCTACAGGAATTTTTAGGGACGGAAACCCTGTAAGAAACTCAAAGGAGGAACAAAAACTCTTCCTTTTTCTCATTCCCAACTGGTATGAAGACTTGGGAATATTTCTGAGTATTTTACTTGATTTAAACAGGCTGGAGCGACCTCTTCTGGGGTTTATTTGCAAGGTTTTAGCGAGACTAAAGTACTGTTTTGGAGCTGCTGTATGTGGGAACTATTTGGCATATTTTTCTACATAATTTCCAGCACTTTGTGGAGGGTTTCAGACTGATTTTTAGCTGCTGTAATAAACAGGTCAGATCTGAAATTTATCTAATAAAAATTCAGTATTTTGTTGCTTGAAAATTATCATTTTTGTTTGTTAAAATTCCATCAATTACAAAAGAGGAATCAGAAAAGGGTTAAGGTGATTTGTGTGGTTGAAAATACAAATTTTCTATTCCTACCCTAGTCGCATTTTCTGGAATAACATCCAGAGTTGCATTCAAATTCAGTTTTTCAAGTGTTTTAGTTATACATTGTTAGGATATTTTATTGGAAAATATCAGAAAATTATCTTCCATTAAAGGGGATCTTTCATTTTAGAAGTTATTTAAATCGCCCGAATATTCATTACATTAATAGTAAATTCCATGTTCTTTCACTGGAAAGCATATGTAGGTAATTTTTGAATGGGAATTATTTTTAAAATATTCTATAAAAAAATTCCAATGCGGAAAAAGGCTAGGGGGTAAGAAGCCCAAAGCAGTAACATATATTCTCCGTTCTTCCCCTGCTTTAAGATATGTGTGCAAATAAATGCTTTAAGATGTGTGCGCTAAGTGGCCCCCCCTTGCCTGGTGATTATCACCAAGATACATGAGGAGAAATGTCATCGATGAAATGATCACTCGTTGGAGTTATCTTGGGATGACTTAAACACACAGGTCAAATCCACAAAAAAGCAAAAATTTAAATACTAGAATTCTATACTTTCTTAAAATATTTCCTATCCGTCAAATTTTCACTGATACAAGGCATATAAATCCCAAGAAGATTTACTAGTCCTATGTGTTTATCTATTGCTCTGTACAAAAGAAATTTTGGGAGCAGGAACCCATAAATTAATGACCTTTATCTAATTTTAAAATAAGTAGTTGGCAGTATCAAAAAAATGCATCTGGGTTTAACATTTTGTCAAACAGTTTGCGTGCAAATATTTTGTCAAACAATTTGTGTGCTAATATTTTCAATTTTGTGTCTCAACAAGAATACCTAGGTTAAACATTTTGTAAAACAGTTTGTCAAACAGTTTTTGCAAGGTTTTCATAGGGAATAATATATCAGGAATATTCGTTACAAAAATATAACAAAAGCGAGCATAAGAAATGATATCATACCGTGAAGAGTGAGTGTGAAGCCATTTCTGCGCTGCAGTACGATCTTGGTCTGAGGCAATGACTTTTGTGGGATTTTTGTGAAGCTACGGTGGCACCCTTTTTCTTACTTTCATTGCACCCCCTGTGTTTCGCAAAAACTTTCTCCATAATCTACACTGGATCACTCTGCACATGGTAATATTTCAAACTTCAGCAAAGCAAATTAAATAAATAGAGGTGTAATGGCCAATCCATATATGTGAGCTATTGGTGTACTTATAAGTTTATTTAAAACAATATATTTACTAGCACTTACACCAAAAGGAGGTGCAATGGTTATGCCGATAGTAAAGTATGGGATGGTTATCCATTGTTAAACTCTGAATCAGAACAACAATCACAAAAATAACATCTAAAGGGCATCCTCCATAGTGCATTTCTTGTAATCATTGCATTCGAGGAGACCAAATTTCTTTGAGGGATTTTGTCAAACAGTTAATGTGCCTTGTGCATGCTTCCACATTTTGCATACAGCCAGCAGGACAGCAATAACCACAACAGACAATAAATGTGCATGAGGCCTCTTTTTATTGGTGCTTGCTATCAACGGTTAGGTAGGGCACTTGATAATTTATCTGCTGTGCATCTGTTGTTATCAGTGAAAGCAAATATTCTTCTTAAGAGTTACAAATATCAGTTTGAAGCCGTGATTAATTTATAGCAAAAGGCATACGCAGGGTACAAGGCACGTATGAAATCGAGCCAAAGAAGTTGCAGACAAAGGTCAACTATACAGTAAAAACTCTGAAGCAGCCCATATAAAAGCAGTCCAAACATGTTATAAACTAAGAAACCAAGAACTAAAAAAGCATGCAATGATTTTATTGTTCAACTTGTTTTAAGGATGGCTACAGACAATAGAAATGGGGTGAGATTAGGCACAACAGCATTGAAAAAGCTTGTTGAATCCATTTATAAAATTCATCCTGGAAAAGTTTCAATACAGATTGCTGCTGCCAAAATCATGGGTTTTCAAATTGACGAAAAATACATACTAGGAAACAATGTATAGGAATATTTGGTGGAAAATAATTTTTTTAACTTTATTTTTCCCCTTACCTTTTATTTTTGACAAGTCGATTACACAAGTTCCTATGACCAACTATAAGAATTGTCATTCTTGTTTTATGTTTGATATGGACTAAAGATTCTTTAGTGTAAACAAATAACGTTGTAAATGAGGTTGTTGAAAAGTGGTAACCTAGATGTTGAGAGAAAGATAATTAACTTGCCATTAACTCAAGCCATAAAGATCATTCTTACAAGAGGTTGTAGTTTCAAATAGCATTATAAGTGGATGCATTATAAATATCTGCATCTTTTGTTGAGATTTGAAAAATACATCCATGCACATATACACATATAAAAAAGTCAAGACATACAAGGATTGTGGCTATATAGAGATTCACAACCTCCTTATGTGGAATCACAGATCTCAAACTATAGGAGGTTGTCTAATGTGCCCGGATCTCACAAATGACATAAACGAATGAATAAATGATGCATTTATCTCAAGCAAACCACGTATCCAAACATTGATAACTTGCCAAATGTCATAACAACCTCGATCAAACTATGGAGGTTGTCTAATGTGCCTGGATCTCACAAATGACATAAACTAATGAATAAATGATGCATTTATCTCAAGCAAACCACGTATCCAAACTTTGATAACTTGCCAAATGTCATAACAACCTGATCAAATTTGTTGGAGAATGTGTAATCTCGACCACCCACCGTATCAATCAGCCACCCAATTTGGCGTCTTTCTCCATGTTAGTATATCTAGAGATTTTCTCCAATCATGTAAGCATGGGCATTCAATATTTGTAGTTGGGTCTTTAATGAAGCCCACGCCCATCTGTCACCTCTATATAAAAAGGTTCTTTTTCATTTAATGATAGTGTGCAAAGACAAGACCATGGTTATGGTAACGAAATTTTAATAGAAAGTTTGCTTATATTATTGGAAAAATCTTAAGCGGTCTCCTAAAAAAAAATATCTTTAGTCATAGTTGTAGAAGAGTCCAAAGACTCGGCTCGGATGTATATTAATGAGTTGATTCGAACATTGTTATTCCATTAAGAAAGGCCGGACAGATCATTGCTCCTACCGGAACATTTCTTCAAGTCACAATTCACAATCGAGGTAGAGGGAGAGGTAGATCAAGAAACAAAAGAGGTTGAGGAAGAGAATCACCAAGCAAGCGGTGGTAGAACATCGTTGTCATGGTAGCCCAAGAGGCCTAGGCAACACCGACCATCGCGGTGACATGGTCAACGGCCCGATAAATCTATTATCACAAAGTTGTCACTATTGTAAAAAGTAAGGGTACCATGTTAATGAGTGTTAGAAAAGGTCAGATGACTTCAACCACCAAAATGTGAAATTTTCTAAGGAGAATCGAGTGATAGTCAATGTTCAATGTTCATTACTCGCAACGTAGCTCGAAAGAGCGCAAAGGATGTATGGTTTCTAGAGAGTGGTCGGTAACCACATGATCGGGTCGTGTCGAATCGCAAGCATAGACCAATCAAGAAAGCGGAAGTGAAGTTGGGAAATGACAACAATGTCTCAATGATGGGAAGACGGACGATCAATATCAAAATAAAGCATGATGAATGAAACATATGGTTGATGTCTACTATGTCCCTGGTTTAAAACACAATTTGATGAGCATTGGTTAGCTTATCTACAAAGGCTATAAGGTTTATTTTGAAAATGGGTATTGTTTTAGTCTGGATCAAAGTCCAAACAACCAATTGATAACTAAGATGGAAATGACCACCAACAAAATGTTTTCGTTAAAAGTTCGTAGTGAACAATCTCCAACAAGTGACCATAATAATCACCGCAACGATTACTCATGCTTAGGCATCATCTCCCTCGTATGCCAAGTACCCGCCATCATGAGTACTCGTGCTCAACCTTTGTCCACTTCACAAGGTCTCGCTACAAAGTGAGTACTATATTACCGCAGCCCACAAAGCCCACTAAATATTCATTCTCCTAGATCTCGCTTAGGCGAGTACTCAAAAGGGCTACTCCAATTATTGTTCAAAATACCCATCCCCTCACATCTCACCATAATGAGAACTCAAATTGGTTCTTCAAATGAATTTCCAAACGTATTCTACAATTATTTCACGAAAGTCTTAACCGACTCATTTAAAAATGATCACACCAAAGCTAGCATGGCAAGTCAAGGAGTAGTCGTTGAAGCGACATCTCTTACCTTGCCATCTACTCAATAGTCCATGCATACATTGTCTTATTCCATTCAAATGACCGACCAACCAATCCAAGCAAAACATCCAATTGTCACCACAACAACTCCTTTTGGTCTCCCTACCGCCAAATGATGACTCAATCACCCATATCTCGCCAACCAACCGACCAACATGCCCAAGCAACTTGCCTAGCATTGTGGTAGTGATAACTCATATGGGCCCCCTCACATACCAAGCCAATAAATCTCGCGAGAGGGACATCTCCTAATGTGCATTTATCCCATTTTTTGTCTGATACGCCAAATGCTACATTTTCTCAAAGCTTCATTGAAGTGACACCTTTTAAGTCAAGTAAAATGACTTTTAAAGATGCCTTATGCTCACAAGTAGTCGTTGTACCAACATCTCCAATGGCGGGCTATATGCAAATTTTTCTCACAGAGCAAATTTTTAAGGAATCGCTACAATGATATCTCCAAGCATATTCAAGGTTGACTCCACAAATAAGTCATGGCTATGGCACTTAAGATTTGGATATCTAAATTTTGGAGGCCTAAATTTACTTGCACAAAAAAATATGGTGAAGGGATTATCTTTGATCGAGAAACCAAATGCAATCTCTAAAAGTTGTATTTTAGGAAAACAACGCAGAGATTCTTTTCATGTCGGGTAGTCATTCAAAGTTGAAGCTCTTCTTGAACTTGTTCATTTAGACCTATGCGAGAGCAATGCACGCACCTTCAATCAAGTGGCAACCTATATTTCTTGACTTCCATTGATGATATTAGCAGAAAATCATGGGTTTAAACTTTATTTTCTCGAAACCAAGTCGAAGTGTTTGGTATATTCATAGAGTTCAAATCCTTGGTTGAAAAGCAAAGTGGCAATTTCATCAAGGTACTCAAATCTAACAAAGGTGGAGAGTACATCTCAAAGGCATTCATGAATTTTTGGAAAGACCATGAAATTAAAAAGCAATTCACAACTAAGTACACCCCTCAACAAAATGGTGTAGTCGAGAGGAAGAATAGGAAAAAAATGGAAATGGCTTCAAGCATGCTAAAGGCCAAACATTTGCCAAATGAATACCGAGAAAAATTTGTAGCTTCCTCGCCTATATTCTCAACCAATGTCCCACTAAGAGTATAAAGGAAAAAGTTCCTCAAGAGGCTTGGAGCAGTAAAGTAACATATTGTTTCTCACTTCAAAATTTTCGGTTGTGTTGCATATGCACTTGTTCCAAATAAACTTAAAAGAAAATTAAATGATAGGGGAGAGAAATGTATCTTTGTTGGATACAATGAGCAATCAAAAGCCTATAAGTTATGCAATCCAATCACTAAGAATGTTATTATAAACAAAGATGTTGAGTTCAGTAGAACACGCTTGGGATATCTCAATTGACACAACAATAATTGTGGGTCCAAAGAACATTCAATGAGGAAGAAAACTCTTCACAAGGTCTCTCTCTAACGACAACTCCATCTACTAAATTCCCTAATCAAAGAACCTATCTCCACAATGACACCTCAAGGTGCAACCCCTTAAGCCACTTATGATCATGGTGAAGCATCAAGACATGGAAGAAATTTCTCACCAACAATTTCTCATGGTAGTGATAATTATGATCCACCACTAGAAAATTTGAGATCTCGCTCCGAGAGATAATTCAAAGAAGACAAGGAGCTTAAAGGAGATCTACGATAACACTCAAAATGATGCACCGTATTCTAATTTTGCTTTGTTACTCATTTTGATCTCATCTATTTTGAAGATGCAAGTGAAAAAGAATGGCTAAAATCCATGGACGAGGAAATGGATTATATTGAAAAGAATTGAACATGGGATCTTATTAAGCTTCAAGAAGGAAAATATGTCATATAGGCGTAAAATGGATCTTCAAGACCAAATTTAATGTAGGAGGTAATATTGAAAAGCATAAGGCCAAGCTAGTGGCTAAAGGGTTTGCACAACCTGGAATTGACTACAATGAAACTTTCGCACCGATGTCTCGACTAGACACAGTTTGAACTTGTTTTGGCAATAGCAGATTGTAACAATTGAAAGGTATATTCAATGGATGTCAAATCTAAATTCCTCAAGGTCTTCTAAGAGGAAGTTTATGTACAACAACCACCCCGGATATGGAATCATGGGTCGTGAAGATAAAGTGTACAAATTTAAAAGGTGTTTTATGAACTTAAATTAACTCCAAGAGCTTGGTATGGAAAATTGACTCCTACTTTTTATAGAATGGCTTCTACAAAAGCATAAGTGAACTAACTTTGTATGTAAATGTGAATGAAAAGGGTCAAATTCTAATTGTATGTTTTTATGTGGATGACTTAATCTTTATCAAGAATTTATCGATTGACTTATTTAAATCAAATATGATGAAGGAATTTGAAATGACATATCTTGGCTTGATGAAATACTTCTTAGGAATAGAATTCTATGAGTATGAGGATGGCATTCTCATTTGTCAATCCAAGTATGCCGATGATGTTTTGAAGAGATTTCACATGTTGAACTCCAAGCCAACATCCACACTTGTAGCAATAGGATTGAAACTCCGCAAAGAAGATAAAGGATCCAAGGTTGATCCTATATTGTACAAAAGACTTGTTGGTAGCCTAATGTCCTTAACGACCACAAGGCCCAATATCATGTATGGCATGAGTCTCATTTTGAGATTCATGGAATCACCCAAGGAGTCTCATTAGCAAGCTAGGAAAAGAATACTAAGATATGTATGTGGCACTAAGAACTATGGAATTTTGTATAACGTTGTGGATAATTTCAACTTAGTTGGATACACAAACAATGATTGTGCAAACCGCATTGATGATAGAAAAAGCACGTCTAGATATGCATTCCATTTTGGATCAAGTGCAGTTGTATGGTCATCCAAAAACAACCAATTGTTACTCTTTCATTTACAGAAGTGAAGTATGTAGCCGCAACATCAACAACATGTCAAGCAATATGGATGAAAGGAATTTTAGAGAAGTTATAGCATGAGTAACCATGTCTTCCACAAAATAACCAAGCATATTGACACAAGATATCACTTCATCTAAGACCTATTCAACGATGGAGAAATATTCCTAAACTATTCGAGATCAAAAGATCAAGTTGTTGAAATATCTCTTTAATGTCTAGGATTAATTGATATTGGTATTTTAGATTAAGGAGGAGTGTTGGAGAATGTGTAATCTCAACCACCGCCATATCAATCACCACCCAATCAAAGCTTTCTCCATGTTAGTATATCTCAGATTTTGTCCATTAATGTAAGCATGGACATTTAATATTTGTAGTTGGGTCTTTAATGAAGCCCATGCCCATCCAAATGTTTCTAACCTCTATATAAGGATGTTCTTTTTCATTGTAATGATAGTGTGTAAAGACAAAAGCATAGTTATGCTTGTGAAAGTTTAATATAAAGTTTGATTATATTAGCGAGTGTATTTGTTTGTCTCTAGTTTACATATATTGCATAAAGATATATGCAAAGATGTGTGTGTGTGTATCATAGTTTGCATATATATCATTTTTGGAAAACCCAAAAAAATTGAATTGGCAAAAACTCGGTAAATATTCGAGAATATTCGACAACTTAAAAATACACAAATTTCTTTTTAAAACATAAATTTTATGCAAACATGGCTATAAAATGTATCGAATGAGTCTATAAAATTTATAGCTACAAAAACATAGCCTTAAACTAAACCTATTCAAAGTAAAACTTCAAAACAAAATTAAAATGCTGTAACCTAAACACTAAATTACCAAATTTCAGTCTACCTGTGTTGTTTTTGTTTGCTTTGAAGTGGAAAAATGAGCCACTAAATAGATAGGTATGTATAATTTTTTTCAGAACAATAATAGAGAGCAGATAATATCTTGCATAAACTGAATGTATAATGCATAAAATGAGATGAATACATACTTTTACAACTCACTACATGTTTCCTTGAATAAAAATGGAGAGTATACTATGTTTACGCTACCATTGGAATGTGCCTCATGTGGGATTAGTGGACTTCCTGAATATGGAAGTAGGTTGCTTGTGTGATAAAAAAAAGAAAGAAAGAAAAATATATTAATGTCCATAAATGACCAAAGTACGTCAATGGGACTCGAGAATACATTCAATTACAAGAGAGTGCTAGGGTAAAAAGACCCTAGGATCAAAGACTAACTAAAATGGAGGCTATGTTGTTGGGTCATATAATGATATCTCCATTTGGAGGGAATGGCTATGGAATTCCCTCTTTGCTCTGCCATGTAAGATATATGTGAAATGTGGA
This sequence comes from Taxus wallichiana var. yunnanensis, assembly GCA_018340775.1. NCBI lineage: Eukaryota > Viridiplantae > Streptophyta > Pinopsida > Cupressales > Taxaceae > Taxus > Taxus wallichiana. The sequence goes on from CM031239.1 coordinate 931,263,731, forward strand.
GTATAGATGTGGGAAATATTATCAAATGAAAAATTGGTATCCAACAACATGATGCTTATGGAAATCTGCTACAAAAAACATTATCACCATGAAAATATGCATCATCTTGTTTATATTCCTTGTGTTATTGTTTTCCGGTAGAATGACTAGAAGATGTTGTTGTTGGAAGTTCGAAGCAATCAACTTGTTGAGCCATAAATTTCCAATTGTAGCTTGAAATTCGATGCTCCAAAATGTGTTGGAAACTAGAAAACAAGCTTATGTGGTCATTGCCTAAGCAAATTATTAATTCTTGGTAATGTTTCTGACCCCAAATTCCTTCCTAAGGGCCACGGGCCACCATACGCACCCAAAATTGCATGTGCTACATTGTCAAAAATGGTTACAAAAGTCCCCAATGATGATTCATGTCCTTTTAGAAGATGTTCGAGCTCCTAAACCCATTCGCAGTGTATATTTGTAGCCTAGACATTCTTACTTAGCTTTGCCACATTTTTTTCCAACTTCCCGCTTCATTCTATGCATGTTTTGGCCTTTAATGCAGGACCACTTCGCCCGCAGGCGGCGGTTCGAAACCGCCTCCTGCGCGCAGGTGGCGTCTTGAGCGATATTTCTAGAATCCATCATGCATGTTTTTGACATGCGACACTTCACTTAACTTCACTTTTAGGATGCATTTGTGAACCAAATTGCCTAAAAATAGTCTTGATGGTTTAATTTTCCTTCCCTCTTCTATTTTTAAATAGATTTAATTAAGTTTGAACTACCTCTTCTTGCCTTATGCATGAAGGCACATCCCAGCCTAATTCTTATATATTCAATGTTTGTATTCAAGCAAACGGCCAAAGAATTTTTGTGTATCTTGCATAATATTGCTGCCACAATCTTGCTAGGAATTACATAACCAAGCTCAGATCCCTTGTGTTATCTCTCTTCTACTTGCATTGCAACCAGATAACCTTCAAGTTGCCATTGCTCAAGCGACTTCTCCTGCCGCCGCATTTGCATTCCCAATCCCTTAGACTCATATGGACACACAAAGAAAGAAATGATAGACTGAGGGGACAAATTAATACATAATTGGATTTACCTATGTTATGTGAATTCCAGGTTGGATTTTTTGTTTGATTTCCTTCATTCTTGCAATTTTTCATTGTTACGTCATATCAAATAGAGTAGAAATCAATTTCCTTTCATTTTCAAGTTATTAGTTAATTTCCAAGAGGATTTGAATCTTTCATAGCAATCCTCGGTGATGGATCCTCTTCTTTCCATCCCTATGGATCTGAAGGAGAGAATATCTGTAGGAGATTGTCTACATATTATAGATCATTTGGAAAGGTTCTTATTTTAAGTTAGTTTAGTTTCAATAGACTCAGCACAGGTGAATAACCACACTGGGTTATCTCACTTGTTTAGTTTTAGTGTAGAAATATTTTAATTATTTAGAATGGAAGCAAATTGTTGTTTATGGTTGTAATATTTCAGTTTTATGATTTGTTTAAATTATTTTCCTTTCAGCAGTAGCATCAATTGTTAATTTTAGGTTAGTTAATTTGGACACTTCAAACTAGACCAAAAATTATATCCAAGTTAGGCAAACAAACCATAGGGAATTTACGCTACTCGTTCATAGCCTCTAAATCTCCCCTTTGCCAACTCATTTACCAAGAGATCAAACTACCGATATTAGTCATTGATCCTCCTATAGTTCGCCACACACATTCAACATCGGTTGCTCCAACATGACCTCGGGGGTTGAGTGCGATTGAAGGTTGCATGTCAATTTTCATCCGTACAAATTGGTGAACCCGATGTGAAGGATTAATTCTTCTTGTTTCCTTTTATTTCATTGTTATTACCTCGTCTTTCCATTTCTTCCCCTATTTTGGTAGGTATTTTATACTTTCTAAAATATGTCTAGAAGAGAGTTTGGTGGGACATTTGGCTCCGATAGATATTACACCAACGCTCAACCACAATAACCCCCTTCTCTTTTGAAATGGGGTGACAATTACACAAGCAATATCCAAACCTCCCTAGTTACACTTCAAACCCCATTAGCTATGTAAGGATGGAGGAGGTTGATCAACCGTTAAACATGCAATACGGTCAACCCAATGCAAACCACGTTGTTATCACAAATGGAACAAGTTCTTACCATAGAGTCTTATCAAGACCTCACATTGCCATGCAATCAACAAAAGATGATATATTTACATGAATAACTAATCCTCTTCGTTAGATAGATGAGTCTTTGGATAGAATGAAGGCTACAACCTCTGAGATTTTGAATGCCTATCCTAAGATTCTTACTTCTGAGGAAGACAAGAATTATAACACTAAAAAATTCATGACAGGGTATCATGAGCTTGCTCAATCAAACCCTACGCCACATGCACCCCAACAAGGGACTCAATCCTCTCCCAACGATCTCATTTCTACTTTAGTAGGGAGGATTAGAGAACTAGAAAGTGCCCAAACTTCACAACCAACACATGTAGTAGGGCATAACATGGGGTATCCAGTTGACAACAAAGGATACATCCCTTCTAATGAGAAACCAACGCAATATCTTATACAACAAGGTTATCTCGGTACATTCAAATCTAGATGATCTTCTCATAGGGTTAGACACGCTAGGGATGGGTCCTCATCCTTCTCAAGCTTATCCTACGTAAGGGCTTAGTCAAAAGTGCATTCTTGAATGCCACCACAACAAGCAATGTGACGTTCCTTGGTTTTACGCTCGCTAGTCCATATCCTAGTACTATCCCACCTTACATGCATATGTATTCAAAAAAATCCCCATATGGACCCATATACCATTCCCTGCTCCCTACATGCCATATCAAGGGACCCCATACGTTCTTGTCAATGCTTATAATGCAACTTATCCAACTCCTCCTCCTCCACCTCCTCATCAAGGATCTTCAATGGTGGAATCTTACGCAATGGATACATACACTAAGTACTTAAAGGAGCCTCTTGACTTCACCATACATATGACACCACACATGGTGTTATGCTTCCATGCCCATTACCGGATCTTCTAAAATTTAAGGGAGAAGGAGACCGAACGCTCATATCAAGGCCTACACTACTACTATCAAGGAATTGCTTGAGGATGTTGTAGTGGCTAAGATCTTTCAAAAGAATATCGAAGGAATCACACTGGATTGGTATTACCGTATTCCATAAGCTTCTATACATTCCTTTAAACAACTTGTTTCCAAGTTCATTAAAGCATTTGATACGAACAAGTTGTTGCGTACATGGATTAGGGAGTTCCTGCATATTAGACAGGAGCAAAATGAATATGCCACCCATTTCATCTAGAGATGGCGCCAAGCTCTCTATTTCTCTACAAGTGTGCCCAATATGGACCAGATGGAACTTTGCAATCTTTTCCTTCACTCACTCAATCAATAGACTATGGAGGAACTCCAAAAGTTTCCTTTTCGCAGTTACGAGAAAGTGTTGGAGGGTGCGCTTCGGATTGACCAAAATGCTATTGATAGTGGGCATAAGATCTATGGTCTCAATGAGAAATGAGTATCCCTAAATAAAAATAATGCAAATGATCAAAACAATGGTGCCAACAACCAAGGACCTAAGGGTGTGAATCGCAATCATGGTGCTACCACAAATAGTGCTACTGATCAATCCAAGAATGTTGGTTTTTCAAACAACAACAATAACAACAACTTAGGCAATCAAAGAGGCCCTAACATTGTGTCTTCTATCAACACGGTCAATGTAAATCGTCCGCCATAAAAACAAAATCAAACCCAAGGCCCAAACTAGTATCAAAACTCTAGTCCAAGGGGCAACGAATCATGGTTATAACAACCAATTTCAAAACTACAACCAAGGTTATAATCAACAACAACAAGACGCTTATCAAAGGCCAAGAGATTACGACCCTAACCTATACTGTGGTTTCCATAAGGTTTGAGGTCATGACGATAGGAATTTCCGTGATTGCAATAAGTTTCTACAAAGAATTCCCGAAAACCAAAGGCAGCTCTTTATAGACATGTTCCTAGCAAATCCTAAAACAAACTTGCAGTCTAGTCATACCGGACCTGTCGCACCTCAAAATGTGAACCCTAAACATCCTGGGGATTCCCAAGTGAATCCTTAAAATATAAACAAGGGCATTTGTAGGGAACAACGATCATGAAGCCTCAACTTCTGACAATTCTCGGGTTGCTCCTAACCTTGGTTCAAACGATAATACAAAAATCTTGGGGTTAGTCGGGCTATTATTTGAACCAGAAATTAATACAACTCAGAAGAAGGAGTATGTTTCATAACCCCTACCTACTCTTTAGCTCCCACAGGATGACATTCCTATAATCACAAAACCAGTAGGAGCCTATGATTTAATATTGGATTTGAACAAGACATTTTCTCACATTTCGTTTCTAGATTTGTTGAAGAATTCACTTGCACATCATTCTGCATTGCTCAATGCACTAGGTCTTGGTCATCTAATCCATGTTACGCCACCTCCTAGCGCTCAAATAAATCATATTGAATTTGACATACATCCTCCAGGACAAAATGATAGGGATATTGGGTTTGTTTTTGATATAGACAAGATGTCATCTGACGCTGAAATTGCCCGAAGAGGTGATCCTGCCTTATTTTTACAAGTCTGGGTTTATAACAATTGCATTAAGAGAGCCATGATTGAAAACGGGCTGTTGTAAATGTGGTTCCCTTCTCTTTCTTTCTGCGAAGTTAGGATATGGAGAGACAAATTGTTCCTCTACAAGAAACACATTACGGGGTATGACAATCTTAAAGCGACCTCGATTGGAACCATAGTTCTTCTAGTCACGCTTGGTCCAAAAACCATCTTGATGGAGTTTTACATTATCGACAGGGAAAAAAGTTATAACATGATCCTTGGGAGACCTGGATTCATCAAATGAAGGTTATCCCTTCTACCCTGTTCCAAGAGATTAGATTCCTCCATTTAGGGAAGGTCTTCATCACTCAAGGGGATCCTAAGCCCTTCGATATACATTTAGAAAACCTCAAAAAGAAGAAAGGACTCCATACGGAGTATGAATGATCCATAGGGATCCAAAATAACTCTACTTCATTAGAAATAGTCAGCACAAAGAAGGAAAACAATGAAATGAAGGTTCTATCTTTTAAGTAATAGACCCTTCGCTTACATAGGGCGGTGGTTACAGAACCGCCGCCTAGCCATGGTGGCGGCCCCAGAATCTGCTGGTGCACACAGGGCAGCGGTCCTGGCCATTATGGACAGAAAACTAAAATCGAAACGAACAACCTCTGAATTTGAAAGGATGTTCATTTCTCTTCTCCTTCATGACCTTTCCCATTCTCCAGTGCATGGGAGGACATGAGAAAGGCTATAAATACATGATTGTAGAAGTGTAAAAGATCATCGAAGCATGGGAGCAAGTGAGCAAGAAGTCTTGGTGCTGGAAATTGTATTTTTGTAGAAGAAAGGAGTGTTGATGAGCAAACAAGTAACTGAAAGGAAGTGTTGAGATATTATCTACTTCTCTTTCTTACTTATTGTAAATTTTGTACCTGTTGATTTGAATTGGCCAATAGAAGTGGGAAGAAAGAGAAATTTCCCTTCCCGACTGGTTTTTCCTCCATTGGAGGTTTTCCAAGATAAAATTGTTGGTGTTATGAGCTTATATTCTTTCCTTTACTACAATTGTTGATTCTAAGCACAATAGTAATTCATTCACTAGCTATCTCTGTTATTTTCTAATAGGAAGTAAACAACAACGATTAATTTGTGATTTGTGAATAATTCCAAAGTTGAAGAGTTTACAGATCATTTTGGTATCAGAGCTAACAAGTATCTAGGACTGTGGTATTTCATTCTTGAATTTGTATGACAGTGACAAGATCTAAAGGCGAAGAATCTTTACCTTGCGATCCGGAGATTTCTACAAAGAAGTGGAAACAAAGAATTCGGGGAGAAATGGAGGAAGAGAACTTGGTCCGTAGAATCGAGATGTTGGAGACCATGATGGATAGGATGTTTAGAAGGCAAGAGGAACTTGCAGATTTGCAGAAGATAGCTTCCGTCAAGCAAGACTCCATGGACTCGGTGGTTCGAGGCTTAGCTGAAAAGTTTGGTATAGGAAAGAGTCACCATGAGGAAGATTATGGGGAAGAGCATGAAGAAGAGACTTCTAACACAAGAGAAAAGGTAAAATCTGAACATACTCCTTTTAAAGTTGAGACTAAAGTTGAAATCAAAAGCTTTAAAGGACAAGTAGATGCAAAATTATTGGATAAATGGTTGAAATAGTTAGAAGTCTATTTTAGCATCCATAATGTCACTAAGGCACAAAGGATCACCTTTGCACGTCTCAAAATGGATCGACATGCTCTAGTTTGGTGGTGAATTCATCTAACTACTTGTGAAAATAAGAAATGTCCTATTGTGAAATCTTGGCAAGAATTTAAGGAATTACTTAGAGCTAACTTCTATCCTATTGGCCATAAAACTGACCAAATGATTAAATGGTAGTATTTTAGACAAGGCAGTGGTCAAAGTGTGCAGGACTATACTACGGAGTTTCGGAGGCAAGCCATGTTGCTGAACATGGATTTGGAGGATTTGGATATTCTGACCAAATACTTGGGAGGACTTCACACTCACCTTCGAAGAAAAGTCATCTCCACAAAGTCCAAGGATCTCAACGAAGCATGTGTACAAGCATACTACATAGATGATGAGAAAATGCAAGGAGAAGCATAGCCGAGGGTAAAGCAAATCAATAAATCGGTAAGAAAAAGGATTATGGGCAAACAAGTAACAAGAGTAAGTGGAAAGGGAAAGGTAAACAAGCTGCCACTACTTTGAATACTTGTAAAGATCCCAAGAATTTTTGCAAGAATTGTGATATCAATGGTCATACTGACGCTACATGTTGGAAGTTGCATCTGGAGTTACATCCAAAGAACCGAACCAAGGACTCCAAGAAGTCCATGACAACTGTAAAGATAGAAGGGGAGGTAGAAATCAAAGATGACTCTGATGTAGATGAAAGGCTTGGATGCATGGCCACCAACATGGACAACGAAGAGGAGATGAGTAGACTATTCCAGATCAAAATCCAGATCAAGAGGACTAAGGTAAATGCTTTGGTTGATACCGGTTCTCAATCTAACTTGATTTCTGAGGCGTTGTAAAGAAGCTTGGTCTTGAGACTTACGAGCATCCGCACCCATATCCTTTGGGTTGGGTGAAGAAGGGTGTTGAAATTCAGGTAACAAGAAGATGTAAGGTCAAGTTTGGGATAAATTCCCAATATATAGATGTTTTTGAAGCTGACGTTATTCCACTTGATGCTTTTGATGTGGTATTCGGGAGTCCTTACTTGTATGTTAGGGATGTTATCTTTATGAGAAGGGAAAACTGAGTACAGATGGGTCAAGGATGGGATCAGCTACAACATCCGGGCACACCAGCGTAAGACACGGGTTACTATGGTAAGTGTTAACCAAGCAAAACGGATTATTCAATCAAATCATAATCAGTTTTGTTTACTTTTGTTAAAGGATAAACAAGATGGGGTAGAAGTTTCAGAGATTTCTAACCAAGGAAAACAAGATTTAGATAGTATTATTCAGTCTTTTTAGGAATTATTTCAGGCTCCTAGTGGATTACCACCAAAATGGGAAGTAGAGCATGAGATTCAGCTATTGCAGAGTCACCTCTACCGAACATCGGGTTGTATAGGCAATCCTTGCTAGAGAGTACTAAGGTAAAGAAACAACTCCAAGAACTAATAGACCAAGGGGTGATATGTCCGAGCACCTCACCATGTAGTTCACCTATTGTGATGGTGCCAAAGAAGGATGGTTCTTGGAGAATGTGCATCGACTACCGCACTTTGAACAAGATCACCATAAAGAACCGATATCCACTTCCCCATATAGATGATCTCTTGGACCAGCTTCAACATGCCAAATTTTTCACGAAGTTGGATCTCAAGTCAAGTTATCACCAAGTCAGGATGAAGGAGGAGGATATATGGAAGACTTCCTTCAAAACAAAACAGGTTTGTATGAATGGTTAGTACTTCCTTTTGGATTATGTAATGCACCGCTACATTTATGAGATTGATGAATGATGTATTGTGGGATTTCATAGATTTATGTGTCATTGTATATCTAGATGATATCTTGATTTTTAGTGCCACATGGGAAGAACATTTAACGCATTTGCAGCAAGTCTTGCAAGTTCTCAGGGAGAAACAACTACTTTGTAATATGAAGAAATGTGAATTTTCCAAACAATCACTTGTCTATCTTGGGCACATGGTTGGAGGAGGAGAGATACAAGTGGATCCAAAGAAGGTGGAAGCCATCAAAAATTGGCCAACACCAACAGGAGCCATAGAGACTAGAAGTTTTGTGGGAGCAGTATAGTACATGCGGAAGTTCATTCGGGATTCTCGGTGATTGTAGCACCTCTACACACAAAGTGGCCACAAAGAGTAAGGGTTTTGACTAGGGTAAGGAACAAGAAAAATCCTTTGAGTTATTGAAATACAAGATTAGTCATGCTCCAATACTTTCTCTTCCTAGTTTGCAGTAACCTTTTGAAGTAGAGACAGATGTCAGTGATTATGCTATGGGTGCAATGTTGCTTCAAGGAGGTAAACCCGTATGTTATCATTCTGAAACCTTCACTTCAGTAGTTAAAGGATATTCAGTATATGATAAAGAAATGTATGCACTAGTTTAGGCAATTAAAAAATGGAAACATTATTTGTTGGGTAAAGAAACTATTGTGCACACTAACCACAAACCTCTCCAGTATTTGCAAGCACAGTCTAAATTGCAGCAGGCAAGGCACTACAAATGGATGGGGTTTCTTTGCAGTTCCATCTAGTGATCAAATACAAGAAAGGTAGTACAAATTTGGTGGCAGACATGTTATCTAGGCCACCCACACGGAGAAAATTTCTCTGTTTGGCCACTATCTCTCAAATCGAGCCCTTCACGAAGGAAGCTTACTGGAGAGGCATATGCCCAAGACAAAGACTTTGGGGTAACATTTCAGAAGTTGCAGTCCCAAGGGGTTGAAAAGATGGGGATTGAAGACTGTTATCTCAAGGATGGGATGCTCTACCGATGGGGGAAACTTTGTGTGCCTAAAGAAGAAAGACTTCTATTGATGAGGGAAGCACATACCTCGAAAGTAGCGAGACATTTCGGTGTTGGTAAGACCCTAGCCCACTTGCAAAGGTATGTATATTGGCCTAACATGCAAGAAGAAGTATCAAAATTTATTTGTGGATGTAAAAATTGTTGTACTAGCAAGCCTAAAACTAGGAAGGAAGGTTTGTAAATGCATTTACCAGACTCTACTCATCTGTGGGAGGAAATTTCTATGGATTTTGTATGAGGATTACCTATGTCTAAACATGGCCATGACTATCTCTATGTTGTTGTGGATATATTCAAGAAATGTGTATTCTTATGGCATGTAAAAAGACAGTAAAAGCACATGAGGCAACAAATCTTTTCTTTACTAATGTATGGGTACATTTTGGTTTGCCAAAGTCTATTGTCTTTGATAGGGATTCAGGTTCTTGGGGAAGTTTTGGACTACTTTGTGGGACAAGATGGATACCAGGTTACAAAGGAGCACAAATTTCCATCCACAGACAGATGGACAAACAGAGGTGGTAAATAGGACTTTGGTACAGTTGATTAGAGGGTATAATAGCAAAGTACCCAAGGACTTGGGACGAGTCCTTAGCCTACATTCAACATTCCTATAACCGGGCAAGTACACACATCCACTATGAAGTCACCATTTGAAGCATGCTTGGGATATCTACCTACAAATCCACTGGACATAGCAATTGGACAACAAGATGAGGAGGATACACGAGACACAGAGGTGACTAGAGCCAACAAGTTCATTGAGAGGATCTGGAAAATCCATCTCAAGGTCAAAGAACAACTAGAAAAATCTCAAGCAAAGTACAAAGCTAGGCACGATCAGCATAGGAGGGAACACAAGCTTCATGTTGGAGACAAATTTTGGCTTTACTTGAGCAAGGAGAGACTACAAGGTCAAGCACGGAAGCTCAAGCCACTACGATATGGACCCTTCACCATATTGGAGCAGGTTGGGGAAAATGCTTTTCGACTTGATTTACCATCATTCATGAGGATGTACTCTGTAGTAAATTGCGAGAACTTGCACCTATATGAGCCATCCATGCTGGATGAAGATGAAGAACTACAGTTGCTACCTTCCATTGAGGATTGCGTCTTGGAATCATGAGGTGAATTGGAGGAGGATGTAGTGCTACAGCAGAAGGTCAGAGAGACTAGAAGAGGTCCATAGGAGTCTTGGCAGATTAACTGAAAGGAAAGACACCAAGGCAGGCCTGGTGGTACTCGAAGGAGCAAGCGAGGGAATTGTTCCCTCATCTACTCCCCCACTAAGCTTTTGTGGGACCAAAAGCCTCCTAAGAAGGGGAGGTGTGATCCATAGGGATCCAAAATAACTCTACTTCATCAAAAATAGTCAAAGACAAAGAAGGAAAAAAATGAAATGAAGGTTCTGTCTTTTAAGTAATAGGACCGCCGCCCTGCGAAGGGTGGCGGTCCCAAACCACCATCTGCTGCAGGCGCACAGCCATGGCCATTATGGACAGAAAACTAAAATCAAAATGAACAACCTCTAAATTTGAAAGGATGTTCGTTTCTCTTCTCCTTCATGACCTTTCCCATTCTCCAGTGCATGGGAGGACATGAGAAAGGCTATAAATACATGATTGTAGAAGTGTAAAAGATCATCGAAGCATGGGAGCAAGTGAGCAAGAAGTCTTGGTGCTGGAAATTGTATTTTTGTAGAAGAAAGGAGTGTTGGACAGAGCAAACAAGTAACTGAAAGGAAGTGTTGAGATATTATCTACTTCTCTTTCTTACTTATTGTAAATTATGTACCTGTTGATTTGAATTGGCCAATAGAAGTGGGAAGAAAGAACAATTGCCCATCCCGACTGGTTTTTCCTCCATTGGAGGTTTTCTAAGATAAAATTGTTGGTGTTATGAGCTTATATTCTTTCCTTTACTACAATTGTTGATTCTAAGCACAATAGTAATTCATTCACTAGTTATCTCTGTTATTTTCTAATAGAAGTAAACAACAACGATTAATTTGTGATTTCGAATAATTTTAAAGTTGAAGAGTTTACGATCAATGAACTTCCTATGAATCAATTAAACAAACCACCTCCATCAAAAGAGTTAGTCCCAATCACCCGGGTGTGTCGAAGGTTGAAGTTGTTGACCCAAAAACATTTGAGGTGACAAAAACATAGATAAGGGTAAATCAATATCTATGGAAACAAAGTGTCCACTAAAACCATAGTGGAAATTATGAAACTCTTAGAGAGTGACGATCCGATCTTCCTCCCATTTGAACCATAGGGGATGGGTAGTCTTCTCGGTTTAGCATCTCTTCCCTCCGATGACCTAGGTCTAGGTGTAAACATGATATAATTAACAAACGAAGAAGGGTAATTTGAGATTGAAACGATGCCCATCAAAACCATCTCTGAGGGTTGTTCTATTCTAAACCTCGGTTTTAACCCATGTGCGTCTGAAACTAAGCTTTCCATATCCATGGGGTAAGGCCTCATCATTCAACAAGTGTCACAAGTAAACACAACACTCTACATTGGAAAAAGGTGAGCAACATAGTCATGCTCACCCACACACCATGTCTCAAGAACGTGACAAAGAGGTGCACGAACGCCTCTTTCAGAAAAATGATTTTAATGATTAGACATATACACTTCGAGAAAGGATTGTAAGTTTAAACCCTGAATGGTAAGCCCTTGTCAGGAGAATGGAAATTTTGAGGATCATGGTTCTCTGTTGTGTACTTTTAGGGGTGAAGAATTCAATATTCGTTAACTTTCTTCACCTTAGCCATCATGACATGTAGTTTCACCTACATTTTCATATGTACATTATTGCATCTGCATTGCATTTTCATTTTCCAGTTCATTTTGTAAAATTTGTGATCAAGGGACTTATTCTTATAACAACTCCTACAAAACTTCTAAAAACATTGGCAAAACATTCAAATCATGTCTCTTCAAATCTCCACAGTATCATCAATTATTTCCGAATCATTTCATCAATCCAAGAAAGATAAGACAAATCTTTGACAATAACCATACCAAGGCTTGCATACTTGGTTCTACTTATAGTTTCTTCTAGGTTAGGTGTTTTTGCCTATAGTCTATTCTAGAAGCTTCATGGTGTCGCATCTATCCCATAAACATCTATTTGGAAATAAGAACATTCTAGACATTTTTCCTAGATAAATAAGTCAAATGCAAATCCATAGAATTTTTTTATTTTACACATTTATTTTCCCTACCAACCTTCGGTGTTGAGCCTACGTCTCTTACTAGTGATGTAGGGTTGGGAAAGGAGAGAAGTGCCCTTACTCGCCTATGCCTTTTCCATGGTGATGAGCCCATACTTCTTACTAGTAGCATGGGGCAAGGTGTAGGGGGTCTCTTTGACAAACTTGAAAGTTAGAAACAATTCATTCAAATATTGTGAAATCATAAATCAAAACAAAGTGAATTAGATGTCCAAAATTCCAAAAGAGTTTAAAACCTCAAAACCAGATTTTGTCAACCAAGTGGTCATCTACGGATCTAAGTCTAGATAAACTGGAAAGCATTTCACATTTTAAACTATTAAGTAAACTTGAGTAGAGTGAGGTTGTAGTGTCTTAATTTGGTTTTGTCAAATCCTTGTCTTTCTTTCATCATTACCATTCAACAATTTTTCATAACTTGTGCCCTTTCTGGCTCTTGGTGTTGATTCCTCGCATCTTACTAGTTATGTGGAGTTAGGAGCGAGGCAAGTTCATTCACTTATCATATCACTCTTTCGCCATGTTTTTCCAAAACAATACGAAGTACCAAAATTTGCTTAGAGAAACTAAAGTTCAACATTACAATGTGATTGCATTATCATATATTAGCATTACAAAACACAAAAAATGAAATCATTTTGTTAGCATTCATATCCACTACATACATTCTGAAAAGCATAGAAAATCAGAAATTCTAAACATATAAGAGTACACACATGAATCAAATCACAAATGGAATTCAACTCTATGCAAGAATAAAGAATAAGCGAGCCATCGCACACTAGGTGCGGTCAAAATGCTCGCAATGAGCACGAAATACCAAAACATCATATATGCCTCACAAAATGGAAACCAAGCAATAAAGGCACTCTGCCTATCCGCCTCTTTGAGGCCCCTTATGACTACTCTAGTTATGAATTTCTTAGGAGTTCTTCTCAAAAGCATTCAAATAGCAAAGGTCCAAGCCTAATGCAAAATACCATTCCCAAATCCATTCCAATTCAACCATACTAAAAAAAAAAAATGGTCAACGTGGGCCCAAAGCTCAAAAATCACCAAGTTGATATACGCAAATGAATTTGGAAATGAGTTTGTTTAGATATATATATATATATATATATATATATATATATATATATATATATATATATATATATATATATGTTATAAATTCATTTTAAGTGCATATGTTCACAGGTGAATGGAGCACCTTTGGTGTAGGTATATTTCTACATCCCCACACAGATAGTAAGTCCTCTTGTCATTTTAATTATTTGTTTATTTTTCGATATTTTATCTATCTGCACTTGAGTCTTCTTTTTTGTCTTGCAGTAGCGGGATTTTGGACGACAACATTTTGACACACAGTGTGTCAGGTATAGCTTCTAACTCCCCATTTCGGGAACACCATACTCGGACTCTATGTTTTACACCTTTTCATGGCTAAAACGTGTCTCCAAGGGGGCAATATCTACGCACCCAAAATTACACGTGCTACATTTTCAAAAACGGTTACAAAAGGCCCCAATGATGAGTCATGTCCTTTCATAAGATGTTCAAACTCCTAAACCCATTCGCAATGTATATTTATAGCCTAAACATTCTTATTTAGCTTTGCCAAGTTTTTTTATCTAGCTTCCAGCTTCATTCTGTGCATGTTTTGGCCTTTAATAACAGGGCCGCCGCCCTGCTTGGGCGGCAGTTCTGAAACCGCTGCCCTGCGTAGGGCGACGATCCTGAGCGATTTTTCCAGAATCCTTCATGTGTGTTTTTGACATGCGACGCTTTACTTAACTTCGCTTTTAAGATGCGTTTGTGAACCAAATTGCCTAAAAATAGTCTTGATGGTTTAGTTTTCCTTCCCTCTTCTATTTTTAAATAGATTTAATTAAGTTTGAACTACCTCTTCTTGCCTTGTGCATAAAGGCACATCCTAACCCATATCTTATATATTCAATGCTTATAATCAAGCAAATGGCCTGAGATTTTTTGTGTATCTTCCATAGTATTGCTGCCACAATCTTGCTAGGAATTGCATAACCAAGTTTAGATCTCTTGTGTTATCTCTCTTCTACTTGCATTGCAACAGATCGCCTTCAAAGCTACCATTTCTCAAGCGCCTTCTCCCGTTGTCACATTTGCATTCCCAATCCCTTGGATTCATATGGACACACAGAGAAAGAAATGATAGACTGAGGGGACAAATTACTACACAACTTGATTTACCTATATTTTGTGAATTCCATGTTGGATTTTTTGTTTGATTTCCTTCATTCTTGCAATTTTTCATTGTTACGTCATATCAAATAGAGTAGAAATCAATTTCCTTTCATTTGCAAGTTATTAGTTAATTTCCAAGAGGTTTTGAATCTTTCATAGCAATCCTCGGTGATGAATCCTCTTCTTCCCATCCCTATGGATCTGAAGGAGAGAATATCTATAGGAGTTTTTCTACATATCATAGATCATTTGGAAAGGTTCTTATTTTAAGTTGTTTAGTTTCAATACACACTTCAAGACAGGTGAATAACCACACGGGTTATCTCATTTGTTTAGTTTTAGTGTAGAAATATTTTAATTATTTAGAATAGAAGCAAATTGTTATTTGTGGTTGTAATATTTCAGTTTTATGATTTGTTTAGATTAGTTTCCTTTCACTTAGTTAATTTCGACACTTCAAACTAGATCAAGCACTTATATCCAAGTTAGGCAAACAAACCATAGGGAATTTCCGCTACCCATTCATAGCCTTTAAATATCCCCTTTGCCAACTCACCTACCAGGAGATCACACTACCGGATCTTAGTCACGATCCTCCTATAGCTAGCCACACACATTCAACATCAATTTGCTCGCGCATGACCTCGGGGGTCGAGTGCGGTTGAAGGTTACATGTCAATCTTCATTCGTATAAATTGGTGAACTCAACGTGAAGGATTAATTCCTTTCTTGTTTCCTTTTCTTTCATTGCTATTACCTCATATTTCCATTTCTTCCCCTATTTTGGTAGGTATTTTATGCTTTCTAAAATATGTCTGGAAGAGAGTTTGGTGGGCCATTTGGATTTGATAGATATTACACCAACGTTCAACCATAACAACCCCCTTCTCTTTCAAGATGGGGAGATAATTACAAAAGCAATGTCCAAACCTCCCCTAGTTACACTTTAAACCCCATTAACTATGTAAGGATGGAGGAGGTTGATCATCTGTTAAACATGCAATACGGTCAACCCAATACAAACCACGTTGTTATCACAAATGGAACAGGTTCCTACCATAGAGTCTTGTCAAGACCTCACATTGCCATGTAATCAACATAAGATGATATTTTGCACAAATAGCTAATCCTCTTTGTCAGATAGATGAGTCTTTAGATAGAATGAAGGCTATAACCTCGAGATTTCGAATGCCTATCCTAAGATTATTACTTCTGAGGAAGACAAGAATTATAACACTGAACAATTCATGATAGGGTATCATGAGCCTACTCAATCAAACCCTACGCCACAGACACCCCAACAAGGGACTCAATCCTCTCCCAATGATCTCATTTCTACTTTAGTAGGGAGGATTAGAGAGCTAGAAAGTGCCCAAAATAGGGTAGAACATGGAGTATCTAGCTGAAAACAAAGGATACATCCCTTCTAATGAGCAACCAACACAATATCTTGTACAACAAGGTTATCTAGTTCATTCAAATCCAGGTGATCTTCTCACAGGGTTAGACATGCTAGGGATGGGTCCTCATCCTTCTCAAGCTTATCCTATGTAAGGGCTAGTCGAAGTGCATTCTCGAATGCCGCCACAACAAGCAATGCAATGTTCCTTGGTTTTATGCCCGCTAGTCCATATCTTGGTACTATCCCACCTTACATGCATATGTATTCAAAAAATCCCCATATGGACCCATATACCATTCCTGCTCCCTACATGCCATATCAAGGGACCCCATACATTCCTCGTCAACACTTATAATGCAACTTATCCAACTCCTCCTCCTCCACCTCCTCATCAAGGATCTTCAATGGTGGAATATTACATAATGGGTACATACGTTGAGTACTTAAAGGAGCCTCTTGAATTCACCATACATATGACACCACACATGGTGTTATGCTTCCACGCCCATTACCATATCTTCTAAAATTTAAGGGAGAAGGAGACCGAACACTCATATCAAGGCCTACACTACTACTATCAAGGAATTACTTCCTTGGGATGTTGTAGTGGCTAAGATATTTCCAAATAATCTCAAAGGAATCACACTGGATTGGTATTACCGTATTCCAAAAGCTTCTATACATTCCTTTAAACAAATTGTTTCCAAGTTCATTAAAGCATTTGATATGAACAAGTTGTTGCGTATAGGGATTAGGGAGTTCCTACATATTAGACAGGAGCAAAATGAATATGCCGCCCATTTCATCCAAATATGGTGCCAAGTTCTCTATTCCTCTGCAAGTGCACCTAACATGGACTAGATGGAACTTGGTGATCTTTTCCTTCACTCGCTTAATTGAGAGACTAGGGAGGAAGTCCAGAAGATTCCTTTATGCGATTACGAGAAAGTGTTGGAAGGTGCACTTTGGATTGACCAAGCCACTATTTATAGTGGGTGTAAGATCTATGGTCCCAATGGGAAATTGGTATCCCCAAATAAAGATAATACAAATTATCAAAACAATGGTCTCTACAACCAAGAACCTAAGGGTGTGAATCACAATCATGGTGCTACCACGAATAGTGTTATTAATCAAGCCAAGAACGTTGGTTTTCCAAACAACAACAACAATAATTATAGACACCAAAATTGGGTCACAATCCCTTGGTCCCCTTTTGAACAACTAACTTAGATATATGCACCTAATCATGGCCCCTTTTATCCCACCTTAATATTAATTTAATTATCTATAATTAAATTAATACCCATCCTCACCCCATTTATTAATTTAATTAAATGGATGCACACCTCTCCTAGACACCTCACCTATACACATCACCATAGACCTATTTATAGCATGTTTCTATAACTAATTAAGACTTAGCCCTACCTACCTTAATGAGCTAAGACTTAGTATAACCCTAAAATCACATGCCTATTCTTCCTCTAACCATATTCCTACTTATCTAAGTGAAACATTCCACTTATACCCAGCACTAACGAGCAAAAGTGGGAAGAAGATAGCCAAGATCTGCTATTTTAGTTAGGAAGCCTAGGATATCCCACCTTTACCGACGCCGGTCACCCTAAACCATTTTCGGTTACCATATAACCAGTTTGGTAACCTTGTTTGAGAGGTTGGCCACATTCTCGAGTTTTGGAGTAAAAAGAGATCTACATGCAAGCAAGAACCAGAGCTCTTTCACACATCCATAGCCATAGCCAACACCAAGATAGATATGAAAGTATTTGCATTCATGGTAGCATTCGAGAATCACTACCACTGCATCTTGAGTACCATTTCATGGTCAACCATCACCGCCATCTAGTCATCGGACACTGCAGCACAAGTAAGTGTGTTTATGATCAGTACCATTTCATATTCATTTAGATTACAAGTTTCTTCATCTCTGTTTTCTAAGCATCTATTCTTATTCTCATCCCACTGTCATTATCTTCCTATGAATCCAATCATTCCACCACCCACAACCATTAAATCACCTATACCTGACTCCTGCATATTTCTGAGTATTCCCAACACCTCCATAGACCTAATCATTCCCTTTACCATCTCTGTTCAACCACCGACAAACTTCCAAAACCAAGATTAATTCAGTTTTTTATCAACCCGCCTATACCGATGTCGGTTACCCATGATCGTCGTTGGTTCCCTCTAAACCATCATCGGTCATACTGACCGACATCGGTCACTGTATTTGACTATCCTGCTAATAATGAACCTAGGAGATTTCATCCAAGTGACCCAAGTGACCAGAACTGACGACCTAACTGCTCCAAAGATCACTTTGTGACCAACTACCCTACTTCCAGATCTGATTATAGCTTATCCTATTATGTTAGATTTGTTTGATTGTATTTGGATGAGATACCTAAATCATATCAACTACAGTAGGATATTATTTATTTGCATCATTTCTTACATTGAGTTGTATTAAATAGTGGGTTGACTGCCACTAAGGAAGTATCACACTTCCTGGATCTAGCACACTGCTAGGCAGCCCACTGACATATATTGTTTAACTCTTTCTTGTGGTCTTGTTTTGTATTTCAGGTAGTTCCTCCTAGCCAAAAGGAAGCTCTCACAGTCAGCATTGGATCAAGAAGTCAAAACGCGTGCAACGACCTTCAAACCGACCATCACAACAAGTATTCCTCCTTTACCCATACCCTTATCTATTTTTTCTAAATCCTTAAATAAAACGGTGAAACATTTTGGCACGCTTGGTGGGACCCATCTAGGTTCCTTGCATTTTATTCATTCCTAGGTGAAAGTTGCGTGTTTGTTTCCCTTCTGAAAGATTCTACATTAATTTTCTTCTCTAGAATATTCCCTTCTTTCTATTGTCTAAAAGTAATTGTGTTTTTGGTGCTATAAAAAGAATACTTATTTTCTTTCATTAGTATTGCATTAGTGAAAGAGCATTCCTCTTCCTATTCATTACTTGCTACATCGAATATCACACTTCGATTTGGGATTAAAACACTTGCATAACATTCTGATTTGTTGCATTATAGCTCACATTAAAAATGAGGTCAACCTATATCATTGGAAGTCATGCCTAGTTGATGGTTGACACAATTAAACCGTAGAAAGCACTTGCTTCTCTCTCTCTCTCTCTTTGCCCAAACTGCACAAATTTAAAATTTACACATCTTCTTAAACAACATCCCACCCAGAGAAGCTATCAACGATCACACGAATCAAAGGATTGACAATGGGCACCCAATTGGTTATCTCTGTCTAGTACCCCATCAGAGGATGGCCCACCCCCACCATAACATAACCTGAAACCTCACCTTTAGAATTTCCTTCTTCGTAGGAAGCCTTCCCAACCAAAAACTCTACTCTAAATTCATGAGTCAATTATTTTAAATAGCATAAGCTAAACACACTAAATTCACTTGTTGGATTACATTTTTTTCTTAGCTTTGTGCTTGACTTGCATTTTGAGGTGTGAGGATACGATTCTTCATTTTTATTTTTGCCTTTCACACTCTGCCATCACAGTTGGAGTATTCTGACTTTCTTAGAGTGTGTCAGGACCTCATCTTATCATCTCCAGACTTTTGGGTTGATTATTAATCTAATCTAAACTCAAAAAATCATTTTTTTCAGATTTCACTTCAAGATTTCAAGGACCATCGTCGGTTACATGTGACCGTCATCGATTTACTAACTACTGGTTTACCTAACGGTGTCGGTTCCTTGTTCTTTTGGTTAGTTTACCCAAAAGACACTTATCTCATATTCTCTTCTGTTTAGAGTTTTTGTGTATCATTGTATTCTTTGTACTCTGGTAACAATCATCAAATACAAATTTCCTTTTCGATAGTCATCAATTTCTACCTCATTTCTTTGAAATGTTATTTTCTCACAATAACCAATATCAATTCTTATAACCTTCATCGGTCACCCCTTAACCGTCATTGGTCAGTTAGACCGATTCGGTCACTCTGTTTTTATTTTAATCAAAACATTTACCAACTTTCCCTCTCAGAATCTATTTTGTCCCCTCTCTGTTGTTCCTTGTGTCATTTTTGAGTATAGTTCACCCTGATATACATATGACTGATTCACATGGTGTTGACTCATAGCCAAACTAACTCCCTCGTATTTCATGTCATTCGCCAGCCACTCCCACCTAGTCCATAACCACCATCCATCCTGTCACCTATGGATCTGACTCAACCTATCCCCATCGCTACCGGCGATGCGAGGAGTTGTGAAACTCCTCGACATAATCTCCTTGCCCTCCAATACTACCTTGCTTATTCTTCCACCCGGGATTCCTCATGACAGTTAATATACGACATGCCCGTATCTATCCCTTTTGCTCTTGCACCCCCCACCTCTGTTAACTAAGCTAGCGCCAACTTGATGCTACCGTCATCCACTCTACCACTTGTGGTGTCTCAAACTAGATCCACACCACTATAATTGCGGCATCTACATCATCTATCGCACCACGACATCAATTGTTCCTCCAATATCCACTTTAAGTATAGCCCCATCTACACCCGCTACCTCACATATACCCATTGCATCGCAACCACCTCCGGTGTCGGAAACTTACACCCCTTTCCAAAACCTTGTCCTTTCTATCCCACAATCCTTACCCCAATCACCACTAGAGTTGTTATGACTACCCCACCCACTTACACATACTACCAACAACCCCGACCTCATCTATCGCTTATGCTGGCTATGTGCCACCTACATCTATTCCTCCTGTGCAATTCTCATACTCAAGCACCACCATACACTAGCATACCACCCACCTCATACATTCAACATCAACCCCCTTTTTCTGTAGGGGACACCCATTCATCCCAACCTACTAACAACCTCATTAAAATGATGATGGAGAAGATGTAAACCTTAGAAGCATATGTTTCTAGCTCCCGTAATTCTTTAACGTATGATGAAATCTGTAACAAGCCTATCCATCCATCTATTCCCATTTTCCTTACCTAATGCATTGGGAAATGCCTAAATTCAATTGCTTCAATAGTAAAGAAGACTTGTAGCAACACTTGTGGTCGTTCAAACATGGGTGTTACCTAATCACCCACGATGATGCTTTGCTCCTATGAAATTTCCTAATGTCCTTGACAGGACCAACATTGGATTGGTATAGTGGACTACCTCGACATTCCATTTATTCCTTTAATCAAGTAGCCCAAGCTTTCTTAGATCATTTTTCAATCAATGTTACCAAGAAAGTCACCATGACCGATCTCTATTCAACCCGACAGTATGAAGATGAATCTATCACATATTTCGTTGCCCATTGGCGGAGTCTTATTAACCAATTAACGTTCCAACTACCTCAGACTAAACTTATTGAGTTGTTCACTAGAGCTTGTGCCAAACACATCTCACCAACTCTACAAGTCCAAACCTTCCGAACCTTTGATGAAGTGTTCACCATGGCCCGAAAAATTGGAAATTCACGCCATTGAAGAAAAGAAGATCAATTACGAAACAAGAACACCCCATTCAAATCAAATGATTCTTCTTCACCTTCAAAACCTCAAAATAACTATTTAAATCCCAAAGGATCTGCTAACGTGTAGTCCTCAAGGCGGGTCCACCTCATCCTTCTAATCAAGCCCAACCTCCTTCTAATCTTTCTCCCGTCAAGCCTTTCAACTCCGGTGGGAGCAATGGAAGTACACCTCGATTGGAGAGCCCTATTCTTCAGTCTTGGAAAAGATTCTTAAAGCTGGAGCCATTACACTTCCTCCCATAAAAGCTCATACAAGTTTCGATCTTGCCGCATCCTATGCCTGCATGGTTTAAAGAACACGACTACTGTAATTATCATCACGTTAAAGGACATAGTGACGGTAATTGCATAACTTTTTAAAAACATTGTTCAAGAGATGATAGATAATGGAGACCTTATCATGGATAACCTGAATGCACCAACAAATCAAAATTTACACATCTTCAAAAATCTTGTTCCCTAATCATAAACCATCGTCTAATCAAAATAGTGAACCTTTATCAGTGACAAAAATGTCCGTGAAGTCCACGCGGTTTTTGATATCACACCAATTGTTCCTCAAAACCTACCTACTTCATCTATTGAGGAAATATTGGCATGAGATCCTCTACCCATAGAGGAGCATACCTCTTCTACTCCTCCACCCATAAAGGAGTCCCCCTTATCTCCCCTTGCTCTCATGGAGGAACCCACACTTTCTACTGATGTCATTTCCGTCTTCCTCTCGGCCCCTCAACCGAAGTCGACACTTTTTATTCTCCCATCCACGGGAGAATAATCATTGCCTTCTCCTCCACTAAGGGAGAAGTCTACCTCACCCAACCTATTGTCTCTCCTTCTCATGGGATATTCTTCGGACATGCCACTACTGTTGGGGACATTTCTCCCCCAACATCCCAAGACCCTATTGACATGATCTCGACTCTTTTACCCTACAAAGTCTTAGGATTGCCAATTCCCTATCTCATGCAGACATATTTTATAGGGATTTCCACCCAACCCATTCCATCCTCTTCTTCAGTAGTCCCGTTTTCATGGCTGGTCGATCGTTTGGATTACATTGATCATTTCATGCTTGGGGACGTCTTGACTCCATGTTTGACCCAAATGTAATTTTTTCCCGAGGATGCTTCCATGATCTACCCAAAGGTACTTTTGGAAACCAAAACAACATTGACCATGCTGATTGAAACGGTTTATTCTTTATCATCCATACCTACATCCAAACCTCTACCCACAACTAAAATTGTTCCCAAACCTCAAAACCTACCCACACCTATCTCCTCACCCGTATCTAAACCCATCACTACTTTGGGTGTCATGCCGACATCAAGCCTTACTCACCCACTTGTTAGATTGGACTTAGCCACATCTTCCCAAGCTCGCACCAACATTATCCTCCCACCTAAAAGGAAAACCCAACCTTCTAGGCCGCATACACCGGTCTCGCCTACCACACCTTTATCACCTTCCCCCCTTCCGTCCATCCTAGGGCCCCATCCATCAACCTTGACCAAACAATCTCCTACCCAAGGCTAGTCAAAAACTAAACAACCTAATACTACATCACGAGCCTTTGTTACACCTCATTCACCCAAAAACCAAACTCCCTCACCCTCACCCATGCACTTCTTGCCACCTATAACTCCGCCAGTTACTATAACCCCAACCTTTCCTATCCGACTTCAACCCATGTTGTCTACCCAAACTCTACCACAACCACCACCACTGCAACTCGGTTGCCCCCATGGGTAACCCGTCCTCTTCCACCATCTGCTTTCCCTTCTACATCTTGTACTCTGTGTCACCTTTACCCAAGAAGGTGCAACCCAAAGATAAGAATTTGCTACCCTCCAATAAGGTAGTCAAACCAACCAAACCTTCCATTGCCAACTCTTCTACCCCACCTTTACCCAAGAAGATGCCATCAAAACATAAGACCCTACCACTCATCAAATTAGTAGACAACCCATTCCCCCTCCTATAAAGCCTCTTCCCTCACAATCATTCACACCTGTACCCAAACCCACACTCACTTCCCATTTTGATCCGTTAATGGGTCCTACGCTAATATTTTGACCAATCTCTTAAAGACTTCTGTCATCACATTACCGCCACTTAAACCTTACGATCTCTCAAACCCAAACCAAAAGGGTTTGATGAAACCATGATTTGTGCCTATCATCATGTGCCAAGACATGATGTCGAAATTTGTAAGGCTCTAAAGACCGTTCTTCTCCAACTTTTTCCTCCTAAACAAAATTTTGATGATGACGAACTTCTTGATGAGGACCATGCTCCACCTTCACTTGTCACCATACATCATGTCCTTTAATGATTTAGTGACCAGTATCTCCACCCCCACAACCATTTTTCCCACCTCCAAAATTTGAGATCAACATGGTCCGTATTAGAGAGTTGGCTAAATCACCACCCAAATTTTAGTGCACCCTACTCATTTCACAAGGCTCTTATCCACCGCTAGGATTTTTCCCCTCATGCCGTTATACCTTTCATGACACACCCTTTCCATCCACCTCCCCTTAGATTAACATGGTTCATGTTGCTACCGCGCTCGAGAAAGACAAAGGAAAAGAAAAACAACTCGCCTATCAACTAACCCCATACCTAATATACCATCTGCACCCACTCCCAAAATCACCATCCAGGACCTACATACCCTATCTCGATGGGGTCACCCATCATGCAATGGTAAAACAATTATATCAATCTCCTCTAAAGATGTCTTAGTATGATCTTGTCAAACTTTCGAATCCCACGAGACAAGCCCTTATCGAGGGTTTCCATTGAAGTTCTACCCAATGACCCCATTTAAGTTCTACCTAATGACCCCACACTAGTGGCCTCGATTACCAAATCATCTCCTTCTTCTACCCCTATGTCCACTCCTCACGTCGCCACCCTAAGCTTCTCTGATGAGGAGATTGTACCTCTCAGTCAGATGACCCTGATCCCGCCCTATTCATTTCCGTCTATATCGATAACATACACGTAGGACACATCATGATTGATGGTGGTGCTAGCATTAACATCATCTCCTCCCATACATACAATCAAATGCATATCCCTTCCAACTATATGCATAATAACCTAGTTATGTTGCTCCTTCAATGACGCCATCACCTCCACCCTTGGCACTATTATCCTTCACATTTGTGTAGGCCCTCGCACTATCCGAACTATTCTACATCTTAGAGGGAGTTCAATATAACCTATTACTCGGAAGACCTGGGACATCATGGGTTGTGTACCTTACTTTACCATTGTGTCAAATTTGAGCATGACAGACATAACTACACCATCCCGGTCGACCCGTCACCATTCAAAACTTATAACATGTTGTACCGACCCAACGATGTAATTATACCAGTCAAGGCATCTTCCACTACCCCCACTTTACCTTCACATACAAGCCCATCAACCAATGTTGCGGCCACCTCTCCAACATCTAACCTTGAGATTCCCACTACCGTTGTAGCTTCCACAGCTGACCACTTTGCTTCCCAACCAATTGATACCCCTCTTGTCCAATAATTTAGTGAGTCATCTATCCCCGCTACCCACATATCAACTTCTGATCCCTTAGAAGGTGTTTTTCAATGCCTCACTCTGGAGGAGTACCGCCTATACAATATCGACACATTCCTCACTCCGCAAGAGTATGGGAACCTGCGCCAACACCCTAGTTATGACTACCGCGTAGGTGAGGTTTTTCCTTACGGTCCTCCCCACCTTCGCACTAATCTAACGTATGGGGGACTTGATATTACCACTTATTCACCCGAACCTCCATCCCAAACATGACCATTTTCATCTGACCTACAATCCCTTACTAATCACCGCTTCGCCCACACTTTCCTTCACCATTGTGCATGGAAAGGCTTTGGCTTCAGTTTTTATGAACAAGGCCGCCATACTGTCATTTCATGTACCACCTGTAAACACAATGATCGTAGTGGCATTGGCTTTGCCGCATCACCTTCCAAGAAGGCCCGCGTCGACCTCATTGAGGAAGACAAACCTTCTTCACCCCATTCACCAACATCACCACCTTTACCCACAGAGTCCATAGATCTCGAATCTATCCCTCCCAAAAAAAAATTTGTAAACAAAATTTCCCTGGGATCTCTAACTTATCAACATGATGATGAGATTCCTTCTTCTCTTCCCTTCCTGTATCCTGACATTATCGATGATGATACACCTTATATTAACGTTGTTTAATGTCAGGATGATGAGTCTATCCTCACCTATATGGGTGCGGAAGATTCTTATATTCACCGGTTGTTACCCTCTAAGACGCAAACCATGTTGAATGAATCAACTATTGAAATCAACATTAATACTCAGGATGACCCACACATCTTAAAGATAGATCAGTCTTTAGATGTTTATGAATAGGAAGCTTTTACCTCTTTCCTCTGGGACCATAGCAACACTTTTTCTTGTTCCTATGCCGATATGCCCGGTATTGACCCAAAATCATGGTCCACAATATCGTAACCATTCCTAATGCCAAACCCATCAAACAAAAGTTGTGGAAAATACATCCTCGCATTACTCTTTTGGTCAAAGAAGAACTTCAACGCCTTCTCTCAGTTTCCTTCATACTACCCATTGACTATCCTCAATGATTTCTAACATCGTTCTGTCAAAGGTAACAGAGGGACTCCACATTTACATAGACTTCCGTGACCTCAACCTAGCTTGTCCCAAAGATGATTTTCCCCTACTAGGTATTGACCAACTAGTTGATCTTACCACCGCCATGAAATGCTATCACTCATGGATGGTTTTTGGGTTATAATAAAATATTACTCGCTCAAGAAGATCAATGTAAAACTACCTTCATCACTCCTTGGGGGACCTTCTACTATCGAGTCATGCCTTTTGGCCTTAAAAATGTTGGTGCTACATATCAACGAGCCATGACTTATATCTTCCATGACATCATGCATCGTATATTGGAAGATTACGTAGATGACCTTTTGGCCAAATCCAAACATCGGGCCGAACACCTGATAGTCCTTAAGATCATCTTTGACCGCCTCATCAAATATTGTGCTCACCTTCAACCTAAGAAGTGCGTCTTTGTGGTACTTTCAAGAAAACTCATTGGTTTCATTGCTTCTTGCATGGCATAGAAGTCGATCCTTCTAAAGTGAAGGCTATTCTCAAAATGCCTCCACCTAATAATCTCCATCAACTTGAAGCTTGCAAGGTAAGTTACAATCCATTCGTCATTTTATCTCGTAGCTTTCCAACCACTTTGTCAACTATGTCATCATCTACTCAAGAAGGACATTTAATTCAAATGGGATGATGATGCCATAAAGCCTTTAATGCCTTATAATAAAACCTTCTTCAACCACCGGTGTTCATTCCTCCTAAGGATGACCAACCCTTTTACCTATGCATTTCGCCACTAACCATTCTCTAGGTGCCATGCTCGCTCATTGCGTTGAGCAACATAGAGAGAAAGTGGTTAATTACATAAGCTATACCATTTTAGACTAAAAAACTAGATATACCCATGCCGAAAAACTCTTCTTAGCCTTAGTTTTTGTCACCACCAAACTTCGTCATTACCTGCTCAACCACAAAACCTTTGTCATCACCAATACTGACCCCTTATATTACATGTACGCCAAACCCTACCAACATCAACGTGTTGCACACTAACTCATGCTTCTTCTTTGATATTAACCTCAAATTCATCCATCAAAATTCTATCAAATGCTAATCCATCATTGACCAACTAGCAGATGCACCTCTTTTCGGGAATCAATCCTCGAACTTCAATTTTTCGGATTAATCCATAGCCTTCCTCTCCTTAGACAATACCACTTACCAAATGACCCTCTTCTTCGATGACTCTAAGTGTTAGGGAAGGGGTGGGGCTAGTGTTATCCTCATTCCACTTGATGGTGAACCTATGCATTTATCTTTCAAACTAGATTTTGATTGTACAAACAATATTAGCGAATACGAAGCACTCGTATTGGGTCTCTAGGCTTCTTATGCCTTAAATGTTAATTCAATCAATATCTTTGGTGATTCTTAGCTGGTTGTAAACCAAGTCAATGGTATATACCAGTGTCGTAATGAAATACTTCAAAAGTATAAACATCACGTAGACATACTTTTGACTACCTTTGACCATTATGAACTTCAAACCACCTCCTGTTCTACCAATAAGTTTGCGGATACCATGGCCTACTTGGCTTCTCAGATACCCACTTTGCCTATCAAATCCAATTTTTGTCACAATACAAAGGTTACAATCACCCTCTTATTTACCTCACGAGGTCTACTCCATTGGAACCATTGCACCTGACCCACATGGCCTTTGGTATAAGAAGTTTGTAGACTATCTTTCCCTTTCCATTCTACCTTTTGATCTCACTCATAATGGACAACATGCCTTTCTTAAAAGTTTCTCTCATTATGTCATCATGGGTGGTCTCCTTTATAAGCACGGCTTTGACGATATTCTCTTATGATGCCTTACAAGTTCTGAAATTCCCTACACCATCAAGGAAGTTCACGACGGAATTTTGGAGGCCACTTTAGTGGTTTAGCTATCGCTAAACACATTCTTCACCTTGCTATTATTGGCCAACCCTAAACCGCAACTGTTGACTATGTCAAACATTGTGTGAAATGCCATCAACATGTTAATCTTCATCACACACCTAGTCATGCCTTATAGGTAGCACAAGACCTTTGGCCTTTTTCTCAATGGGGCTTGGATCTTGTCGGAGAGATCAATCCCCATTCTTCACAACACCATCAATGGATTATAACCGCTACTGAATATTACACTAAATGGGTAGAATTCATTCCCCTCATTTCTACAAAAGTGAGAAAATATGTGAATTCATCAACCATCACATCATTTTTCGCTTTGGTGTTCCTCACCATCTCATCATTGATAACGAAAAGCAATTCAAAAACAAAACCCTACGTAAGTTGTGCGATGCTTTTGGCATCCAACTCAGTTTCTTGTCACCTTATTACCCACAAACCAATGGCAAGGAGAATCAACGATAAAACCTTAAACAAAATTCTTATGAAAGTTGTTGACAATCTCGACAAGGATTGGCATTCACACATTCCTTTTTCCTTGTGGGCTTATCACACTAGTATTCGCACTTATTGCTGCCACACATTTTTCTCTAGTCTATGGTACCGAGGTTGTCTTGCCTCTTGAAGTCCGATTCCATCACTCCACATCTCCCTACAAGACATGCTCAATGACGACGACTTTCGCCAGGATCGTTTAGTGCAACTTGAGTTATTAGATGAACGTCGTCTTAATGCTCTTGACCATCTCTAAATTTACTAAAAAATTATCAAGCGGGCCTATGAAAAATGTGTCCATGAACGAACCTTTCAGGTTGGTGACATCGTCTTGAAGGAAAATCAACATGTAACTAAAGAAGAGAAAAGTAAACGGGGTAAATTTTATCCTAATTGGCTTGGACCTTATATCATTACCCATACCTATGGATCATGTTCTTATCGTTTGTCTTCACTCGAAGGTAAACTCGAACCTGAGCTCCTCAATGCATTACATCTTTGACCATTTTATTGTTGAAATCTAGTCATATATCATTTTTGTCAATTTTGCTCGTCCCTTGGGCATTATTCACCTTCCATATTACCCGTTTTTGAGGATCAATGACTAAATAAGAATCGTGTGATTACCCATCACCTTTCAACCTTATCTTCAATATGAGTACCACGTCTCTACTCACTCATAGCATGATTCTCATGGATACTTTTCATCTTTTTAAAGATGGGATCCCATGGACGTTCATCACTTGAAACTACCTCTTTCATAGTTAACCTCTGTGTGCTATGGTTTTGTCTTATAAACAAGAACCTAATCTTCCTCTATAGTCTTGTCCATGACTTAAAAACATCTAAAAACAAAATGGGATTCAACTCTGCTTGAGTTAAACTTCTAGAAAAAGATGACTCCTCAAAAGGACATCTCTCTCTCTATATATTCAAGGCTATATAAAATACTCATCCCATATAGAATTCCCACATCGATCCATCTATTAAAAACGAATAAATGAAACAAATGAAAAAAATTTCGTCATGGACTTTCCTATTTTTGATCCTAGGTTTCTTACTAGGTAAACATAATGTCATACACTAAGTTACACTAAGCCACCCACTTTCACCTCATTACCTTTTCACCCTAATTTTCTCTCTGCTCAAGGGACTTTCCGCAATTGTGACATTTCGTGATCATGTGACTTTCTTCACCCTTAGAATAGTCCATTATGCAATGCCTTTAGGGTCTTACGTTCATAAGCCCATCTGGGGTATGGTAGACTCATTAGGGTTCTTATCAATTAAGTGGCTCTTTTACCACCTCTTACCATTCTACCTTCTTCATCACCTATTGATTCTCCTATACAGGACCAAACCATCGACAACTACATTTTAAAGATTTCCACTTTCACCTAAGACTCAACCATGCCTATGACCTAACTCAACCATGCCTATGACCAAACTAAATCATGCCTATGACCTACACTGAATCATACCTATGACCTACATTTAATCATGCCTAAAACCTACCAACCCATTCCTCTAATTCATCATATTATTCCCTAGCTTATGGAAGAACTACATCAACCTGAGGTCCCTTTTCTTTGGGACTATGTAGGTAGACACTGAGAGGCCATGGGGCCCTTGGAGGTTAGCTCACCACTCTTTTCCCTAACCCATTTCCCCCATTTCTTCCTATTCACATTCTACCATAGTTTCCATTTTCTATCAACAATTAGAAATTAAACTAAAACAAATATCAATTAACATACACATACACCTACCTACCATTTTTAACAACATCACCAAATCATTCATTTATTATTTCATATTTCCATAATAGCAACTATTTGGAAATTCCAAAACATCACATACCTATACCTAACTCAACCATGCCTATGACCTGACTCCACCATGCCTAAACACACCTAACTCAACCATGCCTATGACTGACTCCATCATGCCTAATTCACCTAGTTTCCATCACATACACAATAACAATAGAGATCACAACCACCAGTACAACATCATTTCATAAATATAACCATCATATATACATACACAAATGTCTCAAAATCTTCGGCACTCAAAGTGATAGAATATACAAAAACTCAAAATCTCTCATATACATCCACACATCTATGGGATGCAGGCTGATATATATCACAAAAATAAAAAATTAGGGTACATGGGAGGCTCAGTCATCTCCCCATATGATGTCCATCCCCGTCTCATCTATCTCCTCCTCCTCTCTCTCTCATGTGGTGCCCCGCTAACATCTCTCCACCCCGCATAGGTCTCGGATTGGTCTCTTCTCGCTTCGTAGCCGGGTTAGGCCTCCGTGAGCTGGTAGCCTCTCCCTGAACTTGTCTATGGGCTCACCGCCCCGCAATCACAACACTATGTGTGCGAGATCTCATCCTCTCACTCAAGGCACTGTTGTACTCTATTCTCTCTGCATAAGATGGGACATTTATCCCAACAACGTCAAGTGATCCTGATAATATCTATCCTCATTCAGGGCATCCCTGAATTTGGCCATCAATACTATCTAAGGTGGCCCTATTGGTCTCAGACCATGTACTTGTACCATGGGAACTGCACGACCCTGTGTTGGTGCTTGAGTTGTGACCTAGGCCTCGTAAGGGCCACAATCTGCACTGAGCAAAGTGGCTAAGCAGCCCTACAACCCTGCTACATGTGCTTGTAGGGTGGCTACCTACCCCCTGTCTCCATCCCCTCCTGTGCGGGTTCCTTTCCCGTCGTGCTGCAACTGGGCTGAAGGGCAACCACCTATGCCTATAATGTGGCCACCTCTGCCTGTGACCCTGCCAACTACCCTTGTAAACTTATAATCTGGCCCTATAATACAAACCACCTATCCCTGGAGTGTATCCATATGAACTATGAGGGTGGCCACATCTGGTGGCCGACGGATTTGGGTGGTCTTTGCTTGTAGTTTGGGATTCCCACCACCATATGCATGCATCTATATAGCTTGCATCATCAATTTGATGGTCGACAGACACACTCCTCCGCCCAATCGATACTATAGGTTGGGGTGGAGACATAGGTCTCTCCACGTCGTCCCTCCTATACTATGGAAATGGAGGTGGTACGTCCTGGGGCAACCCCAACTCCCATCTGACCCTATCAATGGGGATCAACTCGTGCTCATTGACACGATGCCCTTCTATCCATCTCAAAAGTCTGTAATCCATCCAGCTCCACTTTGTCATCTTCCTGTATGAGGGGAAGATGACATACGGCCTCCAGATAATGTCTACACCAAATAAACCCTCTAACATGTGCCTATAGTATGCTACATCATGTGTATCCCTGACAACCCTGCACTCTCCAACAATAGGAACCCAACGCCTGTGCTAACTCGAAAAAATCCGCCTCTCGAATGCATCCGGTAGGGCATACCAACTGGATGCACACATATGATGTGCTCGTATGCCCAACAATGTAAGAGAAAGGTGCAACACAAGCTGAACCTCCGCAACCGCCCATAGGCCCATAGCTCCCGATAGCTACACCAAGTATGTTGGTGCCCAAGAAAACAGGTCCTATCCTCCATCATATCATGGAGAACCCCCATCAGTGCCCATGGGAATCTCCCACCCTCCGCATCTGGCAATGCAAAACAACACACTGCCTCCATAATCAAGACCACTAGCCTCATCTCCTCAGGAAGGGCCACGTACATATCTCCATAAATCAGGATCGCACTATGGAGCCTCATCTCTGCCATCCCCTCTCCAAACACTATCAACATTAGCTCCTATGATGCCTCTGAAGAAATAGAATACACTTGCGTCCCTACTATCGGTAACCGTAGGATCCTGTACACGTCCTCTAGGGTGATTGTGATCTCACCCGTCGGTAGATGAAATGTGTTGGTCACTGAATCCCATCTATCGATGAGTGCGACCATCAATCTCGACTCCCAAACTATGTGCCTATACCGTCTGACCCCAATAAGGCCGACATCTATAACGTGACGCCACTCCTCTTCCGTCACGCTCCCTCATACCGATAGTAATAGAGGTGGTACTGTCTCTCATCCATAACTGGTCCCTAGCCTACACCCAACAAACCACACCATCATTAAAAACTTGACCATACCTACCATATCACTTACCCGACTAACCTATTCCCGAAGTTCTTCTTATTTAGTTCCCATGCAACCCTAACGACCTACCCCTTTTTCCCATCCCACTTTCCCACCCCGCAACTCATATCATATATACATTTTACCCTACCCATTCTCAACACACTTACATTTATAACTCATAACCTCTCTTTCACTTTCCCTCCCACCATAACTATTTCTCGACCTATTTTTCCTCAAAAGCCAACCGACTTTGGCCATGGTGGTGACATCGGTCTATCATGACCGACATCTATCATATTCTATTTGACCAATGCCGACTATAACTTACCAACATCAACTACCCTTGACCGACGTCGGTCACTATCACGCCGACCAAAGCTGTAAAAACCTTGCCCATTTTTCCACAATTTGACAATTCTAACCTATAAACCTACCCTATCCTACCCAAACCTCCACTAGCTTTCCCCTACCCATATTTCACCCACATTGGACTTCTTACCCTTCCCATTTCATCAATTTTACTTCCACATGTAAATTTAATTCCTACCCAAACCAATTTCTACAAACAATTCCAAATGACAAGCACAAATCGGGCTCGACTCTTACCTCATCGCAGCATCAGAGTTGGCGTGGTGGTATGTGTGGCTGCCGTGCTGGCCCACCCGAACCCTCTCCTACCTCTACCATGCCCAAATCACCAAAACCCACTCCTCTAATCCAACCAATCACATTGATCCCCTTAAAATCATGGACCCGTCTCCTTAGCTCATCTCACCAACTCGTACTCTCCACCTCGTCGGGCACACTTTGGCATGTCCTTCTCTATCGAAAAAAGTAGAAATAAGTCAAACAGATCTATTGTTTTCTCTAACGTCATAACACAATAATGATTCCGTAAAATATGAAATTTTTGTTTTATAAACCCAACCTGATTTAACCAACACCGGTCCTATTTGTGCCCCTTACCCAACCGACGTCGATCACCCTATAACCGCGTCTACCAAACCTTATAAATCTTAGGCCTTGTTAAGCTTTCTTTTTCCTCCCACCATCAGTGTCAACACACCTTTTCTCTTCCGGCCACCCATTGAACCACACCAACAAGCTCAACCTACTCCTACATCTCCTTTGTTGCGTCTTCTGAGTTGTTATTTTACCTATACCTTGGCCTTACCCGTACCATGACCTATTTCACGAACCCGACCTACTTGGTGTGACCATTTTCCTTATGCCCTCGTTATACCTTGGGATGTTTATACCTATGTTGATTTCATCTCATAACCATACCTTGCCTATGGTCATGTCGTTTATCGACTAAAGCTTTGGTGTACTAGAACATACCTAAACGTTTCTGCACTGACCTACGTTATGTTTTCGGACTGTCATCACCAATCCGGCACTATGATAATTCTTCACCTGGGAACTCCTCGTCTATGATTATTTACTAATGCACAACCTTTAGTTTGGTGGATGTAACTGAAGCAAAACAACAACCGAACACAAGAATACCATTACTATGATAAGACAGAATGACGACAAATCCGAGATATCAAAATAAATTATAATATTAACATGAAAGCTGTATAATCTCACCCATGAGATACTTCAACAAGACTATGGGAGAAAATTTACAATTACACCTCTTGATGGCTTCTTCAACACACCTTTAACTGATGGCTTCCTTCGCACACTTCCTACAATATTTCTCACTACTTATTTCTATGCTAAATGAGGGGGTGGCCTCTATTTATAGAACTTCCAGCTTATCCATCCTATCTCTAAGATAGGATAAGAAATCCACTCTGACGAATCATATTCCATACCTTAACTCTTATCTGTACATGTAAGCTTATCTGTTAAGATAAGATAAACCTTATCATTTTACATGGGTTCCACATTTTTAGACTTTTTACAAATAAAATACACAAAATATTTATGACCTCACTCCTTGTCCTTATTACCAATATAATATTTCTAATTCCTAATCATGTAGACCCTACTTCTCTAATTACCCAAACTTTGACATTTTAACATTACCGGACCACTTACGACAAATATTTACTTTTTACAACATTCCTATTGTACTTTGACTGTTACCGTACTCCACATTATTGGCGGCACCGTACTGACGGCGCCGTTATCTTCTATCGGATGCTACTACTAATTACACTTAACAACATCCTATTCCTAATACATACATTAATGAAATAGAAATTATGGAGGAAAATTTTAGTGTCGACATCTTCCCCCTTCCTAGCTTCTACTCCGTCCTCGGAGTAGATTATTCTCAGTGCTTGGAAAATCTTCAACTTGTCGTGGTTGACCCATTTCGTAATGGGAGTGCCATCCAATTCCTCCAGTCGGTACGTACCATTTTCATGCACAGCTACTATTTTGTAGGGCCCCATCCATTTTGGAAGAAATTTTCTCTGTCTTCTTTTTTTGTATCTGGAATCATATACTAGGACCAAGTCATTCACATGAAATGGAGACCATCGGATCTTTTGATCAAAGTATTCCTTCTGCTTCATTTTCTTCTTATGGCTTGTATCCTTTGCTATTTCCCTCATTTCCTCTAGCAAATGAAGATGTACCAACCTTTCTTTTACTGAATCACTTTCATCCATCCTTTCATTTTTCATAACTCTCACAGTGGGAATATCAAACTCAATAGGAAGAACTGGATCAATGCCATAGGCCAACTGAAATGGGGAGTATCCTGTTGCTGACTTTGATGTTGCCCTATATGCCCACAATGCTGCATGAATCCTTTTATCCCATTTATGTACCTGCAAGGCTGCATCTTTTGCTAGAATTTGACACAGCACAAAATTTGTTCGTTCCACCTGTCCATTTGTGCTTGGCTTGTATGTTGTTGCCTTCCTGTGCTTGATAGAAAACTTATTGACTAGGGCTTCTACCACCTCATTAATGAAGTGGCTTCCTTGATCTGTTACAATTTCTAATGGACAACCAAATCTGGTGACAATGCGTTCATATATGAACCTTGCCACTTCATCCATGGAAGTTGTTTTCAATGGCCTAGCTTCAACCCACTTGGTTAAATAATCTGTGGCAACTACAATATACTTATTTTGACGTGATGTAGTTGGAAGTGGACCTACAATGTCTATTCCCCATTTTTCAAAGGGACCAAGGGGAAGAATAGGACATAATGGAGCTGATGAAGTCTTACGGTTACCATGTGTTTGACAAATATCACATGTCTTACAATAATTATAACAATCTTTAAAAGAGTGGGCGGTGATAACTCGCATCCAAGATCCTTCTTCTTTGTAAGTTGTCAGGAGAAGTGCCCTCCACATGTACCATTGTGGAATTCTTCTAGCAGCTCCTTTCCTTGATCACGTCCAACTGCCCTCTTGTATTGTCCATCAGGTCCTATTCGAAATAATGCTCCATGTAGAATAGAATATGGACGACTGGCTTGAGTAATCTTTCTCTTAGTCTTTGCATTGGCACCATCAGGAAACTTGAATTCATTCAGATAATTCCAAATATCTATGTATTCACTAGGGATTGTGTCAAGGGAGAACAATGTTGCATCGGGAAAATCATCATCATCACAAGATGATCCTAAACCATCATAGGCTCTAGAGAGTGCATCTGCATTGACATGCTTCTTTCCTGGCCTATCTATAATATCAAATTCAAATTCTTGTAGCAAAATTATCCATCTGCTATCCTCCCTAATGGATTAGGCTTATTGACAATATATTTGAGCACGATGATCCGTTACAACTATAAATTTCTGCCCTAGCAAGTAATTTCTAAACTTCTTTACAAAGCAAAAATGATAGCCATAGCCTCTTTTTGATTCAAGATAGTTTACCTCAAGATCGCTCATTTATCGCTCCCAAAGTAAATTGGATGTTCATTCCCATTTTCATCCTTTTTTTGGCTCAAAGTACTACCTAGTGCTGCATCGAGGCATCAGTGTACACAATGAATGGCTTGCTCCAACTGGATTCTTCAAAACAGTGAAGACACGGGGCTTCCTTGATTGTCCAAAAGCTTCATGCGCCTTGTTTCTGGTTCATAAGCAACATCCTTCTTCAAGAACTGGGTTAGTGGTCATGCGCAATCTTTGAGAAATTCTTGATGAACCTTCTATAGTAACCCACATGGCCTAAAAATGATCTCAATTTACTTCTATTTATAGGAAATGGTAAATCTTTGATTTTGAAACTTTATCGGATCAAGTACTCAATACCATCTCTCGGATACAACATGCCCTAACAAAACACCTTTAGAACATCCAAAGACACACTTTGTAGGGTTTAGTGAGGCTTGTGCTTCATCTAACCTTTGAAATCTTTGTCTCCATCAGTGCAGTGGTCCAACTTGCTCCCATAGATGCAAAATCATCCGAGAAATACTCGATGAAGGTCCCAATGTAGGGTTCGAACACCCTATTCATCAAACGTATTTGGAATGTTGCGGAGCATTACACAACCCAAAAGGCATAACTCTATAAGCAAACGTTCCCCAAGGAGTGGTGAACGTGGTCTTTGGTGATCTTTCTCTGCTATACGAACTTGGTTGTAGCCACTATATCCATCAAAGAAACTATAGCACTCTGCCGCCTACTTCGTCTAAGATCGATCCGAAAATGGAAGAGGGTAATGATCCTTCTTTGTTGCCTTATTGAGCTTCTGTAATCAACACAAATGCGTAGCTTCCCATTCTTTTTATTGAGATCATAATGGGAGAAACCCATTCGAATTCTCCACAACAAATATGAATCCCTGCATCAAGTAACTTATCTATTTCTTCTTTTACAGTCTTGGAAAAATTAGGATTCATTCTATATGGCATTTGCTTTATAGGCTTAGCACCATCTACCCACTCAATACAATGTTCTACCCAACTTACTTGACGGGGTTCCTTGTAATCAAAAGTGAATAGGTGTATGTACCTTGAAAGAGTTGGAGGTAGGATTCCTTCTCACTCTCCATCACAAAGATCACCAATCTTTATTTGTTGGAGACGATCATCAACTTCTTCTTCAGATAATTTTATGGGGTCATGAGTTGGTGTGATTGGCAGGATATCCATGACTGAAACATCCACCTCACTTTCTTCATCTTCAGTGTCCACTTCACTGGTACTAGAGTAATCAGAGGATGTCCAATCATCAGTTTCATCACTTGAATCCACAGGTTCTACTTTATGATGTCGAGGGATCACGTTTATCTTCACCCTCTCTCTACCACGTCCAAGTGTCATGAAACCTTCATTCCAGTAGTTTCTTGCATGAACTCTCCTTAGCCATGGTCTTCCCAGCAGCATTGGGTATGCAACAGTACCATTTTTCATCACCTGAAAGTCTACCACACATACAACACCCATAACAGATATTGCCACATTTGAAATTACACCTTCTGGTTTAGTTTTTCCCTTATTTAATGACCTTAACATAAGTGTTGAAGGGCGATCAATTTTTAAACCCAACATATTCATTACAGACTCGGTCATTACATTAACTGCAGCACCTCCATCAACTAAGACATCATGAATTGAAATACCATTACATAATACCTCAGCTTGTGGAGCATAGGGATCTGCCTCTGCCTCCAAAACAGGGACCTCAACCTCCTTCCTTCTTCGAGCATTGAGTCCACCTCGCAACTCCCGCCTCTTCTCAGAAGACATAGCCAAGAGTTGACCATATGTAATATTTGCAGGCCTTTTGGACAGATCTTCCAAGATGGAGTATGGTCCTTGCCCCTGTGAAATCAGAAAATCCTGCACACCCAACTTTCTTCTCCTATGTTTCTTACTAGTTTCTTCTTTCATCTTCTTAGGATCATTTCCATCTTGATTATCTTTCTCTTTCTTTCTTTTTGTTACAAACACATCTACTTCATTATTTCTACTCTTATCTACTACATCAAAAGAATTCACAGGTGCTTTTCCTTTATCATTATCTCCCTTACCAGATGTAGAAGCTCTATCTGGACAATTATACTTATAATGACCCTTTTTATAACAACCATAACAAACAACTTGAAATATTTCTCTTTGGACCTCTATCTCCTCCCGAGAACTAAATTCCTTTCCTTGAAGAAGATTAATAGTTAACTGACCCATCTTTTTGAGCAGATCTTCATACTCAGTAGATGTATTAGGAGAAATATTTGTGCTCACCGGGAGTGGTTGTGGATTCAGGACCAAAGGTGCTGGTGTGGGCTCTACTTTAGCAACAATTTCTTTGGGCTCCTCTTCCATGCTTTCTTCTTGCCTTTCGCAATCTCCTTTGCTTGTTCAATGGTAGCTGGACGGTCATACTTCACTCGTTGTCTGATCTCCGGCTTCATCCCAAGAATGAAGTGCTTACAGAGGAGATTATCCACGCCATTCATCAACCCCTCCGCTAGTCCTTCCTTCCGGATCGGGCATCGAGCTTCCTCCTTAGCTACAGAACACGAGCATGATAATCCCTTATCTTCTCCTTCTCTCCTTGGGATAGCTTTGTGATCTCGATCATGAGATCTGCATATTTCTGTTGTTCACCAAATTCTTCAAGAAAACTTTTGGTTAATAAATCCCATGAATTTTTCACATTATCACCTAGTGTTTCAAACCACCTAAGTGTTGAACCATCCAAAAAAGTAGGAAAAAATTCAGTCCATTGTTCCCTTCTTATGAGGCCATTACAAATACAAGATCGTTTAAACTCTTGAATGAAAGAAGAAGCATCTTCATTAGATTGAGCTGAAAAAACAGGAATCTTTCCCATTTTCAAAAGTAACCACCGTGAAATACCAACCCACAAGTACAATTAACAAGACTTATGTGCACAAATAATTGGAATCACTATACTAGAAAGTGACTTTACACCTTTCTACAGTAAAATAGAAATGACCACGGTAAACTATGGTAAAACTTGACTTACTACGGTAAAAACTGACTTTACTGTGGTAAACACTATTCACGGTAAAAAGTGAAGTTACTGCGGTAAATACTATTCACGGTAAAAAGTGACTTTACTGCGGTAATTACTATTCCCAGCAAAAAGGACTTTACCAGGGTAACTACTATTCATGGCAAAAATGACTTTAACATGGTAACTACTATTCACGGTAAAAATGACTTTACCATGGTAACTACTATGCACAGTAAAAACAAGGTTACCCTCCAATTAATTTTTGCCTAAGTGGGAATATCTCTCCAGAAAATCCACCAACGAGGAATGGTCCCGGCAACGGAACCAAAATGTCATCACCAATCCAGCACTATGATAATTCTTCACCGGGAACTCCTCGTGCTATGATTATTTACTAATGCACAGCCTTTAGTTTGGTGGATGTAATCTGGAAGCAAAACAACAACCGAACACAAGAATACCATTGACTATGATAAGACAGAATGACGACAAATCTGAAATATCAAAATAAATTATAATATTAACATGAAACTGTTACAATCTCACCCATGAGATACTTCAACAAGACTATGGGAGAAACTTTACAATTACACCTCTTGATGGCTTCTTCAACACACCTTTAACTGATGGCTTCCTTCGCACACTTCCTACAATATTTCTCACTACTTCTTTCTATGCTAAATGAGGGGGGTGGCCTCTCTATTTATAGAACTTCAGCTTATCCATCCTATCTCTAAGATAGGATAAGAAATCCACTTTGATGAATCATATTCCATACCTTAACTCTTATCTCGTACATGTAAGCTTATCATTAAGATAAGATAAACATTATCATTTTACATGGGTTCCACATTTTTAGACTTTTTACAAATAAAATACACAAAATATTTATGACCTCACTCCTTGTCCTTATTACCAATATAATATTTCTAATTCCTAATCATGTAGACCCTACTTCTCTAATTACCCAAACTTTGACATTTTAACATTACCGGACCACTTATGACAAATATTTACTTTTTACAACATTCCTATTGTACTTTGACTATTACCGTACTCCACATTATTGGTGGCACTGCATCGATCTTGTGCGCCGTTATCTTCTATCGGACGCTACTACTAATTACGATTAACAACATCCTATTCCTAATACATACATTAATGAAATAGAAATTATGGAGGAAAATTTTAGTGTCGCTGAGACCATATCCTATACCTTGGATACCCGAATCACTTCACCCTTGTTTAGATAGACTGTTGACCTTAGACAATATAGATTTTGCAAGCTCTTTAACTTTGGTACCATGTCACAATCTATACGTGTGCATGTGTTTGATTGCCATTACCCATGACCCAATTTTTTCCCGGCCTCCTACTTATTACCGAGTTAACCCTCACCCTTTCCCTTAATACTCAAACCTTTCCTCACCTATCTTCACCACCTACACATTTATCAAACCACTCATCGATTCCATATTATACCTCATCCATGCCTGGTTTGAGGGGGATCACCTTCACCCACACATGGGGCAATCACTTTTTGTTTTTGTTAGCGTCGCTTACTAATACAAGCCACGTGAAAAAAGGGGCAAAATGTAGACACCAAAATTGGGTCACACTCCCCTTGGTCCCCTTTTGAATAACTAACTTACATATATTCACCTAACCATGGCCCCTTTTATCCCACCTTAATATTA
Organism: Taxus wallichiana var. yunnanensis; assembly: GCA_018340775.1. Classification (NCBI taxonomy): domain Eukaryota; kingdom Viridiplantae; phylum Streptophyta; class Pinopsida; order Cupressales; family Taxaceae; genus Taxus; species Taxus wallichiana. Next base: position 931,305,183 of record CM031239.1, read on the forward strand.
ATTTAATTATCTATAATTAAATTAATACCCATCCTCACCCCATTTATTAATTTAATTACTTTAATTAAATGGATGCACACCTCACCTAGACACCTCACCTAGACACCTCACCATAGACCTATTTATAACATGTTTCCATAACTAACTAAGACTTAGCCCTACCTACCTTAATGAGATAAGACTTAGTATAACCCTAAAAGCACATGCTTATTCTTCCTCTAACCATATTCCCGCTTATCTGAGCAAAACACTCCACTTATACCCGACACTAACAAGTAAAATATGGGAAGAAGATATCCAATATATGTTATTTTAGGCAGCCTAGGATATCCTGCCTTAATCGATCTTTGGTTAACCTGGAAACCGACATCGGTCACCCTAAGCTGTCATCAATTACCATATAACCAGTTTGGTAACCTTGTTTGAGAGATTGGCCACATTCTCGAGTTTTGGAGCAAAAGAGATCTGCATGCAAGCAAGAATTAGATCTCTTTCACACATCCACATAGCCATAGCCAACACCAAGATAGATATGAAAGCATTTTCATTCATGGTAGCATTCCGAGAATCACTACCACGCAGATCGAGTACCATTTCACAGTCAACCATCACCGCCATCTAGTCATCAGACCTGCAGGCACAAGTAAGTGTGTTTCTGATCAGTACCATTTCATATTCATTTAGATTACAAGTTTCTTCATCTCTGTTTTCTAAGCATCTATTCTTATTCTCATCCCACTGTCATTATCTTTTTATGAATCCAATCATTCCACCACCCACAACCCTTAAATCACCTATACCTGACTCTTGCATATTTCTGAGTATTCCCAACACCTCTATAGACCTAATCATTCCCTTTACCATCTCTGTTCAACCACCAAAAAACTTCCAAAACCAATATTAATTTAGTTTTTATTAGCCGCCTATCTGACGCATCGGTTACCCATGACCTTCGCCTGCTCCTCTAAACCCTCATCGGTCATACCGACCGACATCGCTCTTGTATTTGACTATCTTGCTAATAACGAGAACCTAGGAACCCTCATCCAAGTGACCCAGAACCCGACCCTAACTTGCTCCAAAGATCGTGACCAACTACCCTACTTCCGGATCTTATTATAGCTTAGCTTTGTTATGTTAGATTTGCTGATTGTATTTAGATGAGATTGTTTCACCTGATTCTTATAGCATTTCTTTGAAGTATTGACGAAACAGATAGGGTAATGGGCGTAGGAGGAATACCTATTGAAATGTTGGTTGTTGGGTTGTTGTGCGCGTATGACTTATGAATCCATAGTTGAATGTGAGAGCTTCCTTTTGGCTAGGAGGAACTACCTGTAATGGAAAGCAAGACCACCAGAAAGAATTAAACAATATGTGTAGTGAACTACCTAGTGTGTGCTAGATCCGGGAAGTGTGATACTTCCTAGATGGTTGTCAGTCCACTATTTAAAATAATTTAATGTGGGTAATAAAGTAAATCCTATTGTAATTTGAAATGATTTAGGTATCTCACTTAAAACACAATAAGAAATATCTGATCTAACATGCTAGGTTAGAATAGGATCCGAAGGGAAAATAACTAGTTCTGGATCTCTGCAGTCTGACAGAGGTCTCAGGTAGATCACAGGTGAATGAGGGTGATGTAGAATTAGGTGAATAAGTCACGGTTCTGAGTTGTATGGGAAAATATAGAGACCGATGCCGGTTAAGGGTGACCGACAACGGTTGGGTGTAACCGGCGCCGGTTACTGTGGAAAATTGGGAATGCCACAAAATGAGTTTTGGGTCTCCTTTGTGATTGCACAAAGGACTTTGGTTGGTCGGAATGAGGTATTGGGTGGTTTGGGTGGGATTTGGTAAGGTTTTAATAGGTATATGGAGGGGTGAGTATTAATGGAGGTTTGTGGGTGGCTAAGAGAACAAAGGGTGACAATATAATGACGAAATGAAATGAACCAGAGGAGTATAACATTTTACTTACTTGGATTCTGGTCTTGGACGCCTATGAGTGAGGGATGAAGGTGCTGGTAAGAGGTTGAAGGTTGTAGATGATCACCAATCATAGGAGAGCTTTTGCATGGGCTGCATGTGCATTCCTTTTTGCTTGGTTGGATCAAATCCTTGTTGGGGTGAGTGCAGGAGAAAATTTTGATCTCCTTCCTTGCATGTGTGTTCTCGCTGGAATTCATTCTCAGAAGATGTGATATCTCAGGGATGTGCACAATGTTTTCCAACCTTCTTCCAACCTTCCAAATAAGGTTGTTTTAGGGGTTTAAAGGTGACTGATGGTGGTTTCGACTTAACCGGCGATGGTTAGGGGTAACCGGCGACGGTTAGGGGTAACCGACGTCGGTCAAGGCGGGATTTTCTAGGTTTACTAAACTAGGGAGATCCTCTTGATTTTCTCGGATCTCATGTCATTAACCCGTGGATTAGACTGGGAGCTTCTTGTAAGCATGCAGGAATGTGGTTAGAGAGAATGTAGGCATTGATCTTTAGGGTTTGGGTAAGTCTTAGTTAGTTATGGTAACTTACTAAGAATAAGTCTTAGGGTGAGGTGGCTAGATGAGGTGTCTAGGTGAGGTGTATGTGTGGATATTATCTAAATTAAGATATTTAAATAATAAATATGGTGAGGATAATGAATTAATTTAATTAAATTAATTAAATTAATATTAGTGGGGTAAAGGGGGCCATGGCCAATTTAATGTAATGAAGGGTGTTTATTTGTCGAGGGACCAAAGGGGAGCGTGACCTAATTTTAGTGTCTACATTTTTCCCCTTTTTGTTGCATAGCTTGTATTGGTAAGTAACTCTAACAAAAATAAGATGTGGTTACCCAAGGTGTGGGTGAAGGTGATCCCCCTCAAACCAGGAACTGACGAGGACGAAGGCAGAATCGGTGAGTGGTTTGATAAAAGGGTAAATGTGAGAAAGGGGAAGGTGGTTAATGGGGAAAAAGGGTTGAAGGTCTACTCAGGAAATCTAGGTAATGGGTCAGGGTCAAAGGTAGCAACAGTCAAATGCACACACACGTATAAACTGCAGCACACTACCAGGTTGAAGAGCAGGCAAACTCTACATCGTCTAAGGTCGATAGGTTTATCCAAACAAGGTTGAAGTGATTCCGGTATCCAAGGTATATGATATGGTCAGGAAACACAACGTAGGTTAGGTGCAGGAAAATTTAGGTATGTTCGGTACACCAAAGGTAGGGTTGGGATAAACGGTCATGGCAATAGGCTAGGTAAGGTCATTAGGTCAACAACACATTCAACAATGCCACAAGGTATAGTGAACACATGAGGTCAAAGGTCACGAACGATGGTCCATGTCCAAATATCTAGGTCATGGCGTGGGTAAGGCTGAGGAATGGGTAAAATAAGTAGTCCCCAAAGGAGGACAAAGGTAGGTAGGTAAAATGTTGAGTTCCGGAAGGTGAGGTAAATGGTCATGGTAAAGGGTAGGTGAGGTAATTGGTTAGGGTAAAGGGTAAAGGGGAGGTGTGGAAAAAGAGGGATATGATGGGTAATAGGGTAAAATGTTGGGTTTGTGCTAGATAGGTGACCGATGCCGCCAAGGGTAACCGACGCCAAGTATAGGCAACCGCCCACGGTAAGGTAGGGCATGAGATCGATCTTTGGTGAAGGGTAAGCGGCGTCGGTTAGGTCGGGTTGGTTATAAAAAAAAAAAATCCGTGTTTTTTATTATTCATTTGTCATATTGCGATTTGTGAAAATGAAAAAAGAGAGAGAAAAGAGAGAGAAGTGTCCGGACGAAACAGAGCATTGAGTTGGCGGTGTGAATGGCGGGTGATTTGTTGGTGAGAAGCGGGTCCACAGGATTAGTGCGAGTGATTTAATTTGGTTGCGGGCAGCGATTTGTTGATGGTAGAGGCCGAGAGGGATCGGGCGAGCGGCGGTGCAAAGAACCAAACATGCCACCGAGACGACAACAACACGATGAGGTAAGCGTCCAAATCTAGGTGTATTTTGTTAAATAGATTAAGTGATTTACAAATTGTGGTTGTAGTTTTGGTTTTTGGTTTTGGGGTGGGGAAAAGAATAAAATTTGGGAATGGGGGGAAAAGTGGGTAAAATAGGAATGGGGAGAGTAATAAATGGGAGAGGGGGATGGGTTGAGGTGCAAGGGTAGTGTAGGTAATTTTCAAGTGGGTAAAAGGGCAAGGGGGTCAGTTTTTGAGAAAGGGGGTTTTGGGGATCGCGGGTTTTTACCACGACAGTGACCGACGTTGGTCAAGTTTTGGCGCGTCAGAAGGTTAACCCAGTATCGGTCACCAAATAGGGGATGATGCTTAGTAAAGGGGTAAGCGGGGTTGGTTAAAAGGAACCTGGTTGGGTTTTGGGAACAAGGGTCCAAAAGTGATGTGGGCTAGGTGGTTGAGATGGGTAGGGTGAAAATAGGTTGTTAGGAAATGATAGGGGGAAAATGTGGGTGGGATAAATGTAGATTAATGTATTGTTTGTATTGGATGCAGGGGAGAGATCAACTATACATGCAGGATAGGGTTCCACCCCTACTTGTGACAATGCGTGGCACAAGTGACCCCGAGGAGCTACAACATGTGGAGGTGGTGGGCCTGAGTGGGGTCTCGGTGATATCGGAACTTAGTCCATAAGCCTAGTTTGATGGTCACACTCATCGATAGATGGGATTCCGTGACCAACACGCCCACTGGGCCGACGGGTGAGATCACCTTTGTCACCCTGGAGGACGTGTTTAGGATTCTATGACTACCCATATTGGGTATGCAGGTCTACTCGATCTCCTCTGAGGCCTCAGAGGAGCTAATGTTGATGGTATTTGGTGAGAAGATGGCCGAGTGACATTCCATAGTGTGAGCATTCGATACTGAGAGAGATGTACCTAGCCTGTCTGGAAGAGATGAGGTTAATGGTTCTTTTGATGGAGACAGTGTGCTACTTTGCATTCCCAGATGCAGAGGGTGGATGTGTTCCTTGATCGTTGATGGGGGTACTCTACAATATGATGATAGAGGAGACCCACTTTGCCTAGGTGCCAAGCATTCACAGTGCGGTTATGACAGAGAGTTATGGGAATACTTTGGTGGTTTACATGTGCAGGTTCGACCCTATGTTGTACCTTCTTACTACACTGTTGGGCTTATGAGCACATAGCTTGTATGCGGCTAGTAGGGATGCCCCGAGTTAATGCATTCCCACTGAGATTTGTGCAGTGGGGTATAGGCGATGGGTGCCGGCTATTAGGGAGCGAAGATCTGACAAGCCCACACATGATGTGGCCTATTTCGGTGGTTGTTGGAGGGGTTGTCCGGAGTGGACATTATATGGAGGTTGTATGTGGGATTCCCCTCATATAGGCATATGCATGAGGAGCTAGCTGAGCTCCAACTTTTGAGATGGATATAGGGTCGTTGTGCCAGGGAGCACAAGATGATCCCGGTGGATAGAGTCTCGGTGGCAGTTTCGGAGCTATTATAGGATGTACCTCTACCCTTCCCATAGTACCGAGAGAGATGACGTGGAGAGGCCCTTACCTCTACCACAACCTACAGTGCCCACACGAGGAAGGAGGAGCGGAGTAGTGGACCGGTGGATAGATTACGCCAGTGCATGAGACAAGTATAGATAGTGGTTGGTGGATCACTTATGAGCCATACCACCCGGCACCAAAGCAGCCAGATCTAGCCACCATCACGGTGCGAGAGGATGCCCTATATAAAGGTGTGGCTACTCTAATTACCCGATTGGGTATAGTGTAGACATAGCTGGAGAACTCTGAGTCAGAGGTAGCAGAGCTACATGTGTAGGTGGCCAGTCTGCAGGCCCAGATGGCGGTGGTGGGGATGGAGATGGAGAGGAGGGTGATGGTTAGGTGCCTTGGCATTACAGGAATAGGTGGTAGGTTTATAGGGCCGTTGGCCACAACCTGCACAGCACGAGGGCGAGGCACCACCACAGGCACCGGGACCAAGTCCCAGTTCACGAGGCGGGGAGCGGGATAGGTTCCGCAGGAGTGCACAGGGGCCGAGACCTATGGGACCACCACGGGCACCGTGTCTACATATCTAGGTTACGAGATGCCCTAGGTGAGGCTAGATATACTACCAGGACCGGTGATGGCACTGGGATAGACTTTATATCCTATGCCGAGTACAGGGCACAATAGGCGTCAAGTGAGAGGATGAGATCCTGCATTCACAGTGTGGAGAGCACAGGGGGTCAACGAGCTCCGAGGCTAGAGAGAGAGGCTACCAGTGCACGGAGACCAGCTCCAGTTGAGGCACCAGTAGGGACCCAAGAGGCAGAGGGTACACGCGATACAAAGATGGAGGACATTTGCTGAGATGCCTGATATGTGACACCTATTTTTTTGATGTATGATAGTCAGTTTTGTGATATATACCGGCTGCGCATGCCGAGAGATAGTTGTATTTTTGATCACATACCGGCCTGCATGTCGAAGACAGTGAGGATGTATGAGAGGTTTTGTATATTTCGAGCATATATACTGCGCGCCAAAGAGATTTTGTATTGGTTCATTATTTTATTGTATATATGAGACCGGCCTGCGTGCCGATGACATTTTGTATTGAGTATCGGCCTACGTGCCAATGATTTTGAGATGATGGACATGATGGGACATCCATGTATGTTGTATTGAGATACACACTTATTTATATGATGAGATACATGAGATTTCTTGATTTGTTGATGTGTTGATGAGATTTTCGATTTATTGTTTTGATATGGATGGAAATTAGGTGAGTTAGGCATGATGGAGTCAGGTTGGTTTAGGCATGGATCGAGTCAGGTCTTAGGCATGGATCGAGTTAGGTTTTAGGCATGGATCGAGTCAAGTCTTAGGCATGGATCGAGTCAGGTTTTAGGCATGGTTGTGTTCAAAGTAAGGGAAGTTATGATTTATTATTTTATGCAATGAATGATAATATGGGTCCTATGTGAGATGTGGTATAATCTATGCATAGTGATGATAGAGAAATGGTAGGCGTAATAAATGTATGTTGTGATAAGGATTAAAATATGAAGCAACTTGTTATGTACGTGGTTTAATTTCCAATTGTGGGTAAAAAAGGGAAACTAAGTGAGGTATGATGTAATGTGAGGAACACAAAAGATGAATTGTTGAGGGTAAAGCATGGCCGAGCTATCCTCCAGGGTCCCATGCCCGCAGAGTGTTGCCTACATAGTCTTGGTGAAAAGGGACCTCAAGCCGATGTAGTTCTCCCATAAGCTAGGGAAGAATATGAGAGGGTGTGAAAATGAGGTGGTAGGTTTTAGGTATGGTGTGGGTTTAGGTTTGTTAGGTGTGGGTGGGTTATAGGTAAAGTAAGATAGGTGATATTGATTGTGGCAAAAGAAGAAAATAGATTACCTCAAAAGTAAGCATCGAGGACCAAGTCCTGTATAAGGTAATCAAAACGTAAACAAGGACGGCTAAAAGAGAAGAGGGGGCAATAAAGCCACCTGATTGGTGAGGATCATACCGAGTAGATCACACCTTGAAAGAGGTGATGAACGTAAGACCCTAAAGACATTGCATGATTGATTTTTCTACGGTGAAAAGTAGTCACATGATCACCAAATGTCATAGTTTCCAAGAAGTCCCTTGAGGAAGTAAAAAAAAATGGGAGTGGGAATGGTATGAAGGGTGAAAGGTGGTTAATTTTTTATATGTTATGAGGTAGTGTGCTCTTCGGGCAAGAGATCCAAGGTCACAATGGGCAAGTCCATGACTAAAAAGTTTTCTGTTTTGACTTGTATTTGAGATAGAATGATCAATGCGGGAAGTCTATATGGGATGAAGAAAATTTAACTCCTTGAGGTCTTCGTGAAGCTGATCGATGCGGGAAGCTTTGGTTGCTCTTGTTTTTATTTTATTTTGAGCTTTACATAGCTGTCCTTCAAGGGAGTAGTCTATTTATAGCAGAAATTGTCAAGAGGAAGATGTCCTTTTGAGGGAGTCATCTTTTGAGTGGAAGTTTGACTCAAGGAGTTGTATCCCATGTGAGGGCTTTGAAGTCATGGACAAGACCAAGGTGGAGAATTGGACTCTTGTTCAAAAGGCAAGGTGAAACAACCATGGGATCTCATCTAAAGGTAGATGAAAAGTATCCATGAGAATCATGCTATGTGCAAAGACCGTGGTACACATATTCAAGAGAAGATAACAAGTGACGGGTACTCACATGATTCTTGTTTAATTGTTGGTGAGGTGTATGAAGTGGATAGCGCTCAAGGGACGAGCATGGAAAGAGAAAAAGGTGAGGTAGGACTACAAGTCAACAATAGAATGGTCAAAGATGTAAGGCATTAAGGGGCTCAAGTTCGGGTTTACCATCGAGTGAAGATAAATGATAAGCACCTGATCCATAGGTATGAGTCACGATGTATGGTCCAAGCCAATTAGGAGAAAATTTTCCCCGTTTACTTTTTTCTACTTTGGTTACGTGTTGATTTTCTTTCAAGACAAGGTCACCAACTTAGAAGGTTCGTGCATGGACACATTTTTCGTAGGCACGTTTGATACGTTTTGGTAAACTTGAAGGTGATCCAAAGCGTTAAGATGACATTCGTCTAATAACTCTAGTTGTGCTAAACGGTCTTGACAAAATTCATCATCATTGAGCATGTCATGGAGAGAAATGCGGAGTGAGGGGATCTGAACTTCAAGAGGTAGAACAACCTCTGTACCGTAGACCAGAGAAAATGGTGTGGTAGTAGTGGAAGTGTGAATACTAGTGTGATATGCCCACAAGGAAAAAGGAATGTGCGTATGCCAATCCTTCCCAGTATCGTTAACCACTTTCATAAGAATTTTTTTAGGGTTTTGTTAGTGGATTTGGCTTAGCTGTTGGTTTGTGGGTAATAGGGTGATGAGAAATTGAGTGAATGTCGAAGGTGTCACAAATTTTTACAATGTTTTGTTTTTGAATTGTTTTCTATCATCGGTGATGAGGAACACCAAAGTGACAAATGATGTGGTGGTTAATGAACTCACATATTTTCTTAGCTTTCATGGAGATGAGTGGTATGGCTTCCACCCATTTTGTATAGTATTCGGTAGCAGTGATGATCCATTGATGGCGTTGGGAAGAATGGGGATTGATTTCTCGATAAGATCCAAACCCCATTGAGAGAAGGGCCAAAGGTCACAGGCGACCTATAAGGCATGATTGGGTGTATGATGAAGATTGGCATGTTGTTGGCATTTTACACAATGTTTGACATAATCGCAACAATCATAGTTAAGGGTCAGCCAGTAATAGCCTAGGCGGAGAATACGTTTAGCAATAGCAAGGCCACTGAAGTGACCTCCACATATGCCATCATGAACTTCCTTAATGGTATAAGGAATTTTAGAACTCATGAGGCATCGTAAGAGAATATCATCAAAGCCACGCTTATAGAGGAGCCCCCATGATGATGTAATGAGAGACCTTGTTAAGGAAGGCACATTGTCGTTATGGGTGAGATCGGGAGGTAAGATGGAGAGAGAAAGATAGTCGGAGTATTGTTTGTACCAAAGGTGTAACGCCTGTACTTTCATTACTATGGTTAAAGGAATGATAGGAAAAATGGTTTTATCCTTTGTTGTTGGCACCTTTGCGTATCAAAAATTAAATGGGAACTTGATGTAAACAGGTAATCACGATAACCCGAATGGGGTAAGGATGATCTCCTTAGATGTTAACCCTGTTAATTCGGAGTTTATCTTAATGATGAACTATTTTGTTAAAGTGACATTACATCATTTGTAATATAGGATGTCATGCAATCTCTAGTGTAAATTTAAGCCTTGAAAGTGATTTACGATGTTGTCATTTATCTCTATTAAATTGTGAGCATAATAGTTTTTAACTATGTATGTTAAGGCTTTTACAGCTGGATAGTTTGCTTAACGACCAAAATTGGAACTCGAATAAGATTTTATTTCGAATTAGAATTGATTTTGAGCCGACCATTCAGTAGTTTATGTCACCTGATGGCTAATACTAGCATGGTCGTATTTTCTTGGGTGAATGACTACAAGTCGTTAGTCAATAACTTAATTATTTGAATTAAGGGAATCAATTTCCATAAAGCTTGCATAAGCAACTTATGTGATCTACACTAACATATTAACTATTATATATATATATATATATATATAGATTACAAAAAGGGAACTTGCTAAGTCTGAAGTAGAAAAATAACTACTTCGGGAGATTTATTAACTTTGTGTAATCAAGGAAGGGACAATCTAATCTTATAGCATGGTTCTTAACCTAACATGAGAACTTATTACTTGCGAATTTAGAGTTGATGTAACTCTAGCTATTTGGAAAGGATGTATAAATATAATTATTTGATTGAGTCCTTATACACAAAAGGGATGGGCATCTAAAATTGCTATTTGCATAAGATATTGATTGGTCTTTTAAAAATCTATATACAATCTAATGTTTTTCAAATTGAATAAAGTGGTGAGTTGGCACCCCACCGCCAATACATTTTGTACTGAATTCTTTATTGTTTTATTTATTGATCCCGGCCAACCGAGTTTGAGGGAAATATTATGGGTTAACTAAATTTAAATTCACTTGCATGGCGTGAGGAGGGAATTTTTCTAAAAAGTTGGAAACCAAAATGGTTGGTTAGATAAATTTGGCGGCAAGCTCCTTCAACCACTGCATTAATGGCATTTAATATGCAATAAACTCACAAATTTCTCGGGTAAAGCGTGGATGGTTTGGGGAAAGGAAAATTGGTCGAGGTGTAGATTCACTTCAATTCCAAGTTTTTCGTAGAAGCTCTGCATTGCAAAAATGGAACTATGTGTTTTATTTGTAAGTTGCATGATGTAAACAACAGTTAAATCTAGTCAGACAGTGAGTTTACCAGACTCAATAAATAGCGAGGAAGCATTGTAATCTATTGGATGAAGGAATTCGCTTCCAAGTTTGAGATCTTCTGAAGAATCATGAAAGCTTTGCAAGGAAGGAAAGGAAGGTGTAACATGCATGATATGCCCTAACCCGTCATAATTTCTTGCTCTATTTAGTCATTTCACAAATAGAACTTACCTGGATTGAAATTTGTATTCTTAATCCTTGGTGATGTGAAATCGATTTAATCTTTACTTCTGTAGAATTTGTTTGATCTTGTAGTGTGATGAATGTTGTTTGGAAACAAAGTAATGTTTTTCGGTTTCAATGTGATTTATATTGTGATGAGACAACGTATTTCATGGGATGAATGAGAAGTTACAGCTGTAATCATCATTGGGTTTTGGCTTGACAGGCCAGTATTGTTTTGAATTTTTAATTCAAGATTGAGAATTTAATAGGTAATTAAACCATGGAAAACTAGTTTCAATTTCTACCCATCCTTTTTGGGGTAGTATAGATTTTGCAAGACATTGTAGAATACTGGAAACCGGTGTTTTGGGGTTTTGGCTGTAGATGATTTTCCTTGCCCTGGTAATCGTTAGATTTATGAAACTAGTATGTTTCTTTTTAAAGAAAACAATTCCTGTGGAATCGTGTTGTTATTGTAGGAGGTATCATTATGCTTAGTCGACCTGGTTTTATTTTAAGTAAATAATTGTACTAAGGATCAAACAACTATATTTAATAATAATATCTAGTCTGCAGATAATGAGGGCAGGCTATAATAAAATACTAAGTCTGATCTTCAACCCTTGAATGGGTTTTCTTGAATGACGTTAATGTTTTAGTCCTCGAGCTCTGTATGGCGGCTAGAGAGAATGTCGAGTCTCCTAACAACTAACTGAAGTTATTCATTTATAATTTGGTTTCAACTGGTTACTCATCAGGTTGAGGTGCTCGGGTTTACCCGCTCTGTTTATTTGTATTGATCTTCGTTTTTCTTCTTCTAAACTCAGTTAGTGTTCGACTCTTTCCGAGTTCAATACAGGTTGAGGACTTATTATGTTCTGAGTTGGTTCCTCTCAGAGACAAATTCTATCTCTCTTAGCACTCAGATGCTTTTGTAAATCCTTCTATAACTGGGAATTTGTTGTGCTCCTGTACCCAAAATACTATGTTCAGTTTGAAAGAAAAGTTGAGTACGACTAAGAATCTTCTTCTTGGATTTAAAAATCTGTATTGAAGGTATGATGATTATTTATCAATGGTATTGAACTACCATTTAATCAACTAATAGTAGGTTTAGGAAAACTTTCTGGAACGATGCAAGAGTGTTAAAAATTGGGTGTTATTTTCCCCTTCATGTAATCAATGCAGAGCAAAGCTTGATTGACTAGATGACCTTACTTTGATATTTAATTGAAAAAAATAGGATGTGATGAGTTTTAGTTGAAATCCACTTAAGGTCATAATATTTTAAGTATCATACTCCTCTTAAGGATATGACAGGATGCTATCTAACTAAGATCTTATGAAGTGTTGGATCCTTGATGGGCATAAGTTCATGTAAATGATTGAGGGTTATTCCAGTTCACTGGAAAAAATTGACTCCTTAAAATCTTATCTAGTTGTATTTCATTCTCCCTTGAGGATTACAGAGTTCTCTTGACATTTAAAAGTTCTTCATTGATTTCTTTGGGGTTGTTGTTAGGTTGTGGAGCCTATTTTTCATGTGTGAAAGTGTTGAAGACTGTACACTAAGAGTACTATACACTTTTCATGTATCCTCGCTGGGGTTCGGGGGCGCAGCCCCCGAATTTTTTTTTTTTTTTAGGCGTAAAATTTTTTGGCCTCGAAAAATGCACCCGACATATCGGGAAACGTGCTTTTCTCATATGGGTGAGTTTTTTGACCCATAGGTTTATGGGACGGGTTTTGCCCATGGTTTTGATACCCACGGTTTTGTAAAACTGCTTAAGCAGTTGTCTATTTATATGGTCTTATGCATATGATAGATGTACAAGCAAATGTATTGCAGATGTGTTTTGAATTCGGGTGTGAATTCTGTAGAGTTTGTTGAGCATAGCTCCAAACGGATCTAGGTATTGTATTGAGAGAGTGGTGGCTTGTAATAAAATATGAGCAAGTGATTCTTGGTGGACGTAGCCCAAATTGGGTGAACCACGTTAAATACCTGTCTCTTTGTGTTGTGTTATTTTATTCTCGCAATTTTATTTGAGATCTGAAATAATTTCTGCATATTAGTTTCTCTTGTTGCGATTCGTGAGGGATTATTCCGCATATTTTATCCCTTATTTCCTAACAATTGGTATCGAGCTTGTCCGGTTTCTTTGAAGTGTTGAATCGCAGGGAAAGTTTTTAGCTTGAGTGGGAGCTATGGCGAGATGAAGGAAGATCTAGGGTTGATAAATTCAACGGGCATAATTTGAGTCTTTGGAAGATGCGAGATGGAAGATTACCTTTATCGAAGGATCTTTATACTCCGTTATCGAGAAGGTGAACAAACCCTTGAGTATGACAGAGATGTGGAATGGGATTTGTTAGATCGGAAGGCACTTGGAAGCGATTCGGTGAGTCTTGCATCTTCGGTATTATTTAATGTTTCAAAGGAAAAGACTACAAAAGATCTAATGGATGCATTAGGGAAGTTGTATGAAAAACCCTCTGCCTCTAATAAGATATTTTTAATGAAAAAGTTGTTTAATATGAAGATGTCTGAGAATAGTTTAGTAGCAGATCATTTAAATGATTTCAATACGGTAGTGAATATGCTAGCTTCGATTACAATAGAATTTGATGAAGAAGTTAGGGCTTTATTAATTTTGTGCTCTTTACCTGAGAGTTGGAATAGCCTAGTAATGGCGGTAAGTAACTCGGTTCCAGATAACTCGAAGTTGAAGTTTGAGGATGTTGTAGGGGTGATTCTAAGCGAGGAAATGCGAAGAAAAAGCTCTGGGGAATCTTCTACTTCAGGGAATGCTTTGACAGTGGAAACTAGAGGGAGATAGAAGAATAGAGGAAACCGTGGAAAATCAAAAGATCGAGCAAGGTAAAAATCCAAGAACAAGATTGTATGCTAGAATTGTGGAAAGCCTAGGCATGCAAAGAAGGACTGTTGGGAGCTTTGGGATAAGAAGAAACAACAAGAAGAAAACAAGGAGGAAAATGTGGCAACGGGTAATGTATGTCAGGATGCTTTGATTCTTTCTTTGCACAATATTACTGAATCTTGGGTTTTAGATTCAGGGGCTTCTTTCCATGCTTCTCCACATAGGCATTATTTTGTTGATTATGTTCAAGGAGATTTTGGGCATGTTTTTCTTGGTGATGATGAGCCTTGCAGCATAGTTGGAAAAGGTTCATTCTGAGTTAAGATAGAATGGGAATACTTGGCTATTGAAGGATGTCGACATGTGCCTACATTAAGACGAAATTTGATATTGGCGGGGCGGTTGGGAAGTTATGGTTATTATCTTGTGATATTTACAAGAGACTCTTGGAAGGTTACAAGGGTGCTCTTGTGGTGGCAAGAGGTAAGAAGGTTGGAACCTTGTATTTAACCACCGATAGTACTAATGATTGTAATCTTGTGGCTTCAGATGCAGATACAACATTATGGCACTATAGGATTGGTCATATGAGCCATAAGGGCATGAACATCATAAAGAAGAATTTGCCTGGATATACAGAAACATGTTTCGATTTCTATGAGAAGCCGCATATATGGGAAACAAAAGTGAGAAGGTTTCTCAAGGTTGGACCTACAAAGAAAGAGAGTAAGTTAGAGCTGGTGCATTTTGATGTGTGGGGGCCAGCTCAGGTATCATCTCTTGGGGGTTCAAGTTATTGTGTTACTTTTATTGATGATGCAACAAGGAAAATTTGGGTTTATTGTATTAGAAACAAATCTAATGTATTTGACACTTTTGTTAAATGGAAAGCCTTGGTAGAGAATGAAACATGTCTTAAGCTAAAATGTCTCAGGTCAGATAATGAAGGGGAGTATTGCAGCAATGAATTTGATGATTATTGTTCTAAGAATGGAATCACGCGCAGGAAAAAGGCGATTCCGGGAACTCCGCAATGTGAGAATGGGGTATTAGAAAGGATGAACAGAACAATAATGGAACATGCTAGGAGCATGAGGTTACATGCAGGATCGCCTCTTTCTTTTTGGGCGAGCGGTGAGCACAACTGTTGTGTACTTGATAAAGCAGAGGACCCTCAAGTGCCTTGGATGGAGGCATACCGAGGAGGCTTGGTATGGTAAGAAATTTGATTATTCATTTCTTAGAGTCTTTGATTGTGAGGTGTTTGTTCACATAGACAAGGATGATAGGACTAAGCTAGAGGCTAAATCAGAAAAATGTACTTTCATTGGTTATGGTGGTGATGAATTTGGATATAAATGTTGGAGTATTAAGGACAAGAAAATCATTCGATCTAGGGATGTGGTCTTTAATGAGAAAGTCATGTATAAGCAGCAGTTGTAGGAAAACAGGGAATAATCCAAGAAAGAATATGCAACGGTAGAGGATCTTCCGGATGGGAAAGTGACACATGAATTAGTTCAGGAACCCCCTCAACAGGAACCCCAAACTCCTATATTGAGGAGGTCTTCTAGGGTAAGAAGAGAACCTGAACGTTTTTCTCCTTCTCTTTATTATTTATTACTCACTGATAGTGGAGAACCAGAGAGCTTTGATGAAGCAATGTAGGTAGATGCCAGGAAGAAGTGGGAGCAAGCCATGGATGAGGAGCATCAGGCTCTCATGGAGAACCAGACATGGGATTTGGTAAAGCTACCCGAAGGAAAAAGAGCATTACAGAATAAGTGGGTGTTTAGAGTCAAAGAGGAAGAAGGAGGCAAGAAAAGATACAAGGCCCGGTTGGTGGTCAAGGGGTTTGCACAGAAAAAAGGTATAGATTTTGATGAGATTTTTTCTCCTGTAGTAAAAATGACTTCTATCAGAACTGTTCTTGGAATAGTGGTAGTAGAAGACTTACACTTAGAACAGTTAGATGTAAAGACTGCATTTCTCCATGGTGATTTGGAGGAGGAGCTATATATGCAGCAGCCAGAAGGATATGAAGTCAAAGGTAAAGAGGAGATGGTGTGCAAACTGAAGAAGAGCTTGTATGGCTTGAAACAAGCTCCACGTCAATGGTATAAGAAATTTGATAGCTTCATGATGGAGCAAGGTTATATCAGATGTCATTCTGACCATTGTGTGTATACAAAGAAATTTGAGGATGGAAGTTATATTATCCTGTGTTTGTATGTTGATGACATGCTGGTTGCAGGTAAAAACATGTAGGAAATAAAAGTACTCAAGAAGCAGCTAAGTGAATCATTTGCTATGAAGGATTTGGGTGCAGCCAAACAAATCCTTGGTATGAGGATATCTCGGGATAGGAAGGAATAGAAGCTGACTTTATCTCAGGAAGAGTACATTAAGAAGGTCTTGGAGAGGTTTAATATGCAGGATGCTAAACCGGTTGGGACTCCTTTGGCAGGCCATTTCAAGTTATCAAAGGAGCAGTGTCCCAAGACAGAGCAGGAGAGAAACCAAATGTCCAAGGTACCTTACTCATCAGCAGTTGGCAGTTTGATGTATGCTATGGTATGCACTAGGCCTGATATTGCCCATGCAGTGGGAGTTGTGAGTAGATTTATGAGTGATCCAGGTAAAGAGCATTGGCAAGCAGTAAAGTGGATCCTTCGGTATTTGAGAGGGACCATGGGGACAATTTTGTGCTATAGTGGATCAAACACCACTTTACGTGGTTATGTAGATTCAGATATGGCTGGAGATGTAGACAGTAGGAGGAGCACGACAGGTTATATTTACACTGTAGGTGGGATAGTAGTGAGCTGGATTTCACGACTACGAAGTGGTGGCTTTGTCAACCACGAGAGCCGAGTATGTTGCTGCCACAGAGGCAAGCAAAGAGATGATTTGGTTACAACAATTTCTTGAGGAGTTGGGGCATAAGCAGGAGGAATGTAAGTTGCATAGTGATAGTCAGAGTGCTATACACCTAGCTAAGAACTCTGCTTTCCACTCTAGGACAAAGCATATACAAAGTTAAGGTACCATTTCATCAAGACAACTTTAGAGGAAGAGAAGTTGAAGTTGGAGAATATTCATACCAGTCAGAATCCTGCAGACATGATGACCAAGGTGGTCACAAGGGAAAAACTGAAGTTGTGTTTAGCTTTGGTTGGTCTTCACAGAAACTAGTGAAGGGTTGAGAAGCTTGCTCAGAGGAAAACTAGTCTCCAAGTGGGAGATTGTTAGGTTGTGGAGCCTATTTTTCATGTGTGAAAGTGTTGAAGACTGTACACTAAGAGTACTGTACACTTTTCATGTATCCTCGCCGGGGTTCGGGGGCGCCAGCCCCAATTTTTTTTTTTTTAGGCGTAAAATTTTTGGCCTCGAAAAATGCACCCAACATATCGGGAAATGTGCTTTTCTCATATGGGCGAGTTTTTTGACCCATAGGTTTATGGGACGGGTTTTGCCCATGGTTTTGATACCCATAGTTTTGTAAAACTGCTTAAGCAGTTGTCTATTTATATGGTCTTATGCATATGATAGATGTACAAGCAAATGTATTGCAGATGTGTTTTGAATTCGGGTGTGAATTCTATAGAGTTTGTTGAGCATAGCTCCAAACGGATCTGGGTATTGTATTGAGAGAGTGGTGGCTTGTAATAAAATATGAGCAAGTGATTCTTGGTGGACGTAGCCCAAATTGGGTGAACCACGTTAAATACTGTCTCTTTGTGTTGTGTTATTTTATTCTACAATTTTATTTGAGATCTGTAATAATTTCTGCATATTAGTTTCTACTGTTGTGATTCTGTGAGGGATTATTCCGCATATTTTATCCCTTATTTCCTAACAATTGTGTCATGAATTATTTTGGTATGCTCCAACCTTGTTCAGTGGAACGGGTTGGTAGATATTTTTCATTATTCTAATAGAGTCCTTGACTCAAAGTGAGGAATAAGGAAACCTTTTATTTTGAATTTTGTGAAGAGAAAACTCATATGAATACGAATGCCTAGTTTGGGCTAATAGGTTAAATTTCAGTCATGTTATCATGACTCCCTTTCGTTAAAACATCTTGAAATACTTTGGCAATTAATCGGTATTGATATGTTGATAACCAGGTTGAGGAAAAGAAATTATGTTCTCTTTCCTAGTCTTGGAATGTTTAATAAATGCTTAAGTTGAGGAAGGTATTGGTTATGTAACCTATTACTTGAATTTTACCTATTTGCTAAATGGCAGGATGCCGTGAATGCTCTCTCTCATCCTTAAAGTTAATCTAATATCGTAATTTTAACTAATTACGCTTGATGCCTTAGTATTATTACATGGACCTTAGTAGACCTTATGGGTGTATGAAATCCTTGATTGGATCTATTAAGAATATTTGAGAGATTGCTTGAATGTGATTCTTGTTATATTTATGGTTACTTAATCAATGAGTAAAAATGATTCCAGGCATGCAAGTATGGGATTGCATGAGTGGAATCTTGATACTCTTACGAATAGTCTTTTGATCACTTATGATTATCAGGTACCTTATAATTTAGGTGGCTGTTCTGAGTGACTGAAATAGTTGTATTGAAACGTAAGTTTGAAACTGATTTCTTTCTTAGCTCATGAAAGTGCTTGCTCTTGACATATTATAGAAATAATTGTTATCTTCTTAAGTTCTGTAATATTGATTCATAAAAATAATATGAGTTCTTTTTATGAAATAATTAAGTAGAGTATGTTGTTAAGATGAGTTGAGGCTTATCATGCTCAGTTCTTGTGAACTGACTCATGCTAACAATTTTGCAGATAAATGCCATGGAGAAAGAGTGAAGTATTTAGTTTTGTATATTATTCTGATCGAGGAAAGTTAAAGATATGACTGACTGGAATGTTCTTATATGAAGTACTTCTCCTTAGAATTGGGAAAGGCCTTGTTATTTAATGTCTCTGTATTATTCATTAAAATGAAAGACTTTGATCATGCTTATAGACATGAATTGTACTTATCTCTTGAATGAAATTAAGAAAGATTTTCTGTTGCAATATATTGTCTTATAAGTGATTGATTGGAAAATGATGAGTTAAGAACCGAAAATTTATTAGTATCTTTGTCACTATTGTATTAAGCGTTAGTCTTAAATACATAGTAATTACTAGCACACAACATATGTGTGAATGCTAGGGAACATATAAGGAACTATGAGTGGACTGTTTCCTAAGAATATCATGATCTAACGAACCATACGTTAAGCATACTTGGAAATAGTTAAGGTTGCTAATGGATAACTGCCTCATTATAAAATGCAATTTATCAACCTACTTGTAAAGTTGTATTACGTTCTCCAAAGGTTTTGTATAGGGTGTACTCAACCAGTCAAAGATATCTAGAAATATGACTATCTAATCTTAATGGCAGCTGCTAAGTAAGTAGCTGGATTATCATGAACCATGGTAAGGTTATGATAATCAGGTACATCTGTGTTATGGCTGTTTTGAAAACATAGGTTATGCTAACTCATAACAAAGATATAAGAATGTAATATTGATTTCTAAGTGAAATCAACATTAATTCCTATTCAAGGATGTCACTCCCAAGTAACAAGAGGAAGGGCTTATGGTAATCTAATATGAAAATATATTGAGTATGGTTCCACTATTCGGGAATTGCATAATTGTGATAAATTGTGTTATGAAATATTATGCTCAATGAGATGAAATGTTTTTATTTAGGGGATGTCCCATGATGCATCATTATGAGCACATAAGCATGTGGATACAATGGAAGTAAGAAAGGAACATGTGTACTAAGTTAAAAAGAACAAGCATTTGAATCTCATCCCTAGTCAATACTGATATTATCTCTAAAAAGAATTAGCGAGCGGTATTTTAAAAAGGATATGACAAGGAAAGATAAATGGGCAAGTGGATCATAAAAATCTATCATATAGGCTACCTCAGATTTATCTTACTTGTTGGAGGTAGTAAAATAAATGAACGCTCTTTATTGAGCTGCAATTAAGAAAAGTGATGTGCTTAAACTGAAAAGAGAATTGGCATTGATAGTCTATGGCACTTAATTCAAGGAATGAATCATACCTAATTACTTAGCTTCATATAAGTACATACCCCTAGAATATGAAATAAGAAGCATTAGCCTAAATGTTAAAGATGGGACATTTTGAGACTGTAATAATAGTCATTGACATTGATAGTATTGTTTCCATCAATGGTTAACATAGGTATGAGATATTGAAAGGTAATTAAAATGTTATAGAGATTGGGGATCCTGGGATCAACTCAATCCTGACCTTAGGTATGACCCATTCGTGGAGAAGGTGTTGTAAGCCCTAGGCTATTCTATAATGATTACCTCAAAAACATTAAACACCATGCACCAATATAGAATTCTAGGCGGGTGAACTCACTGCATATACTACATAGTCATATCCCTATGGTGACGATTGTCACCATTAGGATACTGTCGTTTAGCATCTATAATGAGTTGTCTCACCAAGAGACTGGATTGTAGTATGGTGTTGTCCTAAGTACAAACCTTGATAGAGTTACAAGACATGTTGGACCTATGGAGTGCACGCACCCTATATCAACCTATGATGGCTATGGGTAGATATGTGGGCGAGTAACAAGGTGAATTGTTACGAGAACACTTTCTTCCCATAGGCATCACATGATGACATAGAGGTACGTCTTCGTGTAGGTTAAACTGGTTTGTACCTCATTCAAGGCTTGTAGTTATTTACAACATTAACATTTGTGAATCCATATAACTGAACAAGTGAATAAGGTGAGATGACAAGATTCCAATGGCGAGTGTGTCGTCATAGAATCGAGCATGGCATACATGACTCAGAAACTTTGCACAAAGTGGTGTAAGCTACTAATTACACTATCAATATTTCACCATTATCTAAGATGTGAGATGCTGTGGATTTCATAGGTGGAACCGGGTACACACTTAGGGGTTTTCACTTATATATCATATCTGTAAAGGGGAACCAAAGGGTTACATTTTATGTATGGCTCGTATAGAGCATTGAGGGAGAACAAGTAGGTTCAACATTCTCTCATACAACTACACAAGGTTCATGACAATTATCAGAAATGGATAGCATTAAGGTTTATGTAGATTTAAATATATGGGTATTTAAATCAGCTGCATAAAGTTAAATAAATAAATAAAAAAATTCTAGAGATGAAGTGACAAAAAGTGGATGTTACAAAAGGTCACTCGGGTCCAGGGTAGTGGTTCCGATAGAGTAAACTTCACGTGGTAAATAAGAAGGTGATTGGAGTCGTTGTACGGTGATAAAGATTTTAGAATCGGCGGGTAAAATGGGTATTTGGGAAGCCAAGCGAGCCATGGCATCTGCAAATTTGTTGGTTGAACGTCGATGGTTTGAAGGATGTAATGGTCAAAGGTGGTCAAAAGTACGTCTACATGATGTTTATATTTTTGAAGTATCTCATTACGGCATTGGTATATACCATTGACTTGGTTTACGACCAATTGAGAATCACCAAAGATGTTGATTGATTTGACATCTAGGGTGTAGGCGGCTTGGAGACCCAGTATGAGCGCTTCATATTCAACAATATTGTTTGTAAATTCAAAATCAAGTTTGAAAGACAAAGGCATGGGCTCACCATCATATGGAATGAGAATAATACCAGCCCCACCCCCACACTGACACTTGGAACCATCGAAGAAGAGTGTCATTTGGTAAGGGGTTCGTCAGGAAAGGGTAGCAATTGAATCATCCGGAAAGTCAAAATTAGAGGGTTGATTCAGCCAATTAGTCAGCGATAGCCTGACCCTTGATGGAATTTTGATGAATGAATTCGAGGTCAAGGTCAGCTAAAAGCATAAGCCATCGAACGAAACGTTGATTTTGATAAGGTTTGGCATACATGAAGTGTAAGGGGTCGGTGTTGGTCACAACATAGGTTTTGTGGTTGAGTAGGTAATGGTGGATTTTAGTGGCAACAAAAACTAAGGCTAAGCAAAGTTTTTGGGATGAGTGTATCGGGTTTCTTAATCCAAAAGAGTATGACTTATGTAATAAACCACCTACTCCCTGTGTTGTTCATCGCGATGAGCGAGCATGGCTCCCAAGGAGTGATCGATAACTGAGATGTATATGTAAAAAGGTTGATCGTCTTTAGGTGGAATGAGTATGGGTGATTGGAGAAGGTATTGTTTTAGGGCCTCAAAATCATTTTGTGGCAGTCATCATCCCATTTAAAGGAGACATCCTTCTTGAGAAAATGATGAAATGGTTGGCACCGATTAGATAATTGTGAAATGAAACGGTGAATAGACTGTAACTTACCTTGTAGGCTACTGAGTTGTTTAAGGTTAGTGAGTGGAGGCACTTCCAGAATGGCCTTGATTTTAGCGGGGTCAACTTCTATACCAAGTAAGGAAACAATAAATACTAGGAGCTTTCCTGAGAGAACCGCGAAGACACACTTCTTTGGCTGAAGGCAAACACAATATTTAATGAGGCGGTCAAAAATGGTTTTGAGGACAACAAGGTGCTCGGAGCGGTGTTTAGATTTGGCAGGAGATCATCCATGTAATCTTCCAATATACGATGCATGATATCATGGAAGATGTAAGTCATAGCTGATATGCGGCACCAACATTTTTAAGGCCAAAAGGCATGACTTGGTAGTAGAAGGTCCCCCAAGGGGTGATGAACGTGGTTTTGTGTTGATCTTCTGGGGCAAGCAAGATTTGGTTATAACCCGAGAAGCCATCCATGAGCGGTAGCGACTCGTGACCAGCGGTAAGGTTAAGAAATGGTCAATACCGGGTAAGGAAAGTCATAATTCGGACATGCTAGGTGGAGTGTCATGGAAGTCCGTGCAAATGTGGAGTCCCCATGTTGCCTTAGTGAAAGGGAAAATGTTATAAATCCAATGAGGATAATCAATGGGTAAGATGAAGGAAATGGAAAGAAGGTCTTGAAGTTCTTCTTTGACGAGAAGGGCAATGCGAGGTGCATTTTCCTCGGCACTGTTTTGATGGGTTTGGCATCGGGAATAGTGACAATATTGTGGACCACTATGGTGGGGCCAATACGAGCATGTCTGCGTAAGACCAAGCGAAAGCGTGGTTATGATCCTTAAGAAAAGAAGTGATGGCTTCTTGTTCAGCAGCATCTAAAGATTGACCGATCTTTAGGATATGTGGGTCGTCCTGAGTGTGAATGTTGATCTTGATAGTCGATTCATTCAACATGGTTTGCATCTCAGAGGGTAACAACCGATGAATATATGAGTCTTCTGCACCAAGGTAGGTGAGTATAGATTCATCATCCTGACATTGAACGATGTTAATTGAAGGTGTATCGTCATCGATCATTTCAGGATACAGGAAGGGAAGAGTGGAAGGGGCCTTACCCTCACGTTGATAAGTCAAAGGCCCTAAGGAAATGGTGTTTATGAAAAAAGTTAGGAGGGATAGATTCTGGATCCATCGACTCCGTCGGTGATGGTGGCGATGAAGGTGGAGTGAGTGAAGAAGGTGGAGAAGGGCTGATGTCCTTGATGAGCTCAATGTGGGCTGTTTGGTAGATGGTTCAAGAAAGACGATACCACTACGGTCATTATGTTTGTGGGTGGTGCATGGAATAACGGTATTGCGGCCTTGCTCATAAAATACAAAAACCAAAACCCTTCCACACACATCGGTGTAGGAAGGTGTGGGAAAAATGATGATTGGTGAGAGATTGGAAGTCAGCAGAAAATGGGTGGGTTTGTGACGGTGGTTCGGGTGTGTAAGTGGTAGTATCAAGTCCTCCATAGGTGAAACCTGGCACGGAGATGAGGACCATAAAGGAGGTGTTCTCCTA
Organism: Taxus wallichiana var. yunnanensis; assembly: GCA_018340775.1. NCBI lineage: Eukaryota > Viridiplantae > Streptophyta > Pinopsida > Cupressales > Taxaceae > Taxus > Taxus wallichiana. Next base: position 931,329,035 of record CM031239.1, read on the forward strand.
TGCGGTGATTGTAGCGAGGGTGTTGGTAAAGGATTCCGTACTCTTGTGGAGTAAGGAATGTGTTGACACTATATAGGCGGTACTCCCCAAAGTGAGGCATTGAAAAACACCTTCTAAGGGATCGGTGGTTGGTATGTTGGTAGCTGGAATGGATGAGGTTTCAAAAGTCGATGCAGAGGTGGAGTTAACGGATTGGGAGGCTGATGGGTCAGCCGTGGAGGTTGTGGAAGTGGTAGGAATGGAGGAGGTATGTGTGGTTGAGGTAGCGACTGTACTGGTAAGCGGAGGTGTAGACAAAGCGGCGGTGGTAGTAGAGGTAGATGCTTTAATAGGTATGTCATTGGGTTGGTAGAGCATGTTACATGTTTTGAAAGGTGATGGATCAGTTGGAATAGTGTAGGTATGTCCTTCATGCTCAAACTTTACACAACAATGTAAAGTGGAAGGAATGCAACCCATGACACAAATCCAAGGTCTGCCAAGCAACAAGTTATATTGAAACTCCCCCTCTAAGACGTAGAATAATTTTGGGACAGTGCGGGGCCCATGCGAATGTGGAGGATGACAGTGCCTAATGTGGAGGTGATAGCATCATTGAATGAATGTAACATGATAGGATGTTTATGCATGTAATTATCAGGTATGCGCATTTGAGTGAATGCATGGGATGAAATGATATTAATGCTAGCGCCCCCATCAATCATCACACATCGTACCGTATGTCATCGATGTGGATAGAGATGAAGAGGGCTGGGTCCAGTCATCATTTTGGTGTGGCACGATCTCTTCCTCTGAAAAGCTAAGGGAGGCTACTTGGTGAGTAGGTGGAGGTGTGGATAAAGGTGGTAATTTGGTGAGAGAGGCTACATGATGGGGTGTGATGATGGAGGCGACGGGTGTAGGGTCATTGGGAAAAACCTCAATAGATTGAAGAACCTCCATGAGATCTTGGTGATGGGATTTGAGGTTTGGATGAGGTCATATAAGGACATTTTGAGGGGAGATTGGTGTAATTGTTTGAGCATGGTGCGATGTGTAACCCCATTAGAAATAGGAAATAATGATTTTAGGCGTGGAGTGCGAGATGGTATGTTGGGTATGGGATTAGTTGGTGGGTCGGTTGCCTTTTCCTTACCTTTATCCTTCTGAGCATGGGTAGTGATGTGTATCATGTTGATCTGAGGGGAGTTGGCAAACGGAGAAGGTGTAGGGTGAGTGGTATAACGACACGACATGCAAAACCTACCGGAGGAGAAAACCATATGAGGTGAGCTGGGCGCAACGACATTTGGGTGGTGGCGTGGCAAGTTCTCTGATGTGAACCATGTTAATTTCAAATCTTGGAGGTGGTTTGAGGAGTTGTGGGGGTGGAGGTTGTGGTTGTTGAGTGGACAGTGTGGGAATGGGTGTTGGTGAGGCAGGGTCCTCATCGAGAAGGTCGTCATCGTCAAAGTTGGCTTCTAGAGGACACAACTGGATAAGGATGGTTTTCAAGGCCTTGTAGTTTTCCACATCGTGCCCTAGCACATGATGGTAGGTGAAAATTTTAGTATCATCAAACCCTTTTGGCTTGGGTTTGAGGGGGTCGTAAGGTCTGAGTGGCGGTAATGTGATGACAAAAGTCTCAAGGAGGTTGGTTAAAATTTTGGCATAGGATCCTGCTAGTGGATTGCAATGGGAAGTGACGTGGGTTTAGGTGTAGGTGGGGTTGATTGTTGAGGAACGGTCACGCAAGAGGGGGAATAGGTCGAGCTATGGTTTTGGGTCTTTGGCGGGGTCTTGGGTGTCGGTCGTGTTTGTTTAGGTAGGGGTATGGTAGATGGACGGGTAGGAGGGTGTATGGTTGTTTTGACTACCTTATTATGGGGTAGTGGAGTTTTGTTTTTGGGTTGCACCTTCTTGGGTAAAGGTGATATGGGTGTACAAGGTCTAGAAGGAAAAGTGGATGGGGGAAGAGGACGAGTTACCCATGGGGATAATGGGGGTGCTGTGAAGGTAGATGATGCAGGTCACACATGGGGTGTGAGGGACAATGACTGAAGTGTAGTGGGTAGTGAAGAAATAGTTGAGGGTATTAGAGGTATGGGTGGTAGAGATGTTGCAGGTGCAAGTGTAAGTCATGTCGGGCACTGGGTAGGTTGGAGGTTTGTGAGGAAGGAATGGGCTGTTGTGTTTTTGGTTTATTGATGGGTGGAGGTTGCTTGACCATGTTGGGAGGTTGAGGTCTTTAGATGAATGGAAGGGGTGAAGGTGCGATTGGTAAAGCTGGAGTATGAGTTCTATGGGCTTGGTTATTTGGTTTAGGTGTTGGAGTAGGTGTGGTGTTGACTTTGGAAGATGTAGCTAAATCCAGTTTGATAGGTGGATGAGTAAGGTTGGTAGTTGGGGTGACCCCTAAGGTGGTAATAGGTTTAGTTGAGGCGAGATCTTTGTAGGTGTGGGTTTGGGTTTAGATGTAGTTTGGGTTATGGGTAAGGGTGTATGTTGAGTTATGATGGGTGTCATGGAAGGAATGGTGATAGAGGTGGTTGTATTCGGTTTGATTGGTGAAATATTTTTGGGTAGATAGTGGAAGTATTAGCAAGTGACATCTGCATCTACATTGAGATAGGAAGCAAAAGGCACCCCATAGTAAGGCCCTATCCACATAATCTAAGTGATCAGCCAAACGTGAGAACGGTATGTCTGTAGGTGGAATTGATGAGGACCTAATGGTGATTCCTGTAAAATGTGTCTTAGATATGGGGAATTGGCTAGCTTTTGCTTCCGTGGGTAAGAGAGCCGAAAGTAGGTCTGCAGGTCTTGGGTAGCTAATGGAGAATGCTCACCAAGAGGTAAGGGTATCTCAACTGGGTCTGTGATAGGGGGAGAAGATGATGGGTGCTCCTCTATAGGTGGAGGAGATGATGGGAGCTCCTCTGTGGGTAGAGGAGATAAATAAGTATCTTTCGTGGACTGAAGAAGTACTATGGGTATCGGTTCTCTAAGTGGAGAAGCCAAAGGTGAAATGGTCTTGATGTTAGTGGAAGACTCCTTCGTAGGTGATGAAGGAGATGAAAGGTGTTCCTCTGTGGGTGGAGGAATAGGGGAGGTTGGTTTTGATGTGGAAGGAGGATTTGGGCTAGAATCTCTCTCTATGGAAGGAATATGGGGAAATTGGGAGGTGACAGGTATGTCATTAAAAATAGTGTGAACCTCGCGGGTATGGGTACTATGAGTTGAGGTATCACCGATTTGATTAGACGAAGGGGCATGATTGGGAAATGGTTTCTTGAAGATGTGTAGGTTTTGGTTGGTAGGTGTGTTAGGATTATCCACAATTAACTCACCTTTCTCAAGCATTTCTTGGATAATATTTTTGAAAGTGATGCAATTGCCATCACTATGACCCTTTACTCGATGATAGTTACATAAGTCATGTTCTTTATACCATGCAGGCATGGGGTGAGCGGTGGTCAAAACCAAGCAGGTGTGGTTTTATAGGCGTGAGGGTGATGGCTCCGGCTTTGATAAGCTTTTGTAAAACAAAAGAGTAAGGTTCCCAATTGGGGTGTATTTCACTGCTTTCAGTCCGAATTGAAAAGTCTGGATGGGTGAGAGATTAGATGAGGGGGTAGCCTGATTTGACGGATGAGCTGGGCCAACCTTGAGTACCACTACGTTAGCGGTGCCCTTAGATTTTGAATAATTGTTTTGTGGTTTGGAAGAAGAAGAGGTATCATTCGACTTGAATGCCGAATTCTTATTGCGTAATTGGATTTTCTTCTCTTCGATGGCCCAAATCTCTAAATTTCATGCCATAGTGAATGCTTCATCGAATGTTCGGAAGGTTTGGACCTACAAGGTCGGTGAGATATGTCTAGCACAAGCTTGTGTGAAGAGCTCGATGAGTTGTTTGTGGTAGTTGGAAGGTGAGTTGATTGATCAAGCTATGCCGCGGCGACAAAAATTGTGATAAATTCATCTTCATACTGACGCATGGAGTATAGGTCATCATGGTAACTTTCTTGACGATATTGATGGAGAACTATTCCAAGAAGGTTTGGGCTACCCTGATTGAATGAGACTATAGAGTGTCAGGTAACCCACTATACCAATCTAATGCGAGTCAGTGAGAGACATGGGAAGGGTTCTTAAGAGCAAAGCATCATCATGAGCGATCGAGATAACACCGCGTTTGAATGATGCAAATGTTGCTGCGGGTCTTCTTTGCTATTGAAACAATTGAATTCAGGCATTTCCCAATGCACGGGGTATGGATGAATAGGAATGGATGGGTGGATGGGCTCATTGTAAATCTCATCGTAGGTGAGAGTGTTACGGGAGCCGAAACCGATGCCTCCAATGTCTGCATCTTGTCCAACATCAATTTGATTAGGTCATTGGTAGGTTGCGATGATTGGGTGCCTCCTGTAGCATGAGGGGGTTGGTGTTGGGCATATAATGGGGGTGGCACTCCAGTATATGGTGCTGCCATGTAGGTTGATTGAGAAGAAGGTAGTGAAACAGGGGGTACGTACCCAGAGTGAATAATAGATGAAATGGGAGGCTGCTGATAGTATGTATATGGAGGTGGAAGGGTCATGGTAACCCTAGTGGCAATGGGGGCTAATGATTGTGGAATGGAAAGTACCACGTTCTGAAAAGGGGTAGGGGTCACCGACACCGGAGGTGGTAGTGTAGCTATGGGTATATGCGAGACATTAGGGCGGATGAGGTTACGTTTTGGGTAGTTTTGAGGGTATGGTGGATGTGGCGGGTGCCACGGAGGTGGCATGAGACATGGCGATCATGGCGAGTATAGGACCTAGGCTGAAATGACAGGGTAAGGTAGATGTGGGCAGCACAGAGCGGATGGGGCCGATGCGGGAGTGGGAGTGAGAGTCGAGGGGATAGATACGACATGCCGTATATCAACTGACCCGAGGCATCTCGAGTGGATGAGTGGAAAGGTAAAATTGCAAAGTGGCAGGGTTTTGGTCAAGGAGTCGTGCGAACTCCTCATCTCTGGTAGCGATAGTGATAGGTTAGATAGGATCCATGGCTGGTGATAAAATGGAAGGTGGTGAAGGACTAGGTGGGAGTGGTTGACAACTAGTGTGAAATACGAGTGTGCTTGTTTGTCTTTGGTCAACACCATGTGAACTAGTACCGATCAGGTAGGGCTTCTTCTTTGTAAATGACATAAAAAAACAATAGGAACAAGTGAATCTGGCGGTAAAAAGTGGATTAGGTACCAAATTTTGGTTGGAAAGTGAAACAAGCTAACCGATGCCGGTTAGGGAAAACCAACGATTTGGTTAGGGGTAATCGCTTTATCGGTCCTTTGTAGAAAATGGACAGTGAGTGAAAAATAAGGTATAAGGTCGAATCTAACAGGTATGCCAAATATGATGAGTTTTACAACGTCAATGGGAATGATAGCAATGACAAGGACTGTGAAAAGTGGAAGAAAATGAATGGATGTCCTTTTGGGTAGGTTAACAAAAGGACCTGGAACCGACATCGGTTGGGTATAACCAATGATGGTAAGAGGGTAACCGACAACGGTCCGCTAGACGATACCTAAGTTCTTGTGAAATTGAAATAGTGATGACAAAATGGTGGTTGTGAATTAAAATCTGATGTGGAATAAGGCCCGAACTCGAGAATGATGAGAATATGGTCCATGCACACTTAGGTGAAGCCGGAATACACCAAGCTGTGATGAGGAGTGTGCAAGGATGAACAAGAAAAATGAAGAACACGATCTCTCACCTCAAACGCGCAAGCCAAGCGAAACACTAAGAAAAATGTGATCCTAGGAGTGCCTTTTCTATTATTTTTGTTTAGCTTACGTTATTTAAGGACTGACTCATGAACTATTAAATAGAGTTTTTTGGTGAGGATGGCTTCCTACGAAGAAGGAGATCTAAAGGGGCGGGCTTCGCTCGAAGTATGACTTGTGAGTAATGAATGGGGAGTACCGCCAATCCTCGATTAGTGCGATCATTGACAGGCGTTCGAGGAAAGATGTTGTTTAAGAATATGTATTTATTTTGAATTTGTGTAATTTGGCAAGACTCAGAGAGAGAGATGTGCTTTGTACGGTTCGTTTGTTAACCATCACCGGGCATGACCTCCAGCGTATAGGTTGCCTCTTAATTAATGTGAGCTAATGCGATAAATCGGAATGCAATGCACTTATTTTTAAGCCCAAATCAAAGTGTGAAGTTGGATGACACAAATAGATGAAGAGGAAGGGGGATGCTCTTTCACTAAATGCGGAAAACACGAAGAAATGGTTCTTTTTAATTACACCAAAAGAAAGGTTTCCTTTAGAGCAAATAGAAAGAAAAGGTGGGTTACCAAGGAAGAAAATTAATGTGTATGCTTTTCAGAAAGGAAACAAACACAACTTTTCCTAGGAATGAATAAAATGCAAGGAACCTCGGATGGGTCCCACAAGGCGTGCCAAAATGTTTCACCTGATTCTTAGAGCATTTCTTTGAAGTATTGATGAAACAGATAGGGTAACGGGCATAGGAGGAATACTTGTTGAAATGTTGGTTGTTGGGTTGTTGTGCGCGTATGAATTCTGAATCCACAGCTGAATGTGAGAGCTTCCTTTTGGCTAGGAGGAACTACCTGTAATGGAAAGCAAGACCACCAGAAATAATTAAACAATATGTGTAGTGAACTGCTTATCGTGTGCTAGATCTGAGAAGTGTGATACTTCCTAGATGGCTATCAGTCCACTGTTTAAATTTTTTTAATGCGGGTAATAAAGTAAATCCTATTGTAATTTGAAATGATTTAGGTATCTCACTTAAAACACAATAAGAAAGATATGATCTAACATGCTAGGTTAGAATAGGATTGGAAGGGCAAATAACTAGCTTTGGATCTCTGCAGGTCTGACAGAGGTCTCAGGTAGATCACATGTGAATGAGGGTGATGTAGAATTAGGTGAATAAGTCATGGTTCTGAGTTGTATGGGCAAATACAGAGACCGATGTTGGTTAAGGGTGACCGACGACAGTTGGGTATAACCGGCATCGGTTATTGTGGAAAACTGGGAATGCCACAAAATGAGTTTTGGGTCTCCTTTGTGATTGCACAAAGGACTTTGGTTGGTCAGAATGAGGTATTGGGTGGTTTGGGTGGGATTTGGTGAGGTTTTAATAGGTATATGGAGGGGTGAGTATTAATGGAGGTCTGTGGGTGGCTGAGAGAACAAAGGGTGACAATATAATGACGAAATGAAATGAACCAGAGGAGTATAACATTTTACTTACTTGGATTCTGGTCTTGGACGCCTGTGAGTGAGGGATGAAGGTGCTGGTAAGAGGTTGAAGGCTGCAGATGATCACCAATTATAGGAGAGCTTCTGCATGGGCTGCATGTGCATTCCTTTTTGCTTGGTTGGATCAAATCCTTGTTGGGGGTGAGTGCAGGAGAAAATGCTTGATCTCCTTCCTTGCATGCGTGTTCTCGTTGGAATTCATTCTCAGAAGATGTGATATCTCTTAGGGATGTGCACAATGTTTGCCAACCTTCGCCAACCTTCCAAATAAGGTTGTTTTAGGGGTTTAAAGGTGACCAATGACGGTTTTGGCTTAACCGGCGATGGTTAGGGGTAACCGGCATCGGTCAAGGTGGGATTTTCTAGGTTTACTAAACTAGGGAGATCCTCTTGATTTTCTCGGATCTCATGTCGTTAACCCACAGATTAGACTGGGAGCTTCTTGTAAGCATGCGGGAATGTGGTTAGAGAGAATGTAGGCATTGATCTTTAGGGTTTGGGTAAGTCTTAGTTAGTTATGGTAACTTACTAAGAATAGGTCTTAGGGTGAGGTGGCTAGATGAGGTGTCTAGGTGAGGTGTATGTGTGGATATTATCTAAATTAAGATATTTAAATAATAAATATGGTGAGGATAATGAATTAATTTAATTAAATTAATTAAATTAATATTAGTGGGGTAAAGGGGGCCATGACCAGTTTAATGTAATGAAGGGTTTTTATTTGTCGAGGGACCAAAGGGGAGTGTGACCTAATTTTAGTGTCTACAGAGATACCTAAATCATATCAACTATAGTAGGATATTATTTATTTGTGTCATTTCTTACATTGAGTTGTATTAAATAGTGGGTTGACTGCCACTAAAGAAGTATCACACTTCCTCGATCTAGCGCACACTAGGAAGCCCATCGCGACACAAATTGTTTAACTATTTCTTGTGGTCTTGTTTTGTATTCGGAGTAGTTCCTCCTAGCCAAAAGGAAGATCTCACGATCTGCATTGGATCAAGAAGTCGAACGCGCATAATGACCTTCAAACCGACCATCACAACAGGTATTCCTTCTTGACCCATAACCTTATCTGTTTCATCTAAATCCTTAAATAAAATGGTGAAATAATAACAATAACAACAACTCGGGTAATCAAAGAGGCCCTAACACTGTTCTTGTCAACATGGTCAATGTAAATCGTCCATCATAAAAAAAAAAATCAAACCCAAGGCACGAACCAAGTTCAAAACTCTGACCAAGGGGCAACAAATCATGGTTATAACAACCAATTACAAAACTACAACTGAGGTTATAATAAACAACAACAAGACACTTATCAAATGCCAAGAGATTACGAACCTAACCTATATTGTGGTTTCCATAAGGTATGAGGTCATGACGATAGGAATTTCCACAATTGTAATAAGTTTTGCAAAGACTTCTTGAAAACCAAAGGCAACTCTTTATAGACATGTTCCTAGCAAATCCTGAAACAAACTCGTAGCCTAGTCATACCGGACCTATCACACCTCAAAATGTGAACCCTAAACATCATGGGGATTCCCAAGTGAATCCTCAAAAATATAAACAAGGGAATCCCTATAGGGAACAACGATCATGAAGCCTCAACTTTTGACAATTTTCGGGTTACTCCTAACCTTGGTTCAAACGATAATACAAAAATCTTGGGGTTAGTCGAGCTAGAATTTGAACCAAAAATTAATGCAACAACTCAGACGAAGGAGTATGTTTCATAACCCATACCCACTCTTTCCTTCCCATAGGATGATGTTCCTACAATCACAAAACCATTAGGAGCCTATGATTTAATATCGGATTTGAACAAGACCTTTTCTCACATTTCGTTTCTAGATTTGCTGAAGAATTCACTTGCACATCATTCTACGTTTCTCAATGCACTAGGTCTTGGTCATCTAATCCATGTTATGCCACCTCCAAAGCACTCAAATAAATCATATTGAATTTGACATACATCCTTTGAGACATAATGATAGGGATATTGGGTTTGTTTTTGATATAGACAAGATGTCATCTGATGCTGAAATTGCCTGAAGAGGTGATCCTGCCTTATTTTTACAAGTCTGGGTTTATAACAATTGCATTAAGAGAGCCATGATTGATGACGGGGCTGCTGTAAATGTGGTTCCCTTCTCTTTCTTGCAGAAGTTGGGATATGGAGAGACAAATTGTTCCTCTACAAGAAACACATTACGGGGGTACGACAGTCTTAAAGTGACCTCGATTGGAACCATAGTTCTTCCAGTCACGCTTGGTCCAAAAACCATCTTGATGGAGTTTTACATTATCGACAGGGAAAAAATTTATAACATGATCCTTGGGAGACCCTGGATTCATTGAATGAAGGCTATCCCTTCTACCTGTTCCAAGAGATTAGATTCCTCCATTTAGGGAAGGTCTTCATTGTTCAAGGGGATCCTAAGCCCTTCGATATACATTTAGAAAACCTCAAGAAGAAGAAAGGAGTCCATACAGAGTATGAACTTCTTATGAATCAATTAAACAAACCACCTCCATCAAAAGAGTTAGTCCCAATCACCTCGGGTGTGCCGAAGGTTGAAGTTGTTGACCCAAAAACATTTGAGGTGGCAAAAAACAGATAAGGGTAAATCAATATCTATGGAAATAGTGTCCACTAAAACCACAATGGAAATTATGAAACTCTTAGAAGTCTAACAACAAAGGGCCAAGCCTAACACAAAATATCATTCCCAAATCCATTCTAATTCAATCATACTAAAAAATGAAAACATTCAACGTGGGCCCAAAGCTCAAAAATCACCAAGTTGATATGCGCAAATGAATTTGGGAACGAGTTTGTTTAGATATATTTATGTTATAACTTCATTTTGAGTGCATATTTTCACAAAAAGGCTGAAGTCTTTGGTGTATGTATATTTCTACATCCATGCACAGATGGTAAGTCCTCTTGTCATTTTAATTTAGTGTTTATTTTTCGATATTTTATCTATTTGCACTTGAGTCTTCTTTTTATTTTTGTAGGTAGCGAGAGTTTGAATGACAAAATTTTGACACACGAGTGGGTCGTGTATAGCTTCTAAATCCCCATTTCAGAACAACATACTTAGACTCTATGATTTATGCCTTTTCATGGCTAAAATGCGTCTAAGAGGGGGCAATATGTACGCACCTAAAATTGTATGTGCTACATTGTCAAAAAATGGTTACAAAAGTCCCCAATGATGATTCATGTCCTTTCAGAAGATGTTCAAGCTCCTAAACCCATTCGCAGTGTATATTTGTAGCCTAGACATTATTACTTAGCTTTGCCATTTTTTCAGATTCCTACTTCATTCTATGCATGTTTTGGCCTTTAGTAATAGGACCACCGCCCGCTTGGGCAGCGGTTCTAAACCGCTGCCTCGCATGCGTAGGCGATGGTCTGAGCGATTTTTCTAGAATCCTTCATGTGTGTTTTTGACATGCGACGCTTTACTTAACTTCACTTTTAGGATGCGTTTGTGAACCAAATTGCCTAAAAATAGTCTTGATTGTTTAGTTTTCCTTCCCTCTTCTATTTTTAAATAGATTTAATTAGTTTGAACTACCTCTTCTTACATTGTGTATGAAGGCACATCCTAACCCAATTCTTATATATTCGATGCTTGTATTCAAGCAAATGGCTTGATAATTTTTGTGTATCTTGCATAGTATTACTGCCACAATCCTGCTAGGAATTGCAAAACCAAGCTCATATATCTTGTGTTATCTCTCTTCTACTTGCATTGCAACCAGACTGCCTTCAAGTTGCCATTGCTCAAGCACCTTCTCCTATTGCCGCCTTTGCATTGCAATCCCTTGGATTCATATGGACACACAAAGAAAGAAATGATAGACTGAGGGGACAAATTACTACACAACTAGATTTACCTATGTTATGTGAATTTCAGGTTGGATTTGTTGTTTGATTTCCTTCATTCTTGCAATTTTTCATTGTTACTTCATATCAAATAGAGTAGAAATCAATTTCCTTTCATTTGCAAGTTATTAATTAATTTCTAAGAGGATTTGAATCTTTCATAGCAATCCTCGGTGACGGATCCTCTTCTTCCCATCCCTATGGATCTGAAGGAGAGAATATCTGTAGGAGGTTGTCTACATATCATAGATCATTTGGAAAAGTTCTTATTTTAAGTTATTTTAGTTTCAATACACTCAACATAGGTGAATAACCACACCGAGTTATCTCACTTGTTTAGTTTTAGTGTAGAAATATTTTAATTATTTAGAATAGAAGCAAATTGTTGTTTTTGATTGTAATATTTCAGTTTATGATTTGTTTAGATTAGTTTCCTTTGTGTAACATTGATTGTTAATTTTAGATTAGTTAATTTGGACACTTCAAACTAGATCAACACTTATATCAAGTTAGGCAAACAAACCATAGGAATTTACCCTATCCGTTTATAGCCTCTAAGTATCCCCTTTGCCAACTCAAATACTGCGGAGATCACACTACCATATCTTAGTCACTGATCCTCCTACATTTAGCCACATACATTCAACATTGGTTGCTCGGCATGACCTCGGGGGGTTGAGTGCGGTTGAAGGTTGCATGTAAATTTTCATTCGTACAAATTGGTGAACCCAATGTGAAGGATTAATTCCTTCTTGTTTCCTTTTCTTTCATTGCTATTACCTCATCTTTCCATTTCTTCCCCTATTTTGGTAGGTATTTTATACTTTCTAAAATATGTCTGGAAGAGAGTTTGGTGGGACATTTGGCTCTGATAGATATTACACCAACGTTCAACTACAACAGCCCCCTTCTCTTTCGAGATGAGGTGACAATTACACAAGCAACATCCAAACCTCCCCTAGTTACACTTCAAACCCCATTAGCTGTGTAAGTATGGAGGAGGTTGATCAATCATTAAACATGCAATATAGTCAACCCAATGCAAACCACGTTGTTATCACAAATGGAACATGTTCCTACCATAGAGTCTTGTCAAGACCTCACATTGCCATGTAATCAACAAAAGATGATATTTTACATGAATAACTAATCCTCTTCTTGAGAAAGATGAGTCTTCAAATAGCATGAAGGCTACGACCTCTCGAGATTTCGAATGCCTATCATAAGATTCTTACTTCTGAGGAAGACAAGAATTATAACACTGAACAATTCATGACAGGGTATCATGAGCTTGCTCAATCAAACCCTATGCCACAAACACCCCAACAAGAGATATGTGAGCGAAAGGCCTCAAATTTGGGCTTATTGTAAAGGATTTTTTCTTGTGCTTATGATATAATGGATTGTGCATGTTTTTGAGCAATAAAATTCATGTTTTGTGGCCATTTTCACCCTAACTTGTATGAATTGCATATTTTCCTTCCATTATATTTATAAGTATATTGTGCATGTATCTATCTCTTTGCAGGTCTCGTAGTTTATTGTGCTCTTTGAATATACGGAATTGAATATTGTCTTGACTTGTGGTGCTATTACTAGCCTTTTCCTTCCTAGTTTTCTCCCTATCTTTCACTCACTTGGATTGTCTTACCCTTTCTTGGTGCATCACCTTCACTTAGAGTAGTTTTATTTCATGCTTCTTTTTATTTCTGTCTCTTTGGAAAACATTAGGATGGGATTGGTTTAGTTTTCCATTCTCTGCACTTTGGAGAAGTTTCCACAAGGTTAGAGAAAGAAGCCAACTTTCTCTAGAGGATTATCCTATGTTAAGACAAGGGGTGAAAAGGTATATTTACCAACTAAATTGAATGTTAGGTTAACATACATTAATATGTGGAAATATAAATGTGCACACCATAATAAAAGTAAATAACAACATAAAACAAATTACAGTGACACCGTATGTAACGTGGAAAACTTGTAAATGGGTAAAAACCACGGAAGAATAATCCACTATAGAGAAACATTTTACAACCCAGTCCAGTAACTCCTCCCTCACTTCTACTCCATGTATTTACGGAATCCAAATTATTCACGTGATTTTGAATATGACCTAAAGCCATATTTAAATAACCCAAAGGGTTATGACCATATTAAGTGATGGGGCACACCTCGATTTAATAAATAATTAGTTAATTAATAACTAACAAACCTAATATAAATTTTATATTTAAATAATAAGAATATAATCTATTATATATTATTTAACTATAAACTAAATATTATGATGCACTTAATATTATAGTTCTAACACTCCCCCTTAATATTAAGTGGGGATCCATATGCCAACATTACTGTTTGTACAATAGGATTTACAAATCCATAAACCCTAAAGGTTTAGGCTAGCACATGTACTTTTGAAGGATTTATAACACCTTCATCATGCTCAACTTACCTTTTGGTACAAAAGGATTTGGAATCCATAAATCAGACATATGATTTAGGCTAAGCATGATTTGTGAGACTACATCTCACCGTTTCTCATGGAAATATTCTTATACCACATCTCTAGGATCCTTTTATAACACAATGACCTCCTTTACAAACATATGCACATTGGACTATATTTTTCTGTAAACTCTATCAGTTTACTTTAGATCATATAAGATCTTTTACAATGATTTTAAACCAGAGTAGAAGTATAGAGGAGAAGGAGTCAATCAACCATGACCGACCATTAGGAGGTGACATTGCATGCACACTCCCCTCAATGGAAATTCTGAAAGGCCAAGCATTGCACACACTTGCAGTATTTTACAACACATAATGGCTTGTAAACATATTTGCAATATAATCTATAGTTTGGAAGAACTGGAGATCTCTATCACCATAGAGAACCTTCTCTAGATAACACGCACATGAAATTTAATATGATTGACATTGAACTATATTCTTTATTAGGAGTAAAAAACTCGACCATCACATAGAATAGGAATACTTCCTTCAACTTCCATGTGTATCTCTTCCAACAGCCACTTTAGCCACATGGCTTATTTGCTGCTTCCATTGTACTTCTCTGCCTTAGTAGAAGAAATGGAGACTGATGGTTACTTTTAGTTGTTTTAAGCAATGGTTCTGCACCAAAAAACTTGAACAAATATTCAATATATATTCTATCCAACACAACATCAACATGGTTAGAGTCATAATAGTATATAAATCATTATTAATTTCACTTTTAACCATCGTAAAAGTTAAACACTAGTTGTATAACAACTAACATAACAATATGCTTAAAAACTAACCATGTCAAAAAAATGTTGAAAAAATCCAACATACTATTCATGTAAAATATATATTAAATGCAATCTAGTATTGGACGTCTCCAATACAAACACAAAGGCGTCCCCAAATGTCTTTTGATATGCAAATAATAATATTTTAGTTTCACATACTAAGAAATGTTAAAAAAACATATATATCTTGTATTATCTTATTTTAAGCCTTTACAAATAAGATAAGACTTGTTAGATAACATATCTAAATAAATAATCAAATCATTCAAGAATAATCACAATATTCACTGAAAACATAATCCACTATCTGTGGATACTTCTCATAGAGTTTGCTTCAAAAGATGACATGTAAGCACCTTTCAATACATTCCATAAGCTTATATATGTCATAAATGATCAATTTTTCATGCAAAAATATGAACACAATTCTATTTTTGAATAAACTATCAAAAAATGAAGCAAAATTTTAAAATACATATAATCCATTTTGTGTATGTTTTCAATTGTAGCTATTTCTAGTTTATTTTTACTAACTCATCTGAGTTAATTATGGAAAAAAGAAAAAAATAACTCCTTTTTCCAACAATTTAGAAAATATACTTTTTATTTAAAAATAATTTATAAATCTATTATATTAGCACTATGATTTACTCATTATCATCATCATTATATTGATTTTGATATGATTTATTCCATTTCGATTTTTGAAATTTGATTTTTTTAAATTTATAAACGTCTTTCTTATGTCCAAATTTCCCACAGTTATGACATTTACCATCAAAACTAACTTTTAAGTTTCCTAGTTTCTTGTTTTTATTAGGAGTTTTAAAAGTTGATTTTTGATTCTTGTTAATCCTAGAAGGTTTACCTTTTGCTTTCTGAGAAAGAAGTGCCTGTGTGGAATTTTCTTTTGAATCAAAATTAGTCATAACCTACTCTTCCTAAACCAGGATATTACTAAGGGTTTGAAAATTTGGAATGTCTTGTTCGGATTGATATTTTGAATTCAAAATTGAAATGAAATTTCTAAATTTTCATGAATATTTAATTGGATAATAAAATAGAGCAATTTATCATGAATCAAATTATTGCCACATCCATCTAATTGTGACTTAATATTTTTGATTTTTGCTAAATAATTAATCACTTTTTCATCTCCCTTCATGGGAGTTGTCATAAGCTCTAAAACCAATTTAATAATTTTTGATAAACATGTACCTTCGTGCATCGACTCCAATTGTGTCCAAGCTTCACTAGGACTCTCTAGATTTCGATATGAAGCAGAAAATCATCATGTACGCACGCAAGATAATGAACATTGCCTCTTGTACTTTCTATTGATATGTGGCGACATTATCACTTGATTGCATGTCTTCGGTAGGAGCTCTCCTATTCCATTTACAATTGCCCACAATTTTTGAGCCATGAATTATGCTTTCAATCAAATCTTCTAAATGTTGTAGTTTTTTCCATTCAACATCTGAGATTTGTCAATTGAAAATTGATTATATCCCATTTGTGTGTTAAAAAATTATTAACAAAAAGGATTAAAATAAGAGTTCGATAGAAAAATCTCCGTCGTATTTCAATCCTCGTAAGTGATCTCGATCACTTTTACGTCACAAAAAGGATATCCTATATAAAAATAATCTATACACGAGAAAATTAGAATGATATCAATGATTTGAATTGAAACGTGAGTGAATATTTTTTAGTTTTTTGCAAATAAAATGATGACAACGATCTAGACATCGTGTCATACAAAATATATCATTTTAAACAACAAAATGATTATATTATTTTTTACAATTTTTCTCAAAAGAAATAATTTTCACGATTAATATTTTCAAAAAAACAAAACAATAGTTTATATATATTTTCGGAAAACAAAATAATGGTTTATATAAAAACATTGTGGAGACTAAGCCCTGAATTAGGAATTAAAAATATCTCTTTAATTCAATAAAATAGTTTATTTGAATTTTATCGATTTTGAAATAAAAATTCAATTTCAATTTCTACAATTTTATCAAATTTCAAAAAATTACTTGATAATAAATAATAATAAAAAATTGATTAAAAAGATGAAAAGGGTTTGCTTTAAAACAATATCAAGTAAAATACAAAAGAGTCGTTCAATGTTAATATATGTCAATGTTCATAGTTAAGCCATGAGGGTGAGCCAAATGCCAACTCAGACCGGCCAAATCAATCCACAATACTAATGTTAATATTCCAACATTCAACTCATTTACATGATAACTCCCAATGAGAGATCCACTCAATAGAGTTCAAAATCGATCCCATACCGAGTTCATCGAACTCGCAAGAGCAAACATGACTCAATGTGGCTACATTTGCCACCTCCGTGGGTTAAACAACCTCATATTACCTATAACGCGATTGCATGTGGGACAATAAATTTAATTAATTATTTTTTACCGTGGCCATTCGCCGAGCCGACAAGGAAAGGAGATGGAGTCAGGTTAATCGCGAGCCACATACGTGGCATTCATGACTCATAATCATATCACCGACAACAGCTTATATCGCAGCCATTCCACGTGGCAAAAAGAGGAGATGACGGATGACGCTTGAGTTCTATTGATTTGCTTTTGAAGATTTCTTTAGTCACCACGTTGAAAAAGGAGTTTGTCGCAAGTCTTTTGCAAATTGGAGCTTGTATGTTTCCCATGTGTGGTTAGACACGTATTTTGGACCCGTGAGAGATTCCACTCATCTAAATCAAAGGTGAAAAAATAATAATTGTGTTTACCCTTTTTACATATCACAAAGATGGCAATTAGTTATCTTAAAAAGAGAATTACACAGTGACACCGTATGTAATGTGGAAAACCCGTAAATGGGTAAAAAACCACGGAAGAATAATCCACTATAGAGAAACATTTTACAACCTAGTCTAATAACTCCTCTGTCACTTCTACTCCACATATTTACCGGAATCCAAATAATTCACATAATTTTGAATATGACCTAAAGCCATATTTAAATAACCTAAAGGGTTATGACCATATTAAGTGATGGGGCACACCCGATTCAATAAATAATTAGTTAATTAATAACTAACAAACCTAGTATAAAGTTTATGTTTAAATAATAAGAATATAATTTATTATATATTATTTAACTATAAAATAAATATTATGGCATTAAATATTATAGTTCCAACATCCTACTGTAAGGTCCCACACCGCAGATAACCCCATGTTATGCAGTTGCCTTTGGTTGTTTTATACACAAAATTGCAAGCAATTAGGGGGTGCTGCAATTTTACATTAATAGTAACCAAATATGTATTCTAGGTTTTTCCTCTTTCCACTACATTGAGCACATATTAATCCTTGAACTAACTAGCTCTCTAAGTTTAGTCTTTTCTAACTCTACTATATGTTTTCTTTTTCTATATAACCAACTCT